>CAMITZ010000020.1:0-600000 GCA_946251845.1 Andrena fulva | reverse complement strand
GCCGACTTGTCCGACGACAATACGGTCGTCCCCACGACCCCGGGACTAGGTTGGCCCGCCGCCGACTTGTCCGACGACTATAGGGTCGTCCCCACGACCCCGGGCCTAGATTGCCCCGACACCGTCACGTCCGACGACTATAGGGTCGTCCCCACGACCCCGGGACTAGGTTGGCCCGCCGCCGACATGTCCGACGTCTATAGGGTCGTCTCCACGACCCCGGGACTAGGTTGGCCCCCCGCCGACTTGTCCGACGACTATAGGGTCGTCCCCACGACACCGGGCCAAAGCTGGCCAGCCGCCAACATGTCCGACGACTATAGGGTCGTCCCCACGACCACTGGCCAAAGTTGCCCAGCCGCCGACATGTCCGACGACTATAGGGTCGTCCCCACGACCCCGGGACTAGATTGGCCCGCCACCGTCACGTCCGACGACTATAGGGCCGTCTCCACGACCCCGGGACTAGGTTGGCTCGCCGCCGACTTGTCCGACGACTATAGGATCGTCCGCACGACCCCGGGACTAGGTTGGCCTCTCGCCGACAAGTCCGGCGACTATAGGGTCGTCCCCACGAACCCGGGACTAGGTTGGCCCGCTGCCGACATGTCCGACGTCTATAGGGTCGTCCCCACGACCCCGGGACTAGGTTGGCCCGCCGCCGACTTGTCCGACGACTATAGGGTCGTCTCCACGACCCCGGGACTAGGTTGGCCAGTCACCGACATGTCCCACGACTATAGGGTCGTCCCCACGACCCCGGGACTAGGTCGGCCCGCCGCCGACTTGTCCGACGACTATAGGGTCGTCCCCACGACCCCGGGACTAGATTGGCCCGCCACCGCCATGTCCGACGACTATTCGGTCGTCCCCACGACCCCGGGACTAGGTTGGCCCGCCGCCGACTTGTCCGACGACTATAGGGTTGTCCCCACGACCCCGGGGCTAGATTGGCCCGCCACAGTCATGTCCGACGACTATAGGGTCGTCCCCACGACCCCGGGGCTAGATTGCCCCGGCACCGTCATGTCCGACGACTATACGGTCGTCCCCACGCCCCGGTCCAAAGTTGGCCAGCCGCCGACATGTCCGACGACTATAGGGTCGTCCCCACGACCCCGGGATTAGATTGGCCCGCCACCGTCATGTCCGACGACTATACGGTCGTCCCCACGACCCCGGGACTAGGTTGGCCCGCCGCCGACTTGTCCTACGACTATAGGGTCGTCTCCACGAACACGAGCCAAAGTTGCCCTGCCGCCGACATGTCCGACGACTATAGGGTCGTCCCCACGACGACTGGCCAAAGTTGCCCAGCCGCCAACATGTCCGACGACTATAGGGTCGTCCCCACGACCCCGGGACTCGGTTGGCCCGCCGCCGACGTGTCCTACGACTATGGGGTCGTCCCCACGACCACGGGACTAGGTTGGCCAGCCGCCGACATGTCCGTCGACTATAGGGTCGTCCCCACGACCCCGGGACTAGGTTGGCCCGCCGCCGACTTGTCCGACGACTATAGGGTCGTCCCCACGAACCCGGGACTAGGTTGGCCAGTCACCGACATGTACGACGACTATAGGGTCGTCCCCACGACCACGGGCCAAAGTTGCCCAGCCGCCGACATGTCCGACGACAATAGGGTCGTCCCCACGACCCCGGGCCAGAGCTGGCCAGCCGCCAACATGTCCGACGACTATAGGGTCGTCCCCACGACCCCGGGACTCGGTTGGCCCGCCGCCGACGTGTCCTACGACTATGGGGTCGTCCCCACGACCACGGGACTAGGTTGGCCAGCCGCCGACATGTCCGTCGACTATAGGGTCGTCCCCACCACCCCGGGTCTAGGTTGGCCAGCCGCCGACATGTCCGACGACTATAGGGTCGTCCCCACGACCATGGGCCAAAGTTGCCCTGCCGCCGAGATGTCCGACGACTATAGGGTCGTCCCCACGACCACTGGCCAAAGTTGCGCAGCCGCCGACATGTCCGACGCCTATAGGGTCGTCCCCACGACCCCGGGACTAGGTTGGCCCGCCGCCGACATGTCCGACGTCTATAGGGTCGTCCCCACGACCCCGGGACTAGATTGGCCCGCCGCCGACTTGTCCGACGACTATAGGGTCGTCCCCACGACCCCGGGACTAGGTCGGCCCGCCGCCGACTTGTCCGACGACTATAGGGTCGTCCCCACGACCCCGGGACTAGATTGACCCGCCACCGTCATGTCCGACGACTATACGGTCGTCCCCACGACCCCGGGACTAGGTTGGCCCGCCGCCGACTTGTCTGACGACTATAGGGTTGTCCCCACGACCCCGGGGCTAGATTGGCCCGCCACAGTCATGTCCGACGACTATAGGGTCATCCCCACGACCCCGGGGCTAGATTGCCCCGGCACCGTCATGTCCGACGACTATAGGGTCGTCCCCACGACCCCGGGACTAGGTCGGCCCGCCGCCGACTTGTCCGACGACTATAGGGTCGTCCCCACGAACACGAGCCAAAGTTGCCCTGCCGCCGACATGTCCGACGACTATAGGGTCGTCCCCACGACCCCGGGGCTAGGTTGGCCCGCCGCCGACTTGTCCGACGACTATCGGGTCGTCTCCACGACCCCGGGACTAGGTTGGCCATCACCGACATGTCCCACGACTATAGGGTCGTCACCACGACCACGGGCCAAAGTTGCCCTGCCGTCGACATGTCTGACGACTATAGGGTCGTCCCCACGACCCCGGGACTAGGTTGGCCCGCCGCCAACATGTCCGACGACTATAGGGTCGTCCCCACGACCACGGGCGAAAGTTGCCCTGCCGCCGACATGTCCGACGACTATAGGGTCGTCCCCACGGCCCCGGGACGAGGTTGGCCCGCCGCCGACTTGTCCGACGACTATAGGATCGTCTCCACGACCCCGGGACTAGGTTGGCCAGCCGCCGACATGTCCGACGACTATAGGGTCGTCCCCACGACCACGGGCGAAAGTTGCCCTGCCGCCGACATGTCCGACGACTATAGGGTCGTCCCCACGAACCCGGGACTAGGTTGGCCCGCCGCCGACTTGTTCCGACGACTATAGCGTCGTCCCCACGACCCCGGGACTAGGTTGGCCCGCCGCCGACTTGTCCGACGACTATAGGGTCTTCCCCACGACCCCGGGCCTAGATTGCCCCGACACCGTCACGTCCGACGACTATAGGGTCGTCCCCACGACCCCGGGACTAGGTTGGCCCGCCGCCGACATGTCCGACGTCTATAGGGTCGTCTCCACGACCCCGGGACTAGGTTGGCCCCCCGCCGACTTGTCCGACGACTATAGGGTCGTCCCCACGACCCCGGGCCAAAGCTGGCCAGCCGCCAACATGTCCGACGACTATAGGGTCGTCCCCACGACCCCGGGCCAAAGCTGGCCAGCCGCCAACATGTCCGACGACTATAGGGTCGTCCCCACGACCACTGGCCAAAGTTGCCCAGCCGCCGACATGTCCGACGACTATAGGGTCGTCCCCACGACCCCGGGACTAGGTTGGCCCGCCGCCGACTTGTCCGACGAATATAGGGTCGTCCCCACGACCCCGGGACGAGGTTGGCCCGCCGCCGACTTGTCCGACGACTATAGGATCGTCTCCACGACCCCGGGACTAGGTTGGCCAGCCGCCGACATGTCCGACGACTATAGGGTCGTCCCCACGACCACGGGCGAAAGTTGCCCTGCCGCCGACATGTCCGACGACTATAGGGTCGTCCCCACGACCCCGGGACTAGGTTGGCCCGCCGCCGACTTGTTCCGACGACTATAGGGTCGTCTCCACGACCCCGGGACTAGGTTGGCCAGCCGCCGACATGTCCGACGACTATAGCGTCGTCCCCACGACCCCGGGACTAGGTTGGCCCGCCGCCGACTTGTCCGACGACTATAGGGTCTTCCCCACGACCCCGGGCCTAGATTGCCCCGACACCGTCACGTCCGACGACTATAGGGTCGTCCCCACGACCCCGGGACTAGGTTGGCCCGCCGCCGACATGTCCGACGTCTATAGGGTCGTCCCCACGACCCCGGGCCAAAGCTGGCCAGCCGCCAACATGTCCGACGACTATAGGGTCGTCCCCACGACCACTGGCCAAAGTTGCCCAGCCGCCGACATGTCCGACGACTATAGGGTCGTCCCCACGACCCCGGGACTAGGTTGGCCCGCCGCCGACTTGTCCGACGAATATAGGGTCGTCCCCACGACCCCGGGACGAGGTTGGCCCGCCGCCGACTTGTCCGACGACTATAGGATCGTCTCCACGACCCCGGGACTAGGTTGGCCAGCCGCCGACATGTCCGACGACTATAGGGTCGTCCCCACGACCACGGGCGAAAGTTGCCCTGCCGCCGACATGTCCGACGACTATAGGGTCGTCCCCACGACCCCGGGACTAGGTTGGCCCGCCGCCGACTTGTTCCGACGACTATAGGGTCGTCTCCACGACCCCGGGACTAGGTTGGCCAGCCGCCGACATGTCCGACGACTATAGCGTCGTCCCCACGACCCCGGGACTAGGTTGGCCCGCCGCCGACTTGTCCGACGACTATAGGGTCTTCCCCACGACCCCGGGCCTAGATTGCCCCGACACCGTCACGTCCGACGACTATAGGGTCGTCCCCACGACCCCGGGACTAGGTTGGCCCGCCGCCGACATGTCCGACGTCTATAGGGTCGTCTCCACGACCCCGGGACTAGGTTGGCCCGCCGCCGACATGTCCGACGTCTATAGGGTCGTCCCCACGACCCCGGGACTAGGTTGGCCCGCCGCCGACTTGTCCGACGACTATAGGGTCGTCCCCACGAACCCGGGACTAGGTTGGCCAGTCACCGACATGTACGACGACTATAGGGTCCTCCCCACGACCACGGGCCAAAGTTGCCCAGCCGCCGACATGTCCGACGACAATAGGGTCGTCCCCACGACCCCGGGCCAAAGCTGGCCAGCCGCCAACATGTCCGACGACTATAGGGTCGTCCCCACGACCCCGGGACTCGGTTGGCCCGCCGCCGACGTGTCCTACGACTATGGGGTCGTCCCCACGACCACGGGACTAGGTTGGCCAGCCGCCGACATGTCCGTCGACTATAGGGTCGTCCCCACCACCCCGGGTCTAGGTTGGCCAGCCGCCGACATGTCCGACGACTATAGGGTCGTCCCCACGACCACTGGCCAAAGTTGCGCAGCCGCCGACATGTCCGACGCCTATAGGGTCGTCCCCACGACCCCGGGACTAGGTTGGCCCGCCGCCGACATGTCCGACGTCTATAGGGTCGTCCCCACGACCCCGGGACTAGATTGGCCCGCCGCCGACTTGTCCGACGACTATAGGGTCGTCCCCACGACCCCGGGACTAGGTCGGCCCGCCGCCGACTTGTCCGACGACAATACGGTCGTCCCCACGACCCCGGGACTAGGTTGGCCCGCCGCCGACTTGTCCGACGACTATAGGGTCGTCCCCACGACCCCGGGCCTAGATTGCCCCGACACCGTCACGTCCGACGACTATAGGGTCGTCCCCACGACCCCGGGACTAGGTTGGCCCGCCGCCGACATGTCCGACGTCTATAGGGTCGTCTCCACGACCCCGGGACTAGGTTGGCCCCCCGCCGACTTGTCCGACGACTATAGGGTCGTCCCCACGACCCCGGGCCAAAGCTGGCCAGCCGCCAACATGTCCGACGACTATAGGGTCGTCCCCACGACCACTGGCCAAAGTTGCCCAGCCGCCGACATTTCCGACGACTATAGGGTCGTCCCCACGACCCCGGGACTAGATTGGCCCGCCACCGTCACGTCCGACGACTATAGGGCCGTCTCCACGACCCCGGGACTAGGTTGGCTCGCCGCCGACTTGTCCGACGACTATAGGATCGTCCGCACGACCCCGGGACTAGGTTGGCCTCTCGCCGACAAGTCCGGCGACTATAGGGTCGTCCCCACGAACCCGGGACTAGGTTGGCCCGCCGCCGACATGTCCGACGTCTATAGGGTCGTCCCCACGACCCCGGGACTAGGTTGGCCCGCCGCCGACTTGTCCGACGACTATAGGGTCGTCTCCACGACCCCGGGACTAGGTTGGCCAGTCACCGACATGTCCCACGACTATAGGGTCGTCCCTACGCCCACGGGACAAAGTTGCCCTGCCGCCGACATGTCCGACGACTATAGGGTCGTCCCCACGACCCCGGGACTAGGTTGGCCCGCCGCCGACTTGTCCGACAACTATAGGGTCGTCTCCACGACCCCGGGACTGGGTTGGCCAGCCGCCGACATGTCCGACGGCTATAGGGTCGTCCCCACGACCACGGGCCAAAGTTGCCCTGCCGCCGACATGTCCGACGACTATAGGGTCGTCCCCACGACACCGGGCCAAAGCTGGCCAGACGCCAACATGTCCGACGACTATAGAGTCGTCCCCACGACCCCGGGACTAGGTTGGCCCGCCGCCGACTTGTCCGACGAATATAGGGTCGTCCCCACGACCCCGGGACGAGGTTGGCCCGCCGCCGACTTGTCCGACGACTATAGGATCGTCTCCACGACCCCGGGACTAGGTTGGCCAGCCGCCGACATGTCCGACGACTACAGCGTCGTCCCCACGACCCCGGGACTAGGTTGGCCCGCCGCCGACTTGTCCGACGACTATAGGGTCTTCCCCACGACCCCGGGCCTAGATTGCCCCGACACCGTCACGTCCGACGACTATAGGGTCGTCCCCACGACCCCGGGACTAGGTTGGCCAGCCGCCGACATGTCCGACGACTATAGCGTCGTCCCCACGACCCCGGGACTAGGTTGGCCCGCCGCCGACTTGTCCGACGACTATAGGGTCTTCCCCACGACCCCGGGCCTAGATTGCCCCGACACCGTCACGTCCGACGACTATAGGGTCGTCCCCACGACCCGGGGACTAGGTTGGCCCGCCGCCGACATGTCCGACGTCTATAGGGTCGTCTCCACGACCCCGGGACTAGGTTGGCCCCCCGCCGACTTGTCCGACGACTATAGGGTCGTCCCCACGACCCCGGGCCAAAGCTGGCCAGTCGCAACATGTCCGACGACTATAGGGTCGTCCCCACGACGACTGGCCAAAGTTGCCCAGCCGCCGACATGTCCGACGACTATAGGGTCGTCCCCACGACCCCGGGACTAGATTGGCCCGCCACCGACACGTCCGACGACTATAGGGCCGTCTCCACGACCCCGGGACTAGGTTGGCCCGCCGCCGACTTGTCCGACGACTATAGGATCGTCCCCACGACCCCGGGACTAGGTTGGCCTCTCGCCGACAAGTCCGACGACTATAGGGTCGTCCCCACGAACCCGGGACTAGGTTGGCCCGCCGCCGACATGTCCGACGTCTATAGGGTCGTCCCCACGACCCCGGGACTAGGTTGGCCCGCCGCCGACTTGTCCGACGACTATAGGGTCGTCCCCACGAACCCGGGACTAGGTTGGCCAGTCACCGACATGTACGACGACTATAGGGTCGTCCCCACGACCACGGGCCAAAGTTGCCCAGCCGCCGACATGTCCGACGACAATAGGGTCGTCCCCACGACCCCGGGCCAAAGCTGGCCAGCCGCCAACATGTCCGACGACTATAGGGTCGTCCCCGCGACCCCGGGACTAGGTCGGCCCGCCGCCGACTTGTCCGACGAGTATAGGGTCGTCCCCACGACCACGGGCCAAAGTTGCCCTGCCGTCGACATGTCCGACGACTATAGGGTCGTCCCCACGACCCCGGGACTAGGTTGGCCCGCCGCCGACTTGTCCGACGACTATAGGGTCGTCCCCACGACCCCGGGACTAGGTTGGCCCGCCGCCGACTTGTCCGACGACTTTAGGGTCGTCTCCACGACCCCGGGACTAGGTTGGCCAGCCGCCGACATGTCCGACGTCTATAGGGTCGTCTCCACGACTCCGGGACGAGGTTGGCCCGCCGCCGACTTGTCCGACGACTATAGGGTCGTCCCCACGACCCCGGGACTAGGTTGGCCCGCCGCCGACTTGTCCGACGACTATAGGGTCGTCCCTACCACCCCGGGACTAGGTTGGCCAGCCGCCGACATGTCCGACGTCTATAGGGTCGTCCCCACGACCCCGGGCCTAGATTGCCCCGGCACCGTCATGTCCGGCGACTATAGGGTCGTCCCCACGACCCCGGGACTAGGTTGGCCCGCCGCCGACTTGTCCGACGACTATAGGGTCGTCTCCACGACCCCGGGACTAGGTTGGCCAGCCGCCGACATGTCCGACGTCTATAGGGTCGTCTCCACGACTCCGGGACGAGGTTGGCCCGCCGCCGACTTGTCCGACGACTATAGGGTCGTCCCCACGACCCCGGGACTAGGTTGGCCAGCCGCCGACATGTCCGACGTCTATAGGGTCGTACCCACGACCCCGGGCCTAGATTGGCCCGCCACCGTCATGTCCGACGACTATAGGGTCGTCCCCACGACCACGGGACTAGATTGGCACGCCACCGACATGTCCGACGACTATAGGGACGTCCCCACGACCACGGGCCAATGTTGCCCAGCCGCCGACATGTCCGACGACTATTGGGTCGTCTCCACGACCCCGGGACTAGAGTGGCCCGCCACCGTCATGTCCGACGAGTATAGGGACGTCCCCACGACCACGGGCCAATGTTGCCCAGCCGCCGACATGTCCGACGACTATAGGGTCGTCCCCACGACCCCGGGACTACATTGGCCCGCCACCGACATGTCCGGCGACTATAGGGTCGCCCCACGATCCCGGGACTAGGTTGGCCCGCCGCCGACTTGTCCGACGACTATAGGGTCGTCCCCACGACCCCGGGACTATGTTGGCCCGCCGCCGACTTGTCCGACGACTATAGGGTCGTCCCCACGACCCCGGGACTAGGTTGGCCCGCCGCCGACTTGTCCGACGAATATAGGGTCGTCCCCACGTACCCGGGACTAGGTTGGCCCGCCGCCGACTTGTCCGACGACTATAGGGTCGTCCCCACGACCCCGGGACTATGTTGGCCCGCCGCCGACTTGTCCGACGACTATAGGGTCGTCCCCACGACCCCGGGACTTGGTTGGCCCGCCGCCGACTTGTCCGACGACTATAGGGTTGTCCCCACGACCCCGGGGCTAGATTGGCCCGCCACAGTCATGTCCGACGACTATAGGGTCATCCCCACGACCCCGGGGCTAGATTGCCCCGGCACCGTCATGTCCGACGACTATAGGGTCGTCCCCACGACCCCGGGACTAGGTCGGCCCGCCGCCGACTTGTCCGACGACTATAGGGTCGTCCCCACGAACACGAGCCAAAGTTGCCCTGCCGCCGACATGTCCGACGACTATAGGGTCGTCCCCACGACCCCGGGGCTAGGTTGGCCCGCCGCCGACTTGTCCGACGACTATCGGGTCGTCTCCACGACCCCGGGACTAGGTTGGCCATCACCGACATGTCCCACGACTATAGGGTCGTCACCACGACCACGGGCCAAAGTTGCCCTGCCGTCGACATGTCTGACGACTATAGGGTCGTCCCCACGACCCCGGGACTAGGTTGGCCCGCCGCCAACATGTCCGACGACTATAGGGTCGTCCCCACGACCACGGGCGAAAGTTGCCCTGCCGCCGACATGTCCGACGACTATAGGGTCGTCCCCACGGCCCCGGGACGAGGTTGGCCCGCCGCCGACTTGTCCGACGACTATAGGATCGTCTCCACGACCCCGGGACTAGGTTGGCCAGCCGCCGACATGTCCGACGACTATAGGGTCGTCCCCACGACCACGGGCGAAAGTTGCCCTGCCGCCGACATGTCCGACGACTATAGGGTCGTCCCCACGAACCCGGGACTAGGTTGGCCCGCCGCCGACTTGTTCCGACGACTATAGCGTCGTCCCCACGACCCCGGGACTAGGTTGGCCCGCCGCCGACTTGTCCGACGACTATAGGGTCTTCCCCACGACCCCGGGCCTAGATTGCCCCGACACCGTCACGTCCGACGACTATAGGGTCGTCCCCACGACCCCGGGACTAGGTTGGCCCGCCGCCGACATGTCCGACGTCTATAGGGTCGTCTCCACGACCCCGGGACTAGGTTGGCCCCCCGCCGACTTGTCCGACGACTATAGGGTCGTCCCCACGACCCCGGGCCAAAGCTGGCCAGCCGCCAACATGTCCGACGACTATAGGGTCGTCCCCACGACCCCGGGCCAAAGCTGGCCAGCCGCCAACATGTCCGACGACTATAGGGTCGTCCCCACGACCACTGGCCAAAGTTGCCCAGCCGCCGACATGTCCGACGACTATAGGGTCGTCCCCACGACCCCGGGACTAGGTTGGCCCGCCGCCGACTTGTCCGACGAATATAGGGTCGTCCCCACGACCCCGGGACGAGGTTGGCCCGCCGCCGACTTGTCCGACGACTATAGGATCGTCTCCACGACCCCGGGACTAGGTTGGCCAGCCGCCGACATGTCCGACGACTATAGGGTCGTCCCCACGACCACGGGCGAAAGTTGCCCTGCCGCCGACATGTCCGACGACTATAGGGTCGTCCCCACGACCCCGGGACTAGGTTGGCCCGCCGCCGACTTGTTCCGACGACTATAGGGTCGTCTCCACGACCCCGGGACTAGGTTGGCCAGCCGCCGACATGTCCGACGACTATAGCGTCGTCCCCACGACCCCGGGACTAGGTTGGCCCGCCGCCGACTTGTCCGACGACTATAGGGTCTTCCCCACGACCCCGGGCCTAGATTGCCCCGACACCGTCACGTCCGACGACTATAGGGTCGTCCCCACGACCCCGGGACTAGGTTGGCCCGCCGCCGACATGTCCGACGTCTATAGGGTCGTCCCCACGACCCCGGGCCAAAGCTGGCCAGCCGCCAACATGTCCGACGACTATAGGGTCGTCCCCACGACCACTGGCCAAAGTTGCCCAGCCGCCGACATGTCCGACGACTATAGGGTCGTCCCCACGACCCCGGGACTAGGTTGGCCCGCCGCCGACTTGTCCGACGAATATAGGGTCGTCCCCACGACCCCGGGACGAGGTTGGCCCGCCGCCGACTTGTCCGACGACTATAGGATCGTCTCCACGACCCCGGGACTAGGTTGGCCAGCCGCCGACATGTCCGACGACTATAGGGTCGTCCCCACGACCACGGGCGAAAGTTGCCCTGCCGCCGACATGTCCGACGACTATAGGGTCGTCCCCACGACCCCGGGACTAGGTTGGCCCGCCGCCGACTTGTTCCGACGACTATAGGGTCGTCTCCACGACCCCGGGACTAGGTTGGCCAGCCGCCGACATGTCCGACGACTATAGCGTCGTCCCCACGACCCCGGGACTAGGTTGGCCCGCCGCCGACTTGTCCGACGACTATAGGGTCTTCCCCACGACCCCGGGCCTAGATTGCCCCGACACCGTCACGTCCGACGACTATAGGGTCGTCCCCACGACCCCGGGACTAGGTTGGCCCGCCGCCGACATGTCCGACGTCTATAGGGTCGTCTCCACGACCCCGGGACTAGGTTGGCCCGCCGCCGACATGTCCGACGTCTATAGGGTCGTCCCCACGACCCCGGGACTAGGTTGGCCCGCCGCCGACTTGTCCGACGACTATAGGGTCGTCCCCACGAACCCGGGACTAGGTTGGCCAGTCACCGACATGTACGACGACTATAGGGTCCTCCCCACGACCACGGGCCAAAGTTGCCCAGCCGCCGACATGTCCGACGACAATAGGGTCGTCCCCACGACCCCGGGCCAAAGCTGGCCAGCCGCCAACATGTCCGACGACTATAGGGTCGTCCCCACGACCCCGGGACTCGGTTGGCCCGCCGCCGACGTGTCCTACGACTATGGGGTCGTCCCCACGACCACGGGACTAGGTTGGCCAGCCGCCGACATGTCCGTCGACTATAGGGTCGTCCCCACCACCCCGGGTCTAGGTTGGCCAGCCGCCGACATGTCCGACGACTATAGGGTCGTCCCCACGACCACTGGCCAAAGTTGCGCAGCCGCCGACATGTCCGACGCCTATAGGGTCGTCCCCACGACCCCGGGACTAGGTTGGCCCGCCGCCGACATGTCCGACGTCTATAGGGTCGTCCCCACGACCCCGGGACTAGATTGGCCCGCCGCCGACTTGTCCGACGACTATAGGGTCGTCCCCACGACCCCGGGACTAGGTCGGCCCGCCGCCGACTTGTCCGACGACAATACGGTCGTCCCCACGACCCCGGGACTAGGTTGGCCCGCCGCCGACTTGTCCGACGACTATAGGGTCGTCCCCACGACCCCGGGCCTAGATTGCCCCGACACCGTCACGTCCGACGACTATAGGGTCGTCCCCACGACCCCGGGACTAGGTTGGCCCGCCGCCGACATGTCCGACGTCTATAGGGTCGTCTCCACGACCCCGGGACTAGGTTGGCCCCCCGCCGACTTGTCCGACGACTATAGGGTCGTCCCCACGACCCCGGGCCAAAGCTGGCCAGCCGCCAACATGTCCGACGACTATAGGGTCGTCCCCACGACCACTGGCCAAAGTTGCCCAGCCGCCGACATTTCCGACGACTATAGGGTCGTCCCCACGACCCCGGGACTAGATTGGCCCGCCACCGTCACGTCCGACGACTATAGGGCCGTCTCCACGACCCCGGGACTAGGTTGGCTCGCCGCCGACTTGTCCGACGACTATAGGATCGTCCGCACGACCCCGGGACTAGGTTGGCCTCTCGCCGACAAGTCCGGCGACTATAGGGTCGTCCCCACGAACCCGGGACTAGGTTGGCCCGCCGCCGACATGTCCGACGTCTATAGGGTCGTCCCCACGACCCCGGGACTAGGTTGGCCCGCCGCCGACTTGTCCGACGACTATAGGGTCGTCTCCACGACCCCGGGACTAGGTTGGCCAGTCACCGACATGTCCCACGACTATAGGGTCGTCCCTACGCCCACGGGACAAAGTTGCCCTGCCGCCGACATGTCCGACGACTATAGGGTCGTCCCCACGACCCCGGGACTAGGTTGGCCCGCCGCCGACTTGTCCGACAACTATAGGGTCGTCTCCACGACCCCGGGACTGGGTTGGCCAGCCGCCGACATGTCCGACGGCTATAGGGTCGTCCCCACGACCACGGGCCAAAGTTGCCCTGCCGCCGACATGTCCGACGACTATAGGGTCGTCCCCACGACACCGGGCCAAAGCTGGCCAGACGCCAACATGTCCGACGACTATAGAGTCGTCCCCACGACCCCGGGACTAGGTTGGCCCGCCGCCGACTTGTCCGACGAATATAGGGTCGTCCCCACGACCCCGGGACGAGGTTGGCCCGCCGCCGACTTGTCCGACGACTATAGGATCGTCTCCACGACCCCGGGACTAGGTTGGCCAGCCGCCGACATGTCCGACGACTATAGCGTCGTCCCCACGACCCCGGGACTAGGTTGGCCCGCCGCCGACTTGTCCGACGACTATAGGGTCTTCCCCACGACCCCGGGCCTAGATTGCCCCGACACCGTCACGTCCGACGACTATAGGGTCGTCCCCACGACCCCGGGACTAGGTTGGCCAGCCGCCGACATGTCCGACGACTATAGCGTCGTCCCCACGACCCCGGGACTAGGTTGGCCCGCCGCCGACTTGTCCGACGACTATAGGGTCTTCCCCACGACCCCGGGCCTAGATTGCCCCGACACCGTCACGTCCGACGACTATAGGGTCGTCCCCACGACCCGGGGACTAGGTTGGCCCGCCGCCGACATGTCCGACGTCTATAGGGTCGTCTCCACGACCCCGGGACTAGGTTGGCCCCCCGCCGACTTGTCCGACGACTATAGGGTCGTCCCCACGACCCCGGGCCAAAGCTGGCCAGTCGCAACATGTCCGACGACTATAGGGTCGTCCCCACGACGACTGGCCAAAGTTGCCCAGCCGCCGACATGTCCGACGACTATAGGGTCGTCCCCACGACCCCGGGACTAGATTGGCCCGCCACCGACACGTCCGACGACTATAGGGCCGTCTCCACGACCCCGGGACTAGGTTGGCCCGCCGCCGACTTGTCCGACGACTATAGGATCGTCCCCACGACCCCGGGACTAGGTTGGCCTCTCGCCGACAAGTCCGACGACTATAGGGTCGTCCCCACGAACCCGGGACTAGGTTGGCCCGCCGCCGACATGTCCGACGTCTATAGGGTCGTCCCCACGACCCCGGGACTAGGTTGGCCCGCCGCCGACTTGTCCGACGACTATAGGGTCGTCCCCACGAACCCGGGACTAGGTTGGCCAGTCACCGACATGTACGACGACTATAGGGTCGTCCCCACGACCACGGGCCAAAGTTGCCCAGCCGCCGACATGTCCGACGACAATAGGGTCGTCCCCACGACCCCGGGCCAAAGCTGGCCAGCCGCCAACATGTCCGACGACTATAGGGTCGTCCCCGCGACCCCGGGACTAGGTCGGCCCGCCGCCGACTTGTCCGACGAGTATAGGGTCGTCCCCACGACCACGGGCCAAAGTTGCCCTGCCGTCGACATGTCCGACGACTATAGGGTCGTCCCCACGACCCCGGGACTAGGTTGGCCCGCCGCCGACTTGTCCGACGACTATAGGGTCGTCCCCACGACCCCGGGACTAGGTTGGCCCGCCGCCGACTTGTCCGACGACTTTAGGGTCGTCTCCACGACCCCGGGACTAGGTTGGCCAGCCGCCGACATGTCCGACGTCTATAGGGTCGTCTCCACGACTCCGGGACGAGGTTGGCCCGCCGCCGACTTGTCCGACGACTATAGGGTCGTCCCCACGACCCCGGGACTAGGTTGGCCCGCCGCCGACTTGTCCGACGACTATAGGGTCGTCCCTACCACCCCGGGACTAGGTTGGCCAGCCGCCGACATGTCCGACGTCTATAGGGTCGTCCCCACGACCCCGGGCCTAGATTGCCCCGGCACCGTCATGTCCGGCGACTATAGGGTCGTCCCCACGACCCCGGGACTAGGTTGGCCCGCCGCCGACTTGTCCGACGACTATAGGGTCGTCTCCACGACCCCGGGACTAGGTTGGCCAGCCGCCGACATGTCCGACGTCTATAGGGTCGTCTCCACGACTCCGGGACGAGGTTGGCCCGCCGCCGACTTGTCCGACGACTATAGGGTCGTCCCCACGACCCCGGGACTAGGTTGGCCAGCCGCCGACATGTCCGACGTCTATAGGGTCGTACCCACGACCCCGGGCCTAGATTGGCCCGCCACCGTCATGTCCGACGACTATAGGGTCGTCCCCACGACCACGGGACTAGATTGGCACGCCACCGACATGTCCGACGACTATAGGGACGTCCCCACGACCACGGGCCAATGTTGCCCAGCCGCCGACATGTCCGACGACTATTGGGTCGTCTCCACGACCCCGGGACTAGAGTGGCCCGCCACCGTCATGTCCGACGAGTATAGGGACGTCCCCACGACCACGGGCCAATGTTGCCCAGCCGCCGACATGTCCGACGACTATAGGGTCGTCCCCACGACCCCGGGACTACATTGGCCCGCCACCGACATGTCCGGCGACTATAGGGTCGCCCCACGATCCCGGGACTAGGTTGGCCCGCCGCCGACTTGTCCGACGACTATAGGGTCGTCCCCACGACCCCGGGACTATGTTGGCCCGCCGCCGACTTGTCCGACGACTATAGGGTCGTCCCCACGACCCCGGGACTTGGTTGGCCCGCCGCCGACTTGTCTGACGACTATAGGGTCGTCCCTACCACCCCGGGACTAGGTTGGCAAGCCGCCGACATGTCCGATGACTATAGGGTCGTCCCCACGACCCCGGGACTAGGTTGGCCCGCCGCCGACTTGTCCGACGAATATAGGGTCGTCCCCACGTACCCGGGACTAGGTTGGCCCGCCGCCGACTTGTCCGACGACTATAGGGTCGTCCCCACGACCCCGGGACTATGTTGGCCCGCCGCCGACTTGTCCGACGACTATAGGGTCGTCCCCACGACCCCGGGACTTGGTTGGCCCGCCGCCGACTTGTCCGACGACTATAGGGTCGTCTCCACGACCCCGGGACTAGGTTGGCCCGCCACCGTCATGTCCGACGAGTATAGGGACGTCCCCACGACCACGGGCCAATGTTGCCCAGCCGCCGACATGTCCGACGACTATAGGGTCGTCCCCACGACCCCGGGACTACATTGGCCCGCCACCGACATGTCCGGCGACTATAGGGTCGCCCCACGATCCCGGGCCTAGATTGGCCCGCCACCGTCATGTCCGACGACTATAGGGTCGTCCCCACGACCACGGGACTAGATTGGCACGCCACCGACATGTCCGACGACTATAGGGACGTCCCCACGACCACGGGCCAATGTTGCCCAGCCGCCGACATGTCCGACGACTATTGGGTCGTCTCCACGACCCCGGGACTAGAGTGGCCCGCCACCGTCATGTCCGACGAGTATAGGGACGTCCCCACGACCACGGGCCAATGTTGCCCAGCCGCCGACATGTCCGACGACTATAGGGTCGTCCCCACGACCCCGGGACTACATTGGCCCGCCACCGACATGTCCGGCGACTATAGGGTCGCCCCACGATCCCGGGACTAGGTTGGCCCGCCGCCGACTTGTCCGACGACTATAGGGTCGTCCCCACGACCCCGGGACTATGTTGGCCCGCCGCCGACTTGTCCGACGACTATAGGGTCGTCCCCACGACCCCGGGACTTGGTTGGCCCGCCGCCGACTTGTCTGACGACTATAGGGTCGTCCCTACCACCCCGGGACTAGGTTGGCAAGCCGCCGACATGTCCGACGTCTATAGGGTCGTACCCACGACCCCGGGCCTAGATTGGCCCGTCACCGTCATGTCCGACGACTATAGGGTCGTCCCCACCACCACGGGACTAGATTGGCACGCTACCGACATGTCCGACGACTATAGGGACGTCCCCACGACCACGGGCCAATGTTGCCCAGCCGCCGACATGTCCGACGACTATAGGGTCGTCCCCACGAGCCCGGGACTACATTGGCCCGCCACCGACATGTCCGGCGACTATAGGGTCGCCCCACGATCCCGGGACTAGGTTGGCCCGCCGCCGACTTGTCCGACGGCTATAGGGTCGTCCCCACGACCCCGGGACTAGGTTGGCCCGCCGCCGACTTGTCTGACGACTATAGGGTCGTCCCTACCACCCCGGGACTAGGTTGGCAAGCCGCCGACATGTCCGATGACTATAGGATCGTCCCCACGACCCCGGGACTAGGTTGGCCCGCCGCCGACTTGTCCGACGACTATAGGGTCGTCCCTCCCACCCCGGAACTAGGTTGGCCAGCCGCCGACATGTCCGACGACGGTAGGGTCGTCCCCACGACCCCGGGGCTAGATTGGCCCGCCACCGTCATGTCCGACGACTATAGGGTCGTCCCCACGACCACGGGCCAAAGTTGGTCAGCCGCCGACATGTCCGACGACTATAGGGTCGTCTCCACGACCCCGGGACTAGGTTGGCCCGCCGCCGACTTGTCCGACGACTATATGGACGTCCCCACGACCACGGTCCAAAGTTGGCCAGCCGCCGACATGTCCGACGACTATAGGGTCGTCCCCACGACCCCGGGACTAGATTGGCCCGCCATCATCATGTCCGACGACTGTAGGGTCGTCCCCACGACCCCGGGACTAGGTTGGCCCGCCGCCGACTTGTCTGACGACTATAGGGTCGTTCCTACCACCCCGGGACTAGGTTGGCAAGCCGCCGACATGTCCGATGACTATAGGGTCCTCTCCACGACCCCGGGACTAGGTTGGCCCGCAGCCGACTTGTCCGGCGACCATAGGGACGTCCCCACAACCACGGGCCAATGTTGCCCAGCCGCCGATATGTCCGACGACTATAGGGTCGTCCCCACGACCCCGGGACTAGGTTGGCCCGCCACCGACATGTCCGGCGACGATAGGGTCGCCCCACGATCCCGGGACTAGGTTGGCCCGCCGCCGACTTGTCCGACGACTATAGGGTCGTCCCCACGACCCCGGGACTATGTTGGCCCGCCGCCGACTTGTCCGACGACTATAGGGTCGTCTCCACGACCCCGGGCCTAGATTGCCCCGGCACCGTCATGTCCGACGACTATAGGGTCGTCCCCACGACCCCGGCGCTAGATTGGCCCGCCACCGTCTTGTCCGACGACTATAGGGACGTCCCCACGACCACGGGACTAGATTGGCCCGCCACCGACATGTCCGACGACTATAGGGACGTCCCCACGACCACGGGCCAATGTTGCCCAGCCGCCGACATGTCCGACGACTATAGGGTCGTCTCCACGACCCCGGGACTAGAGTGGCCCGCCACCGTCATGTCCGACGAGTATAGGGACGTCCCCACGACCACGGCCCAATGTTGCCCAGCCGCCGACATGTCCGACGACTATAGGGTCGTCCCCACGACCCCGGGACTACATTGGCCCGCCACCGACATGTCCGGCGACTATAGGGTCGCCCCACGATCCCGGGACTAGGTTGGCCCGCCGCCTACTTGTCCGACGACTATAGGGTCGTCCCCACGACCCCGGGACTATGTTGGCCCGCCGCCGACTTGTCCGACGACTATAGGGTCGTCCCCACGACCCCGGGACTAGGTTGGCCTGCCGCCGACTTGTCCGACGACTATAGGGTCGTCCCCACGACCCCGGGACTATGTTGGCCCGCCGCCGACTTGTCCGACGACTATAGGGTCGTCCCCACGACCCCGGGACTAGGTTGGCCCGCCGCCGACTTGTCTGACGACTATAGGGTCGTCCCTACCACCCCGGGACTAGGTTGGCCAGCCGCCGACATGTCCGACGTCTATAGGGTCGTCCCCACGACCCCGGGCCTAGATTGCCCCGGCACCGTCATGTCCGACGACTATAGGGTCGTCCCCACGACCCCGGGACTAGGTTGGCCCGCCGCCGACTTGTCCGACGACTATAGGGTCGTCTCCACGACCCCGGGACTAGGTTGGCCAGCCGCCGACATGTCCGACGTCTATAGGGTCGTACCCACGACCCCGGGCCTAGATTGGCCCGCCACCGTCATGTCCGACGACTATAGGGTCTTCCCCACGACCACGGGACTAGATTGGCACGCCACCGACATGTCCGACGACTATAGGGACGTCCCCACGACCACGGGCCAATGTTGCCCAGCCGCCGACATGTCCGACCACTATTGGGTCGTCTCCACGACCCCGGGACTAGAGTGGCCCGCCACCGTCATGTCCGACGAGTATAGGGACGTCCCCACGACCACGGGCCAATGTTGCCCAGCCGCCGACATGTCCGACGACTATAGGGTCGTCCCCACGACCCCGGGACTACATTGGCCCGCCACCGACATGTCCGGCGACTATAGGGTCGCCCCACGATCCCGGGACTAGTTTGGCCCGCCGCCGACTTGTCCGACGACTATAGGGTCGTCCCCACGACCCCGGGACTATGTTGGCCCGCCGCCGACTTGTCCGACGACTATAGGGTCGTCCCCACGACCCCGGGACTTGGTTGGCCCGCCGCCGACTTGTCTGACGACTATAGGGTCGTCCCTACCACCCCGGGACTAGGTTGGCAAGCCGCCGACATGTCCGATGACTATAGGGTCGTCCCCACGACCCCGGGACTAGGTTGGCCCGCCGCCAACTTGTCCGACGACTATAGGGTCGTCCCCACGTACCCGGGACTAGGTTGGCCCGCCGCCGACTTGTCCGACGACTATAGGGTCGTCTCCACGACCCCGGGACTAGGTTGGCCAGCCGCCGACATGTCCGACGTCTATAGGGTCGTACCCACGACCCCGGGCCTAGATTGGCCCGTCACCGTCATGTCCGACGACTATAGGGTCGTCCCCACCACCACGGGACTAGATTGGCACGCCACCGACATGTCCGACGACTATAGGGACGTCCCCACGACCACGGGCCAATGTTGCCCAGCCGCCGACATGTCCGACGACTATAGGGTCGTCCCCACGAGCCCGGGACTACATTGGCCCGCCACCGACATGTCCGGCGACTATAGGGTCGCCCCACGATCCCGGGACTAGGTTGGCCCGCCGCCGACTTGTCCGACGACTATAGGGTCGTCCCCACGACCCCGGGACTAGGTTGGCCCGCCGCCGACTTGTCTGACGACTATAGGGTCGTCCCTACCACCCCGGGACTAGGTTGGCAAGCCGCCGACATGTCCGATGACTATAGGATCGTCCCCACGACCCCGGGACTAGGTTGGCCCGCCGCCGACTTGTCCGACGACTATAGGGTCGTCCCTCCCACCCCGGAACTAGGTTGGCCAGCCGCCGACATGTCCGACGACGGTAGGGTCGTCCCCACGACCCCGGGGCTAGATTGGCCCGCCACCGTCATGTCCGACGACTATAGGGTCGTCCCCACGACCACGGGCCAAAGTTGGTCAGCCGCCGACATGTCCGACGACTATAGGGTCGTCTCCACGACCCCGGGACTAGGTTGGCCCGCCGCCGACTTGTCCGACGACTATATGGACGTCCCCACGACCACGGGCCAAAGTTGGCCAGCCGCCGACATGTCCGACGACTATAGGGTCGTCCCCACGACCCCGGGACTAGATTGGCCCGCCATCATCATGTCCGACGACTGTAGGGTCGTCCCCACGACCCCGGGACTAGGTTGGCCCGCCGCCGACTTGTCTGACGACTATAGGGTCGTTCCTACCACCCCGTGACTACGTTGGCAAGCCGCCGACATGTCCGATGACTATAGGGTCCTCTCCACGACCCCGGGACTAGGTTGGCCCGCAGCCGACTTGTCCGGCGACCATAGGGACGTCCCCACAACCACGGGCCAATGTTGCCCAGCCGCCGATATGTCCGACGACTATAGGGTCGTCCCCACGACCCCGGGACTAGGTTGGCAAGCCGCCGACATGTCCGATGACTATAGGGTCGTCCCCACGACCCCGGGACTAGGTTGGCCCGCCGCCGACTTGTCCGACGACTATAGGGTCGTCCCCACGACCCCGGGACTAGGTAGGCCCGCCGCCGACTTGTCCGACGACTATAGGGTCGTCTCCACGACCCCGGGACTAGGTTGGCCAGCCGCCGTCATGTCCGACGAGTATAGGGACGTCCCCACGACCACGGGCCAAAGTTGGCCAGCCGCCGACATGTCCGACGACTATAGGGTCGTCCCCACGACCCCGGGACTACATTGGCCCGCCACCGTCATGTCCGGCGACTATAGGGTCGCCCCACGATCCCGGGACTAGGTTGGCCCGCCGCCGACTTGTCCGACGACTATAGGGTCGTCCCCACGACCCCGGGACTAGAGTGGCCCGCCACCGTCATGTCCGACGAGTATAGGGACGTCCCCACGACCACGGCCCAATGTTGCCCAGCCGCCGACATGTCCGACGACTATAGGGTCGTCCCCACGACCCCGGGACTACATTGGCCCGCCACCGACTTGTCCGACGACTATAGGGTCGTCCCCACGACCCCGGGACTAGGTTGGCCCGCCGCCGACTTGTCCGACGACTATAGGGTCGTCCCCACGACCCCGGGACTATGTTGGCCCGCCGCCGACTTGTCCGACGACTATAGGGTCGTCCCCACGACCCCGGGACTAGAGTGGCCCGCCACCGTCATGTCCGACGAGTATAGGGACGTCCCCACGACCACGGCCCAATGTTGCCCAGCCGCCGACATGTCCGACGACTATAGGGTCGTCCCCACGACCCCGGGACTACATTGGCCCGCCACCGACATGTCCGGCGACTATAGGGTCGCCCCACGATCCCGGGACTAGGTTGGCCCGCCGCCTACTTGTCCGACGACTATAGGGTCGTCCCCACGACCCCGGGACTATGTTGGCCCGCCGCCGACTTGTCCGACGACTATAGGGTCGTCCCCACGACCCCGGGACTAGGTTGGCCCGCCGCCGACTTGTCCGACGACTATAGGGTCGTCCCCACGACCCCGGGACTATGTTGGCCCGCCGCCGACTTGTCCGACGACTATAGGGTCGTCCCCACGACCCCGGGACTAGGTTGGCCAGCCGCCGACTTGTCTGACGACTATAGGGTCGTCCCTACCACCCCGGGACTAGGTTGGCCAGCCGCCGACATGTCCGACGTCTATAGGGTCGTCCCCACGACCCCGGGCCTAGATTGCCCCGGCACCGTCATGTCCGACGACTATAGGGTCGTCCCCACGACCCCGGGACTAGGTTGGCCCGCCGCCGACTTGTCCGACGACTATAGGGTCGTCTCCACGACCCCGGGACTAGGTTGGCCAGCCGCCGACATGTCCGACGTCTATAGGGTCGTACCCACGACCCCGGGCCTAGATTGGCCCGCCACCGTCATGTCCGACGACTATAGGGTCGTCCCCACGACCACGGGACTAGATTGGCACGCCACCGACATGTCCGACGACTATAGGGACGTCCCCACGACCACGGGCCAATGTTGCCCAGCCGCCGACATGTCCGACGACTATTGGGTCGTCTCCACGACCCCGGGACTAGAGTGGCCCGCCACCGTCATGTCCGACGAGTATAGGGACGTCCCCACGACCACGGGCCAATGTTGCCCAGCCGCCGACATGTCCGACGACTATAGGGTCGTCCCCACGACCCCGGGACTACATTGGCCCGCCACCGACATGTCCGGCGACTATAGGGTCGCCCCACGATCCCGGGACTAGTTTGGCCCGCCGCCGACTTGTCCGACGACTATAGGGTCGTCCCCACGACCACGGGACTAGATTGGCACGCCACCGACATGTCCGACGACTATAGGGACGTCCCCACGACCACGGGCCAATGTTGCCCAGCCGCCGACATGTCCGACGACTATAGGGTCGTCCCCACGAGCCCGGGACTACATTGGCCCGCCACCGACATGTCCGGCGACTATAGGGTCGCCCCACGATCCCGGGACTAGGTTGGCCCGCCGCCGACTTGTCCGACGACTATAGGGTCGTCCCCACGACCCCGGGAGTAGGTTGGCCCGCCGCCGACTTGTCTGACGACTATAGGGTCGTCCCTACCACCCCGGGACTAGGTTGGCAAGCCGCCGACATGTCCGATGACTATAGGATCGTCCCCACGACCCCGGGACTAGGTTGGCCCGCCGCCGACTTGTCCGACGACTATAGGGTCGTCCCTCCCACCCCGGAACTAGGTTGGCCAGCCGCCGACATGTCCGACGACGGTAGGGTCGTCCCCACGACCCCGGGGCTAGATTGGCCCGCCACCGTCATGTCCGACGACTATAGGGTCGTCCCCACGACCACGGGCCAAAGTTGGTCAGCCGCCGACATGTCCGACGACTATAGGGTCGTCTCCACGACCCCGGGACTAGGTTGGCCCGCCGCCGACTTGTCCGACGACTATATGGACGTCCCCACGACCACGGGCCAAAGTTGGCCAGCCGCCGACATGTCCGACGACTATAGGGTCGTCCCCACGACCCCGGGACTAGATTGGCCCGCCATCATCATGTCCGACGACTGTAGGGTCGTCCCCACGACCCCGGGACTAGGTTGGCCCGCCGCCGACTTGTCTGACGACTATAGGGTCGTTCCTACCACCCCGGGACTACGTTGGCAAGCCGCCGACATGTCCGATGACTATAGGGTCCTCTCCACGACCCCGGGACTAGGTTGGCCCGCAGCCGACTTGTCCGGCGACCATAGGGACGTCCCCACAACCACGGGCCAATGTTGCCCAGCCGCCGATATGTCCGACGACTATAGGGTCGTCCCCACGACCCCGGGACTAGGTTGGCAAGCCGCCGACATGTCCGATGACTATAGGGTCGTCCCCACGACCCCGGGACTAGGTTGGCCCGCCGCCGACTTGTCCGACGACTATAGGGTCGTCCCCACGACCCCGGGACTAGGTAGGCCCGCCGCCGACTTGTCCGACGACTATAGGGTCGTCTCCACGACCCCGGGACTAGGTTGGCCAGCCGCCGTCATGTCCGACGAGTATAGGGACGTCCCCACGACCACGGGCCAAAGTTGGCCAGCCGCCGACATGTCCGACGACTATAGGGTCGTCCCCACGACCCCGGGACTACATTGGCCCGCCACCGACATGTCCGGCGACTATAGGGTCGCCCCACGATCCCGGGACTAGGTTGGCCCGCCGCCGACTTGTCCGACGACTATAGGGTCGTCCCCACGACCCCGGGACTAGAGTGGCCCGCCACCGTCATGTCCGACGAGTATAGGGACGTCCCCACGACCACGGCCCAATGTTGCCCAGCCGCCGACATGTCCGACGACTATAGGGTCGTCCCCACGACCCCGGGACTACATTGGCCCGCCACCGACTTGTCCGACGACTATAGGGTCGTCCCCACGACCCCGGGACTAGGTTGGCCCGCCGCCGACTTGTCCGACGACTATAGGGTCGTCCCCACGACCCCGGGACTAGATTGGCCCGCCACCGGCATGTCCGGCGACTATAGGGTCGCCCCACGATCCCGGGACTAGGTTGGCCCGCCGCCGACTTGTCCGACGACTATAGGGTCGTCCCCACGACCCCGGGACTAGGTCGGCCCGCCGCCGACTTGTCCGACGACTATAGGGTCGTCCCCACGACCACGGGACTAGGTTGGCCCGCCGCCGACTTGTCCGACGACTATAGGGTCGTCTCCACGACCCTGGGAGTAGGTTGGCCCGCCGCCGACTTGTCCGACGACTATAGGGTCGTCCCCACGACCCCGGGACTAGATTGGCCCGCCACCGTCATGTCCGACGACTATACGGTCGTCCCCACGACCCCGGGACTAGGTTGGCCCGCCGCCGACTTGTCCGACGACTATAGGGTCGTCCCCACGACCCCGGGACTAGGTCGGCCCGCCGCCGACTTGTCCGACGACTATAGGGTCGTCCCCACGACCACGGGCCAAAGTTGCCCTGCCGTCGACATGTCCGACGACTATAGGGTCGTCCCCACGACCCCGGGACTAGGTTGGCCCGCCGCCGACTTGTCCGACGACTATAGGGTCGTCTCCACGACCCCGGGAGTAGGTTGGCCAGCCGCCGACATGTCCGACGACTATAGGGTCGTCCCCAAGAACACGGGCCAAAGTTGCCCTGCCGCCGACATGTCCGACGACTATAGGGTCGTCCCCACGACCCCGGGACTAGGTAGGCCCGCCGCCGACTTGTCCGACGACTATAGGGTCGTCCCCACGACCCCGGGACTAGATTGGCCCGCCACCGTCATGTCCGACGACTATAGGGTCGTCCCCACGACCCCGGGACTATGTTGGCCCGCCGCCGACTTGTCCGACGACTATAGGGTCGACCCTCCCACCCCGCAACTAGGTTGGCCAGCCGCCGACATGTCCGACGACTATAGGGTCGTCCCCACGACCCCGGGGCTAGTTTGGCCAGCCGCCGTCATTTCCGACGACTATAGGGTCGTCCCCACGACCCCGGGACTAGGTTGGCCCGCCGCCGACTTGTCCGACGACTATAGGGCCGTCCCCACGACCCCGGGACTAGGTTGGCCAGCCGCCGACATGTTCGACGACTATAGGGTCGTCCCCACGACCCCGGGACTATGTTGGCCCGCCGCCGACTTGTCCGACGACTATAGGGTCGACCCTCCCACCCCGCAACTAGGTTGGCCAGCCGCCGACATGTCCGACGACTATAGGGTCGTCCCCACGACCCCGGGGCTAGTTTGGCCAGCCGCCGTCATTTCCGACGACTATAGGGTCGTCCCCACGACCCCGGGACTAGGTTGGCCCGCCGCCGACTTGTCCGACGACTATAGGGCCGTCCCCACGACCCCGGGACTAGGTTGGCCAGCCGCCGACATGTTCGACGACTATGGGGTCGTCCCCACGTCCCCCGGACTAGATTGCCCCGCCACCGTCATGTCCGACGAATATAGGGTCGTCTCCACGACCCCGGGACTAGGTTGGCCCGCCGCCGACTTGTCCGACGACTATAGGGACGTCCCCACGACCCCCGGACTAGGTTGACCCGCCACCGTCATGTCCGACGACTATAGGGTCGTCCCCACGACCCCGGGACTAGATTGGCCTGCCACCGTCATGTCCGACGACTATAGGGTCGTCCCCACGACCCCGGGAGTAGGTTGGCCCGCCGCCGACTTGTCCGACGACTATAGGGTCGTCCCCATGACCACGGACCAAAGTGGCCCAGCCGCCGACATGTCCGACGACTATAGGGTCGTCCCCACGACACCGGGACTAGATTGGTCAGCCGCCGACATGTCCGACGACTATAGGGTCGTCCCCACGACCCCGGGACTAGATTGGCCTGCCACCGTCATGTCCGACGACTATAGGGTCGTCCCCACGACCCCGGGACAAGGTTGGCCCGCCGCCGACTTGTCCGACGACTATATGGTCGTCCCCACGACCCCCGGACTAGATTGACCCGCCGCCGACATGTCCGATGACTATAGGGTCGTCTCCACGACCCCGGGACTCGGTTGGCCCGCCGCCGACTTGTCCGACGACTATAGGGTCGTCCCCACGACTCCCGGACTAGATTGGCCCGCCACCGTCATGTCCGACGACTATAGGGTCGTCCCCACGACCCCGGGACTACATTGGCCCGCCACCGACTTGTCCGACGACTATAGGGTAGTCCCCACGACCCCGGGACTAGGTTGGCCCGCCGCCGACTTGTCCGACGACTATAGGGTCGTCCCCACGACCCCGGGACTATGTTGGCCCGCCGCCGACTTGTCCGACGACTATAGGGTCGTCCCCACGACCCCGGGACTAGGTTGGCAAGCCGCCGACATGTCCGATGACTATAGGGTCGTCCCCACGACCCCGGGACTAGGTTGGCCCGCCGCCGACTTGTCCGACGACTATAGGGTCGTCCCCACGACCCCGGGACTAGGTAGGCCCGCCGCCGACTTGTCCGACGACTATAGGGTCGTCTCCACGACCCCGGGACTAGGTTGGCCAGCCGCCGTCATGTCCGACGAGTATAGGGACGTCCCCACGACCACGGGCCAAAGTTGGCCAGCCGCCGACATGTCCGACGACTATAGGGTCGTCCCCACGACCCCGGGACTACATTGGCCCGCCACCGACAGGTCCGGCGACTATAGGGTCGCCCCACGATCCCGGGACTAGGTTGGCCCGCCGCCGACTTGTCCGACGATTATAGGGTCGTCCCCACGACCCCGGGACTATGTTGGCCCGCCGCCGACTTGTCCGACGACTATAGGGTCGTCTCCACGACCCCGGGCCTAGATTGCCCCGGCACCGTCATGTCCGACGACTATAGGGTCGCCCCCACGACCCCGGCGCTAGATTGGCCCGCCACCGTCTTGTCCGACGACTATAGGGACGTCCCCACGACCACGGGACTAGATTGGCCCGCCACCGACATGTCCGACGACTATAGGGACGTCCCCACGACCACGGGCCAATGTTGCCCAGCCGCCGACATGTCCGACGACTATAGGGTCGTCTCCACGACCCCGGGACTAGAGTGGCCCGCCACCGTCATGTCCGACGAGTATAGGGACGTCCCCACGACCACGGCCCAATGTTGCCCAGCCGCCGACATGTCCGACGACTATAGGGTCGTCCCCACGACCCCGGGACTACATTGGCCCGCCACCGACATGTCCGGCGACTATAGGGTCGCCCCACGATCCCGGGACTAGGTTGGCCCGCCGCCTACTTGTCCGACGACTATAGGGTCGTCCCCACGACCCCGGGACTATGTTGGCCCGCCGCCGACTTGTCCGACGACTATAGGGTCGTCCCCACGACCCCGGGACTAGGTTGGCCCGCCGCCGACTTGTCCGACGACTATAGGGTCGTCCCCACGACCCCGGGACTATGTTGGCCCGCCGCCGACTTGTCCGACGACTATAGGGTCGTCCCCACGACCCCGGGACTAGGTTGGCCAGCCGCCGACTTGTCTGACGACTATAGGGTCGTCCCTACCACCCCGGGACTAGGATGGCCAGCCGCCGACATGTCCGACGTCTATAGGGTCGTCCCCACGACCCCGGGCCTAGATTGCCCCGGCACCGTCATGTCCGACGACTATAGGGTCGTCCCCACGACCCCGGGACTAGGTTGGCCCGCCGCCGACTTGTCCGACGACTATAGGGTCGTCTCCACGACCCCGGGACTAGGTTGGCCAGCCGCCGACATGTCCGACGTCTATAGGGTCGTACCCACGACCCCGGGCCTAGATTGGCCCGCCACCGTCATGTCCGACGACTATAGGGTCGTCCCCACGACCACGGGACTAGATTGGCACGCCACCGACATGTCCGACGACTATAGGGACGTCCCCACGACCACGGGCCAATGTTGCCCAGCCGCCGACATGTCCGACGACTATTGGGTCGTCTCCACGACCCCGGGACTAGAGTGGCCCGCCACCGTCATGTCCGACGAGTATAGGGACGTCCCCACGACCACGGGCCAATGTTGCCCAGCCGCCGACATGTCCGACGACTATAGGGTCGTCCCCACGACCCCGGGACTACATTGGCCCGCCACCGACATGTCCGGCGACTATAGGGTCGCCCCACGATCCCGGGACTAGTTTGGCCCGCCGCCGACTTGTCCGACGACTATAGGGTCGTCCCCACGACCACGGGACTAGATTGGCACGCCACCGACATGTCCGACGACTATAGGGACGTCCCCACGACCACGGGCCAATGTTGCCCAGCCGCCGACATGTCCGACGACTATAGGGTCGTCCCCACGAGCCCGGGACTACATTGGCCCGCCACCGACATGTCCGGCGACTATAGGGTCGCCCCACGATCCCGGGACTAGGTTGGCCCGCCGCCGACTTGTCCGACGACTATAGGGTCGTCCCCACGACCCCGGGAGTAGGTTGGCCCGCCGCCGACTTGTCTGACGACTATAGGGTCGTCCCTACCACCCCGGGACTAGGTTGGCAAGCCGCCGACATGTCCGATGACTATAGGATCGTCCCCACGACCCCGGGACTAGGTTGGCCCGCCGCCGACTTGTCCGACGACTATAGGGTCGTCCCTCCCACCCCGGAACTAGGTTGGCCAGCCGCCGACATGTCCGACGACGGTAGGGTCGTCCCCACGACCCCGGGGCTAGATTGGCCCGCCACCGTCATGTCCGACGACTATAGGGTCGTCCCCACGACCACGGGCCAAAGTTGGTCAGCCGCCGACATGTCCGACGACTATAGGGTCGTCTCCACGACCCCGGGACTAGGTTGGCCCGCCGCCGACTTGTCCGACGACTATATGGACGTCCCCACGACCACGGGCCAAAGTTGGCCAGCCGCCGACATGTCCGACGACTATAGGGTCGTCCCCACGACCCCGGGACTAGATTGGCCCGCCATCATCATGTCCGACGACTGTAGGGTCGTCCCCACGACCCCGGGACTAGGTTGGCCCGCCGCCGACTTGTCTGACGACTATAGGGTCGTTCCTACCACCCCGGGACTACGTTGGCAAGCCGCCGACATGTCCGATGACTATAGGGTCCTCTCCACGACCCCGGGACTAGGTTGGCCCGCAGCCGACTTGTCCGGCGACCATAGGGACGTCCCCACAACCACGGGCCAATGTTGCCCAGCCGCCGATATGTCCGACGACTATAGGGTCGTCCCCACGACCCCGGGACTAGGTTGGCAAGCCGCCGACATGTCCGATGACTATAGGGTCGTCCCCACGACCCCGGGACTAGGTTGGCCCGCCGCCGACTTGTCCGACGACTATAGGGTCGTCCCCACGACCCCGGGACTAGGTAGGCCCGCCGCCGACTTGTCCGACGACTATAGGGTCGTCTCCACGACCCCGGGACTAGGTTGGCCAGCCGCCGTCATGTCCGACGAGTATAGGGACGTCCCCACGACCACGGGCCAAAGTTGGCCAGCCGCCGACATGTCCGACGACTATAGGGTCGTCCCCACGACCCCGGGACTACATTGGCCCGCCACCGACATGTCCGGCGACTATAGGGTCGCCCCACGATCCCGGGACTAGGTTGGCCCGCCGCCGACTTGTCCGACGACTATAGGGTCGTCCCCACGACCCCGGGACTAGAGTGGCCCGCCACCGTCATGTCCGACGAGTATAGGGACGTCCCCACGACCACGGCCCAATGTTGCCCAGCCGCCGACATGTCCGACGACTATAGGGTCGTCCCCACGACCCCGGGACTACATTGGCCCGCCACCGACTTGTCCGACGACTATAGGGTCGTCCCCACGACCCCGGGACTAGGTTGGCCCGCCGCCGACTTGTCCGACGACTATAGGGTCGTCCCCACGACCCCGGGACTAGATTGGCCCGCCACCGGCATGTCCGGCGACTATAGGGTCGCCCCACGATCCCGGGACTAGGTTGGCCCGCCGCCGACTTGTCCGACGACTATAGGGTCGTCCCCACGACCCCGGGACTAGGTCGGCCCGCCGCCGACTTGTCCGACGACTATAGGGTCGTCCCCACGACCACGGGACTAGGTTGGCCCGCCGCCGACTTGTCCGACGACTATAGGGTCGTCTCCACGACCCTGGGAGTAGGTTGGCCCGCCGCCGACTTGTCCGACGACTATAGGGTCGTCCCCACGACCCCGGGACTAGATTGGCCCGCCACCGTCATGTCCGACGACTATACGGTCGTCCCCACGACCCCGGGACTAGGTTGGCCCGCCGCCGACTTGTCCGACGACTATAGGGTCGTCCCCACGACCCCGGGACTAGGTCGGCCCGCCGCCGACTTGTCCGACGACTATAGGGTCGTCCCCACGACCACGGGCCAAAGTTGCCCTGCCGTCGACATGTCCGACGACTATAGGGTCGTCCCCACGACCCCGGGACTAGGTTGGCCCGCCGCCGACTTGTCCGACGACTATAGGGTCGTCTCCACGACCCCGGGAGTAGGTTGGCCAGCCGCCGACATGTCCGACGACTATAGGGTCGTCCCCAAGAACACGGGCCAAAGTTGCCCTGCCGCCGACATGTCCGACGACTATAGGGTCGTCCCCACGACCCCGGGACTAGGTAGGCCCGCCGCCGACTTGTCCGACGACTATAGGGTCGTCCCCACGACCCCGGGACTAGATTGGCCCGCCACCGTCATGTCCGACGACTATAGGGTCGTCCCCACGACCCCGGGACTATGTTGGCCCGCCGCCGACTTGTCCGACGACTATAGGGTCGACCCTCCCACCCCGCAACTAGGTTGGCCAGCCGCCGACATGTCCGACGACTATAGGGTCGTCCCCACGACCCCGGGGCTAGTTTGGCCAGCCGCCGTCATTTCCGACGACTATAGGGTCGTCCCCACGACCCCGGGACTAGGTTGGCCCGCCGCCGACTTGTCCGACGACTATAGGGCCGTCCCCACGACCCCGGGACTAGGTTGGCCAGCCGCCGACATGTTCGACGACTATAGGGTCGTCCCCACGACCCCGGGACTATGTTGGCCCGCCGCCGACTTGTCCGACGACTATAGGGTCGACCCTCCCACCCCGCAACTAGGTTGGCCAGCCGCCGACATGTCCGACGACTATAGGGTCGTCCCCACGACCCCGGGGCTAGTTTGGCCAGCCGCCGTCATTTCCGACGACTATAGGGTCGTCCCCACGACCCCGGGACTAGGTTGGCCCGCCGCCGACTTGTCCGACGACTATAGGGCCGTCCCCACGACCCCGGGACTAGGTTGGCCAGCCGCCGACATGTTCGACGACTATGGGGTCGTCCCCACGTCCCCCGGACTAGATTGCCCCGCCACCGTCATGTCCGACGAATATAGGGTCGTCTCCACGACCCCGGGACTAGGTTGGCCCGCCGCCGACTTGTCCGACGACTATAGGGACGTCCCCACGACCCCCGGACTAGGTTGACCCGCCACCGTCATGTCCGACGACTATAGGGTCGTCCCCACGACCCCGGGACTAGATTGGCCTGCCACCGTCATGTCCGACGACTATAGGGTCGTCCCCACGACCCCGGGAGTAGGTTGGCCCGCCGCCGACTTGTCCGACGACTATAGGGTCGTCCCCATGACCACGGACCAAAGTGGCCCAGCCGCCGACATGTCCGACGACTATAGGGTCGTCCCCACGACACCGGGACTAGATTGGTCAGCCGCCGACATGTCCGACGACTATAGGGTCGTCCCCACGACCCCGGGACTAGATTGGCCTGCCACCGTCATGTCCGACGACTATAGGGTCGTCCCCACGACCCCGGGACAAGGTTGGCCCGCCGCCGACTTGTCCGACGACTATATGGTCGTCCCCACGACCCCCGGACTAGATTGACCCGCCGCCGACATGTCCGATGACTATAGGGTCGTCTCCACGACCCCGGGACTCGGTTGGCCCGCCGCCGACTTGTCCGACGACTATAGGGTCGTCCCCACGACTCCCGGACTAGATTGGCCCGCCACCGTCATGTCCGACGACTATAGGGTCGTCCCCACGACCCCGGGACTAGTTTGGCCCGCCGCCGACATATCCGACGTCTATAGGGTCGTCTCCACGACCCCGGGACTAGATTGGCCCGCCGCCGACTTGTCCGACGACTATAGGGGCGACCCCACGACCCCGGGACAAGGTTGGCCTGCCACCGTCATGTCCGACGACTATAGGGTCGTCCCCACGACCCCGGGACTAGGTTGGCCCGCCGCCGACTTGTCCGACGACTATAGGGTCGTCCCATGGACCCCCGGACAAGATTGGCCCGCCACCGTCATGTCCGACGACTATAGGGTCGTCCCCACGACCCCGGGACTAGGTTGGCCCGCCGCCGACTTGTCCGACGACTATAGGGTCGTCCCTCCCACCCGGTACTAGGTTGGCCCGCCGCCGACTTGTCCGACGACTATAGGGTCGTCCCCACGACCCCCGGACTAGATTGACCCGCCGCCGACATATCCGACGACTATAGGGTCGTCCCCACGTCCCCGGGACAAGGTTGGCCCGCCGCCGACTTGTCCGACGACTATAGGGTCGTCCCCAAGAACACGGGCCAAAGTTGCCCTGCCGCCGACATGTCCGACGACTATAGGGTCGTCCCCACGACCCCGGGACTAGGTTGGCCCGCCGCCGACTTGTCCGACGACTATAGGGTCGTCTCCACGACCCCGGGACTAGGTTGGCCAGCCGCCGACATGTCCGACCACTATAGGGTCGTCCCCACGAACACGGGCCAAAGTTGCCCTGCCGCCGACATGTCCGACGACTATAGGGTCGTCCCCACGACCCCGGGACTAGGTTGGCCCGCCGACGACATGTCCGACGACTATAGGGTCGTCCCCACGCCCCGGTCCAAAGTTGGCCAGCCGCCGACATGTCCGACGACTATAGGGTCGTCCCCACGACCCCGGGGCTAGGTTGCCCCGGCACCGTCATGTCCGACGACTATAGGGTCGTCCCCACGACCCCGGGACTAGGTTGGCCCGCTGCCGACTTGTCCGACGACTATAGGGTCGTCTCCACGACCCCGGGACTAGGTTGGCCAGCCGCCGACATGTCCGACGACTATAGGGTCGTCTCCACGAACACGGGCCAAAGTTGCCCTGCCGCCGACATGTCCGACGACAATAGGGTCGTCCCCACGACCCCGGGCCAAAGCTGGCCAGCCGCCAACATGTCCGACGACTATAGGGTCGTCCCCACGACCCCGGGACTCGGTTGGCCCGCCGCCGACGTGTCCTACGACTATGGGGTCGTCCCCACGACCACGGGACTAGGTTGGCCAGCCGCCGACATGTACGACGACTATAGGGTCGTCCCCACGACCACGGGCCAAAGTTGCCCAGCCGCCGACATGTCCGACGACAATAGGGTCGTCCCCACGACCCCGGGCCAAACCTGGCCAGCCGCCAACATGTCCGACGACTATAAGGTCGTCCCCACGACCCCGGGACTCGGTTGGCCCGCCGCCGACGTGTCCTACGACTATGGGGTCGTCCCCACGACCACGGGACTAGGTTGGCCAGCCGCCGACATGTCCGTCGACTATAGGGTCGTCCCCACCACCCCGGGTCTAGGTTGGCCAGCCGCCGACATGTCCGACGACTATAGGGTCGTCCCCACGACCATGGGCCAAAGTTGCCCTGCCGCCGAGATGTCCGACGACTATAGGGTCGTCCCCACGACCACTGGCCAAAGTTGCGCAGCCGCCGACATGTCCGACGCCTATAGGATCGTCCCCACGACCCCGGGACTAGGTTGGCCCGCCGCCGACATGTCCGACGTCTATAGGGTCGTCCCCACGACCCCGGGACTAGATTGGCCCGCCGCCGACTTGTCCGACGACTATAGGGTCGTCCCCACGACCCCGGGACTAGGTCGGCCCGCCGCCGACTTGTCCGACGACTATAGGGTCGTCCCCACGACCCCGGGCCTAGATTGCCCCGACACCGTCACGTCCGACGACTATAGGGTCGTCCCCACGACCCCGGGACTAGGTTGGCCCGCCGCCGACATGTCCGACGTCTATAGGGTCGTCCCCACGACCCCGGGACTAGGTTGGCCCGCCGCCGACTTGTCCGACGACTATAGGGTCGTCCCCACGACCCCGGGCCTAGATTGCCCCGACACCGTCACGTCCGACGACTATAGGGTCGTCCCCACGACCCCGGGACTCGGTTGGCCCGCCGCCGACGTGTCCTACGACTATGGGGTCGTCCCCACGACCACGGGACTAGGTTGGCCAGCCGCCGACATGTCCGTCGACTATAGGGTCGTCCCCACCACCCCGGGTCTAGGTTGGCCAGCCGCCGACATGTCCGACGACTATAGGGTCGTCCCCACGACCACTGGCCAAAGTTGCGCAGCCGCCGACATGTCCGACGCCTATAGGGTCGTCCCCACGACCCCGGGACTAGGTTGGCCCGCCGCCGACATGTCCGACGTCTATAGGGTCGTCCCCACGCCCCGGTCCAAAGTTGGCCAGCCGCCGACATGTCCGACGACTATAGGGTCGTCCCCACGACCCCGGGACTAGGTCGGCACGCCACCGTCATGTCCGACGACTATAGGGTCGTCCCCACGACCCCGGGACTAGGTTGGCCCGCTGCCGACTTGTCCGACGACTATAGGGTCGTCTCCACGACCCCGGGACTAGATTGGCCCGCCGCCGACATGTCCGACGACTATAGGGTCGTCCCCACGCCCCGGTCCAAAGTTGGCCAGCCGCCGACATGTCCGACGACTATAGGGTCGTCCCCACGACCCCGGGACTAGGTCGGCACGCCACCGTCATGTCCGACGACTATAGGGTCGTCCCCACGACCCCGGGACTAGGTTGGCCAGCCGCCGACATGTCCGACGACTATAGGGTCGTCCCCACGACCCCGGGGCTAGATTGGGCAGCCGCCGTCATTTCCGACGACTATAGGGTCGTCCCCACGACCCCGGGACTAGGTTGGCCCGCCGCCGACTTGTCCGACGACTATAGGGCCGTCCCCACGACCCCGGGACTAGGTTGGCCAGCCGCCGACATGTTCGACGACTATGGGGTCGTCCCCACGTCCCCCGGACTAGATTGCCCCGCCACCGTCATGTCCGACGAATATAGGGTCGTCTCCACGACCCCGGGACTAGGTTGGCCCGCCGCCGACTTGTCCGACGACTATAGGGACGTCCCCACGACCCCCGGACTAGGTTGACCCGCCACCGTCATGTCCGACGACTATAGGGTCGTCCCCACGACCCCGGGACTAGATTGGCCTGCCACCGTCATGTCCGACGACTATAGGGTCGTCCCCACGACCCCGGGAGTAGGTTGGCCCGCCGCCGACTTGTCCGACGACTATAGGGTCGTCCCCATGACCACGGACCAAAGTGGCCCAGCCGCCGACATGTCCGACGACTATAGGGTCGTCCCCACGACACCGGGACTAGATTGGTCAGCCGCCGACATGTCCGACGACTATAGGGTCGTCCCCACGACCCCGGGACTAGATTGGCCTGCCACCGTCATGTCCGACGACAATAGGGTCGTCCCCACGACCCCGGGACAAGGTTGGCCCGCCGCCGACATGTCCGACGACTATAGGGTCGTCTCCACGACCCTGGGACTCGGTTGGCCCGCCGCCGACTTGTCCGACGACTATAGGGTCGTCCCCACGACCCCCGGACTAGATTGGCCCGCCACCGTCATCTCCGACGACTATAGGGTCGTCCCCACGACCCCGGGAGTAGTTTGGCCCGCCGCCGACATATCCGACGTCTATAGGGTCGTCTCCACGACCCCGGGACTAGGTTGGCCCGCCGCCGACTTGTCCGACGACTATAGGGGCGACCCCACGACCCCGGGACTAGGTTGGCCTGCCACCGTCATGTCCGACGACTATAGGGTCGTCCCCACGACCCCGGGACTAGGTTGGCCCGCCGCCGACTTGTCCGACGACTATAGGGTCGTCCCATGGACCCCCGGACAAGATTGGCCCGCCACCGTCATGTCCGACGACTATAGGGTCGACCCCACGACCCCGGGACTAGGTTGGCCTGCCACCGTCATGTCCGACGACTATAGGGTCGTCCCCACGACCCCGGGAGTAGTTTGGCCCGCCGCCGACATATCCGACGTCTATAGGGTCGTCTCCACGACCCCGGGACTAGGTTGGCCCGCCGCCGACTTGTCCGACGACTATAGGGGCGACCCCACGACCCCGGGACTAGGTTGGCCCGCCACCGTCATGTCCGACGACTATAGGGTCGTCCCCACGACCCCGGGAGTAGTTTGGCCCGCCGCCGACATATCCGACGTCTATAGGGTCGTCTCCACGACCCCGGGACTAGGTTGGCCCGCCGCCGACTTGTCCGACGACTATAGGGGCGACCCCACGACCCCGGGACTAGGTTGGCCTGCCACCGTCATGTCCGACGACTATAGGGTCGTCCCCACGACCCCGGGACTAGGTTGGCCCGCCGCCGACTTGTCCGACGACTATAGGGTCGTCCCATGGACCCCCGGACAAGATTGGCCCGCCACCGTCATGTCCGACGACTATAGGGTCGTCCCCACGACCCCGGGACTAGGTTGGCCCGCCGCCGACTTGTCCGACGACTATAGGGTCGTCCCTCCCACCCGGTACTAGGTTGGCCCGCCGCCGACTTGTCCGACGACTATAGGGTCGTCCCCACGACCCCCGGACTAGATTGACCCGCCGCCGACATATCCGACGACTATAGGGTCGTCCCCACGTCCCCGGGACAAGGTTGGCCCGCCGCCGACTTGTCCGACGACTATAGGGTCGTCCCCAAGAACACGGGCCAAAGTTGCCCTGCCGCCGACATGTCCGACGACTATAGGGTCGTCCCCACGACCCCGGGACTAGGTTGGCCCGCCGCCGACTTGTCCGACGACTATAGGGTCGTCTCCACGACCCCGGGACTAGGTTGGCCAGCCGCCGACATGTCCGACCACTATAGGGTCGTCCCCACGAACACGGGCCAAAGTTGCCCTGCCGCCGACATGTCCGACGACTGTAGGGTCGTCCCCACGACCCCGGGACTAGGTTGGCCCGCCGCCGACATGTCCGACGACTATAGGGTCGTCCCCACGACCCCCGGACTAGGTTGACCCGCCACCGTCATGTCCGACGACTATAGGGTCGTCCCCACGACCCCGGGACTAGATTGGCCTGCCACCGTCATGTCCGACGACTATAGGGTCGTCCCCACGACCCCGGGAGTAGGTTGGCCCGCCGCCGACTTGTCCGACGACTATAGGGTCGTCCCCATGACCACGGACCAAAGTGGCCCAGCCGCCGACATGTCCGACGACTATAGGGTCGTCCCCACGACACCGGGACTAGATTGGTCAGCCGCCGACATGTCCGACGACTATAGGGTCGTCCCCACGACCCCGGGACTAGATTGGCCTGCCACCGTCATGTCCGACGACAATAGGGTCGTCCCCACGACCCCGGGACAAGGTTGGCCCGCCGCCGACATGTCCGACGACTATAGGGTCGTCTCCACGACCCCGGGACTCGGTTGGCCCGCCGCCGACTTGTCCGACGACTATAGGGTCGTCCCCACGACCCCCGGACTAGATTGGCCCGCCACCGTCATCTCCGACGACTATAGGGTCGTCCCCACGACCCCGGGAGTAGTTTGGCCCGCCGCCGACATATCCGACGTCTATAGGGTCGTCTCCACGACCCCGGGACTAGGTTGGCCCGCCGCCGACTTGTCCGACGACTATAGGGGCGACCCCACGACCCCGGGACTAGGTTGGCCTGCCACCGTCATGTCCGACGACTATAGGGTCGTCCCCACGACCCCGGGACTAGGTTGGCCCGCCGCCGACTTGTCCGACGACTATAGGGTCGTCCCATGGACCCCCGGACAAGATTGGCCCGCCACCGTCATGTCCGACGACTATAGGGTCGACCCCACGACCCCGGGACTAGGTTGGCCTGCCACCGTCATGTCCGACGACTATAGGGTCGTCCCCACGACCCCGGGAGTAGTTTGGCCCGCCGCCGACATATCCGACGTCTATAGGGTCGTCTCCACGACCCCGGGACTAGGTTGGCCCGCCGCCGACTTGTCCGACGACTATAGGGGCGACCCCACGACCCCGGGACTAGGTTGGCCCGCCACCGTCATGTCCGACGACTATAGGGTCGTCCCCACGACCCCGGGAGTAGTTTGGCCCGCCGCCGACATATCCGACGTCTATAGGGTCGTCTCCACGACCCCGGGACTAGGTTGGCCCGCCGCCGACTTGTCCGACGACTATAGGGGCGACCCCACGACCCCGGGACTAGGTTGGCCTGCCACCGTCATGTCCGACGACTATAGGGTCGTCCCCACGACCCCGGGACTAGGTTGGCCCGCCGCCGACTTGTCCGACGACTATAGGGTCGTCCCATGGACCCCCGGACAAGATTGGCCCGCCACCGTCATGTCCGACGACTATAGGGTCGTCCCCACGACCCCGGGACTAGGTTGGCCCGCCGCCGACTTGTCCGACGACTATAGGGTCGTCCCTCCCACCCGGTACTAGGTTGGCCCGCCGCCGACTTGTCCGACGACTATAGGGTCGTCCCCACGACCCCCGGACTAGATTGACCCGCCGCCGACATATCCGACGACTATAGGGTCGTCCCCACGTCCCCGGGACAAGGTTGGCCCGCCGCCGACTTGTCCGACGACTATAGGGTCGTCCCCAAGAACACGGGCCAAAGTTGCCCTGCCGCCGACATGTCCGACGACTATAGGGTCGTCCCCACGACCCCGGGACTAGGTTGGCCCGCCGCCGACTTGTCCGACCACTATAGGGTCGTCCCCACGAACACGGGCCAAAGTTGCCCTGCCGCCGACATGTCCGACGACTGTAGGGTCGTCCCCACGACCCCGGGACTAGGTTGGCCCGCCGCCGACATGTCCGACGACTATAGGGTCGTCCCCACGCCCCGGTCCAAAGTTGGCCAGCCGCCGACATGTCCGACGACTATAGGGTCGTCCCCACGACCCCGGGATTAGATTGGCCCGTCACCGTCATGTCCGACGACTAATGGGTCGTCCCCACGACCCCGGGACAAGGTTGGCCCGCCGCCGACTTGTCCGACGACTATAGAGTCGTCCCCACAACCCCGGGGCTAGATTGGCCAGCCGCCGACATTTCCGACGACTATAGGGTCGTCCCCACGACCCCGGGACTAGGTAGGCCCGCCGCCGACTTGTCCGATGACTATAGGGTCGTCCCCACGACCCCGGGACTAGATTGGCCCGCCACCGTCATGTCCGACGACTATAGGGTCGTCCCCACGACCCCGGGACTATGTTGGCCCGCCGCCGACTTGTCCGACGACTATAGGGTCGACCCTCCCACCCCGGAACTAGGTTGGCCAGCCGCCGACATGTCCGACGACTATAGGGTCGTCCCCACGACCCCGGGGCTAGATTGGCCAGCCGCCGTCATTTCCGACGACTATAGGGTCGTCCCCACGACCCCGGGACTAGGTTGGCCCGCCGCCGACTTGTCCGACGACTATAGGGGCGACCCCACGACCCCGGGACTAGGTTGGCCTGCCACCGTCATGTCCGACGACTATAGGGTCGTCCCCACGACCCCGGGACTAGGTTGGCCCGCCGCCGACTTGTCCGACGACTATAGGGTCGTCCCTCCCACCCGGTACTAGGTTGGCCCGCCGCCGACTTGTCCGACGACTATAGGGTCGTCCCCACGACCCCCGGACTAGATTGACCCGCCGCCGACATATCCGACGACTATAGGGTCGTCCCCACGTCCCCGGGACAAGGTTGGCCCGCCGCCGACTTGTCCGACGACTATAGGGTCGTCCCATGGACCCCCGGACAAGATTGGCCCGCCACCGTCATGCCCGACGACTATAGGGTCGTCCCCACGACCCCGGGACTAGGTTGGCCCGCCGCCGACTTGTCCGACGACTATAGGGTCGTCCCTCCCACCCGGTACTAGGTAGGCCCGCCGCCGACTTGTCCGATGACTATAGGGTCGTCCCCACGACCCCGGGACTAGATTGGCCCGCCACCGTCATGTCCGACGACTATAGGGTCGTCCCCACGACCCCGGGACTAGGTTGGCCCGCCGCCGACTTGTCCGACGACTATAGGGTCGTCTCCACGACCCCGGGACTAGGTTGGCCAGCCGCCGACATGTCCGACCACTATAGGGTCGTCCCCACGAACACGGGCCAAAGTTGCCCTGCCGCCGACATGTCCGACGACTATAGGGTCGTCCCCACGACCCCGGGACTAGGTTGGCCCGCCGACGACATGTCCGACGACTATAGGGTCGTCCCCACGCCCCGGTCCAAAGTTGGCCAGCCGCCGACATGTCCGACGACTATAGGGTCGTCCCCACGACCCCGGGGCTAGGTTGCCCCGGCACCGTCATGTCCGACGACTATAGGGTCGTCCCCACGACCCCGGGACTAGGTTGGCCCGCTGCCGACTTGTCCGACGACTATAGGGTCGTCTCCACGACCCCGGGACTAGGTTGGCCAGCCGCCGACATGTCCGACGACTATAGGGTCGTCTCCACGAACACGGGCCAAAGTTGCCCTGCCGCCGACATGTCCGACGACAATAGGGTCGTCCCCACGACCCCGGGCCAAAGCTGGCCAGCCGCCAACATGTCCGACGACTATAGGGTCGTCCCCACGACCCCGGGACTCGGTTGGCCCGCCGCCGACGTGTCCTACGACTATGGGGTCGTCCCCACGACCACGGGACTAGGTTGGCCAGCCGCCGACATGTACGACGACTATAGGGTCGTCCCCACGACCACGGGCCAAAGTTGCCCAGCCGCCGACATGTCCGACGACAATAGGGTCGTCCCCACGACCCCGGGCCAAACCTGGCCAGCCGCCAACATGTCCGACGACTATAAGGTCGTCCCCACGACCCCGGGACTCGGTTGGCCCGCCGCCGACGTGTCCTACGACTATGGGGTCGTCCCCACGACCACGGGACTAGGTTGGCCAGCCGCCGACATGTCCGTCGACTATAGGGTCGTCCCCACCACCCCGGGTCTAGGTTGGCCAGCCGCCGACATGTCCGACGACTATAGGGTCGTCCCCACGACCATGGGCCAAAGTTGCCCTGCCGCCGAGATGTCCGACGACTATAGGGTCGTCCCCACGACCACTGGCCAAAGTTGCGCAGCCGCCGACATGTCCGACGCCTATAGGATCGTCCCCACGACCCCGGGACTAGGTTGGCCCGCCGCCGACATGTCCGACGTCTATAGGGTCGTCCCCACGACCCCGGGACTAGATTGGCCCGCCGCCGACTTGTCCGACGACTATAGGGTCGTCCCCACGACCCCGGGACTAGGTCGGCCCGCCGCCGACTTGTCCGACGACTATAGGGTCGTCCCCACGACCCCGGGCCTAGATTGCCCCGACACCGTCACGTCCGACGACTATAGGGTCGTCCCCACGACCCCGGGACTAGGTTGGCCCGCCGCCGACATGTCCGACGTCTATAGGGTCGTCCCCACGACCCCGGGACTAGGTTGGCCCGCCGCCGACTTGTCCGACGACTATAGGGTCGTCCCCACGACCCCGGGCCTAGATTGCCCCGACACCGTCACGTCCGACGACTATAGGGTCGTCCCCACGACCCCGGGACTCGGTTGGCCCGCCGCCGACGTGTCCTACGACTATGGGGTCGTCCCCACGACCACGGGACTAGGTTGGCCAGCCGCCGACATGTCCGTCGACTATAGGGTCGTCCCCACCACCCCGGGTCTAGGTTGGCCAGCCGCCGACATGTCCGACGACTATAGGGTCGTCCCCACGACCACTGGCCAAAGTTGCGCAGCCGCCGACATGTCCGACGCCTATAGGGTCGTCCCCACGACCCCGGGACTAGGTTGGCCCGCCGCCGACATGTCCGACGTCTATAGGGTCGTCCCCACGCCCCGGTCCAAAGTTGGCCAGCCGCCGACATGTCCGACGACTATAGGGTCGTCCCCACGACCCCGGGACTAGGTCGGCACGCCACCGTCATGTCCGACGACTATAGGGTCGTCCCCACGACCCCGGGACTAGGTTGGCCCGCTGCCGACTTGTCCGACGACTATAGGGTCGTCTCCACGACCCCGGGACTAGATTGGCCCGCCGCCGACATGTCCGACGACTATAGGGTCGTCCCCACGCCCCGGTCCAAAGTTGGCCAGCCGCCGACATGTCCGACGACTATAGGGTCGTCCCCACGACCCCGGGACTAGGTCGGCACGCCACCGTCATGTCCGACGACTATAGGGTCGTCCCCACGACCCCGGGACTAGGTTGGCCAGCCGCCGACATGTCCGACGACTATAGGGTCGTCCCCACGACCCCGGGGCTAGATTGGGCAGCCGCCGTCATTTCCGACGACTATAGGGTCGTCCCCACGACCCCGGGACTAGGTTGGCCCGCCGCCGACTTGTCCGACGACTATAGGGCCGTCCCCACGACCCCGGGACTAGGTTGGCCAGCCGCCGACATGTTCGACGACTATGGGGTCGTCCCCACGTCCCCCGGACTAGATTGCCCCGCCACCGTCATGTCCGACGAATATAGGGTCGTCTCCACGACCCCGGGACTAGGTTGGCCCGCCGCCGACTTGTCCGACGACTATAGGGACGTCCCCACGACCCCCGGACTAGGTTGACCCGCCACCGTCATGTCCGACGACTATAGGGTCGTCCCCACGACCCCGGGACTAGATTGGCCTGCCACCGTCATGTCCGACGACTATAGGGTCGTCCCCACGACCCCGGGAGTAGGTTGGCCCGCCGCCGACTTGTCCGACGACTATAGGGTCGTCCCCATGACCACGGACCAAAGTGGCCCAGCCGCCGACATGTCCGACGACTATAGGGTCGTCCCCACGACACCGGGACTAGATTGGTCAGCCGCCGACATGTCCGACGACTATAGGGTCGTCCCCACGACCCCGGGACTAGATTGGCCTGCCACCGTCATGTCCGACGACAATAGGGTCGTCCCCACGACCCCGGGACAAGGTTGGCCCGCCGCCGACATGTCCGACGACTATAGGGTCGTCTCCACGACCCTGGGACTCGGTTGGCCCGCCGCCGACTTGTCCGACGACTATAGGGTCGTCCCCACGACCCCCGGACTAGATTGGCCCGCCACCGTCATCTCCGACGACTATAGGGTCGTCCCCACGACCCCGGGAGTAGTTTGGCCCGCCGCCGACATATCCGACGTCTATAGGGTCGTCTCCACGACCCCGGGACTAGGTTGGCCCGCCGCCGACTTGTCCGACGACTATAGGGGCGACCCCACGACCCCGGGACTAGGTTGGCCTGCCACCGTCATGTCCGACGACTATAGGGTCGTCCCCACGACCCCGGGACTAGGTTGGCCCGCCGCCGACTTGTCCGACGACTATAGGGTCGTCCCATGGACCCCCGGACAAGATTGGCCCGCCACCGTCATGTCCGACGACTATAGGGTCGACCCCACGACCCCGGGACTAGGTTGGCCTGCCACCGTCATGTCCGACGACTATAGGGTCGTCCCCACGACCCCGGGAGTAGTTTGGCCCGCCGCCGACATATCCGACGTCTATAGGGTCGTCTCCACGACCCCGGGACTAGGTTGGCCCGCCGCCGACTTGTCCGACGACTATAGGGGCGACCCCACGACCCCGGGACTAGGTTGGCCCGCCACCGTCATGTCCGACGACTATAGGGTCGTCCCCACGACCCCGGGAGTAGTTTGGCCCGCCGCCGACATATCCGACGTCTATAGGGTCGTCTCCACGACCCCGGGACTAGGTTGGCCCGCCGCCGACTTGTCCGACGACTATAGGGGCGACCCCACGACCCCGGGACTAGGTTGGCCTGCCACCGTCATGTCCGACGACTATAGGGTCGTCCCCACGACCCCGGGACTAGGTTGGCCCGCCGCCGACTTGTCCGACGACTATAGGGTCGTCCCATGGACCCCCGGACAAGATTGGCCCGCCACCGTCATGTCCGACGACTATAGGGTCGTCCCCACGACCCCGGGACTAGGTTGGCCCGCCGCCGACTTGTCCGACGACTATAGGGTCGTCCCTCCCACCCGGTACTAGGTTGGCCCGCCGCCGACTTGTCCGACGACTATAGGGTCGTCCCCACGACCCCCGGACTAGATTGACCCGCCGCCGACATATCCGACGACTATAGGGTCGTCCCCACGTCCCCGGGACAAGGTTGGCCCGCCGCCGACTTGTCCGACGACTATAGGGTCGTCCCCAAGAACACGGGCCAAAGTTGCCCTGCCGCCGACATGTCCGACGACTATAGGGTCGTCCCCACGACCCCGGGACTAGGTTGGCCCGCCGCCGACTTGTCCGACGACTATAGGGTCGTCTCCACGACCCCGGGACTAGGTTGGCCAGCCGCCGACATGTCCGACCACTATAGGGTCGTCCCCACGAACACGGGCCAAAGTTGCCCTGCCGCCGACATGTCCGACGACTGTAGGGTCGTCCCCACGACCCCGGGACTAGGTTGGCCCGCCGCCGACATGTCCGACGACTATAGGGTCGTCCCCACGACCCCCGGACTAGGTTGACCCGCCACCGTCATGTCCGACGACTATAGGGTCGTCCCCACGACCCCGGGACTAGATTGGCCTGCCACCGTCATGTCCGACGACTATAGGGTCGTCCCCACGACCCCGGGAGTAGGTTGGCCCGCCGCCGACTTGTCCGACGACTATAGGGTCGTCCCCATGACCACGGACCAAAGTGGCCCAGCCGCCGACATGTCCGACGACTATAGGGTCGTCCCCACGACACCGGGACTAGATTGGTCAGCCGCCGACATGTCCGACGACTATAGGGTCGTCCCCACGACCCCGGGACTAGATTGGCCTGCCACCGTCATGTCCGACGACAATAGGGTCGTCCCCACGACCCCGGGACAAGGTTGGCCCGCCGCCGACATGTCCGACGACTATAGGGTCGTCTCCACGACCCCGGGACTCGGTTGGCCCGCCGCCGACTTGTCCGACGACTATAGGGTCGTCCCCACGACCCCCGGACTAGATTGGCCCGCCACCGTCATCTCCGACGACTATAGGGTCGTCCCCACGACCCCGGGAGTAGTTTGGCCCGCCGCCGACATATCCGACGTCTATAGGGTCGTCTCCACGACCCCGGGACTAGGTTGGCCCGCCGCCGACTTGTCCGACGACTATAGGGGCGACCCCACGACCCCGGGACTAGGTTGGCCTGCCACCGTCATGTCCGACGACTATAGGGTCGTCCCCACGACCCCGGGACTAGGTTGGCCCGCCGCCGACTTGTCCGACGACTATAGGGTCGTCCCATGGACCCCCGGACAAGATTGGCCCGCCACCGTCATGTCCGACGACTATAGGGTCGACCCCACGACCCCGGGACTAGGTTGGCCTGCCACCGTCATGTCCGACGACTATAGGGTCGTCCCCACGACCCCGGGAGTAGTTTGGCCCGCCGCCGACATATCCGACGTCTATAGGGTCGTCTCCACGACCCCGGGACTAGGTTGGCCCGCCGCCGACTTGTCCGACGACTATAGGGGCGACCCCACGACCCCGGGACTAGGTTGGCCCGCCACCGTCATGTCCGACGACTATAGGGTCGTCCCCACGACCCCGGGAGTAGTTTGGCCCGCCGCCGACATATCCGACGTCTATAGGGTCGTCTCCACGACCCCGGGACTAGGTTGGCCCGCCGCCGACTTGTCCGACGACTATAGGGGCGACCCCACGACCCCGGGACTAGGTTGGCCTGCCACCGTCATGTCCGACGACTATAGGGTCGTCCCCACGACCCCGGGACTAGGTTGGCCCGCCGCCGACTTGTCCGACGACTATAGGGTCGTCCCATGGACCCCCGGACAAGATTGGCCCGCCACCGTCATGTCCGACGACTATAGGGTCGTCCCCACGACCCCGGGACTAGGTTGGCCCGCCGCCGACTTGTCCGACGACTATAGGGTCGTCCCTCCCACCCGGTACTAGGTTGGCCCGCCGCCGACTTGTCCGACGACTATAGGGTCGTCCCCACGACCCCCGGACTAGATTGACCCGCCGCCGACATATCCGACGACTATAGGGTCGTCCCCACGTCCCCGGGACAAGGTTGGCCCGCCGCCGACTTGTCCGACGACTATAGGGTCGTCCCCAAGAACACGGGCCAAAGTTGCCCTGCCGCCGACATGTCCGACGACTATAGGGTCGTCCCCACGACCCCGGGACTAGGTTGGCCCGCCGCCGACTTGTCCGACGACTATAGGGTCGTCTCCACGACCCCGGGACTAGGTTGGCCAGCCGCCGACATGTCCGACCACTATAGGGTCGTCCCCACGAACACGGGCCAAAGTTGCCCTGCCGCCGACATGTCCGACGACTGTAGGGTCGTCCCCACGACCCCGGGACTAGGTTGGCCCGCCGCCGACATGTCCGACGACTATAGGGTCGTCCCCACGCCCCGGTCCAAAGTTGGCCAGCCGCCGACATGTCCGACGACTATAGGGTCGTCCCCACGACCCCGGGATTAGATTGGCCCGTCACCGTCATGTCCGACGACTAATGGGTCGTCCCCACGACCCCGGGACAAGGTTGGCCCGCCGCCGACTTGTCCGACGACTATAGAGTCGTCCCCACAACCCCGGGGCTAGATTGGCCAGCCGCCGACATTTCCGACGACTATAGGGTCGTCCCCACGACCCCGGGACTAGGTAGGCCCGCCGCCGACTTGTCCGATGACTATAGGGTCGTCCCCACGACCCCGGGACTAGATTGGCCCGCCACCGTCATGTCCGACGACTATAGGGTCGTCCCCACGACCCCGGGACTATGTTGGCCCGCCGCCGACTTGTCCGACGACTATAGGGTCGACCCTCCCACCCCGGAACTAGGTTGGCCAGCCGCCGACATGTCCGACGACTATAGGGTCGTCCCCACGACCCCGGGGCTAGATTGGCCAGCCGCCGTCATTTCCGACGACTATAGGGTCGTCCCCACGACCCCGGGACTAGGTTGGCCCGCCGCCGACTTGTCCGACGACTATAGGGGCGACCCCACGACCCCGGGACTAGGTTGGCCTGCCACCGTCATGTCCGACGACTATAGGGTCGTCCCCACGACCCCGGGACTAGGTTGGCCCGCCGCCGACTTGTCCGACGACTATAGGGTCGTCCCTCCCACCCGGTACTAGGTTGGCCCGCCGCCGACTTGTCCGACGACTATAGGGTCGTCCCCACGACCCCCGGACTAGATTGACCCGCCGCCGACATATCCGACGACTATAGGGTCGTCCCCACGTCCCCGGGACAAGGTTGGCCCGCCGCCGACTTGTCCGACGACTATAGGGTCGTCCCATGGACCCCCGGACAAGATTGGCCCGCCACCGTCATGCCCGACGACTATAGGGTCGTCCCCACGACCCCGGGACTAGGTTGGCCCGCCGCCGACTTGTCCGACGACTATAGGGTCGTCCCTCCCACCCGGTACTAGGTAGGCCCGCCGCCGACTTGTCCGATGACTATAGGGTCGTCCCCACGACCCCGGGACTAGATTGGCCCGCCACCGTCATGTCCGACGACTATAGGGTCGTCCCCACGACCCCGGGGCTAGATTGGCCAGCCGCCGTCATTTCCGACGACTATAGGGTCGTCCCCACGACCCCGGGACTAGGTTGGCCCGCCGCCGACTTGTCCGACGACTATAGGGGCGACCCCACGACCCCGGGACTAGGTTGGCCTGCCACCGTCATGTCCGACGACTATAGGGTCGTCCCCACGACCCCGGGACTAGGTTGGCCCGCCGCCGACTTGTCCGACGACTATAGGGTCGTCCCATGGACCCCCGGACAAGATTGGCCCGCCACCGTCATGTCCGACGACTATAGGGTCGTCCCCACGACCCCGGGACTAGGTTGGCCCGCCGCCGACTTGTCCGACGACTATAGGGTCGTCCCTCCCACCCGGTACTAGGTTGGCCCGCCGCCGACTTGTCCGACGACTATAGGGTCGTCCCCACGACCCCCGGACTAGATTGACCCGCCGCCGACATATCCGACGACTATAGGGTCGTCCCCACGTCCCCGGGACAAGGTTGGCCCGCCGCCGACTTGTCCGACGACTATAGGGTCGTCCCCAAGAACACGGGCCAAAGTTGCCCTGCCGCCGACATGTCCGACGACTATAGGGTCGTCCCCACGACCCCGGGACTAGGTTGGCCCGCCGCCGACTTGTCCGACGACTATAGGGTCGTCTCCACGACCCCGGGACTAGGTTGGCCAGCCGCCGACATGTCCGACCACTATAGGGTCGTCCCCATGACCACGGGCGAAAGTTGCCCAGCCGCCGACATGTCCGACGACTATAGGGTCGTCCCCACGACACCGGGACTAGATTGGTCAGCCGCCGACATGTCCGACGACTATAGGGTCGTCCCCACGACCCCGGGACTAGGTTGGCCCGCCGCCGACTTGTCCGACGACTATAGGGTCGTCCCCACGACCGCCGGACTAGATTGGCCCGCCACCGTCATGTCCGACGATTATAGGGTCGTCCCCACGACCCCGGAACTAGGTTTGCCAGCCGCCGACATGTCCGACGACTATAGGGTCGTCCCCACGACCCCGGGGCTAGATTGGCCAGCCGCCGACATTTCCGACGACTATAGGGTCGTCCCCACGACCCCGGGACTAGGTTGGCCCGCCGCCGACTTCTCCGACGACTATAGGGTCGTCCCTACCACCCCGGGACTAGGTTGGCCAGCCGCCGACATGTTCGACGACTATGGGGTCGTGCCCACGAGCCCGGGACTAGATTGGCCCGCCACCGTCATGTCCGACGACTATAGGGTCGTCCCCACGACCCCGGGACTAGGTTGGCCCGCCGCCGACTTGTCCGGCGACTATAGGGTCGTCCCTACGACCCCCGGACTAGATTGACCCGCCACCGTTATGTCCGACGAATATAGGGTCGTCTCCACGACCCCGGGACTAGGTTGGCCCGCCGCCGACTTGTCCGACGACTATAGGGTCGTCCCAACGACCACGGGCCAATGTTGGTCAGCCGCCGACATGTCCGACGACTATAGGGTCGTCCCCACGACCCCGGGATTAGATTGGCCCGTCACCGTCATGTCCGACGACTAATGGGTCGTCCCCACGACCCCGGGACTAGGTTGGCGCGCCGCCGACTTGTCCGACGACTATAGAGTCGTCCCTCCCACCCCGGAACTAGGTTTGCCAGCCGCCGACATGTCCGACGACTATAGGGTCGTCCCCACGACCCCGGGGCTAGATTGGCCAGCCGCCGACATTTCCGACGACTATAGGGTCGTCCCCACGACCCCGGGACTAGGTTGGCCCGCCGCCGACTTGTCCGACGACTATAGGGTCGTCCCCACGACCCCGGGACTAGGATGGCCAGCCGCCGACATGTTCGACGACTATGGGGTCGTCCCCACGAGCCCGGGACTAGATTGGCCCGCCACCGTCATGTCCGACGACTATAGGGTCGCCCCCACGACCCCGGGACTAGGTTGGCCCGCCGCCGACTTGTCCGGCGACTATAGGGTCGTCCCTACGACCCCCGGACTAGATTGACCCGCCACCGTTATGTCCGACGAATATAGGGTCGTCTCCACGACCCCGGGACTAGGTTGGCCCGCCGCCGACTTGTCCGACGACTATAGGGTCGTCCCAACGACCACGGGCCAATGTTGGTCAGCCGCCGACATGTCCGACGACTATAGGGTCGTCCCCACGACCCCGGGATTAGATTGGCCCGTCACCGTCATGTCCGACGACTAATGGGTCGTCCCCACGACCCCGGGACTAGGTTGGCCCGCCGCCGAGTTGTCCGACGACTATAGGGTCGTCCCCACGACCCCGGGACTAGATTGGCCGCCACCGTCATGTCCGACGACTATAGGGTCGTCCCCACGACCCCGGGACTATGTTGGCCCGCCGCCGACTTGTCCGACGACTATAGGGTCGACCCTCCCACCCCGGAACTAGGATGGCCAGCCGCCGACATGTCCGACGACTATGGAGTCGTCCCCACGAGCCCGGGACTAGATTGGCCCGCCACCGTCATGTCCGACGACTATAGGGTCGTCCCCACGACCCCGGGACTAGGTTGGCCCGCCGCCGACTTGTCCGGCGACTATAGGGTCGTCCCCACAACCCCGGGGCTAGATTGGCCAGCCGCCGACATTTCCGACGACTATAGGGTCGTCCCCACGACCCCGGGACTAGGTAGGCCCGCCGCCGACTTGTCCGACGACTATAGGGTCGTCCCCACGACCCCGGGACTAGATTGGCCCGCCACCGTCATGTCCGACGACTATAGGGTCGTCCCCACGACCCCGGGACTATGTTGGCCCGCCGCCGACTTGTCCGATGACTATAGGGTCGACCCTCCCACCCCGGAACTAGGTTGGCCAGCCGCCGACATGTCCGACGACTATAGGGTCGTCCCCACGACCCCGGGGCTAGATTGGCCAGCCGCCGTCATTTCCGACGACTATAGGGTCGTCCCCATGACCACGGGCGAAAGCTGCCCAGCCGCCGACATGTCCGACGACTATAGGGTCGTCCCCACGACCCCGGGACTAGGTTGGCCCGCCGCCGACTTGTCCGACGACTATAGGGCCGTCCCCACGACCCCGGGACTAGGTTGGCCAGCCGCCGACATGTTCGACGACTATGGGGTCGTCCCCACGTCCCCCGGACTAGATTGCCCCGCCACCGTCATGTCCGACGAATATAGGGTCGTCCCCACGACCCCGGGACTAGGTTGGCCCGCCGCCGACTTGTCGGACGACTATAGGGGCGTCCCCACGACCCCCGGACTAGGTTGACCCGCCACCGTCATGTCCGACGACTATAGGGTCGTCCCCACGACCCCGGGACTAGGTTGGCCCGCCGCCGACTTGTCGGACGACTATAGGGGCGTCCCCACGACCCCCGGACTAGGTTGGCCCGCCGCCGACTTGTCCGACGACTATAGGGTCGTCCCCACGACCCCCGGACTAGATTGGCCCGCCACCGTCATGTCCGACGACTATAGGGTCGTCCCCACGACCCCGGGACTAGTTTGGCCCGCCGCCGACATATCCGACGACTATAGGGTCGCCTCCACGACCCCGGGACTAGGTTGGCCCTCCGCCGACTTGTCCGACGAGTATAGGGGCGACCCCACGAACCCGGGACTAGGTTGGCCAGCCGCCGACATGTTCGACGACTATGGGGTCGTCCCCACGAGCCCGGGACTAGATTGGCCCGCCACCGTCATGTCCGACGACTATAGGGTCGTCCCCACGACCCCGGGACTAGGTTGGCCCGCCGCCGACTTGTCCGGTGACTATAGGGTCGTCCCTACGACCCCCGGACTAGATTGACCCACCACCGTTATGTCCGACGAATATAGGGTCGTCTCCACGACCCCGGGACTAGGTTGGCCCGCCGCCGACTTGTCCGACGACTATAGGGTCGTCCCAACGACCACGGGCCAATGTTGGTCAGCCGCCGACATGTCCGACGACTATAGGGTCGTCCCCACGACCCCGGGATTAGATTGGCCCGCCACCGTCATGTCCGACGACTAATGGGTCGTCCCCACGACCCCGGGACAAGGTTGGCCCGCCGCCGACTTGTCCGACGACTATAGAGTCGTCCCCACAACCCCGGGGCTAGATTGGCCAGCCGCCGACATTTCCGACGACTATAGGGTCGTCCCCACGACCCCGGGACTAGGTAGGCCCGCCGCCGACTTGTCCGATGACTATAGGGTCGTCCCCACGACCCCGGGACTAGATTGGCCCGCCACCGTCATGTCCGACGACTATAGGGTCGTCCCCACGACCCCGGGACTATGTTGGCCCGCCGCCGACTTGTCCGACGACTATAGGGTCGACCCTCCCACCCCGGAACTAGGTTGGCCAGCCGCCGACATGTCCGACGACTATAGGGTCGTCCCCACGACCCCGGGGCTAGATTGGCCAGCCGCCGTCATTTCCGACGACTATAGGGTCGTCCCCACGACCCCGGGACTAGGTTGGCCCGCCGCCGACTTGTCCGACGACTATAGGGCCGTCCCCACGACCCCGGGACTAGGTTGGCCAGCCGCCGACATGTTCGACGACTATGGGGTCGTCCCCACGTCCCCCGGACTAGATTGCCCCGCCACCGTCATGTCCGACGACTATAGGGTCGTCTCCACGACCCCGGGACTAGGTTGGCCCGCCGCCGACTTGTCCGACGACTATAGGGTCGTCCCCATGACCACGGGCGAAAGTTGCCCAGCCGCCGACATGTCCGACGACTATAGGGTCGTCCCCACGACACCGGGACTAGATTGGCCCGCCGCCGACATGTCCGACGACTATAGGGTCGTCCACACGACCCCCGGACTAGATTGGCCCGCCACCGTCATGTCCGACGACTATAGGGTCGTCCCCACGACCCCGGGACTAGTTTGGCCCGCCGCCGACATATCCGACGACTATAGGGTCGCCTCCACGACCCCGGGACTAGGTTGGCCCGCCGCCGACTTGTCCGACGACTATAGGGGCGACCCCACGAACCCGGGACTAGGTTGGCCAGCCGCCGACATGTTCGACGACTATGGGGTCGTCCCCACGACCCCGGGATTAGATTGGCCCGTCACCGTCATGTCCGACGACTAATGGGTCGTCCCCACGACCCCGGGACTAGGTTGGCCCGCCGCCGACTTGTCCGACGACTATAGGGTCGTCCCAACGACCACGGGCCAATGTTGGTCAGCCGCCGACATGTCCGACGACTATAGGGTCGTCCCCACGACCCCGGGATTAGATTGGCCCGTCACCGTCATGTCCGACGACTAATGGGTCGTCCCCACGACCCCGGGACTAGGTTGGCCCGCCGCCGACTTGTCCGACGACTATAGAGTCGTCCCTCCCACCCCGGAACTAGGTTTGCCAGCCGCCGACATGTCCGACGACTATAGGGTCGTCCCCACGACCCCGGGGCTAGATTGGCCAGCCGCCGACATTTCCGACGACTATAGGGTCGTCCCCACGACCCCGGGACTAGGTTGGCCCGCCGCCGACTTGTCCGACGACTATAGGGGCGACCCCACGACCCCGGGACTAGGTTGGCCAGCCGCCGACATGTTCGACGACTATGGGGTCGTCCCCACGAGCCCGGGACTAGATTGGCCCGCCACCGTCATGTCCGACGACGATAGGGTCGTACCCACGACCCCGGGAATAGTTTGGCCCGCCGCCGACATATCCGACGACTATAGGGTCGCCTCCACGACCCCGGGACTAGGTTGGCCCGCCGCCGACTTGCCCGACGACTATAGGGGCGACCCCACGAACCCGGGACTAGGTTGGCCAGCCGCCGACATGTTCGACGACTATGGGGTCGTCCCCACGAGCCCGGGACTAGATTGGCCCGCCACCGTCATGTCCGACGACTATAGGGTCGTCCCCACGACCCCGGGACTAGGTTGGCCCGCCGCCGACTTGTCCGGCGACTATAGGGTCGTCCCTACGACCCCCGGACTAGATTGTCCCGCCACCGTTATGTCCGACGAATATAGGGTCGTCCCTACCACCCCGGGACTAGGTTGGCCAGCCGCCGACATGTTCGACGACTATGGGGTCGTCCCCACGAGCCCGGGACTAGATTGGCCCGCCACCGTCATGTCCGACGACTATAGGGTCGTCCCCACGACCCCGGGACTAGGTTGGCCCGCCGCCGACTTGTCCGGCGACTATAGGGTCGTCCCTACGACCCCCGGACTAGATTGACCCGCCACCGTTATGTCCGACGAATATAGGGTCGTCTCCACGACCCCGGGACTAGGTTGGCCCGCCGCCGACTTGTCCGACGACTATAGGGTCGTCCCAACGACCACGGGCCAATGTTGGTCAGCCGCCGATATGTCCGACGACTATAGGGTCGTCCCCACGACCCCGGGATTAGATTGGCCCGTCACCGTCATGTCCGACGACTAATGGGTCGTCCCCACGACCCCGGGACTAGGTTGGCCCATCGCCGACTTGTCCGACGACTATAGAGTCGTCCCTCCCACCCCGGAACTAGGTTTGCCAGCCGCCGACATGTCCGACGACTATAGGGTCGTCCCCACGACCCCGGGGCTAGATTGGCCAGCCGCCGACATTTCCGACGACTATAGGGTCGTCCCCACGACCCCGGGACTAGGTTGGCCCGCCGCCGTCTTGTCCGACGACTATAGGGGCGACCCCACGACCCCGGGACTAGGTTGGCCAGCCGCCGACATGTTCGACGACTATGGGGTCGTCCCCACGAGCCCGGGACTAGATTGGCCCGCCACCGTCATGTCCGACGACGATAGGGTCGTACCCACGACCCCGGGAATAGTTTGGCCCGCCGCCGACATATCCGACGAATATAGGGTCGCCTCCACGACCCCGGGACTAGGTTGGCCCGCCGCCGACTTGTCCGACGACTATAGGGGCGACCCCACGAACCCGGGACTAGGTTGGCCAGCCGCCGACATGTTCGACGACTATGGGGTCGTCCCCACGAGCCCGGGACTAGATTGGCCCGCCACCGTCATGTCCGACGACTATAGGGTCGTCCCCACGACCCCGGGACTAGGTTGGCCCGCCGCCGACTTGTCCGGCGACTATAGGGTCGTCCCTACGACCCCCGGACTAGATTGACCCGCCACCGTTATGTCCGACGAATATAGGGTCGTCTCAACGACCCCGGGACTAGGTTGGCCCGCCGCCGACTTGTCCGACGACTATAGGGTCGTCCCAACGACCACGGGCCAATGTTGGTCAGCCGCCGACATGTCCGACGACTATAGGGTCGTCCCCACGACCCCGGGATTAGATTGGCCCGTCACCGTCATGTCCGACGACTAATGGGTCGTCCCCACGACCCCGGGACTAGGTTGGCCCGCCGCCGAGTTGTCCGGCGACTATAGGGTCGTCCCCACAACCCCGGGGCTAGATTGGCCAGCCGCCGACATTTCCGACGACTATAGGGTCGTCCCCACGACCCCGGGACTAGGTAGGCCCGCCGCCGACTTGTCCGACGACTATAGGGTCGTCCCCACGACCCCGGGACTAGATTGGCCGCCACCGTCATGTCCGACGACTATAGGGTCGTCCCCACGACCCCGGGACTATGTTGGCCCGCCGCCGACTTGTCCGACGACTATAGGGTCGACCCTCCCACCCCGGAACTAGGTTGGCCAGCCGCCGACATGTCTGACGACTATAGGGTCGTCCCCACGACCCCGGGACTAGGTTGGCCCGCCGCCGACTTGTCCGACGACTATAGGGCCGTCCCCACGACCCCGGGACTAGGTTGGCCAGCCGCCGACATGTTCGACGACTATGGGGTCGTCCCCACGTCCCCCGGACTAGATTGCCCCGCCACCGTCATGTCCGACGAATATAGGGTCGTCCCCACGACCCCGGGACTAGGTTGGCCAGCCGCCGACATGTTCGACGACTATGGGGTCGTCCCCACGTCCCCCGGACTAGATTGCCCCGCCACCGTCATGTCCGACGAATATAGGGTCGTCACCACGACCCCGGGACTAGGTTGGCCCGCCGCCGACTTGTCCGACGACTATAGGGGCGTCCCCACGACCCCCGGACTAGGTTGACCCGCCACCGTCATTTCCGACGACTATAGGGTCGTCCCCATGACCACGGGCGAAAGCTGCCCAGCCGCCGACATGTCCGACGACTATAGGGTCGTCCCCACGACGCCGGGACTAGGTTGGCCCGCCGCCGACTTGGCCGACGACTATAGGGCCGTCCCCACGACCCCGGGACTAGGTTGGCCAGCCGCCGACATGTTCGACGACTATGGGGTCGTCCCCACGTCCCCCGGACTAGATTGCCCCGCCACCGTCATGTCCGACGAATATAGGGTCGTCTCCACGACCCCGGGACTAGGTTGGCCCGCCGCCGACTTGCCCGACGACTCTAGGGTCGTCCCCACGACCCCGGGATTAGATTGGCCCGTCACCGTCATGTCCGACGACTAATGGGTCGTCCCCACGACCCCGGGACTAGGTTGGCCCGCCGCCGATTTGTCCGACGACTATAGGGTCGTCCCCACGACCCCGGGACTAGATTGGCCCGCCACCGTCATGTCCGACGACCATAGGGTCGTCCCCACGACCCCGGGACTATGTTGGCCCGCCGCCGACTTGTCCGACGACTATAGGGTCGACCCTCCCACCCCGGAACTAGGTTGGCCAGCCGCCGACATGTCCGACGACTATGGGGTCGTCCCCACGAGCCCGGGACTAGATTGGCCCGCCACCGTCATGTCCGACGACTATAGGGTCGTCCCCACGACCCCGGGACTAGGTCGGCACGCCACCGTCATGTCCGACGACTATAGGGTCGTCCCCACGACCCCGGGACTAGGTTGGCCAGCCGCCGACATGTCCGACGACTATAGGGTCGTCCCCACGACCCCGGGGCTAGATTGGGCAGCCGCCGTCATTTCCGACGACTATAGGGTCGTCCCCACGACCCCGGGACTAGGTTGGCCCGCCGCCGACTTGTCCGACGACTATAGGGCCGTCCCCACGACCCCGGGACTAGGTTGGCCAGCCGCCGACATGTTCGACGACTATGGGGTCGTCCCCACGTCCCCCGGACTAGATTGCCCCGCCACCGTCATGTCCGACGAATATAGGGTCGTCTCCACGACCCCGGGACTAGGTTGGCCCGCCGCCGACTTGTCCGACGACTATAGGGACGTCCCCACGACCCCCGGACTAGGTTGACCCGCCACCGTCATGTCCGACGACTATAGGGTCGTCCCCACGACCCCGGGACTAGATTGGCCTGCCACCGTCATGTCCGACGACTATAGGGTCGTCCCCACGACCCCGGGAGTAGGTTGGCCCGCCGCCGACTTGTCCGACGACTATAGGGTCGTCCCCATGACCACGGACCAAAGTGGCCCAGCCGCCGACATGTCCGACGACTATAGGGTCGTCCCCACGACACCGGGACTAGATTGGTCAGCCGCCGACATGTCCGACGACTATAGGGTCGTCCCCACGACCCCGGGACTAGATTGGCCTGCCACCGTCATGTCCGACGACAATAGGGTCGTCCCCACGACCCCGGGACAAGGTTGGCCCGCCGCCGACATGTCCGACGTCTATAGGGTCGTCTCCACGACCCCGGGACTAGGTTGGCCCGCCGCCGACTTGTCCGACGACTATAGGGGCGACCCCACGACCCCGGGACTAGGTTGGCCCGCCACCGTCATGTCCGACGACTATAGGGTCGTCCCCACGACCCCGGGAGTAGTTTGGCCCGCCGCCGACATATCCGACGTCTATAGGGTCGTCTCCACGACCCCGGGACTAGGTTGGCCCGCCGCCGACTTGTCCGACGACTATAGGGGCGACCCCACGACCCCGGGACTAGGTTGGCCTGCCACCGTCATGTCCGACGACTATAGGGTCGTCCCCACGACCCCGGGACTAGGTTGGCCCGCCGCCGACTTGTCCGACGACTATAGGGTCGTCCCATGGACCCCCGGACAAGATTGGCCCGCCACCGTCATGTCCGACGACTATAGGGTCGTCCCCACGACCCCGGGACTAGGTTGGCCCGCCGCCGACTTGTCCGACGACTATAGGGTCGTCCCTCCCACCCGGTACTAGGTTGGCCCGCCGCCGACTTGTCCGACGACTATAGGGTCGTCCCCACGACCCCCGGACTAGATTGACCCGCCGCCGACATATCCGACGACTATAGGGTCGTCCCCACGTCCCCGGGACAAGGTTGGCCCGCCGCCGACTTGTCCGACGACTATAGGGTCGTCCCCAAGAACACGGGCCAAAGTTGCCCTGCCGCCGACATGTCCGACGACTATAGGGTCGTCCCCACGACCCCGGGACTAGGTTGGCCCGCCGCCGACTTGTCCGACGACTATAGGGTCGTCTCCACGACCCCGGGACTAGGTTGGCCAGCCGCCGACATGTCCGACCACTATAGGGTCGTCCCCACGAACACGGGCCAAAGTTGCCCTGCCGCCGACATGTCCGACGACTGTAGGGTCGTCCCCACGACCCCGGGACTAGGTTGGCCCGCCGCCGACATGTCCGACGACTATAGGGTCGTCCCCACGACCCCGGGGCTAGATTGGCCAGCCGCCGACATTTCCGACGACTATAGGGTCGTCCCCACGACCCCGGGACTAGGTTGGCCCGCCGCCGACTTGTCCGGCGACTATAGGGTCGTCCCTACGACCCCCGGACTAGATTGACCCGCCACCGTTATGTCCGACGAATATAGGGTCGTCTCCACGACCCCGGGACTAGGTTGGCCCGCCGCCGACTTGTCCGACGACTATAGGGTCGTCCCAACGACCACGGGCCAATGTTGGTCAGCCGCCGATATGTCCGACGACTATAGGGTCGTCCCCACGACCCCGGGATTAGATTGGCCCGTCACCGTCATGTCCGACGACTAATGGGTCGTCCCCACGACCCCGGGACTAGGTTGGCCCATCGCCGACTTGTCCGACGACTATAGAGTCGTCCCTCCCACCCCGGAACTAGGTTTGCCAGCCGCCGACATGTCCGACGACTATAGGGTCGTCCCCACGACCCCGGGGCTAGATTGGCCAGCCGCCGACATTTCCGACGACTATAGGGTCGTCCCCACGACCCCGGGACTAGGTTGGCCCGCCGCCGTCTTGTCCGACGACTATAGGGGCGACCCCACGACCCCGGGACTAGGTTGGCCAGCCGCCGACATGTTCGACGACTATGGGGTCGTCCCCACGAGCCCGGGACTAGATTGGCCCGCCACCGTCATGTCCGACGACGATAGGGTCGTACCCACGACCCCGGGAATAGTTTGGCCCGCCGCCGACATATCCGACGAATATAGGGTCGCCTCCACGACCCCGGGACTAGGTTGGCCCGCCGCCGACTTGTCCGACGACTATAGGGGCGACCCCACGAACCCGGGACTAGGTTGGCCAGCCGCCGACATGTTCGACGACTATGGGGTCGTCCCCACGAGCCCGGGACTAGATTGGCCCGCCACCGTCATGTCCGACGACTATAGGGTCGTCCCCACGACCCCGGGACTAGGTTGGCCCGCCGCCGACTTGTCCGGCGACTATAGGGTCGTCCCTACGACCCCCGGACTAGATTGACCCGCCACCGTTATGTCCGACGAATATAGGGTCGTCTCAACGACCCCGGGACTAGGTTGGCCCGCCGCCGACTTGTCCGACGACTATAGGGTCGTCCCAACGACCACGGGCCAATGTTGGTCAGCCGCCGACATGTCCGACGACTATAGGGTCGTCCCCACGACCCCGGGATTAGATTGGCCCGTCACCGTCATGTCCGACGACTAATGGGTCGTCCCCACGACCCCGGGACTAGGTTGGCCCGCCGCCGAGTTGTCCGGCGACTATAGGGTCGTCCCCACAACCCCGGGGCTAGATTGGCCAGCCGCCGACATTTCCGACGACTATAGGGTCGTCCCCACGACCCCGGGACTAGGTAGGCCCGCCGCCGACTTGTCCGACGACTCTAGGGTCGTCCCCACGACCCCGGGACTAGATTGGCCGCCACCGTCATGTCCGACGACTATAGGGTCGTCCCCACGACCCCGGGACTATGTTGGCCCGCCGCCGACTTGTCCGACGACTATAGGGTCGACCCTCCCACCCCGGAACTAGGTTGGCCAGCCGCCGACATGTCTGACGACTATAGGGTCGTCCCCACGACCCCGGGACTAGGTTGGCCCGCCGCCGACTTGTCCGACGACTATAGGGCCGTCCCCACGACCCCGGGACTAGGTTGGCCAGCCGCCGACATGTTCGACGACTATGGGGTCGTCCCCACGTCCCCCGGACTAGATTGCCCCGCCACCGTCATGTCCGACGAATATAGGGTCGTCCCCACGACCCCGGGACTAGGTTGGCCAGCCGCCGACATGTTCGACGACTATGGGGTCGTCCCCACGTCCCCCGGACTAGATTGCCCCGCCACCGTCATGTCCGACGAATATAGGGTCGTCACCACGACCCCGGGACTAGGTTGGCCCGCCGCCGACTTGTCCGACGACTATAGGGGCGTCCCCACGACCCCCGGACTAGGTTGACCCGCCACCGTCATTTCCGACGACTATAGGGTCGTCCCCATGACCACGGGCGAAAGCTGCCCAGCCGCCGACATGTCCGACGACTATAGGGTCGTCCCCACGACGCCGGGACTAGGTTGGCCCGCCGCCGACTTGGCCGACGACTATAGGGCCGTCCCCACGACCCCGGGACTAGGTTGGCCAGCCGCCGACATGTTCGACGACTATGGGGTCGTCCCCACGTCCCCCGGACTAGATTGCCCCGCCACCGTCATGTCCGACGAATATAGGGTCGTCTCCACGACCCCGGGACTAGGTTGGCCCGCCGCCGACTTGCCCGACGACTCTAGGGTCGTCCCCACGACCCCGGGATTAGATTGGCCCGTCACCGTCATGTCCGACGACTAATGGGTCGTCCCCACGACCCCGGGACTAGGTTGGCCCGCCGCCGATTTGTCCGACGACTATAGGGTCGTCCCCACGACCCCGGGACTAGATTGGCCCGCCACCGTCATGTCCGACGACCATAGGGTCGTCCCCACGACCCCGGGACTATGTTGGCCCGCCGCCGACTTGTCCGACGACTATAGGGTCGACCCTCCCACCCCGGAACTAGGTTGGCCAGCCGCCGACATGTCCGACGACTATGGGGTCGTCCCCACGAGCCCGGGACTAGATTGGCCCGCCACCGTCATGTCCGACGACTATAGGGTCGTCCCCACGACCCCGGGACTAGGTCGGCACGCCACCGTCATGTCCGACGACTATAGGGTCGTCCCCACGACCCCGGGACTAGGTTGGCCAGCCGCCGACATGTCCGACGACTATAGGGTCGTCCCCACGACCCCGGGGCTAGATTGGGCAGCCGCCGTCATTTCCGACGACTATAGGGTCGTCCCCACGACCCCGGGACTAGGTTGGCCCGCCGCCGACTTGTCCGACGACTATAGGGCCGTCCCCACGACCCCGGGACTAGGTTGGCCAGCCGCCGACATGTTCGACGACTATGGGGTCGTCCCCACGTCCCCCGGACTAGATTGCCCCGCCACCGTCATGTCCGACGAATATAGGGTCGTCTCCACGACCCCGGGACTAGGTTGGCCCGCCGCCGACTTGTCCGACGACTATAGGGACGTCCCCACGACCCCCGGACTAGGTTGACCCGCCACCGTCATGTCCGACGACTATAGGGTCGTCCCCACGACCCCGGGACTAGATTGGCCTGCCACCGTCATGTCCGACGACTATAGGGTCGTCCCCACGACCCCGGGAGTAGGTTGGCCCGCCGCCGACTTGTCCGACGACTATAGGGTCGTCCCCATGACCACGGACCAAAGTGGCCCAGCCGCCGACATGTCCGACGACTATAGGGTCGTCCCCACGACACCGGGACTAGATTGGTCAGCCGCCGACATGTCCGACGACTATAGGGTCGTCCCCACGACCCCGGGACTAGATTGGCCTGCCACCGTCATGTCCGACGACAATAGGGTCGTCCCCACGACCCCGGGACAAGGTTGGCCCGCCGCCGACATGTCCGACGTCTATAGGGTCGTCTCCACGACCCCGGGACTAGGTTGGCCCGCCGCCGACTTGTCCGACGACTATAGGGGCGACCCCACGACCCCGGGACTAGGTTGGCCCGCCACCGTCATGTCCGACGACTATAGGGTCGTCCCCACGACCCCGGGAGTAGTTTGGCCCGCCGCCGACATATCCGACGTCTATAGGGTCGTCTCCACGACCCCGGGACTAGGTTGGCCCGCCGCCGACTTGTCCGACGACTATAGGGGCGACCCCACGACCCCGGGACTAGGTTGGCCTGCCACCGTCATGTCCGACGACTATAGGGTCGTCCCCACGACCCCGGGACTAGGTTGGCCCGCCGCCGACTTGTCCGACGACTATAGGGTCGTCCCATGGACCCCCGGACAAGATTGGCCCGCCACCGTCATGTCCGACGACTATAGGGTCGTCCCCACGACCCCGGGACTAGGTTGGCCCGCCGCCGACTTGTCGGACGACTATAGGGTCGTCCCTCCCACCCGGTACTAGGTTGGCCCGCCGCCGACTTGTCCGACGACTATAGGGTCGTCCCCACGACCCCCGGACTAGATTGACCCGCCGCCGACATATCCGACGACTATAGGGTCGTCCCCACGTCCCCGGGACAAGGTTGGCCCGCCGCCGACTTGTCCGACGACTATAGGGTCGTCCCCAAGAACACGGGCCAAAGTTGCCCTGCCGCCGACATGTCCGACGACTATAGGGTCGTCCCCACGACCCCGGGACTAGGTTGGCCCGCCGCCGACTTGTCCGACGACTATAGGGTCGTCTCCACGACCCCGGGACTAGGTTGGCCAGCCGCCGACATGTCCGACCACTATAGGGTCGTCCCCACGAACACGGGCCAAAGTTGCCCTGCCGCCGACATGTCCGACGACTGTAGGGTCGTCCCCACGACCCCGGGACTAGGTTGGCCCGCCGCCGACATGTCCGACGACTATAGGGTCGTCCCCACGCCCCGGTCCAAAGTTGGCCAGCCGCCGACATGTCCGACGACTATAGGGTCGTCCCCACGACCCCGGGATTAGATTGGCCCGTCACCGTCATGTCCGACGACTAATGGGTCGTCCCCACGACCCCGGGACTAGGTAGGCCCGCCGCCGACTTGTCCGATGACTATAGGGTCGTCCCCACGACCCCGGGACTAGATTGGCCCGCCACCGTCATGTCCGACGACTATAGGGTCGTCCCCACGACCCCGGGACTATGTTGGCCCGCCGCCGACTTGTCCGACGACTATAGGGTCGACCCTCCCACCCCGGAACTAGGTTGGCCAGCCGCCGACATGTCCGACGACTATAGGGTCGTCCCCACGACCCCGGGGCTAGATTGGCCAGCCGCCGTCATTTCCGACGACTATAGGGTCGTCCCCACGACCCCGGGACTAGGTTGGCCCGCCGCCGACTTGTCCGACGACTATAGGGGCGACCCCACGACCCCGGGACTAGGTTGGCCTGCCACCGTCATGTCCGACGACTATAGGGTCGTCCCCACGACCCCGGGACTAGGTTGGCCCGCCGCCGACTTGTCCGACCACTATAGGGTCGTCCCTCCCACCCGGTACTAGGTTGGCCCGCCGCCGACTTGTCCGACGACTATAGGGTCGTCCCCACGACCCCCGGACTAGATTGACCCGCCGCCGACATATCCGACGACTATAGGGTCGTCCCCACGTCCCCGGGACAAGGTTGGCCCGCCGCCGACTTGTCCGACGACTATAGGGTCGTCCCATGGACCCCCGGACAAGATTGGCCCGCCACCGTCATGTCCGACGACTATAGGGTCGTCCCCACGACCCCGGGACTAGGTTGGCCCGCCGCCGACTTGTCCGACGACTATAGGGTCGTCCCTCCCACCCGGTACTAGGTAGGCCCGCCGCCGACTTGTCCGATGACTATAGGGTCGTCCCCACGACCCCGGGACTAGATTGGCCCGCCACCGTCATGTCCGACGACTATAGGGTCGTCCCCACGACCCCGGGGCTAGATTGGCCAACCGCCGTCATTTCCGACGACTATAGGGTCGTCCCCACGACCCCGGGACTAGGTTGGCCCGCCGCCGACTTGTCCGACGACTATAGGGGCGACCCCACGACCCCGGGACTAGGTTGGCCTGCCACCGTCATGTCCGACGACTATAGGGTCGTCCCCACGACCCCGGGACTAGGTTGGCCCGCCGCCGACTTGTCCGACGACTATAGGGTCGTCCCATGGACCCCCGGACAAGATTGGCCCGCCACCGTCATGTCCGACGACTATAGGGTCGTCCCCACGACCCCGGGACTAGGTTGGCCCGCCGCCGACTTGTCCGACGACTATAGGGTCGTCCCTCCCACCCGGTACTAGGTTGGCCCGCCGCCGACTTGTCCGACGACTATAGGGTCGTCCCCACGACCCCCGGACTAGATTGACCCGCCGCCGACATATCCGACGACTATAGGGTCGTCCCCACGTCCCCGGGACAAGGTTGGCCCGCCGCCGACTTGTCCGACGACTATAGGGTCGTCCCCAAGAACACGGGCCAAAGTTGCCCTGCCGCCGACATGTCCGACGACTATAGGGTCGTCCCCACGACCCCGGGACTAGGTTGGCCCGCCGCCGACTTGTCCGACGACTATAGGGTCGTCTCCACGACCCCGGGACTAGGTTGGCCAGCCGCCGACATGTCCGACCACTATAGGGTCGTCCCCACGAACACGGGCCAAAGTTGCCCTGCCGCCGACATGTCCGACGACTATAGGGTCGTCCCCACCACCCCGGGACTAGGTTGGCCCGCCGCCGACATGTCCGACGACTATAGGGTCGTCCCCACGCCCCGGTCCAAAGTTGGCCAGCCGCCGACATGTCCGACGACTATAGGGTCGTCCCCACGACCCCGGGGCTATGTTGCCCCGGCACCGTCATGTCCGACGACTATAGGGTCGTCTCCACGAACACGGGCCAAAGTTGCCCTGCCGCCGACATGTCCGACGACTATAGGGTCGTCCCCACGACCCCGGGACTAGGTTGGCCCGCCGCCGACATGTCCGACGACTATAGGGTCGTCCCCACGCCACGGTCCAAAGTTGGCCAGCCGCCGACATGTCCGACGACTATAGGGTCGTCCCCACGACCCCGGGACTAGATTGGCACGCCACCGTCATGTCCGACAACTATACGGTCGTCCCCACGACCCCGGGACTAGGTTGGCCCGCCGCCAACTTGTCCGACGACTATAGGGTCGTCCCCACGACCCCGGGACTAGGTAGGCCCGCCGCCGACTTGTCCGACGACTATAGGGTCGTCCCCACGACCCCGGGACTAGATTGGCCCGCCACCGTCATGTCCGACGACTATAGGGTCGTCCCCACGACCCCGGGACTATGTTGGCCCGCCGCCGACTTGTCCGACGACTATAGGGTCGTCCCCATGACCACGGGCGAAAGTTGCCCAGCCGCCGACATGTCCGACGACTATAGGGTCGTCCCCACGACACCGGGACTAGATTGGTCAGCCGCCGACATATCCGACGACTATAGGGTCGTCTCCACGACCCCGGGACTAGGCTGGCCCGCCGCCGATTTGGCCGCCGACTATAGGGGCGACCCCACGACGCCGGGACTAGGTTGGCCTGCCACCGTCATGTTCGACGACTATGGGGTCGTCCCCACGAGCCCGGGACTAGATTGGCCCGCCACCGTCATGTCCGACGACTATAGGGTCGTCCCCACGACCCCGGGACTAGGTTGGCCCGCCGCCGACTTGTCCGGCGACTATAGGGTCGTCCCTACGACCCCCGGACTAGATTGACCCGCCACCGTTATGTCCGACGAATATAGGGTCGTCTCCACGACCCCGGGACTAGGTTGGCCCGCCGCCGACTTGTCCGACGACTATTGGGTCGTCCCAACGACCACGGGCCAATGTTGGTCAGCCGCCGACATGTCCGACGACTATAGGGTCGTCCCCACGACCCCGGGATTAGATTGGCCCGTCACCGTCATGTCCGACGACTAATGGGTCGTCCCCACGACCCCGGGACTAGGTTGGCCCGCCGCCGACTTGTCCGACGACTCTAGAGTCGTCCCTCCCACCCCGGAACTAGGTTTGCCAGCCGCCGACATGTCCGACGACTATAGGGTCGTCCCCACGACCCCGGGGCTAGATTGGCCAGCCGCCGACATTTCCGACGACTATGGGGTCGTCCCCACGACCCCGGGACTAGGTTGGCCCGCCGCCGACATGTCCGACGACTATAGGGTCGTCCCCACGACCCCGGGGCTAGATTGGCTCGCCACCGTCATGTCCGACGATTATAGGGTCGTCCCCACGACCCCGGAACTAGGTTTGCCAGCCGCCGACATGTCCGACGACTATAGGGTCGTCCCCACGACCCCGGGGCTAGATTGGCCAGCCGCCGACATTTCCGACGACTATAGGGTCGTCCCCACGACCCCGGGACTAGGTTGGCCCGCCGCCGACTTCTCCGACGACTATAGGGTCGTCCCTACCACCCCGGGACTAGGTTGGCCAGCCGCCGACATGTTCGACGACTATGGGGTCGTCCCCACGAGCCCGGGACTAGATTGGCCCGCCACCGTCATGTCCGACGACTATAGGGTCGTCCCCACGACCCCGGGACTAGGTTGGCCCGCCGCCGACTTGTCCGGCGACTATAGGGTCGTCCCTACGACCCCCGGACTAGATTGACCCGCCACCGTTATGTCCGACGAATATAGGGTCGTCTCCACGACCCCGGGACTAGGTTGGCCCGCCGCCGACTTGTCCGACGACTATAGGGTCGTCCCAACGACCACGGGCCAATGTTGGTCAGCCGCCGACATGTCCGACGACTATAGGGTCGTCCCCACGACCCCGGGATTAGATTGGCCCGTCACCGTCATGTCCGACGACTAATGGGTCGTCCCCACGACCCCGGGACTAGGTTGGCCCGCCGCCGACTTGTCCGACGACTATAGAGTCGTCCCTCCCACCCCGGAACTAGGTTTGCCAGCCGCCGACATGTCCGACGACTATAGGGTCGTCCCCACGACCCCGGGGCTAGATTGGCCAGCCGCCGACATTTCCGACGACTATAGGGTCGTCCCCACGACCCCGGGACTAGGTTGGCCCGCCGCCGACTTGTCCGACGACTATAGGGTCGTCCCCACGACCCCGGGACTAGGATGGCCAGCCGCCGACATGTTCGACGACTATGGGGTCGTCCCCACGAGCCCGGGACTAGATTGTCCCGCCACCGTTATGTCCGACGAATATAGGGTCGTCCCTACCACCCCGGGACTAGGTTGGCCAGCCGCCGACATGTTCGACGACTATGGGGTCGTCCCCACGAGCCCGGGACTAGATTGGCCCGCCACCGTCATGTCCGACGACTATAGGGTCGTCCCCACGACCCCGGGACTAGGTTGGCCCGCCACCGACTTGTCCGGCGACTATAGGGTCGTCCCTACGACCCCCGGACTAGATTGACCCGCCACCGTTATGTCCGACGAATATAGGGTCGTCTCCACGACCCCGGGACTAGGTTGGCCCGCCGCCGACTTGTCCGACGACTATAGGGTCGTCCCAACGACCACGGGCCAATGTTGGTCAGCCGCCGACATGTCCGACGACTATAGGGTCGTCCCCACGACCCCGGGATTAGATTGGCCCGTCACCGTCATGTCCGACGACTAATGGGTCGTCCCCACGACCCCGGGACTAGGTTGGCCCGCCGCCGACTTGTCCGACGACTATAGAGTCGTCCCTCCCACCCCGGAACTAGGTTTGCCAGCCGCCGACATGTCCGACGACTATAGGGTCGTCCCCACGACCCCGGGGCTAGATTGGCCAGCCGCCGACATTTCCGACGACTATAGGGTCGTCCCCACGACCCCGGGACTAGGTTGGCCCGCCGCCGTCTTGTCCGACGACTATAGGGGCGACCCCACGACCCCGGGACTAGGTTGGCCAGCCGCCGACATGTTCGACGACTATGGGGTCGTCCCCACGAGCCCGGGACTAGATTGGCCCGCCACCGTCATGTCCGACGACGATAGGGTCGTACCCACGACCCCGGGAATAGTTTGGCCCGCCGCCGACATATCCGACGAATATAGGGTCGCCTCCACGACCCCGGGACTAGGTTGGCCCGCCGCCGACTTGTCCGACGACTATAGGGGCGACCTCACGAACCCGGGACTAGGTTGGCCAGCCGCCGACATGTTCGACGACTATGGGGTCGTCCCCACGAGCCCGGGACTAGATTGGCCCGCCACCGTCATGTCCGACGACTATAGGGTCGTCCCCACGACCCCGGGACTAGGTTGGCCCGCCGCCGACTTGTCCGGCGACTATAGGGTCGTCCCTACGACCCCCGGACTAGATTGACCCGCCACCGTTATGTCCGACGAATATAGGGTCGTCTCAACGACCCCGGGACTAGGTTGGCCCGCCGCCGACTTGTCCGACGACTATAGGGTCGTCCCAACGACCACGGGCCAATGTTGGTCAGCCGCCGACATGTCCGACGACTATAGGGTCGTCCCCACGACCCCGGGATTAGATTGGCCCGTCACCGTCATGTCCGACGACTAATGGGTCGTCCCCACGACCCCGGGACTAGGTTGGCCCGCCGCCGAGTTGTCCGGCGACTATAGGGTCGTCCCCACAACCCCGGGGCTAGATTGGCCAGCCGCCGACATTTCCGACGACTATAGGGTCGTCCCCACGACCCCGGGACTAGGTAGGCCCGCCGCCGACTTGTCCGACGACTATAGGGTCGTCCCCACGACCCCGGGACTAGATTGGCCGCCACCGTCATGTCCGACGACTATAGGGTCGTCCCCACGACCCCGGGACTATGTTGGCCCGCCGCCGACTTGTCCGACGACTATAGGGTCGACCCTCCCACCCCGGAACTAGGTTGGCCAGCCGCCGACATGTCTGACGACTATAGGGTCGTCCCCACGACCCCGGGACTAGGTTGGCCCGCCGCCGACTTGTCCGACGACTATAGGGCCGTCCCCACGACCCCGGGACTAGGTTGGCCAGCCGCCGACATGTTCGACGACTATGGGGTCGTCCCCACGTCCCCCGGACTAGATTGCCCCGCCACCGTCATGTCCGACGAATATAGGGTCGTCCCCACGACCCCGGGACTAGGTTGGCCAGCCGCCGACATGTTCGACGACTATGGGGTCGTCCCCACGTCCCCCGGACTAGATTGCCCCGCCACCGTCATGTCCGACGAATATAGGGTCGTCACCACGACCCCGGGACTAGGTTGGCCCGCCGCCGACTTGTCCGACGACTATAGGGGCGTCCCCACGACCCCCGGACTAGGTTGACCCGCCACCGTCATTTCCGACGACTATAGGGTCGTCCCCATGACCACGGGCGAAAGCTGCCCAGCCGCCGACATGTCCGACGACTATAGGGTCGTCCCCACGACGCCGGGACTAGGTTGGCCCGCCGCCGACTTGGCCGACGACTATAGGGCCGTCCCCACGACCCCGGGACTAGGTTGGCCAGCCGCCGACATGTTCGACGACTATGGGGTCGTCCCCACGTCCCCCGGACTAGATTGCCCCGCCACCGTCATGTCCGACGAATATAGGGTCGTCTCCACGACCCCGGGACTAGGTTGGCCCGCCGCCGACTTGCCCGACGACTCTAGGGTCGTCCCCACGACCCCGGGATTAGATTGGCCCGTCACCGTCATGTCCGACGACTAATGGGTCGTCCCCACGACCCCGGGACTAGGTTGGCCCGCCGCCGATTTGTCCGACGACTATAGGGTCGTCCCCACGACCCCGGGACTAGATTGGCCCGCCACCGTCATGTCCGACGACCATAGGGTCGTCCCCACGACCCCGGGACTATGTTGGCCCGCCGCCGACTTGTCCGACGACTATAGGGTCGACCCTCCCACCCCGGAACTAGGTTGGCCAGCCGCCGACATGTCCGACGACTATGGGGTCGTCCCCACGAGCCCGGGACTAGATTGGCCCGCCACCGTCATGTCCGACGACTATAGGGTCGTCCCCACGACCCCGGGACTAGGTTGGCCCGCCGCCGACTTGTCCGGCGACTATAGGGTCGTCCCCACAACCCCGGGGCTAGATTGGCCAGCCGCCGACATTTCCGACGACTATAGGGTCGTCCCCACGACCCCGGGACTAGGTAGGCCCGCCGCCGACTTGTCCGACGACTATAGGGTCGTCCCCACGACCCCGGGACTAGATTGGCCCGCCACCGTCATGTCCGACGACTATAGGGTCGTCCCCACGACCCCGGGACTATGTTGGCCCGCCGCCGACTTGTCCGACGACTATAGGGTCGACCCTCCCACCCCGGAACTAGGTTGGCCAGCCGCCGACATGTCTGACGACTATAGGGTCGTCCCCACGACCCCGGGGCTAGATTGGCCAGCCGCCGTCATTTCCGACGACTATAGGGTCGTCCCCATGACCACGGGCGAAAGCTGCCCAGCCGCCGACATGTCCGACGACTATAGGGTCGTCCCCACGACCCCGGGACTAGGTTGGCCCGCCGCCGAATTGTCCGACGACTATAGGGCCGTCCCCACGACCCCGGGACTAGGTTGGCCAGCCGCCGACATGTTCGACGACTATGGGGTCGTCCCCACGTCCCCCGGACTAGATTGCCCCGCCACCGTCATGTCCGACGAATATAGGGTCGTCTCCACGACCCCGGGACTAGGTTGGCCCGCCGCCGACTTGTCCGACGACTATAGGGGCGTCCCCACGACCCCCGGACTAGGTTGACCCGCCACCGTCATGTCCGACGACTATAGGGTCGTCTCCACGACCCCGGGACTAGGTTGGCCCGCCGCCGACTTGTCCGACGACTATAGGGTCGTCCCCATGACCACGGGCGAAAGCTGCCCAGCCGTTGACATGTCCGACGACTATAGGGTCGTCCCCACGACCCCGGGACTAGATTGGCCAGCCGCCGACATATCCGACGACTATAGGGTCGTCCCCACGAGCCCGGGACTAGATTGGCCCGCCACCGTCATGTCCGACGACTATAGGGTCGTCCCCACGTCCCCGGGACTAGGTTGGCCCGCCACCGACATGTCCGACGACAATAGGGTCGTCCCCACGACCCCGGGACTAGATTGGCCAGCCGCCGACATATCCGACGACTATAGGGTCGTCCCCACGTCCCCGGGATTAAGTTGGCCAGCCGCCGACATGTCCGACGACTATGAGGTCGTCCCCACGACCCCGGGATTAGGTTGGCCCGCCGCCGACTTGTCCGACGACTATAGGGCCGTCCCCACGACCCCGGGACTAGGTTGGCCCGCCGCCGACTTGTCGGACGACTATAGGGTCGTCCCCACGACCCCGGGACTAGGTTGGCCCGCCGCCGACTTCTCCGACGACTATAGGGTCGTCCCTCCCACCCCGGAACTAGGTTTGCCAGCCGCCGACATGTCCGACGACTATAGGGTCGTCCCCACGACCCCGGGGCTAGATTGGCCAGCCGCCGACATTTCCGACGACTATAGGGTCGTCCCCACGACCCCGGGACTAGGTAGGCCCGCCGCCGACTTCTCCGACGACTATAGGGTCGTCCCTACCACCCCGGGACTAGGTTGGCCAGCCGCCGACATGTTCGACGACTATGGGGTCGTCCCCACGAGCCCGGGACTAGATTGGCCCGCCACCGTCATGTCCGACGACTATAGGGTCGTCCCCACGACCCCGGGACTAGGTTGGCCCGCCGCCGACTTGTCCGGCGACTATAGGGTCGTCCCTACGACCCCCGGTCTAGATTGACCCGCCACCGTTATGTCCGACGAATATAGGGTCGTCTCCACGACCCCGGGACTAGGTTGGCCCGCCGCCGACTTGTCCGACGACTATAGGGTCGTCCCAACGACCACGGGCCAATGTTGGTCAGCCGCCGACATGTCCGACGACTATAGGGTCGTCCCCACGACCCCGGGATTAGATTGGCCCGTCACCGTCATGTCCGACGACTAATGGGTCGTTCCCACGACCCCGGGACTAGGTTAGCCCGCCGCCGACTTGTCCGACGACTATAGAGTCGTCCCTCCCACCCCGGAACTAGGTTTGCCAGCCGCCGACATGTCCGACGACTATAGGGTCGTCCCCACGACCCCGGGGCTAGATTGGCCAGCCGCCGACATTTCCGACGACTATAGGGTCGTCCCCACGACCCCGGGACTAGGTTGGCCCGCCGCCGACTTGTCCGACGACTATGGGGTCGTCCCCACGAGCCCGGGACTAGATTGGCCCGCCACCGTCATGTCCGACGACGATAGGGTCGTACCCACGACCCCGGGAATAGTTTGGCCCGCCGCCGACATATCCGACGACTATAGGGTCGCCTCCACGACCCCGGAACTAGGTTGGCCCGCCGCCGACTTGTCCGACGACTATAGGGGCGACCCCACGAACCCGGGACTAGGTTGGCCAGCCGCCGACATGTTCGACGACTATGGGGTCGTCCCCACGAGCCCGGGACTAGATTGGCCCGCCACCGTCATGTCCGACGACTATAGGGTCGTCCCCACGACCCCGGGACTAGGTTGGCCCGCCGCCGACTTGTCCGGCGACTATAGGGTCGTCCCTACGACCCCCGGACTAGATTGACCCGCCACCGTTATCTCCGACGAATATAGGGTCGTCTCCACGACCCCGGGACTAGGTTGGCCCGCCGCCGACTTGTCCGACGACTATAGGGTCGTCCCAACGACCACGGGCCAATGTTGGTCAGCCGCCGACATGTCCGACGACTATAGGGTCGTCCCCACGACCCCGGGATTAGATTGGCCCGTCACCGTCATGTCCGACGACTAATGGGTCGTCCCCACGACCCCGGGACTAGGTTGGCCCGCCGCCGAGTTGTCCGACGACTATAGGGTCGTCCCCACGACCCCGGGACTAGATTGGCCCGCCACCGTCATGTCCGACGACTATAGGGTCGTCCCCACGACCCCGGGACTATGTTGGCCCGCCGCCGACTTGTCCGACGACTATAGGGTCGACCCTCCCACCCCGGAACTAGGTTGGCCAGCCGCCGACATGTCCGACGACTATAGGGTCGTCTCCACGACCCCGGGACTAGGTTGGCCCGCCGCCGAATTGTCCGACGACTATAGGGTCGACCCTCCCACCCCGGAACTAGGTTGGCCAGCCGCCGACATGTCCGACGACTATAGGGTCGTACCCACGACCCCGGGGCTAGATTGGCCAGCCGCCGTCATTTCCGACGACTATAGGGTCGTCCCCACGACCCCGGGACTAGGTTGGCCCGCCGCCGACTTGTCCGGCGACTATAGGTTCGTCCCTACGACCCCCGGACTAGATTGACCCGCCACCGTTATGTCCGACGAATATAGGGTCGTCTCCACGACCCCGGGACTAGGTTGGCCCGCCGCCGACTTGTCCGACGACTATAGGGTCGTCCCAACGACCACGGGCCAATGTTGGTCAGCCGCCGACATGTCCGCCGACTATAGGGTCGTCCCCACGACCCCGGGATTAGATTGGCCCGTCACCGTCATGTCCGACGACTAATGGGTCGTCCCCACGACCCCGGGACTAGGTTGGCCCGCCGCCGACTTGTCCGGCGAATATAGGGTCGTCCCCACAACCCCGGGGCTAGATTGGCCAGCCGCCGACATTTCCGACGACTATAGGGTCGTCCCCACGACCCCGGGACTAGGTAGGCCCGCCGCCGACTTGTCCGACGACTATAGGGTCGTCCCCACGACCCCGGGACTAGATTGGCCCGCCGCCGACTTGTCCGACGACTATAGCGTCGTCCCCATGACCACGGGCGAAAGCTGCCCAGCCGCCGACATGTCCGACGACTATAGGGTCGTCCCGACGACCCCGGGACTAGATTGGCCCGCCACCGTCATGTCCGACGACTATAGGGTCGTCTCCACGACCCCGGGACTAGGTTGGCCCGCCGCCGACTTGTCCGACGACTATAGGGGCGTCCCCACGACCCCGGGACTAGGTTGGCCCGCCGCCGACTTGTCCGACGACTATAGGGTCGTCCCCATGACCACGGGCGAAAGCTGCCCAGCCGCCGACATGTCCGACGACTATAGGGTCGTCCCCACGACACCGGGACTAGATTGGCCCGCCACCCTCATGTCCGACGAATGTAGGGTCGTTCCCACGACCCCGGGACTAGATTGGCCCGCCACCGTCATGTCCGACGACTATAGGGTCGTCCCCACGACACCGGGACTAGATTGGTCAGCCGCCGACATGTCCGACGACTATAGGGTCGTCCCCACGACCCCGGGGCTAGATTGGCCAGCCGCCGTCATTTCCGACGACTATAGGGTCGTCCCCACGACCCCGGGGCTAGATTGGCCAGCCGCCGACTTGTCCGACGACTATAGGGTCGACCCTCCCACCCCGGAACTAGGTTGGCCAGCCGCCGACATGTCCGACGACTATAGGGTCGTCCCCACGACCCCGGGGCTAGATTGGCCAGCCGCCGTCATTTCCGACGACTATAGGGTCGTCCCCACGACCCCGGGACTAGGTTGGCCCGCCGCCGACTTGTCCGACGACTATAGGGCCGTCCCCACGACCCCGGGACTAGGTTGGCCAGCCGCCGACATGTTCGACGACTATGGGGTCGTCCCCACGTCCCCCGGACTAGATTGCCCCGCCACCGTCATGTCCGACGAATATAGGGTCGTCTCCACGACCCCGGGACTAGGTTGGCCCGCCGCCGACTTGTCCGACGACTATAGGGGCGTCCCCACGACCCCCGGACTAGGTTGACCCGCCACCGTCATGTCCGACGACTATAGGGTCGTCTCCACGACCCCGGGACTAGGTTGGCCCGCCGCCGACTTGTCCGACGACTATAGGGTCGTCCCCATGACCTCGGGCGAAAGCTGCCCAGCCGCCGACATGTCCGACGACTATAGGGTCGTCCCCACGACACCGGGACTAGATTGGTCAGCCGCCGACATGTCCGACGACTATAGGGTCGTCCCCACGACCCCGGGGCTAGATTGGCCAGCCGCCGTCATTTCCGACGACTATAGGGTCGTCCCCACGACCCCGGGAATATTTTGGCCCGCCGCCGACATGTCCGACGACTATAGGGTCGTCTCCACGACCACGGGCCAAAGTTGCCCAGCCGCCCACCTGTCCGACGACTATAGGGTCGTCCCCACGACCCCGGGACTAGATTGGCCCGCCACCGTCATGTCCGACGACTATAGGGTCGTCCCCACGACCCCGTGACTAGGTTGGCCCGCCGCCGATATGTTCGACGACTATGGGGTCGTCCCCACGACCCCCGGACTAGATTGCCCCGCCACCGTCATGTCCGACGACTATAGGGTCGTCTCCACGACCCCGGGACTTGGTTGGCCCGCCGCCGACTTGTCCGAGGACTATAGAGTCGTCCCTCCCACCCCGGAACTAGGTTGGCCAGCCGCCGACATGTCCGACGACTATACGGTCGTCCCCACGACCCCGGGTATAGATTGGCCCGCCACCGTCATGTCCGAGGACTATAGGGTCGTCCCCACGACCCCGGGACTAGGTTGGCCCGCCGCCGACTTGTCCGACGACTATAGGGTCGTCCCCACGACCCCCGGACTAGATTGACCCGCCACCGTCATGTCCGACGACTATAGGGTCGTCCCCACGACCCCGGGACTAGGTTGGCCCGCCGCCGACTTGTCCGACGAATATAGGGTCGTCCCCACGACCCCCGGACTAGATTGACCCGCCACCGTCATGTCCGACGACTATAGGGTCGTCTCCACGACCCCGGGACTAGGTTGGCCAGCCGCCGACATGTCCGACGACTATAGAGTCGTCCCTACGACCCCGGGGCTATATTGGCCCGCCACCGTCATGTCCGCCAACTATAGGGTCGTCCCCACGACCCCGGGATTAGATTGGCCCGCCACCGTCATGGCCGACGACTATAGGGTCGTCCCCACGACCCCGGGACTAGGTTGGCCCTCCGCCGACTTGTCCGACGCCTATAGGGTCGTCCCCACGACCCCGGGACTAGATTGGCCCGCCACCGTCATGTCCGACGACTATAGGGTCGTCCCCACGACCCCGGGACTGCGTTGGCCCGCCGCCGACTTGTCCGACGACTATAGGGTCATCCCCACGACCCCGAGACTAGATTGGCCCGCCATCGTCATGTCCGCCGACTATAGGGTCGTCCCCACGACCCCGGAACTAGGTTGGCCCACCGCCGACTTGTCCGCCGAATATAGGGTCGTCCACACGACCACGGGCCAAAGTTGCCCAACCGCCGACATGTCCGACGACTATAGGGTCTTCCCCACGACCCCGGGACTAGATTGGCCCGCCATCGTCATGTCCGCCGACTATAGGGTCGTCCCCACGACCCCGGAACTAGGTTGGCCCACCGCCGACTTGTCCGCCGAATATAGGGTCGTCCACACGACCACGGGCCAAAGTTGGTCAGGCGCCGACATGTCCGACGACTATAGGGTCGTCCCCACGACCCCGGGACTAGATTGGCCAGCCGCCGACATGTCCGACGACTATAGGGTCGTCCCCACGAACCCGGGACTAGGTTGGCCAGTCGCCGATATGTCCGACGACTATAGGGTCCTCCCCACGACCACGGGCCAAAGTTGGCCAGCCGCCGACATGTCCGACGACTATAGGGACGTCCCCACGACCCCGGGCCTACGTTGGCCCGCCGCCGACATGTCCGACGACTATAGGGTCGTCCCCACGGCCCTGGGACTAGATTGGCCCGCCACCGTCATGTCCGACGACTATAGGATCGTCCACACGACTACGGGCCAAAGTTGGTCAGCCGCCGACATGTCCGACGACTATAGGGTCGTCCCCACGACCCCGGGACTAGATTGGCCCGCCACCGTCATGTCCGACGACTATAGGGTCGTTCCCACGACCCCGCGACTAGATTGGCCCGCCACCGACTTGTCCGACGACTATAGGGGCGTCCCCACGACCCCGGGACCAGGTTGGCCAGCCGCCGACATGTCCGACGACTATAGGGTCGTCCCCACGACCCCGGGACTAGATTGGCCCGCCACCATCATGTCCGACGAATATAGGGTCGTCCCCACGACCCCGGGACTAGGATGGCCAGCCGCCGACATGTCCGACGACTATAGGGTCGTCCCCACGACCCCGGGGCTAGATTGGCCCGCCACCGTCATGTCCGACGACTATAGGGTCGTCCCCACGACCCCCGGACTAGGTTGGCCCGCCGCCGACTTGTCCGACGACTATAGGGTCGTCCCCACGACCCCGGGACTAGGTTGGCCCGCCGCCGACATGTTCGACGACTATGGGGTCGTTCCCACGAGCCCGGGACTAGATTGGCCCGCCACCGTCATGTCCGACGACTATAGGTTCTTCCCTACGACCCTGGGCATACGTTGGCCCGCCGCCGACATGTCCGACGACTATAGGGTCGTCCCCATGATCCCGGGACTAGGTTGGCCAGCCGCCGACATGTCCGACGACTATAGGGTCGTCCCCACGGCCCCGGGAATAGATTGGCCCACTACCGTCATGTCCGACGACTACAGGGTCGTCCGCATGACCCCAGGAGTAGATTGGCCCGCCACCATCATGTCAGACGACTATAGGGTCAGCCCCACGACCCCGGGACTAGGATGGCCCGCCGCCGACTTGTCCGACGACCATAGGGTCGTCCCCACGACCCCGGGACTAGGTTGGCCAACCGCCGACATGTCCGACGACTATAGGGTCGTCCCCACGACCCCCGGACTAGGTTGGCCCGCGGCCGACTTGTCTGACGACTATAGGGTCGTCCGCATGACCCCAGGAGTAGATTGGCCCGCCACCATCATGTCAGACGACTATAGGGTCAGCCCCACGACCCCGGGACTAGGATGGCCCGCCGCCGACTTGTCCGACGACCATAGGGTCGTCCCCACGACCCCGGGACTAGGTTGGCCAACCGCCGACATGTCCGACGACTATAGGGTCGTCCCCACGACCCCGGGCCAAAGCTGGCCAGCCGCCGACATGTCCGACGACTATAGGGTCCTCCCGACGACCCCGGGACTAGGTTCGCCAGCCGCCGACATGTGCGACGACTATAGGGTCGTCCCCACGACACCGGGGCAAAGCTGGCCACCCGCCGACATGTCCGACGGCTATAGGGTCGTCCCCACGACCCCAGGAGTAGATTGGCCCGCCACCATCATGTCAGACGACTATAGGGTCGGCCCCACGACCCCGGGACTCGGATGGCCCGCCGCCGACTTGTCCGACGACTATAGGGTCGTCCCCACGACCCCGGGACTAGGTTGGCCAACCGCCGACATGTCCGACGACTATAGGATCGTCCCGACGACCCCGGGCCAAAGCTGGCCAGACGCCGACGTGTCCGACGACTATAGGGTCGTCCCCACGACCCCGGGACTAGGTTGGCCCGCCACCATCATGTCCGACGACTATAGGGTCGTCCCCACGACCCCGTGACTAGGTTGGCCCGCCGCCGACTTGTCCGACGACTGTAGGGTCGTCCCCACGACCCCGGGACTAGATTGGCCCGCCCCCGTCATGTCCGACGACTATAGGGTCGTCCCCACGACCCCGGGACTAGGTTGGCCAACCGCCGACATGTCCGACGACTATAGGGTCGTCCCCACGACCCCCGGACTAGGTTGGCCCGCCGCCGACTTGTCCGACGACTATAGGGACGTCCCCACGACCACGGGCCAAAGTTGCCCAACCGCCGACATGTCCGACGACTATAGGGTCTTCCCCACGACCCCGGGACTAGATTGGCCCGCCACCGTCATGTCCGACGACTATAGGGTCGTCCCCACGACCCCGGGACTAGGTTGGCCCGCCGCCGACTTGTCCGACGACTATAGGGTCGTCCCCACGACCCCCGGACTAGATTGACCCGCCACCGTCATGACCGACGACTATAGGGTCGTCTCCACGACCCCGGGACTAGGTTGGCCCGCCGCCGACTTGTCCGACGACTATAGGGTCGTCCCTACGACCCCGGGGCTAGGTTGGCCCGCCGCCGACTTGTCCGACGACTATAGGGTCGTCCCCACGACCCCAGGAGTAGATTGGCCCGCCACCGTCATGTCCGACGACTCTAGGGTCGTCCCCACGACCCCGGGACTAGGTTGGCCCGCCGCCGACATGTTCGACGACTATAGGGTCGTCCCCACGACCCCAGGAGTAGATTGCCCCGCCACCGTCATGTCCGACGACTATAGCGACGTCCCTCCCACTCCGGAACTAGGTTGGCCAGCCGCCGACATGTCCGACGACTATAGGGTCCTCCCCACGACCCCGGGCCTAGGTTGGCCCGCCGCCGACTTGTCCGACGACTATAGGGTCGTCCCCACGACCCCGGGGCTAGGTTGGCCAGCCGCCGACATGTCCGACGACTATAGGGTCCTCCCCACGACCCCGGGACTAGGTTGGCCCGCCGCCGACTTGTCCGACGACTATAGGGTCGTCACCACGACCCCGGGGCTAGGTTGGCCCGCCGCCGACTTGTCCGACGACTATAGGGTCGTCCCCACGACCCCAGGAGTAGATTGCCCCGCCACCGTCATGTCCGACGACTATAGGGTCGTCCCCACGACCCCGGGACTAGGTTCGCCAGCCGCCGACATGTCCGACGACTATAGGGTCGTTCCCACGACCCCCGGACTAGGTTGGCCCGCCGCCGACTTGTCCGACGACTATAGCGACGTCCCTCCCACTCCGGAACTAGGTTGGCCAGCCGCCGACATGTCCGACGACTATAGGGTCCTCCCCACGACCCCGGGACTAGGTTGGCCCGCCGCCGACTTGTCCGACGACTATAGGGTCGTCCCCACGACCCCGGGGCTAGGTTGGCCCGCCGCCGACTTGTCCGACGACTATAGGGTCGTCCCCACGACCCCAGGAGTAGATTGCCCCGCCACCGTCATGTCCGACGACTATAGGGTCGTCCCCACGACCCCGGGACTAGGTTCGCCAGCCGCCGACATGTCCGACGACTATAGGGTCGTTCCCACGACCCCCGGACTAGGTTGGCCCGCCGCCGACTTGTCCGACGACTATAGGGTCGTCCCCACGACCCCGGGACTAGATTGACCCGCCACCGTCATGTCCGACGACTATAGGGTCGTCTCCACGACCCCGGGACAAGGTTGGCCCGCCGCCGACTTGTCCGACGACTATAGGGTCGTCCCCACGACCACGGGCCAAAGTTGCCCAGCCGCCGACATGTCCGACGACTATAGGGTCGTCCCCACGACCCCGGGCCAAAGCTCGCCAGCCGCCGACATGTCCGACGTCTATAAGGTCGTCCCCACGACCCCGGGACTAGGTTGGCCAGCCGCCGACATGTTCGACGACTATAGGGTCGTACCCACGACCCGGGGGCTAGGTTGGCCCGCCGCCGACTTGTCCGACGACTATAGGGTCGTCCCCACGCCCCCAGGAGTAGATTGCCACGCCACCGTCATGTCCGACGACTATAGGGTCGTCCCCACGACCCCGGGACAAGGTTCGCCAGCCGCCGACATGTCCGACGACTATAGGGTCGTCCCCACGACCCCGGGACTAGATTGACACGCCACCGTCATGTCCGACGACTATAGTGTCGCCTCCAAGACCCCGGGACTAGGTTGGCCCGCCGCCGACTTGTCCGACGACTATAGGGTCGTCCCCACGACCCCGGGGCTAGATTGGCCCGCCACCGTCATGTCCGACGACTATAGGGTCGTCCCCACGACCCCGGGACTACGTTGGCCCGCCGCCGACTTGTCCGACGACTATAGGGACGTCCCCACGACCACGGGCCAAAGTTGCCCAACCGCCGACATGTCCGACGACTATAGGGTCTTCCCCACGACCCCGGGACTAGATTGGCCCGCCACCGTCATGTCCGACGACTATAGGGTCGTCCCCACGACCCCGCGACTAGATTGGCCCGCCACCGACTTGTCTGACGACTATAGGGGCTTCCCCAAGACCCCGGGACTAGGTTGGCCAGCCGCCGACATGTCCGACGACTATAGGGTCGTCTCCAAGACCCCGGGACTAGGTTGGCCAACCGCCGACATGTCCGACGACCATAGGGTCGTCCCCACGACCCCGGGCCAAAGCTGGCCAGACGCCGACATGTCCGACGTCTATAGGGTCGTCCCCACGACCCCGGGACTAGATTGGCCCGCCACCGGCATGTCCGACGACTATAGGGTCGTCCCCACGACCCCGGGACTAGGTTGGCCCGCCACCATCATGTCCGACGACTATAGGGTCGTCCCCACGACCCCGGGACTAGGTTGGCCCGCGGCCGACTTGTCTGACGACTATAGGGTCGTCCGCATGACCCCAGGAGTAGATTGGCCCGCCACCATCATGTCAGACGACTATAGGGTCGGCCCCACGACCCCGGGACTAGGATGGCCCGCCGCCGACTTGTCCGACGACCGTAGGGTCGTCCCCACGCCCCCGGGACTAGGTTGGCCAACCGCCGACATGTCCGACGACTATAGGGTCGTCCCCACGACCCCGGGACTAGGTTGGCCAACCGCCGACATGTCCGACGACTATAGGGTCGTCCCGACGATCCCGGGCCAAAGCTGGCCAGCCGCCGACATGTCCGACGACTATAGGGTCGTCCCCACGACCCCGGGACTAGATTGGCCCGCCACCGTCATGTCCGACGACTATAGGGTCGTTCCCACGAACCCCGGACTAGGTTGGCCCGCCGCCGACTTGTCCGACGACTATAGTGTCGTCCCCACGACCACTGGCCCAAGTTGGCCAGCCGCCGACATGTCCGACGACTATAGGGTCGTCCCCACGACCCCGGGGCAAGATTGGCCCGCCGCCGACATGTCCGACGTCTATAGGGTCGTCCCCACGCCCCGGGCCAAAGTTGGCCAGCCGCCGACATGTCCGACGACTATAGGGTCGTCCCCACGACCCCGGGACTAGATTGGCCCGCCACCGCCATGTCCGACGACTATAGGTTCGTCCCCACGACCCCGGGAGTAGGTTGGCCCGCCGTCGACATGTCCGACGACTATAGGGTCGTCCCCACGAACCCGGGACTAGGTTGGCCAGCCGCCGATATGTCCGACGACTATAGGGTCGTCCCCACGACCCCGGGACTAGGTTGGCCCGCCGCCGACATGTCCGACGTCTATACGGTCGTCCCCACGACCCCGGGGCATGATTGGCCCGCCACCGTCATGTCTGACGACTATAGGTTCGTCCCCACGACCCCGGGAGTAGGTTGGCCCGCCGCCGACTTGTCCGACGACTATAGGGTCGTCCCCACGACCCCGGGACTAGGTTGGCCAGCCGCCGACATGTCCGACGACTATACGGTCGTCCCCACGACCACGGGACTAGGTTGGCCCGCCGCCGACTTGTCGGACGACTATAGGGTCGTCCCTACCACCCCGGGACTAGGTTGGCCCGCCGCCGACAAGTCCGACGACTATAGGGTCGTCCCCACGCCCCGAGCCAAAGTTGGCCAGCCGCCGAAATGTCCGACGACTATAGGGTCGTCCCCACGACCCCGGGACAAGATTGGCCTGCCACCGTCATGTCCGACGACTATACGGTCGTCCCCTCGACCCCGGGACTAGGTTGGCCCGCCGCCGACGTGTCCTACGACTATGGGGTCGTCCCCACGACCACGAGAATAGGTTGGCCAGCCGCCGACTTGTCCGACGATTATAGGGTCGTCCCCACGACCCCGGGACAAGGTTGGCCAGCCGCCAACATGTCCGACGACTATACGGTCGTCCCCACGACCACGGGAATCGATTGGCCCGCCGCCGAGTTGTCCGACGACTATAGGGTCGTCCCTACCACCCCGGGACTAGGTTGGCCAGCCGCCGACATGTCCGACGTCTATAGGGTCGTCCCCACGACCCCGGGACTAGGTTGGCCCGCCGCCGACATGTTCGACGACTATAGGGTCGTCCCCACGACCCCAGGAGTAGATTGCCCCGCCACCGTCATGTCCGACGACTATAGCGACGTCCCTCCCACTCCGGAACTAGGTTGGCCAGCCGCCGACATGTCCGACGACTATAGGGTCCTCCCCACGACCCCGGGCCTAGGTTGGCCCGCCGCCGACTTGTCTGACGACTATAGGGTCGTCCGCATGACCCCAGGAGTAGATTGGCCCGCCACCATCATGTCAGACGACTATAGGGTCAGCCCCACGACCCCGGGACTAGGATGGCCCGCCGCCGACTTGTCCGACGACCATAGGGTCGTCCCCACGACCCCGGGACTAGGTTGGCCAACCGCCGACATGTCCGACGACTATAGGGTCGTCCCCACGACCCCGGGCCAAAGCTGGCCAGCCGCCGACATGTCCGACGACTATAGGGTCCTCCCGACGACCCCGGGACTAGGTTCGCCAGCCGCCGACATGTGCGACGACTATAGGGTCGTCCCCACGACACCGGGGCAAAGCTGGCCACCCGCCGACATGTCCGACGGCTATAGGGTCGTCCCCACGACCCCAGGAGTAGATTGGCCCGCCACCATCATGTCAGACGACTATAGGGTCGGCCCCACGACCCCGGGACTCGGATGGCCCGCCGCCGACTTGTCCGACGACTATAGGGTCGTCCCCACGACCCCGGGACTAGGTTGGCCAACCGCCGACATGTCCGACGACTATAGGGTCGTCCCGACGACCCCGGGCCAAAGCTGGCCAGACGCCGACGTGTCCGACGACTATAGGGTCGTCCCCACGACCCCGGGACTAGGTTGGCCCGCCACCATCATGTCCGACGACTATAGGGTCGTCCCCACGACCCCGTGACTAGGTTGGCCCGCCGCCGACTTGTCCGACGACTGTAGGGTCGTCCCCACGACCCCGGGACTAGATTGGCCCGCCCCCGTCATGTCCGACGACTATAGGGTCGTCCCCACGACCCCGGGACTAGGTTGGCCCGCCGCCGACTTGTCCGACGACTATAGGGTCGTCCCCACGACCCCCGGACTAGGTTGGCCCGCCGCCGACTTGTCCGACGACTATAGGGACGTCCCCACGACCACGGGCCAAAGTTGCCCAACCGCCGACATGTCCGACGACTATAGGGTCTTCCCCACGACCCCGGGACTAGATTGGCCCGCCACCGTCATGTCCGACGACTATAGGGTCGTCCCCACGACCCCGGGACTAGGTTGGCCCGCCGCCGACTTGTCCGACGACTATAGGGTCGTCCCCACGACCCCCGGACTAGATTGACCCGCCACCGTCATGACCGACGACTATAGGGTCGTCTCCACGACCCCGGGACTAGGTTGGCCCGCCGCCGACTTGTCCGACGACTATAGGGTCGTCCCTACGACCCCGGGGCTAGGTTGGCCCGCCGCCGACTTGTCCGACGACTATAGGGTCGTCCCCACGACCCCAGGAGTAGATTGGCCCGCCACCGTCATGTCCGACGACTCTAGGGTCGTCCCCACGACCCCGGGACTAGGTTGGCCCGCCGCCGACATGTTCGACGACTATAGGGTCGTCCCCACGACCCCAGGAGTAGATTGCCCCGCCACCGTCATGTCCGACGACTATAGCGACGTCCCTCCCACTCCGGAACTAGGTTGGCCAGCCGCCGACATGTCCGACGACTATAGGGTCCTCCCCACGACCCCGGGCCTAGGTTGGCCCGCCGCCGACTTGTCCGACGACTATAGGGTCGTCCCCACGACCCCGGGGCTAGGTTGGCCAGCCGCCGACATGTCCGACGACTATAGGGTCCTCCCCACGACCCCGGGACTAGGTTGGCCCGCCGCCGACTTGTCCGACGACTATAGGGTCGTCACCACGACCCCGGGGCTAGGTTGGCCCGCCGCCGACTTGTCCGACGACTATAGGGTCGTCCCCACGACCCCAGGAGTAGATTGCCCCGCCACCGTCATGTCCGACGACTATAGGGTCGTCCCCACGACCCCGGGACTAGGTTCGCCAGCCGCCGACATGTCCGACGACTATAGGGTCGTTCCCACGACCCCCGGACTAGGTTGGCCCGCCGCCGACTTGTCCGACGACTATAGCGACGTCCCTCCCACTCCGGAACTAGGTTGGCCAGCCGCCGACATGTCCGACGACTATAGGGTCCTCCCCACGACCCCGGGACTAGGTTGGCCCGCCGCCGACTTGTCCGACGACTATAGGGTCGTCCCCACGACCCCGGGGCTAGGTTGGCCCGCCGCCGACTTGTCCGACGACTATAGGGTCGTCCCCACGACCCCAGGAGTAGATTGCCCCGCCACCGTCATGTCCGACGACTATAGGGTCGTCCCCACGACCCCGGGACTAGGTTCGCCAGCCGCCGACATGTCCGACGACTATAGGGTCGTTCCCACGACCCCCGGACTAGGTTGGCCCGCCGCCGACTTGTCCGACGACTATAGGGTCGTCCCCACGACCCCGGGACTAGATTGACCCGCCACCGTCATGTCCGAAGACTATAGGGTCGTCTCCACGACCCCGGGACAAGGTTGGCCCGCCGCCGACTTGTCCGACGACTATAGGGTCGTCCCCACGACCACGGGCCAAAGTTGCCCAGCCGCCGACATGTCCGACGACTATAGGGTCGTCCCCACGACCCCGGGCCAAAGCTCGCCAGCCGCCGACATGTCCGACGTCTATAAGGTCGTCCCCACGACCCCGGGACTAGGTTGGCCAGCCGCCGACATGTTCGACGACTATAGGGTCGTACCCACGACCCGGGGGCTAGGTTGGCCCGCCGCCGACTTGTCCGACGACTATAGGGTCGTCCCCACGCCCCCAGGAGTAGATTGCCACGCCACCGTCATGTCCGACGACTATAGGGTCGTCCCCACGACCCCGGGACAAGGTTCGCCAGCCGCCGACATGTCCGACGACTATAGGGTCGTCCCCACGACCCCGGGACTAGATTGACACGCCACCGTCATGTCCGACGACTATAGTGTCGCCTCCAAGACCCCGGGACTAGGTTGGCCCGCCGCCGACTTGTCCGACGACTATAGGGTCGTCCCCACGACCCCGGGGCTAGATTGGCCCGCCACCGTCATGTCCGACGACTATAGGGTCGTCCCCACGACCCCGGGACTACGTTGGCCCGCCGCCGACTTGTCCGACGACTATAGGGACGTCCCCACGACCACGGGCCAAAGTTGCCCAACCGCCGACATGTCCGACGACTATAGGGTCTTCCCCACGACCCCGGGACTAGATTGGCCCGCCACCGTCATGTCCGACGACTATAGGGTCGTCCCCACGACCCCGCGACTAGATTGGCCCGCCACCGACTTGTCTGACGACTATAGGGGCTTCCCCAAGACCCCGGGACTAGGTTGGCCAGCCGCCGACATGTCCGACGACTATAGGGTCGTCTCCAAGACCCCGGGACTAGGTTGGCCAACCGCCGACATGTCCGACGACCATAGGGTCGTCCCCACGACCCCGGGCCAAAGCTGGCCAGACGCCGACATGTCCGACGTCTATAGGGTCGTCCCCACGACCCCGGGACTAGATTGGCCCGCCACCGGCATGTCCGACGACTATAGGGTCGTCCCCACGACCCCGGGACTAGGTTGGCCCGCCACCATCATGTCCGACGACTATAGGGTCGTCCCCACGACCCCGGGACTAGGTTGGCCCGCGGCCGACTTGTCTGACGACTATAGGGTCGTCCGCATGACCCCAGGAGTAGATTGGCCCGCCACCATCATGTCAGACGACTATAGGGTCGGCCCCACGACCCCGGGACTAGGATGGCCCGCCGCCGACTTGTCCGACGACCGTAGGGTCGTCCCCACGCCCCCGGGACTAGGTTGGCCAACCGCCGACATGTCCGACGACTATAGGGTCGTCCCCACGACCCCGGGACTAGGTTGGCCAACCGCCGACATGTCCGACGACTATAGGGTCGTCCCGACGATCCCGGGCCAAAGCTGGCCAGCCGCCGACATGTCCGACGACTATAGGGTCGTCCCCACGACCCCGGGACTAGATTGGCCCGCCACCGTCATGTCCGACGACTATAGGGTCGTTCCCACGAACCCCGGACTAGGTTGGCCCGCCGCCGACTTGTCCGACGACTATAGTGTCGTCCCCACGACCACTGGCCCAAGTTGGCCAGCCGCCGACATGTCCGACGACTATAGGGTCGTCCCCACGACCCCGGGGCAAGATTGGCCCGCCGCCGACATGTCCGACGTCTATAGGGTCGTCCCCACGCCCCGGGCCAAAGTTGGCCAGCCGCCGACATGTCCGACGACTATAGGGTCGTCCCCACGACCCCGGGACTAGATTGGCCCGCCACCGCCATGTCCGACGACTATAGGTTCGTCCCCACGACCCCGGGAGTAGGTTGGCCCGCCGTCGACATGTCCGACGACTATAGGGTCGTCCCCACGAACCCGGGACTAGGTTGGCCAGCCGCCGATATGTCCGACGACTATAGGGTCGTCCCCACGACCCCGGGACTAGGTTGGCCCGCCGCCGACATGTCCGACGTCTATACGGTCGTCCCCACGACCCCGGGGCATGATTGGCCCGCCACCGTCATGTCTGACGACTATAGGTTCGTCCCCACGACCCCGGGAGTAGGTTGGCCCGCCGCCGACTTGTCCGACGACTATAGGGTCGTCCCCACGACCCCGGGACTAGGTTGGCCAGCCGCCGACATGTCCGACGACTATACGGTCGTCCCCACGACCACGGGACTAGGTTGGCCCGCCGCCGACTTGTCGGACGACTATAGGGTCGTCCCTACCACCCCGGGACTAGGTTGGCCCGCCGCCGACAAGTCCGACGACTATAGGGTCGTCCCCACGCCCCGAGCCAAAGTTGGCCAGCCGCCGAAATGTCCGACGACTATAGGGTCGTCCCCACGACCCCGGGACAAGATTGGCCTGCCACCGTCATGTCCGACGACTATACGGTCGTCCCCTCGACCCCGGGACTAGGTTGGCCCGCCGCCGACGTGTCCTACGACTATGGGGTCGTCCCCACGACCACGAGAATAGGTTGGCCAGCCGCCGACTTGTCCGACGACTATAGGGTCGTCCCCACGACCCCGGGACAAGGTTGGCCAGCCGCCAACATGTCCGACGACTATACGGTCGTCCCCACGACCACGGGAATCGATTGGCCCGCCGCCGAGTTGTCCGACGACTATAGGGTCGTCCCTACCACCCCGGGACTAGGTTGGCCAGCCGCCGACATGTCCGACGTCTATAGGGTCGTCCCCACGACCCCGGGGCTAGATTGCCCCGGCACCGTCATGTCCGACGATTATAGGGTCGTCCCCACGACCCCGGGACTAGGTTGGCCCGCCGCCGACTTGTCCTACGACTATAGGGTCGTCTCCACGACCCCGGGACTAGTTTGGCCAGCCGCCGACATGTCCGACGACTATATGGTCGTCCCCACGACCATGGGACTAGGTTGGCCCACCGCCGACATGTCCGACGTCTATAGGGTCGTCCCCACGCCCCGGGCCAAAGTTGGCCAGCCGCCGACATGTCCGACGACTATAGGGTCGTCCCCACGACCCCGGGACTAGGTTGGCCCGCCGCCGACGTGTCCTACGAATATGGGGTCGTCCCCACGACCACGAGACGAGGTTGGCCAGCCGCCGACAGGTCCGACGACTATAGGGTCGTCCCCACCACCCCGGGTCTAGGTTGGCCAGCCGCCGACATGTCCGACGACTATAGGGTCGTCCCCACGACCCCGGGGCTAGATTGCCCCGGCACCGTCATGTCCGACGACTATAGGGTCGTCCCCACGACCCCGGGACTAGGTTGGCCGGCCGCCGACTTGTCCGACGACTATAGGGTCGTCCCCACGACCCCGGGACTAGGTCGGCCCGCCGCCGACTTGTCCGACGACTATAGGGTCGTCCCCACGACCCCGGGACTAGATTGGCCCGCCACCGTCATGTCCGACGACTATAGGGCCGTCTCCACGACCCCGGGACTAGGTTGGCCCGCCGCCGACTTGTCCGACGACTATAGGGTCGTCCCCACGACCCCGGGACTAGATTGGCCCGCCACCGTCATGTCCGACGACTATACGGTCGTCCCCACGACCCCGGGACTAGGTTGGCCCGCCGCCGAAATGTCCTACGACTATAGGGTCGTCTCCACGACCCCGGGACTAGGTTGGCCAGCCGCCGACATGTCCGACGACTATAGGGTCGTCCCCACGACCACTGGCCAAAGTTGGCCAGCCGCCGACATGTCCGACGACTATAGGGTCGTCCCCACGACCCCGGGGCAAGATTGGCCCGCCGCCGACATGTCCGACGTCTATATGGTCGTCCCCACGCCCCGGGCCAAAGTTGGCCAGCCGCCGACATGTCCGACGACTATAGGGTCGTCCCCACGACCTCGGGACTAGATTGGCCCGCCACCGTCATGTCCGACGACTATACGGTCGTCCCCACGACCCCGGGACTAGCTTGGCCCGCCGCCGAAATGTCCTACGACTATAGGGTCGTCTCCACGACCCCGGGACTAGGTTGGCCAGCCGCCGACATGTCCGACGACTATAGGGTCGTCCCGACGACCCCGGGCCAAAGCTGGCCAGACGCCGACGTGTCCGACGACTATAGGGTCGTCCCCACGACCCCGGGACTAGGTTGGCCCGCCACCATCATGTCCGACGACTATAGGGTCGTCCCCACGACCCCGTGACTAGGTTGGCCCGCCGCCGACTTGTCCGACGACTGTAGGGTCGTCCCCACGACCCCGGGACTAGATTGGCCCGCCCCCGTCATGTCCGACGACTATAGGGTCGTCCCCACGACCCCGGGACTAGGTTGGCCCGCCGCCGACTTGTCCGACGACTATAGGGTCGTCCCCACGACCCCCGGACTAGGTTGGCCCGCCGCCGACTTGTCCGACGACTATAGGGACGTCCCCACGACCACGGGCCAAAGTTGCCCAACCGCCGACATGTCCGACGACTATAGGGTCTTCCCCACGACCCCGGGACTAGATTGGCCCGCCACCGTCATGTCCGACGACTATAGGGTCGTCCCCACGACCCCAGGACTAGGTTGGCCCGCCGCCGACTTGTCCGACGACTATAGGGTCGTCCCCACGACCCCCGGACTAGATTGACCCGCCACCGTCATGACCGACGACTATAGGGTCGTCTCCACGACCCCGGGACTAGGTTGGCCCGCCGCCGACTTGTCCGACGACTATAGGGTCGTCCCTACGACCCCGGGGCTAGGTTGGCCCGCCGCCGACTTGTCCGACGACTATAGGGTCGTCCCCACGACCCCAGGAGTAGATTGGCCCGCCACCGTCATGTCCGACGACTCTAGGGTCGTCCCCACGACCCCGGGACTAGGTTGGCCCGCCGCCGACATGTTCGACGACTATAGGGTCGTCCCCACGACCCCAGGAGTAGATTGCCCCGCCACCGTCATGCCCGACGACTATAGCGACGTCCCTCCCACTCCGGAACTAGGTTGGCCAGCCGCCGACATGTCCGACGACTATAGGGTCCTCCCCACGACCCCGGGCCTAGGTTGGCCCGCCGCCGACTTGTCCGACGACTATAGGGTCGTCCCCACGACCCCGGGGCTAGGTTGGCCAGCCGCCGACATGTCCGACGACTATAGGGTCCTCCCCACGACCCCGGGACTAGGTTGGCCCGCCGCCGACTTGTCCGACGACTATAGGGTCGTCCCCACGACCCCGGGGCTAGGTTGGCCCGCCGCCGACTTGTCCGACGACTATAGGGTCGTCCCCACGACCCCAGGGGTAGATTGCCCCGCCACCGTCATGTCCGACGACTATAGGGTCGTCCCCACGACCCCGGGACTAGGTTCGCCAGCCGCCGACATGTCCGACGACTATAGGGTCGTTCCCACGACCCCCGGACTAGGTTGGCCCGCCGCCGACTTGTCCGACGACTATAGCGACGTCCCTCCCACTCCGGAACTAGGTTGGCCAGCCGCCGACATGTCCGACGACTATAGGGTCCTCCCCACGACCCCGGGACTAGGTTGGCCCGCCGCCGACTTGTCCGACGACTATAGGGTCGTCCCCACGACCCCGGGGCTAGGTTGGCCCGCCGCCGACTTGTCCGACGACTATAGGGTCGTCCCCACGACCCCAGGAGTAGATTGCCCCGCCACCGTCATGTCCGACGACTATAGGGTCGTCCCCACGACCCCGGGACTAGGTTCGCCAGCCGCCGACATGTCCGACGACTATAGGGTCGTTCCCACGACCCCCGGACTAGGTTGGCCCGCCGCCGACTTGTCCGACGACTATAGGGTCGTCCCCACGACCCCGGGACTAGATTGACCCGCCACCGTCATGTCCGACGACTATAGGGTCGTCTCCACGACCCCGGGACAAGGTTGGCCCGCCGCCGACTTGTCCGACGACTATAGGGTCGTCCCCACGACCACGGGCCAAAGTTGCCCAGCCGCCGACATGTCCGACGACTATAGGGTCGTCCCCACGACCCCGGGCCAAAGCTCGCCAGCCGCCGACATGTCCGACGTCTATAAGGTCGTCCCCACGACCCCGGGACTAGGTTGGCCAGCCGCCGACATGTTCGACGACTATAGGGTCGTACCCACGACCCGGGGGCTAGGTTGGCCCGCCGCCGACTTGTCCGACGACTATAGGGTCGTCCCCACGCCCCCAGGAGTAGATTGCCACGCCACCGTCATGTCCGACGACTATAGGGTCGTCCCCACGACCCCGGGACAAGGTTCGCCAGCCGCCGACATGTCCGACGACTATAGGGTCGTCCCCACGACCCCGGGACTAGATTGACACGCCACCGTCATGTCCGACGACTATAGTGTCGTCTCCAAGACCCCGGGACTAGGTTGGCCCGCCGCCGACTTGTCCGACGACTATAGGGTCGTCCCCACGACCCCGGGGCTAGATTGGCCCGCCACCGTCATGTCCGACGACTATAGGGTCGTCCCCACGACCCCGGGACTACGTTGGCCCGCCGCCGACTTGTCCGACGACTATAGGGACGTCCCCACGACCACGGGCCAAAGTTGCCCAACCGCCGACATGTCCGACGACTATAGGGTCTTCCCCACGACCCCGGGACTAGATTGGCCCGCCACCGTCATGTCCGACGACTATAGGGTCGTCCCCACGACCCCGCGACTAGATTGGCCCGCCACCGACTTGTCTGACGACTATAGGGGCTTCCCCAAGACCCCGGGACTAGGTTGGCCAGCCGCCGACATGTCCGACGACTATAGGGTCGTCTCCAAGACCCCGGGACTAGGTTGGCCAACCGCCGACATGTCCGACGACCATAGGGTCGTCCCCACGACCCCGGGCCAAAGCTGGCCAGACGCCGACATGTCCGACGTCTATAGGGTCGTCCCCACGACCCCGGGACTAGATTGGCCCGCCACCGGCATGTCCGACGACTATAGGGTCGTCCCCACGACCCCGGGACTAGGTTGGCCCGCCACCATCATGTCCGACGACTATAGGGTCGTCCCCACGACCCCGGGACTAGGTTGGCCCGCGGCCGACTTGTCTGACGACTATAGGGTCGTCCGCATGACCCCAGGAGTAGATTGGCCCGCCACCATCATGTCAGACGACTATAGGGTCGGCCCCACGACCCCGGGACTAGGATGGCCCGCCGCCGACTTGTCCGACGACCGTAGGGTCGTCCCCACGCCCCCGGGACTAGGTTGGCCAACCGCCGACATGTCCGACGACTATAGGGTCGTCCCCACGACCCCGGGACTAGGTTCGCCAGCCGCCGACATGTCCGACGACTATAGGGTCGTTCCCACGACCCCCGGACTAGGTTGGCCCGCCGCCGACTTGTCCGACGACTATAGCGACGTCCCTCCCACTCCGGAACTAGGTTGGCCAGCCGCCGACATGTCCGACGACTATAGGGTCCTCCCCACGACCCCGGGACTAGGTTGGCCCGCCGCCGACTTGTCCGACGACTATAGGGTCGTCCCCACGACCCCGGGGCTAGGTTGGCCCGCCGCCGACTTGTCCGACGACTATAGGGTCGTCCCCACGACCCCAGGAGTAGATTGCCCCGCCACCGTCATGTCCGACGACTATAGGGTCGTCCCCACGACCCCGGGACTAGGTTCGCCAGCCGCCGACATGTCCGACGACTATAGGGTCGTTCCCACGACCCCCGGACTAGGTTGGCCCGCCGCCGACTTGTCCGACGACTATAGGGTCGTCCCCACGACCCCGGGACTAGATTGACCCGCCACCGTCATGTCCGACGACTATAGGGTCGTCTCCACGACCCCGGGACAAGGTTGGCCCGCCGCCGACTTGTCCGTCGACTATAGGGTCGTCCCCACGACCACGGGCCAAAGTTGCCCAGCCGCCGACATGTCCGACGACTATAGGGTCGTCCCCACGACCCCGGGCCAAAGCTCGCCAGCCGCCGACATGTCCGACGTCTATAAGGTCGTCCCCACGACCCCGGGACTAGGTTGGCCAGCCGCCGACATGTTCGACGACTATAGGGTCGTACCCACGACCCGGGGGCTAGGTTGGCCCGCCGCCGACTTGTCCGACGACTATAGGGTCGTCCCCACGCCCCCAGGAGTAGATTGCCACGCCACCGTCATGTCCGACGACTATAGGGTCGTCCCCACGACCCCGGGACAAGGTTCGCCAGCCGCCGACATGTCCGACGACTATAGGGTCGTCCCCACGACCCCGGGACTAGATTGACACGCCACCGTCATGTCCGACGACTATAGTGTCGTCTCCAAGACCCCGGGACTAGGTTGGCCCGCCGCCGACTTGTCCGACGACTATAGGGTCGTCCCCACGACCCCGGGGCTAGATTGGCCCGCCACCGTCATGTCCGACGACTATAGGGTCGTCCCCACGACCCCGGGACTACGTTGGCCCGCCGCCGACTTGTCCGACGACTATAGGGACGTCCCCACGACCACGGGCCAAAGTTGCCCAACCGCCGACATGTCCGACGACTATAGGGTCTTCCCCACGACCCCGGGACTAGATTGGCCCGCCACCGTCATGTCCGACGACTATAGGGTCGTCCCCACGACCCCGCGACTAGATTGGCCCGCCACCGACTTGTCTGACGACTATAGGGGCTTCCCCAAGACCCCGGGACTAGGTTGGCCAGCCGCCGACATGTCCGACGACTATAGGGTCGTCTCCAAGACCCCGGGACTAGGTTGGCCAACCGCCGACATGTCCGACGACCATAGGGTCGTCCCCACGACCCCGGGCCAAAGCTGGCCAGACGCCGACATGTCCGACGTCTATAGGGTCGTCCCCACGACCCCGGGACTAGATTGGCCCGCCACCGGCATGTCCGACGACTATAGGGTCGTCCCCACGACCCCGGGACTAGGTTGGCCCGCCACCATCATGTCCGACGACTATAGGGTCGTCCCCACGACCCCGGGACTAGGTTGGCCCGCGGCCGACTTGTCTGACGACTATAGGGTCGTCCGCATGACCCCAGGAGTAGATTGGCCCGCCACCATCATGTCAGACGACTATAGGGTCGGCCCCACGACCCCGGGACTAGGATGGCCCGCCGCCGACTTGTCCGACGACCGTAGGGTCGTCCCCACGCCCCCGGGACTAGGTTGGCCAACCGCCGACATGTCCGACGACTATAGGGTCGTCCCCACGACCCCGGGACTAGGTTGGCCAACCGCCGACATGTCCGACGACTATAGGGTCGTCCCGACGATCCCGGGCCAAAGCTGGCCAGCCGCCGACATGTCCGACGACTATAGGGTCGTCCCCACGACCCCGGGACTAGATTGGCCCGCCACCGTCATGTCCGACGACTATAGGGTCGTTCCCACGAACCCCGGACTAGGTTGGCCCGCCGCCGACTTGTCCGACGACTATAGTGTCGTCCCCACGACCACTGGCCCAAGTTGGCCAGCCGCCGACATGTCCGACGACTATAGGGTCGTCCCCACGACCCCGGGGCAAGATTGGCCCGCCGCCGACATGTCCGACGTCTATAGGGTCGTCCCCACGCCCCGGGCCAAAGTTGGCCAGCCGCCGACATGTCCGACGACTATAGGGTCGTCCCCACGACCCCGGGACTAGATTGGCCCGCCACCGCCATGTCCGACGACTATAGGTTCGTCCCCACGACCCCGGGAGTAGGTTGGCCCGCCGTCGACATGTCCGACGACTATAGGGTCGTCCCCACGAACCCGGGACTAGGTTGGCCAGCCGCCGATATGTCCGACGACTATAGGGTCGTCCCCACGACCCCGGGACTAGGTTGGCCCGCCGCCGACATGTCCGACGTCTATACGGTCGTCCCCACGACCCCGGGGCATGATTGGCCCGCCACCGTCATGTCTGACGACTATAGGTTCGTCCCCACGACCCCGGGAGTAGGTTGGCCCGCCGCCGACTTGTCCGACGACTATAGGGTCGTCCCCACGACCACTGGCCAAAGTTGGCCAGCCGCCGAAATGTCCGACGACTATAGGGTCGTCCCCACGACCCCGGGGCAAGATTGGCCCGCCACCGTCATGTCCGACGACTATAGGATCGTCCCCACGACCCCGGGACTAGGTTGGCCCGCCGCCGACATGTCCGACGTCTATACGGTCGTCCCCACGACCCCGGGGCATGATTGGCCCGCCACCGTCATGTCTGACGACTATAGGTTCGTCCCCACGACCCCGGGAGTAGGTTGGCCCGCCGCCGACATGTCCGACGACTATAGGGTCGTCCCCACGACCCCGGGCCAAAGCTCGCCAGCCGCCGACATGTCCGACGTCTATAAGGTCGTCCCCACGACCCCGGGACTAGGTTGGCCAGCCGCCGACATGTTCGACGACTATAGGGTCGTACCCACGACCCGGGGGCTAGGTTGGCCCGCCGCCGACTTGTCCGACGACTATAGGGTCGTCCCCACGCCCCCAGGAGTAGATTGCCACGCCACCGTCATGTCCGACGACTATAGGGTCGTCCCCACGACCCCGGGACAAGGTTCGCCAGCCGCCGACATGTCCGACGACTATAGGGTCGTCCCCACGACCCCGGGACTAGATTGGCCCGCCACCGTCATGTCCGACGACTATAGGATCGTCCCCACGACCCCGCGACTAGATTGGCCCGCCACCGACTTGTCTGACGACTATAGGGGCTTCCCCAAGACCCCGGGACTAGGTTGGCCAGCCGCCGACATGTCCGACGACTATAGGGTCGTCTCCAAGACCCCGGGACTAGGTTGGCCAACCGCCGACATGTCCGACGACCATAGGGTCGTCCCCACGACCCCGGGGCTAGGTTGGCCCGCCGCCGACTTGTCCGACGACTATAGGGTCGTCCCCACGACCCCAGGAGTAGATTGCCCCGCCACCGTCATGTCCGACGACTATAGGGTCGTCCCCACGACCCCGGGACTAGGTTCGCCAGCCGCCGACATGTCCGACGACTATAGGGTCGTTCCCACGACCCCCGGACTAGGTTGGCCCGCCGCCGACTTGTCCGACGACTATAGCGACGTCCCTCCCACTCCGGAACTAGGTTGGCCAGCCGCCGACATGTCCGACGACTATAGGGTCCTCCCCACGACCCCGGGACTAGGTTGGCCCGCCGCCGACTTGTCCGACGACTATAGGGTCGTCCCCACGACCCCGGGGCTAGGTTGGCCCGCCGCCGACTTGTCCGACGACTATAGGGTCGTCCCCACGACCCCAGGAGTAGATTGCCCCGCCACCGTCATGTCCGACGACTATAGGGTCGTCCCCACGACCCCGGGACTAGGTTCGCCAGCCGCCGACATGTCCGACGACTATAGGGTCGTTCCCACGACCCCCGGACTAGGTTGGCCCGCCGCCGACTTGTCCGACGACTATAGGGTCGTCCCCACGACCCCGGGACTAGATTGACCCGCCACCGTCATGTCCGACGACTATAGGGTCGTCTCCACGACCCCGGGACAAGGTTGGCCCGCCGCCGACTTGTCCGACGACTATAGGGTCGTCCCCACGACCACGGGCCAAAGTTGCCCAGCCGCCGACATGTCCGACGACTATAGGGTCGTCCCCACGACCCCGGGCCAAAGCTCGCCAGCCGCCGACATGTCCGACGTCTATAAGGTCGTCCCCACGTCCCCGGGACTAGGTTGGCCAGCCGCCGACATGTTCGACGACTATAGGGTCGTACCCACGACCCGGGGGCTAGGTTGGCCCGCCGCCGACTTGTCCGACGACTATAGGGTCGTCCCCACGCCCCCAGGAGTAGATTGCCACGCCACCGTCATGTCCGACGACTATAGGGTCGTCCCCACGACCCCGGGACAAGGTTCGCCAGCCGCCGACATGTCCGACGACTATAGGGTCGTCCCCACGACCCCGGGACTAGATTGACACGCCACCGTCATGTCCGACGACTATAGTGTCGTCTCCAAGACCCCGGGACTAGGTTGGCCCGCCGCCGACTTGTCCGACGACTATAGGGTCGTCCCCACGACCCCGGGGCTAGATTGGCCCGCCACCGTCATGTCCGACGACTATAGGGTCGTCCCCACGACCCCGGGACTACGTTGGCCCGCCGCCGACTTGTCCGACGACTATAGGGACGTCCCCACGACCACGGGCCAAAGTTGCCCAACCGCCGACATGTCCGACGACTATAGGGTCTTCCCCACGACCCCGGGACTAGATTGGCCCGCCACCGTCATGTCCGACGACTATAGGGTCGTCCCCACGACCCCGCGACTAGATTGGCCCGCCACCGACTTGTCTGACGACTATAGGGGCTTCCCCAAGACCCCGGGACTAGGTTGGCCAGCCGCCGACATGTCCGACGACTATAGGGTCGTCTCCAAGACCCCGGGACTAGGTTGGCCAACCGCCGACATGTCCGACGACCATAGGGTCGTCCCCACGACCCCGGGCCAAAGCTGGCCAGACGCCGACATGTCCGACGTCTATAGGGTCGTCCCCACGACCCCGGGACTAGATTGGCCCGCCACCGGCATGTCCGACGACTATAGGGTCGTCCCCACGACCCCGGGACTAGGTTGGCCCGCCACCATCATGTCCGACGACTATAGGGTCGTCCCCACGACCCCGGGACTAGGTTGGCCCGCGGCCGACTTGTCTGACGACTATAGGGTCGTCCGCAAGACCCCAGGAGTAGATTGGCCCGCCACCATCATGTCAGACGACTATAGGGTCGGCCCCACGACCCCGGGACTAGGATGGCCCGCCGCCGACTTGTCCGACGACCGTAGGGTCGTCCCCACGCCCCCGGGACTAGGTTGGCCAACCGCCGACATGTCCGACGACTATAGGGTCGTCCCCACGACCCCGGGACTAGGTTGGCCAACCGCCGACATGTCCGACGACTATAGGGTCGTCCCGACGATCCCGGGCCAAAGCTGGCCAGCCGCCGACATGTCCGACGACTATAGGGTCGTCCCCACGACCCCGGGACTAGATTGGCCCGCCACCGTCATGTCCGACGACTATAGGGTCGTTCCCACGAACCCCGGACTAGGTTGGCCCGCCGCCGACTTGTCCGACGACTATAGTGTCGTCCCCACGACCACTGGCCCAAGTTGGCCAGCCGCCGACATGTCCGACGACTATAGGGTCGTCCCCACGACCCCGGGGCAAGATTGGCCCGCCGCCGACATGTCCGACGTCTATAGGGTCGTCCCCACGCCCCGGGCCAAAGTTGGCCAGCCGCCGACATGTCCGACGACTATAGGGTCGTCCCCACGACCCCGGGACTAGATTGGCCCGCCACCGCCATGTCCGACGACTATAGGTTCGTCCCCACGACCCCGGGAGTAGGTTGGCCCGCCGTCGACATGTCCGACGACTATAGGGTCGTCCCCACGAACCCGGGGCTAGATTGGCCCGCCACCGTCATGTCCGACGACTATAGGGTCGTCCCCACGACCCCGGGACTACGTTGGCCCGCCGCCGACATGTCCGACGACCATAGGGTCGTCCCCACGACCCCGGGCCAAAGCTGGCCAGACGCCGACATGTCCGACGTCTATAGGGTCGTCCCCACGACCCCGGGACTAGATTGGCCCGCCACCGGCATGTCCGACGACTATAGGGTCGTCCCCACGACCCCGGGACTAGGTTGGCCCGCCACCATCATGTCCGACGACTATAGGGTCGTCCCCACGACCCCGGGACTAGGTTGGCCCGCGGCCGACTTGTCTGACGACTATAGGGTCGTCCGCATGACCCCAGGAGTAGATTGGCCCGCCACCATCATGTCAGACGACTATAGGGTCGGCCCCACGACCCCGGGACTAGGATGGCCCGCCGCCGACTTGTCCGACGACCGTAGGGTCGTCCCCACGCCCCCGGGACTAGGTTGGCCAACCGCCGACATGTCCGACGACTATAGGGTCGTCCCCACGACCCCGGGACTAGGTTGGCCAACCGCCGACATGTCCGACGACTATAGGGTCGTCCCGACGATCCCGGGCCAAAGCTGGCCAGCCGCCGACATGTCCGACGACTATAGGGTCGTCCCCACGACCCCGGGACTAGATTGGCCCGCCACCGTCATGTCCGACGACTATAGGGTCGTTCCCACGAACCCCGGACTAGGTTGGCCCGCCGCCGACTTGTCCGACGACTATAGTGTCGTCCCCACGACCACTGGCCCAAGTTGGCCAGCCGCCGACATGTCCGACGACTATAGGGTCGTCCCCACGACCCCGGGCCAAAGCTGGCCAGACGCCGACATGTCCGACGTCTATAGGGTCGTCCCCACGACCCCGGGACTAGATTGGCCCGCCACCGGCATGTCCGACGACTATAGGGTCGTCTCCACGACCCCGGGACAAGGTTGGCCCGCCGCCGACTTGTCCGACGACTATAGGGTCGTCCCCACGACCACGGGCCAAAGTTGCCCAGCCGCCGACATGTCCGACGACTATAGGGTCGTCCCCACGACCCCGGGCCAAAGCTCGCCAGCCGCCGACATGTCCGACGTCTATAAGGTCGTCCCCACGACCCCGGGACTAGGTTGGCCAGCCGCCGACATGTTCGACGACTATAGGGTCGTACCCACGACCCGGGGGCTAGGTTGGCCCGCCGCCGACTTGTCCGACGACTATAGGGTCGTCCCCACGCCCCCAGGAGTAGATTGCCACGCCACCGTCATGTCCGACGACTATAGGGTCGTCCCCACGACCCCGGGACAAGGTTCGCCAGCCGCCGACATGTCCGACGACTATAGGGTCGTCCCCACGACCCCGGGACTAGATTGACACGCCACCGTCATGTCCGACGACTATAGTGTCGTCTCCAAGACCCCGGGACTAGGTTGGCCCGCCGCCGACTTGTCCGACGACTATAGGGTCGTCCCCACGACCCCGGGGCTAGATTGGCCCGCCACCGTCATGTCCGACGACTATAGGGTCGTCCCCACGACCCCGGGACTACGTTGGCCCGCCGCCGACTTGTCCGACGACTATAGGGACGTCCCCACGACCACGGGCCAAAGTTGCCCAACCGCCGACATGTCCGACGACTATAGGGTCTTCCCCACGACCCCGGGACTAGATTGGCCCGCCACCGTCATGTCCGACGACTATAGGGTCGTCCCCACGACCCCGCGACTAGATTGGCCCGCCACCGACTTGTCTGACGACTATAGGGGCTTCCCCAAGACCCCGGGACTAGGTTGGCCAGCCGCCGACATGTCCGACGACTATAGGGTCGTCTCCAAGACCCCGGGACTAGGTTGGCCAACCGCCGACATGTCCGACGACCATAGGGTCGTCCCCACGACCCCGGGCCAAAGCTGGCCAGACGCCGACATGTCCGACGTCTATAGGGTCGTCCCCACGACCCCGGGACTAGATTGGCCCGCCACCGGCATGTCCGACGACTATAGGGTCGTCCCCACGACCCCGGGACTAGGTTGGCCCGCCACCATCATGTCCGACGACTATAGGGTCGTCCCCACGACCCCGGGACTAGGTTGGCCCGCGGCCGACTTGTCTGACGACTATAGGGTCGTCCGCATGACCCCAGGAGTAGATTGGCCCGCCACCATCATGTCAGACGACTATAGGGTCGGCCCCACGACCCCGGGACTAGGATGGCCCGCCGCCGACTTGTCCGACGACCGTAGGGTCGTCCCCACGCCCCCGGGACTAGGTTGGCCAACCGCCGACATGTCCGACGACTATAGGGTCGTCCCCACGACCCCGGGACTAGGTTGGCCAACCGCCGACATGTCCGACGACTATAGGGTCGTCCCGACGATCCCGGGCCAAAGCTGGCCAGCCGCCGACATGTCCGACGACTATAGGGTCGTCCCCACGACCCCGGGACTAGATTGGCCCGCCACCGTCATGTCCGACGACTATAGGGTCGTTCCCACGAACCCCGGACTAGGTTGGCCCGCCGCCGACTTGTCCGACGACTATAGGGTCGTTCCCACGAACCCCGGACTAGGTTGGCCCGCCACCGTCATGTCCGACGACTATAGGGTCGTCCCCACGACCCCGGGACTACGTTGGCCCGCCGCCGACTTGTCCGACGACTATAGGGACGTCCCCACGACCACGGGCCAAAGTTGCCCAACCGCCGACATGTCCGACGACTATAGGGTCTTCCCCACGACCCCGGGACTAGATTGGCCCGCCACCGTCATGTCCGACGAGTATAGGATCGTCCCCACGACCCCGCGACTAGATTGGCCCGCCACCGACTTGTCTGACGACTATAGGGGCTTCCCCAAGACCCCGGGACTAGGTTGGCCAGCCGCCGACATGTCCGACGACTATAGGGTCGTCTCCAAGACCCCGGGACTAGGTTGGCCAACCGCCGACATGTCCGACGACCATAGGGTCGTCCCCACGACCCCGGGCCAAAGCTGGCCAGACGCCGACATGTCCGACGTCTATAGGGTCGTCCCCACGACCCCGGGACTAGATTGGCCCGCCACCGGCATGTCCGACGACTATAGGGTCGTCCCCACGACCCCGGGACTAGGTTGGCCCGCCACCATCATGTCCGACGACTATAGGGTCGTCCCCACGACCCCGGGACTAGGTTGGCCCGCGGCCGACTTGTCTGACGACTATAGGGTCGTCCGCATGACCCCAGGAGTAGATTGGCCCGCCACCATCATGTCAGACGACTATAGGGTCGGCCCCACGACCCCGGGACTAGGATGGCCCGCCGCCGACTTGTCCGACGACCGTAGGGTCGTCCCCACGCCCCCGGGACTAGGTTGGCCAACCGCCGACATGTCCGACGACTATAGGGTCGTCCCCACGACCCCGGGACTAGGTTGGCCCGCCACCATCATGTCCGACGACTATAGGGTCGTCCCCACGACCCCGGGACTAGGTTGGCCCGCGGCCGACTTGTCTGACGACTATAGGGTCGTCCGCATGACCCCAGGAGTAGATTGGCCCGCCACCATCATGTCAGACGACTATAGGGTCGGCCCCACGACCCCGGGACTAGGATGGCCCGCCGCCGACATGTCCGACGACCATAGGGTCGTCCCCACGACCCCGGGCCAAAGCTGGCCAGACGCCGACATGTCCGACGTCTATAGGGTCGTCCCCACGACCCCGGGACTAGATTGGCCCGCCACCGGCATGTCCGACGACTATAGGGTCGTCCCCACGACCCCGGGACTAGGTTGGCCCGCCACCATCATGTCCGACGACTATAGGGTCGTCCCCACGACCCCGGGACTAGGTTGGCCCGCGGCCGACTTGTCTGACGACTATAGGGTCGTCCGCATGACCCCAGGAGTAGATTGGCCCGCCACCATCATGTCAGACGACTATAGGGTCGGCCCCACGACCCCGGGACTAGGATGGCCCGCCGCCGACTTGTCCGACGACCGTAGGGTCGTCCCCACGCCCCCGGGACTAGGTTGGCCAACCGCCGACATGTCCGACGACTATAGGGTCGTCCCCACGACCCCGGGACTAGGTTGGCCAACCGCCGACATGTCCGACGACTATAGGGTCGTCCCGACGATCCCGGGCCAAAGCTGGCCAGCCGCCGACATGTCCGACGACTATAGGGTCGTCCCCACGACCCCGGGACTAGATTGGCCCGCCACCGTCATGTCCGACGACTATAGGGTCGTTCCCACGAACCCCGGACCAGGTTGGCCCGCCGCCGACTTGTCCGACGACTATAGTGTCGTCCCCACGACCACTGGCCCAAGTTGGCCAGCCGCCGACATGTCCGACGACTATAGGGTCGTCCCCACGACCCCGGGGCAAGATTGGCCCGCCGCCGACATGTCCGACGTCTATAGGGTCGTCCCCACGCCCCGGGCCAAAGTTGGCCAGCCGCCGACATGTCCGACGACTATAGGGTCGTCCCCACGACCCCGGGACTAGATTGGCCCGCCACCGCCATGTCCGACGACTATAGGTTCGTCCCCACGACCCCGGGAGTAGGTTGGCCCGCCGTCGACATGTCCGACGACTATAGGGTCGTCCCCACGAACCCGGGACTAGGTTGGCCAGCCGCCGATATGTCCGACGACTATAGGGTCGTCCCCACGACCCCGGGACTAGGTTGGCCCGCCGCCGACATGTCCGACGTCTATACGGTCGTCCCCACGACCCCGGGGCATGATTGGCCCGCCACCGTCATGTCTGACGACTATTGGTTCGTCCCCACGACCCCGGGAGTAGGTTGGCCCGCCGCCGACTTGTCCGACGACTATAGGGTCGTCCCCACGACCACTGGCCAAAGTTGGCCAGCCGCCGAAATGTCCGACGACTATAGGGTCGTCCCCACGACCCCGGGGCAAGATTGGCCCGCCACCGTCATGTCCGACGACTATAGGATCGTCCCTACGGCCCTGGGCATACGTTGGCCTGCCGCCGACATGTCCGACGACTATAGGGTCGTCCCCACGACCACTGGCCAAAGTTGCCCAGCCGCCGACATGTCCGACGACTATAGGGTCGTCCCTACCACCCCGGGACTAGGTTGGCCCGCCGCCGACATGTCCGACGACTATAGGGTCGTCCCCACGCCCCGAGCCAAAGTTGGCCAGCCGCCGAAATGCCCGACGACTATAGGGTCGTCCCCACGACCCCGGGACAAGATTGGCCCGCCACCGTCATGTCCGACGACTATACGGTCGTCCCCTCGACCCCGGGACTAGGTTGGCCCGCCGCCGAAGTGTCCTACGACTATGGGGTCGTCCCCAAGACCACGAGAATAGGTTGGCCAGCCGCCGACATGTCCGACGACTATAGGGTCGTCCCCACGACCCCGGGACTAGGTTGGCCCGCCGCCGACATGTCCGACGTCTATACGGTCGTCCCCACGACCCCGGGGCAAGATTGGCCCGCCGCCGACGTGTCCTACGACTATGGGGTCGTCCCCACGACCACGAGAATAGGTTGGCCAGCCGCCGACATGTTCGACCACTATAGGGTCGTCCCCACGACCCCGGGACTAGGTTGGCCCGCCGCCGACATGTCCGACGCCTATACGGTCGTCCCCACGACCCCGGGGCAAGATTGGCCCGGCACCGTCATGTCCGACGACTATAGGTTCGTCCCCACGACCCCGGGAGTAGGTTGGCCCGCCGCCGACTTGTCCGACGACTATAGGGTCGTCCCCACGACCCCGGGACTAGGTTGGCCAGCCGCCGACATGTCCGACGACTATACGGTCGTCCCCACGACCACGGGACTAGGTTGGCCCGCCGCCGACTTGTCGGACGACTATAGGGTCGTCCCTACCACCCCGGGAGTAGGTTGGCCCGCCGCCGACTTGTCCGACGACTATAGGGTCGTCCCCACGACCACTGGCCAAAGTTGGCCAGCCGCCGAAATGTCCGACGACTATAGGGTCGTCCCCACGACCCCGGGGCAAGATTGGCCCGCCACCGTCATGTCCGACGACTATAGGATCGTCCCTACGGCCCTGGGCATACGTTGGCCTGCCGCCGACATGTCCGACGACTATAGGGTCGTCCCCACGACCACTGGCCAAAGTTGCCCAGCCGCCGACATGTCCGACGACTATAGGGTCGTCTCTACCACCCCGGGACTAGGTTGGCCCGCCGCCGACATGTCCGACGACTATAGGGTCGTCCCCACGCCCCGAGCCAAAGTTGGCCAGCCGCCGACATGTCCGACGTCTATAGGGTCGTCCCCACGACCCCCGGGCTAGAATGCCCCGGCACCGTCATGTCCGACGACTATAGGGTCGTCCCCACGACCCCGGGACTAGATTGGCCCGCCACCGTCATGTCCGACGACTATACGGTCGTCCCCACGACCCCGGGACTAGGTTGGCCCGCCGCCGAAATGTCCTACGACTATAGGGTCGTCTCCACGACCCCGGGACTAGGTTGGCCAGCCGCCGACATGTCCGACGACTATAGGGTCGTCCCCACGACCACGGGACTAGGTTGGCCCGCCGCCGACATGTCCGACGTCTATAGGGTCGTCCCCACGCCCCGGGCCAAAGTTGGCCAGCCGCCGACATGTCCGACGACTATAGGGTCGTCCCCACGACCCCGGGACTAGATTGGCCCGCCACCGCCATGTCCGACGACTATAGGTTCGTCCCCACGACCCCGGGAGTAGGTTGGCCCGCCGCCGACTTGTCCGACGACTATAGGGTCGTCCCCACGACCACTGGCCAAAGTTGGCCAGCCGCCGACATGTCCGACGACTATAGGGTCGTCCCCACGACCCCGGGGCAAGATTGGCCCGCCGCCGACATGTCCGACGTCTATAGGGTCGTCCCCACGCCCCGGGCCAAAGTTGGCCAGCCGCCGACATGTCCGACGACTATAGGGTCGTCCCCACGACCCCGGGACTAGATTGGCCCGCCACCGCCATGTCCGACGACTATAGGTTCGTCCCCACGACCCCGGGAGTAGGTTGGCCCGCCGCCGACTTGTCCGACGACTATAGGGTCGTCCCCACGACCACTGGCCAAAGTTGGCCCGCCGCCGACTTGTCCGAGGACTATAGGGTCGTCCCCACGACCACTGGCCAAAGTTGGCCAGCCGCCGACATGTTCGACCACTATAGGGTCGTCCCCACGACCCCGGGACTAGGTTGGCCCGCCGCCGACATGTCCGACGTCTATACGGTGGTCCCCACGACCCCGGGGCAAGATTGGCCCGGCACCGTCATGTCCGACGACTATAGGTTCGTCCCCACGACCCCGGGAGTAGGTTGGCCCGCCGCCGACTTGTCCGACGACTATAGGGTCGTCCCCACGACCCCGGGACTAGGTTGGCCAGCCGCCGACATGTCCGACGACTATACGGTCGTCCCCACGACCACGGGACTAGGTTGGCCCGCCGCCGACTTGTCGGACGACTATAGGGTCGTCCCTACCACCCCGGGACTAGGTTGGCCCGCCGCCGACAAGTCCGACGACTATAGGGTCGTCCCCACGCCCCGAGCCAAAGTTGGCCAGCCGCCGAAATGTCCGACGACTATAGGGTCGTCCCCACGACCCCGGGACAAGATTGGCCTGCCACCGTCATGTCCGACGACTATACGGTCGTCCCCTCGACCCCGGGACTAGGTTGGCCCGCCGCCGACGTGTCCTACGACTATGGGGTCGTCCCCACGACCACGAGAATAGGTTGGCCAGCCGCCGACTTGTCCGACGACTATAGGGTCGTCCCCACGACCCCGGGACAAGGTTGGCCAGCCGCCAACATGTCCGACGACTATACGGTCGTCCCCACGACCACGGGAATCGATTGGCCCGCCGCCGAGTTGTCCGACGACTATAGGGTCGTCCCTACCACCCCGGGACTAGGTTGGCCAGCCGCCGACATGTCCGACGTCTATAGGGTCGTCCCCACGACCCCGGGGCTAGATTGCCCCGGCACCGTCATGTCCGACGATTATAGGGTCGTCCCCACGACCCCGGGACTAGGTTGGCCCGCCGCCGACTTGTCCTACGACTATAGGGTCGTCTCCACGACCCCGGGACTAGTTTGGCCAGCCGCCGACATGTCCGACGACTATATGGTCGTCCCCACGACCATGGGACTAGGTTGGCCCACCGCCGACATGTCCGACGTCTATAGGGTCGTCCCCACGCCCCGGGCCAAAGTTGGCCAGCCGCCGACATGTCCGACGACTATAGGGTCGTCCCCACGACCCCGGGACTAGGTTGGCCCGCCGCCGACGTGTCCTACGAATATGGGGTCGTCCCCACGACCACGAGACGAGGTTGGCCAGCCGCCGACAGGTCCGACGACTATAGGGTCGTCCCCACCACCCCGGGTCTAGGTTGGCCAGCCGCCGACATGTCCGACGACTATAGGGTCGTCCCCACGACCCCGGGGCTAGATTGCCCCGGCACCGTCATGTCCGACGACTATAGGGTCGTCCCCACGACCCCGGGACTAGGTTGGCCGGCCGCCGACTTGTCCGACGACTATAGGGTCGTCCCCACGACCCCGGGACTAGGTCGGCCCGCCGCCGACTTGTCCGACGACTATAGGGTCGTCCCCACGACCCCGGGACTAGATTGGCCCGCCACCGTCATGTCCGACGACTATAGGGCCGTCTCCACGACCCCGGGACTAGGTTGGCCCGCCGCCGACTTGTCCGACGACTATAGGGTCGTCCCCACGACCCCGGGACTAGATTGGCCCGCCACCGTCATGTCCGACGACTATACGGTCGTCCCCACGACCCCGGGACTAGGTTGGCCCGCCGCCGAAATGTCCTACGACTATAGGGTCGTCTCCACGACCCCGGGACTAGGTTGGCCAGCCGCCGACATGTCCGACGACTATAGGGTCGTCCCCACGACCACTGGCCAAAGTTGGCCAGCCGCCGACATGTCCGACGACTATAGGGTCGTCCCCACGACCCCGGGGCAAGATTGGCCCGCCGCCGACATGTCCGACGTCTATATGGTCGTCCCCACGCCCCGGGCCAAAGTTGGCCAGACGCCGACATGTCCGACGACTATAGGGTCGTCCCCACGACCTCGGGACTAGATTGGCCCGCCACCGCCATGTCCGACGACTATAGGTTCGTCCCCACGACCCCGGGAGTGGGTTGGCCCGCCGCCGACTTGTCCGACGACTATAGGGTCGTCCCCACGAACCCGGGACTAGGTTGGCCAGTCACCGACATGTCCGACGTCTATATGGTCGTCCCCACGCCCCGGGCCAAAGTTGGCCAGCCGCCGACATGTCCGACGACTATAGGGTCGTCCCCACGACCTCGGGACTAGATTGGCCCGCCACCGTCATGTCCGACGACTATACGGTCGTCCCCACGACCCCGGGACTAGGTTGGCCCGCCGCCGAAATGTCCTACGACTATAGGGTCGTCTCCACGACCCCGGGACTAGGTTGGCCAGCCGCCGACATGTCCGACGACTATAGGGTCGTCCCCACGACCACGGGACTAGGTTGGCCCGCCGCCGACATGTCCGACGTCTATAGGGTCGTCCCCACGCCCCGGGCCAAAGTTGGCCAGCCGCCGACATGTCCGACGACTATAGGGTCGTCCCCACGACCCCGGGACTAGATTGGCCCGCCACCGCCATGTCCGACGACTATAGGTTCGTCCCCACGAACCCGGGACTAGGTTGGCCAGTCACCGACATGTCCGTCGACTATAGGGTCGTCCCCAAGACCACGGGCCAAAGTTGCCCTGCCGCCGACATGTCCGACGACTATAGGGTCGTCCCCACGACCCCGGGTCTAGGTTGGCCCGTCGCCGACTTGTCCGACGACTATAGGGTCGTCCCCACGACCCCGGGAGTAGGTTGGCCCGCCGCCGACTTGTCCGACGACTATAGGGTCGTCCCCACGAACCCGGGACTAGGTTGGCCAGTCACCGACATGTCCGACCACTATAGGGTCGTCCCCAAGACCACGGGCCAAAGTTGCCCTGCCGCCGACATGTCCGACGACTATAGGGTCGTCCCCACGACCCCGGGTCTAGGTTGGCCCGCCGCCGACTTGTCCGACGACTATACGGTCGTCCCCACGACCCCGGGACTAGGTTGGCCCGCCGCCGACTTGTCCGACGACTATAGGGTCGTCCCTACCACCCCGGGACTAGGTTGGCCAGCCGCCGACATGTCCGACATCTATAGGGTCGTCCCCACGACCCCGGGGCTAGATTTCCCCGGCACCGTCATGTCCGACGACTATAGGGTCGTCCCCACGACCCCGGGACTAGGTTGGCCCGCCGCCGACTTGTCCGACGAATATAGGGTCGTCTCTACGACCCCGGGACTAGGTTGGCCAGCCGCCGACATGTCCGACGACTATAGGGTCGTCCCCACGACCACGGGCCAAAGTTGCCCTGCCGCCGACATGTCCGACGACTATAGGGTCGTCCCCACGACCCCGGGACTAGGTTGGCCAGTCACCGACATGTCCGACGACTATAGGGTCGTCCCCAAGACCACGGGCCAAAGTTGCCCTGCCGCCGACATGTCCGACGACTATAGGGTCGTCCCCACGACCCCAGGTCTAGGTTGGCCCGCCGCCGACTTGTCCGACGACTATACGGTCGTCCCCACGACCACGGGACTAGGTTGGCCCGCCGCCGACTTGTCCGACGTCTATAGGGTCGTCCCCACGCCCCGAGCCAAAGTTGGCCAGCCGCCGACATGTCCGACGACTATAGGGTCGTCCCCACCACCCCGGGACTAGGTTGGCCCCCCGCCGACGTGTCCTACGACTATGGGGTCGTCCCCACGACTACGAGAATAGGTTGGCCAGCCGCCGACTTGTCCGACGACTATACGGTCGTCCCCACGACCCCGGGACTAGGTTGGCCAGCCGCCGACATGTCCGATGACTATACGGTCGTCCCCACGACCACGGGAATAGATTGGCCCGCCGCCGACTTGTCCGACGACTATAGGGTCGTCCCTACCACCCCGGGACTAGGTTGGCCAGCCGCCGACATGTCCGACGTCTATAGGGTCGTTCCCACGACCCCGGGAGTAGGTTGGCCCGCCGCCGACTTGTCCGACGACTATAGGGTCGTCCCCACGACCACTGGCCAAAGTTGGCCAGCCGCCGACATGTCCGACGACTATAGGGTCGTTCCCACGACCCCAGGGCAACATTGGCCCGCCACCGTCATGACCGACGACTATAGGTTCGTCCCTACGACCCTGGGCATAGGTTGGCCTGCCGCCGACATGTCCCACGACTATAGGGTCGTCCCCACGACCACTGGCCAAAGTTGCCCAGCCGCCGACATGTCCGACGATTATAGGGTCGTCCCTACCACCCCGGGACTAGGTTGGCCCGCCGCCGACATGTCCGACGACTATAGGCTCGTCCCCACGCCCCGAGCCAAAGTTGGCCAGCCGCCGAAATGTCCGACGACTATAGGGTCGTCCCCACGACCCCGGGACAAGATTGGCCCGCCACCGTCATGTCCGACGACTATACGGTCGTCCCCTCTACCCCGGGACTAGGTTGGCCCGCCGCCGACGTGTCCTACGACTATGGGGTCGTCCCCACGACCACGAGAATAGGTTGGCCAGCCGCCGACATGTCCGACGACTATAGGGTCGTCCCCACGACCCCGGGACTAGGTTGGCCCGCCGCCGACATGTCCGACGTCTATACGGTCGTCCCCACGACCCCGGGGCAAGATTGGCCCGCCGCCGACGTGTCCGACGACTATAGGGTCGTCCCCACGACCCCGGGACTAGGTTGGCCCGCCGCCGACATGTCCGACGTCTATACGGTCTTCCCCACGACCCCGGGGCAAGATTGGCCCGCCACCGTCATGTCCGACGACTATAGGTTCGTCCCCACGACCCCGGGAGTAGGTTGGCCCGCCGCCGACTTGTCCGACGACTATAGGGTCGTCCTCACGACCACTGGCCAAAGTTGGCCAGCCGCCGACATGTCCGACGACTATAGGGTCGTCCCCACGACCCCGGGGCAAGATTGGCCCGCCACCGTCATGTCCGACGACTATAGGTTCGTCCCTACGACCCTGGGCATACGTTGGCCTGCCGCCGACATGCCCCACGACTATAGGGTCGTCCCCACGACCACTGGCCAAAGTTGCCCAGCCGCCGACATGTCCGACGACTATAGGGTCGTCCCCACGAACCCGGGACTAGGTTGGCCAGTCACCGACATGTCCGACGACTATAGGGTCGTCCCCAAGACCTCGGGCCAAAGTTGCCCTGCCGCCGACATGTCCGACGACTATAGGGTCGTCCCCACGACCCCAGGACTAGGTTGGCCGGCCGCCGACATGTCCGACGTCTATACGGTCGTCCCCACGACCCCGGGGCAAGATTGGCCCGCCGCCGACATGTCCGACGTCTATACGGTCGTCCCCACGACCCCGGGGCATGATTGGCCCGCCACCGTCATGTCTGACGACTATAGGTTCGTCCCCACGACCCCGGGACTAGGTTGGCCAGCCGCCGACATGTCCGACGACTATACGGTCGTCCCCACGACCACGGGACTTGGTTGGCCCGCCGCCGACTTGTCGGACGACTATAGGGTCGTCCCTACCACCCCGGGACTAGGTTGGCCCGCCGCCGACAAGTCCGACGACTATAGTGTCGTCCCCACGACCACTGGCCCAAGTTGGCCAGCCGCCGACATGTCCGACGACTATAGGGTCGTCCCCACGACCCCGGGCCAAAGCTGGCCAGACGCCGACATGTCCGACGTCTATAGGGTCGTCCCCACGACCCCGGGACTAGATTGGCCCGCCACCGGCATGTCCGACGACTATAGGGTCGTCTCCACGACCCCGGGACAAGGTTGGCCCGCCGCCGACTTGTCCGACGACTATAGGGTCGTCCCCACGACCACGGGCCAAAGTTGCCCAGCCGCCGACATGTCCGACGACTATAGGGTCGTCCCCACGACCCCGGGCCAAAGCTCGCCAGCCGCCGACATGTCCGACGTCTATAAGGTCGTCCCCACGACCCCGGGACTAGGTTGGCCAGCCGCCGACATGTTCGACGACTATAGGGTCGTACCCACGACCCGGGGGCTAGGTTGGCCCGCCGCCGACTTGTCCGACGACTATAGGGTCGTCCCCACGCCCCCAGGAGTAGATTGCCACGCCACCGTCATGTCCGACGACTATAGGGTCGTCCCCACGACCCCGGGACAAGGTTCGCCAGCCGCCGACATGTCCGACGACTATAGGGTCGTCCCCACGACCCCGGGACTAGATTGACACGCCACCGTCATGTCCGACGACTATAGTGTCGTCTCCAAGACCCCGGGACTAGGTTGGCCCGCCGCCGACTTGTCCGACGACTATAGGGTCGTCCCCACGACCCCGGGGCTAGATTGGCCCGCCACCGTCATGTCCGACGACTATAGGGTCGTCCCCACGACCCCGGGACTACGTTGGCCCGCCGCCGACTTGTCCGACGACTATAGGGACGTCCCCACGACCACGGGCCAAAGTTGCCCAACCGCCGACATGTCCGACGACTATAGGGTCTTCCCCACGACCCCGGGACTAGATTGGCCCGCCACCGTCATGTCCGACGACTATAGGGTCGTCCCCACGACCCCGCGACTAGATTGGCCCGCCACCGACTTGTCTGACGACTATAGGGGCTTCCCCAAGACCCCGGGACTAGGTTGGCCAGCCGCCGACATGTCCGACGACTATAGGGTCGTCTCCAAGACCCCGGGACTAGGTTGGCCAACCGCCGACATGTCCGACGACCATAGGGTCGTCCCCACGACCCCGGGCCAAAGCTGGCCAGACGCCGACATGTCCGACGTCTATAGGGTCGTCCCCACGACCCCGGGACTAGATTGGCCCGCCACCGGCATGTCCGACGACTATAGGGTCGTCCCCACGACCCCGGGACTAGGTTGGCCCGCCACCATCATGTCCGACGACTATAGGGTCGTCCCCACGACCCCGGGACTAGGTTGGCCCGCGGCCGACTTGTCTGACGACTATAGGGTCGTCCGCATGACCCCAGGAGTAGATTGGCCCGCCACCATCATGTCAGACGACTATAGGGTCGGCCCCACGACCCCGGGACTAGGATGGCCCGCCGCCGACTTGTCCGACGACCGTAGGGTCGTCCCCACGCCCCCGGGACTAGGTTGGCCAACCGCCGACATGTCCGACGACTATAGGGTCGTCCCCACGACCCCGGGACTAGGTTGGCCAACCGCCGACATGTCCGACGACTATAGGGTCGTCCCGACGATCCCGGGCCAAAGCTGGCCAGCCGCCGACATGTCCGACGACTATAGGGTCGTCCCCACGACCCCGGGACTAGATTGGCCCGCCACCGTCATGTCCGACGACTATAGGGTCGTTCCCACGAACCCCGGACTAGGTTGGCCCGCCGCCGACTTGTCCGACGACTATAGGGTCGTTCCCACGAACCCCGGACTAGGTTGGCCCGCCACCGTCATGTCCGACGACTATAGGGTCGTCCCCACGACCCCGGGACTACGTTGGCCCGCCGCCGACTTGTCCGACGACTATAGGGACGTCCCCACGACCACGGGCCAAAGTTGCCCAACCGCCGACATGTCCGACGACTATAGGGTCTTCCCCACGACCCCGGGACTAGATTGGCCCGCCACCGTCATGTCCGACGAGTATAGGATCGTCCCCACGACCCCGCGACTAGATTGGCCCGCCACCGACTTGTCTGACGACTATAGGGGCTTCCCCAAGACCCCGGGACTAGGTTGGCCAGCCGCCGACATGTCCGACGACTATAGGGTCGTCTCCAAGACCCCGGGACTAGGTTGGCCAACCGCCGACATGTCCGACGACCATAGGGTCGTCCCCACGACCCCGGGCCAAAGCTGGCCAGACGCCGACATGTCCGACGTCTATAGGGTCGTCCCCACGACCCCGGGACTAGATTGGCCCGCCACCGGCATGTCCGACGACTATAGGGTCGTCCCCACGACCCCGGGACTAGGTTGGCCCGCCACCATCATGTCCGACGACTATAGGGTCGTCCCCACGACCCCGGGACTAGGTTGGCCCGCGGCCGACTTGTCTGACGACTATAGGGTCGTCCGCATGACCCCAGGAGTAGATTGGCCCGCCACCATCATGTCAGACGACTATAGGGTCGGCCCCACGACCCCGGGACTAGGATGGCCCGCCGCCGACTTGTCCGACGACCGTAGGGTCGTCCCCACGCCCCCGGGACTAGGTTGGCCAACCGCCGACATGTCCGACGACTATAGGGTCGTCCCCACGACCCCGGGACTAGGTTGGCCCGCCACCATCATGTCCGACGACTATAGGGTCGTCCCCACGACCCCGGGACTAGGTTGGCCCGCGGCCGACTTGTCTGACGACTATAGGGTCGTCCGCATGACCCCAGGAGTAGATTGGCCCGCCACCATCATGTCAGACGACTATAGGGTCGGCCCCACGACCCCGGGACTAGGATGGCCCGCCGCCGACATGTCCGACGACCATAGGGTCGTCCCCACGACCCCGGGCCAAAGCTGGCCAGACGCCGACATGTCCGACGTCTATAGGGTCGTCCCCACGACCCCGGGACTAGATTGGCCCGCCACCGGCATGTCCGACGACTATAGGGTCGTCCCCACGACCCCGGGACTAGGTTGGCCCGCCACCATCATGTCCGACGACTATAGGGTCGTCCCCACGACCCCGGGACTAGGTTGGCCCGCGGCCGACTTGTCTGACGACTATAGGGTCGTCCGCATGACCCCAGGAGTAGATTGGCCCGCCACCATCATGTCAGACGACTATAGGGTCGGCCCCACGACCCCGGGACTAGGATGGCCCGCCGCCGACTTGTCCGACGACCGTAGGGTCGTCCCCACGCCCCCGGGACTAGGTTGGCCAACCGCCGACATGTCCGACGACTATAGGGTCGTCCCCACGACCCCGGGACTAGGTTGGCCAACCGCCGACATGTCCGACGACTATAGGGTCGTCCCGACGATCCCGGGCCAAAGCTGGCCAGCCGCCGACATGTCCGACGACTATAGGGTCGTCCCCACGACCCCGGGACTAGATTGGCCCGCCACCGTCATGTCCGACGACTATAGGGTCGTTCCCACGAACCCCGGACTAGGTTGGCCCGCCGCCGACTTGTCCGACGACTATAGTGTCGTCCCCACGACCACTGGCCCAAGTTGGCCAGCCGCCGACATGTCCGACGACTATAGGGTCGTCCCCACGACCCCGGGGCAAGATTGGCCCGCCGCCGACATGTCCGACGTCTATAGGGTCGTCCCCACGCCCCGGGCCAAAGTTGGCCAGCCGCCGACATGTCCGACGACTATAGGGTCGTCCCCACGACCCCGGGACTAGATTGGCCCGCCACCGCCATGTCCGACGACTATAGGTTCGTCCCCACGACCCCGGGAGTAGGTTGGCCCGCCGTCGACATGTCCGACGACTATAGGGTCGTCCCCACGAACCCGGGACTAGGTTGGCCAGCCGCCGATATGTCCGACGACTATAGGGTCGTCCCCACGACCCCGGGACTAGGTTGGCCCGCCGCCGACATGTCCGACGTCTATACGGTCGTCCCCACGACCCCGGGGCATGATTGGCCCGCCACCGTCATGTCTGACGACTATAGGTTCGTCCCCACGACCCCGGGAGTAGGTTGGCCCGCCGCCGACTTGTCCGACGACTATAGGGTCGTCCCCACGACCACTGGCCAAAGTTGGCCAGCCGCCGAAATGTCCGACGACTATAGGGTCGTCCCCACGACCCCGGGGCAAGATTGGCCCGCCACCGTCATGTCCGACGACTATAGGATCGTCCCTACGGCCCTGGGCATACGTTGGCCTGCCGCCGACATGTCCGACGACTATAGGGTCGTCCCCACGACCACTGGCCAAAGTTGCCCAGCCGCCGACATGTCCGACGACTATAGGCTCGTCCCTACCACCCCGGGACTAGGTTGGCCCGCCGCCGACATGTCCGACGACTATAGGGTCGTCCCCACGCCCCGAGCCAAAGTTGGCCAGCCGCCGAAATGCCCGACGACTATAGGGTCGTCCCCACGACCCCGGGACAAGATTGGCCCGCCACCGTCATGTCCGACGACTATACGGTCGTCCCCTCGACCCCGGGACTAGGTTGGCCCGCCGCCGAAGTGTCCTACGACTATGGGGTCGTCCCCAAGACCACGAGAATAGGTTGGCCAGCCGCCGACATGTCCGACGACTATAGGGTCGTCCCCACGACCCCGGGACTAGGTTGGCCCGCCGCCGACATGTCCGACGTCTATACGGTCGTCCCCACGACCCCGGGGCAAGATTGGCCCGCCGCCGACGTGTCCTACGACTATGGGGTCGTCCCCACGACCACGAGAATAGGTTGGCCAGCCGCCGACATGTTCGACCACTATAGGGTCGTCCCCACGACCCCGGGACTAGGTTGGCCCGCCGCCGACATGTCCGACGCCTATACGGTCGTCCCCACGACCCCGGGGCAAGATTGGCCCGGCACCGTCATGTCCGACGACTATAGGTTCGTCCCCACGACCCCGGGAGTAGGTTGGCCCGCCGCCGACTTGTCCGACGACTATAGGGTCGTCCCCACGACCCCGGGACTAGGTTGGCCAGCCGCCGACATGTCCGACGACTATACGGTCGTCCCCACGACCACGGGACTAGGTTGGCCCGCCGCCGACTTGTCGGACGACTATAGGGTCGTCCCTACCACCCCGGGAGTAGGTTGGCCCGCCGCCGACTTGTCCGACGACTATAGGGTCGTCCCCACGACCACTGGCCAAAGTTGGCCAGCCGCCGAAATGTCCGACGACTATAGGGTCGTCCCCACGACCCCGGGGCAAGATTGGCCCGCCACCGTCATGTCCGACGACTATAGGATCGTCCCTACGGCCCTGGGCATACGTTGGCCTGCCGCCGACATGTCCGACGACTATAGGGTCGTCCCCACGACCACTGGCCAAAGTTGCCCAGCCGCCGACATGTCCGACGACTATAGGGTCGTCCCTACCACCCCGGGACTAGGTTGGCCCGCCGCCGACATGTCCGACGACTATAGGGTCGTCCCCACGCCCCGAGCCAAAGTTGGCCAGCCGCCGACATGTCCGACGTCTATAGGGTCGTCCCCACGACCCCCGGGCTAGAATGCCCCGGCACCGTCATGTCCGACGACTATAGGGTCGTCCCCACGACCCCGGGACTAGATTGGCCCGCCACCGTCATGTCCGACGACTATACGGTCGTCCCCACGACCCCGGGACTAGGTTGGCCCGCCGCCGAAATGTCCTACGACTATAGGGTCGTCTCCACGACCCCGGGACTAGGTTGGCCAGCCGCCGACATGTCCGACGACTATAGGGTCGTCCCCACGACCACGGGACTAGGTTGGCCCGCCGCCGACATGTCCGACGTCTATAGGGTCGTCCCCACGCCCCGGGCCAAAGTTGGCCAGCCGCCGACATGTCCGACGACTATAGGGTCGTCCCCACGACCCCGGGACTAGATTGGCCCGCCACCGCCATGTCCGACGACTATAGGTTCGTCCCCACGACCCCGGGAGTAGGTTGGCCCGCCGCCGACTTGTCCGACGACTATAGGGTCGTCCCCACGACCACTGGCCAAAGTTGGCCAGCCGCCGACATGTCCGACGACTATAGGGTCGTCCCCACGACCCCGGAGCAAGATTGGCCCGCCGCCGACATGTCCGACGTCTATAGGGTCGTCCCCACGCCCCGGGCCAAAGTTGGCCAGCCGCCGACATGTCCGACGACTATAGGGTCGTCCCCACGACCCCGGGACTAGATTGGCCCGCCACCGCCATGTCCGACGACTATAGGTTCGTCCCCACGACCCCGGGAGTAGGTTGGCCCGCCGCCGACTTGTCCGACGACTATAGGGTCGTCCCCACGACCACTGGCCAAAGTTGGCCCGCCGCCGACTTGTCCGAGGACTATAGGGTCGTCCCCACGACCACTGGCCAAAGTTGGCCAGCCGCCGACATGTTCGACCACTATAGGGTCGTCCCCACGACCCCGGGACTAGGTTGGCCCGCCGCCGACATGTCCGACGTCTATACGGTGGTCCCCACGACCCCGGGGCAAGATTGGCCCGGCACCGTCATGTCCGACGACTATAGGTTCGTCCCCACGACCCCGGGAGTAGGTTGGCCCGCCGCCGACTTGTCCGACGACTATAGGGTCGTCCCCACGACCCCGGGACTAGGTTGGCCAGCCGCCGACATGTCCGACGACTATACGGTCGTCCCCACGACCACGGGACTAGGTTGGCCCGCCGCCGACTTGTCGGACGACTATAGGGTCGTCCCTACCACCCCGGGACTAGGTTGGCCCGCCGCCGACAAGTCCGACGACTATAGGGTCGTCCCCACGCCCCGAGCCAAAGTTGGCCAGCCGCCGAAATGTCCGACGACTATAGGGTCGTCCCCACGACCCCGGGACAAGATTGGCCTGCCACCGTCATGTCCGACGACTATACGGTCGTCCCCTCGACCCCGGGACTAGGTTGGCCCGCCGCCGACGTGTCCTACGACTATGGGGTCGTCCCCACGACCACGAGAATAGGTTGGCCAGCCGCCGACTTGTCCGACGACTATAGGGTCGTCCCCACGACCCCGGGACAAGGTTGGCCAGCCGCCAACATGTCCGACGACTATACGGTCGTCCCCACGACCACGGGAATCGATTGGCCCGCCGCCGAGTTGTCCGACGACTATAGGGTCGTCCCTACCACCCCGGGACTAGGTTGGCCAGCCGCCGACATGTCCGACGTCTATAGGGTCGTCCCCACGACCCCGGGGCTAGATTGCCCCGGCACCGTCATGTCCGACGATTATAGGGTCGTCCCCACGACCCCGGGACTAGGTTGGCCCGCCGCCGACTTGTCCTACGACTATAGGGTCGTCTCCACGACCCCGGGACTAGTTTGGCCAGCCGCCGACATGTCCGACGACTATATGGTCGTCCCCACGACCATGGGACTAGGTTGGCCCACCGCCGACATGTCCGACGTCTATAGGGTCGTCCCCACGCCCCGGGCCAAAGTTGGCCAGCCGCCGACATGTCCGACGACTATAGGGTCGTCCCCACGACCCCGGGACTAGGTTGCCCCGCCGCCGACGTGTCCTACGAATATGGGGTCGTCCCCACGACCACGAGACGAGGTTGGCCAGCCGCCGACAGGTCCGACGACTATAGGGTCGTCCCCACCACCCCGGGTCTAGGTTGGCCAGCCGCCGACATGTCCGACGACTATAGGGTCGTCCCCACGACCCCGGGGCTAGATTGCCCCGGCACCGTCATGTCCGACGACTATAGGGTCGTCCCCACGACCCCGGGACTAGGTTGGCCGGCCGCCGACTTGTCCGACGACTATAGGGTCGTCCCCACGACCCCGGGACTAGGTCGGCCCGCCGCCGACTTGTCCGACGACTATAGGGTCGTCCCCACGACCCCGGGACTAGATTGGCCCGCCACCGTCATGTCCGACGACTATAGGGCCGTCTCCACGACCCCGGGACTAGGTTGGCCCGCCGCCGACTTGTCCGACGACTATAGGGTCGTCCCCACGACCCCGGGACTAGATTGGCCCGCCACCGTCATGTCCGACGACTATACGGTCGTCCCCACGACCCCGGGACTAGGTTGGCCCGCCGCCGAAATGTCCTACGACTATAGGGTCGTCTCCACGACCCCGGGACTAGGTTGGCCAGCCGCCGACATGTCCGACGACTATAGGGTCGTCCCCACGACCACTGGCCAAAGTTGGCCAGCCGCCGACATGTCCGACGACTATAGGGTCGTCCCCACGACCCCGGGGCAAGATTGGCCCGCCGCCGACATGTCCGACGTCTATATGGTCGTCCCCACGCCCCGGGCCAAAGTTGGCCAGACGCCGACATGTCCGACGACTATAGGGTCGTCCCCACGACCTCGGGACTAGATTGGCCCGCCACCGCCATGTCCGACGACTATAGGTTCGTCCCCACGACCCCGGGAGTGGGTTGGCCCGCCGCCGACTTGTCCGACGACTATAGGGTCGTCCCCACGAACCCGGGACTAGGTTGGCCAGTCACCGACATGTCCGACGTCTATATGGTCGTCCCCACGCCCCGGGCCAAAGTTGGCCAGCCGCCGACATGTCCGACGACTATAGGGTCGTCCCCACGACCTCGGGACTAGATTGGCCCGCCACCGTCATGTCCGACGACTATACGGTCGTCCCCACGACCCCGGGACTAGGTTGGCCCGCCGCCGAAATGTCCTACGACTATAGGGTCGTCTCCACGACCCCGGGACTAGGTTGGCCAGCCGCCGACATGTCCGACGACTATAGGGTCGTCCCCACGACCACGGGACTAGGTTGGCCCGCCGCCGACATGTCCGACGTCTATAGGGTCGTCCCCACGCCCCGGGCCAAAGTTGGCCAGCCGCCGACATGTCCGACGACTATAGGGTCGTCCCCACGACCCCGGGACTAGATTGGCCCGCCACCGCCATGTCCGACGACTATAGGTTCGTCCCCACGAACCCGGGACTAGGTTGGCCAGTCACCGACATGTCCGTCGACTATAGGGTCGTCCCCAAGACCACGGGCCAAAGTTGCCCTGCCGCCGACATGTCCGACGACTATAGGGTCGTCCCCACGACCCCGGGTCTAGGTTGGCCCGTCGCCGACTTGTCCGACGACTATAGGGTCGTCCCCACGACCCCGGGAGTAGGTTGGCCCGCCGCCGACTTGTCCGACGACTATAGGGTCGTCCCCACGAACCCGGGACTAGGTTGGCCAGTCACCGACATGTCCGACCACTATAGGGTCGTCCCCAAGACCACGGGCCAAAGTTGCCCTGCCGCCGACATGTCCGACGACTATAGGGTCGTCCCCACGACCCCGGGTCTAGGTTGGCCCGCCGCCGACTTGTCCGACGACTATACGGTCGTCCCCACGACCCCGGGACTAGGTTGGCCCGCCGCCGACTTGTCCGACGACTATAGGGTCGTCCCTACCACCCCGGGACTAGGTTGGCCAGCCGCCGACATGTCCGACATCTATAGGGTCGTCCCCACGACCCCGGGGCTAGATTTCCCCGGCACCGTCATGTCCGACGACTATAGGGTCGTCCCCACGACCCCGGGACTAGGTTGGCCCGCCGCCGACTTGTCCGACGAATATAGGGTCGTCTCTACGACCCCGGGACTAGGTTGGCCAGCCGCCGACATGTCCGACGACTATAGGGTCGTCCCCACGACCACGGGCCAAAGTTGCCCTGCCGCCGACATGTCCGACGACTATAGGGTCGTCCCCACGACCCCGGGACTAGGTTGGCCAGTCACCGACATGTCCGACGACTATAGGGTCGTCCCCAAGACCACGGGCCAAAGTTGCCCTGCCGCCGACATGTCCGACGACTATAGGGTCGTCCCCACGACCCCAGGTCTAGGTTGGCCCGCCGCCGACTTGTCCGACGTCTATAGGGTCGTCCCCACGCCCCGAGCCAAAGTTGGCCAGCCGCCGACATGTCCGACGACTATAGGGTCGTCCCCACCACCCCGGGACTAGGTTGGCCCCCCGCCGACGTGTCCTACGACTATGGGGTCGTCCCCACGACTACGAGAATAGGTTGGCCAGCCGCCGACTTGTCCGACGACTATACGGTCGTCCCCACGACCCCGGGACTAGGTTGGCCAGCCGCCGACATGTCCGATGACTATACGGTCGTCCCCACGACCACGGGAATAGATTGGCCCGCCGCCGACTTGTCCGACGACTATAGGGTCGTCCCTACCACCCCGGGACTAGGTTGGCCAGCCGCCGACATGTCCGACGTCTATAGGGTCGTTCCCACGACCCCGGGAGTAGGTTGGCCCGCCGCCGACTTGTCCGACGACTATAGGGTCGTCCCCACGACCACTGGCCAAAGTTGGCCAGCCGCCGACATGTCCGACGACTATAGGGTCGTTCCCACGACCCCAGGGCAACATTGGCCCGCCACCGTCATGACCGACGACTATAGGTTCGTCCCTACGACCCTGGGCATAGGTTGGCCTGCCGCCGACATGTCCCACGACTATAGGGTCGTCCCCACGACCACTGGCCAAAGTTGCCCAGCCGCCGACATGTCCGACGATTATAGGGTCGTCCCTACCACCCCGGGACTAGGTTGGCCCGCCGCCGACATGTCCGACGACTATAGGCTCGTCCCCACGCCCCGAGCCAAAGTTGGCCAGCCGCCGAAATGTCCGACGACTATAGGGTCGTCCCCACGACCCCGGGACAAGATTGGCCCGCCACCGTCATGTCCGACGACTATACGGTCGTCCCCTCTACCCCGGGACTAGGTTGGCCCGCCGCCGACGTGTCCTACGACTATGGGGTCGTCCCCACGACCACGAGAATAGGTTGGCCAGCCGCCGACATGTCCGACGACTATAGGGTCGTCCCCACGACCCCGGGACTAGGTTGGCCCGCCGCCGACATGTCCGACGTCTATACGGTCGTCCCCACGACCCCGGGGCAAGATTGGCCCGCCGCCGACGTGTCCGACGACTATAGGGTCGTCCCCACGACCCCGGGACTAGGTTGGCCCGCCGCCGACATGTCCGACGTCTATACGGTCTTCCCCACGACCCCGGGGCAAGATTGGCCCGCCACCGTCATGTCCGACGACTATAGGTTCGTCCCCACGACCCCGGGAGTAGGTTGGCCCGCCGCCGACTTGTCCGACGACTATAGGGTCGTCCTCACGACCACTGGCCAAAGTTGGCCAGCCGCCGACATGTCCGACGACTATAGGGTCGTCCCCACGACCCCGGGGCAAGATTGGCCCGCCACCGTCATGTCCGACGACTATAGGTTCGTCCCTACGACCCTGGGCATACGTTGGCCTGCCGCCGACATGCCCCACGACTATAGGGTCGTCCCCACGACCACTGGCCAAAGTTGCCCAGCCGCCGACATGTCCGACGACTATAGGGTCGTCCCCACGAACCCGGGACTAGGTTGGCCAGTCACCGACATGTCCGACGACTATAGGGTCGTCCCCAAGACCTCGGGCCAAAGTTGCCCTGCCGCCGACATGTCCGACGACTATAGGGTCGTCCCCACGACCCCAGGACTAGGTTGGCCGGCCGCCGACATGTCCGACGTCTATACGGTCGTCCCCACGACCCCGGGGCAAGATTGGCCCGCCGCCGACATGTCCGACGTCTATACGGTCGTCCCCACGACCCCGGGGCATGATTGGCCCGCCACCGTCATGTCTGACGACTATAGGTTCGTCCCCACGACCCCGGGACTAGGTTGGCCAGCCGCCGACATGTCCGACGACTATACGGTCGTCCCCACGACCACGGGACTTGGTTGGCCCGCCGCCGACTTGTCGGACGACTATAGGGTCGTCCCTACCACCCCGGGACTAGGTTGGCCCGCCGCCGACAAGTCCGACGACTATAGGGTCGTCCCCACGCCCCGAGCCAAAGTTGGCCAGCCGCCGAAATGTCCGACGACTATAGGGTCGTCCCCACGACCCCGGGACAAGATTGGCCTGCCACCGTCATGTCCGACGACTATACGGTCGTCCCCTCGACCCCGGGACTAGGTTGGCCCGCCGCCGACGTGTCCTACGACTATGGGGTCGTCCCCACGACCACGAGAATAGGTTGGCCAGCCGCCGACTTGTCCGACGACTATAGGGTCGTCCCCACGACCCCGGGACAAGGTTGGCCAGCCGCCAACATGTCCGACGACTATACGGTCGTCCCCACGACCACGGGAATCGATTGGCCCGCCGCCGAGTTGTCCGACGACTATAGGGTCGTCCCTACCACCCCGGGACTAGGTTGGCCAGCCGCCGACATGTCCGACGTCTATAGGGTCGTCCCCACGACCCCGGGGCTAGATTGCCCCGGCACCGTCATGTCCGACGATTATAGGGTCGTCCCCACGACCCCGGGACTAGGTTGGCCCGCCGCCGACTTGTCCTACGACTATAGGGTCGTCTCCACGACCCCGGGACTAGTTTGGCCAGCCGCCGACATGTCCGACGACTATATGGTCGTCCCCACGACCATGGGACTAGGTTGGCCCACCGCCGACATGTCCGACGTCTATAGGGTCGTCCCCACGCCCCGGGCCAAAGTTGGCCAGCCGCCGACATGTCCGACGACTATAGGGTCGTCCCCACGACCCCGGGACTAGGTTGGCCCGCCGCCGACGTGTCCTACGAATATGGGGTCGTCCCCACGACCACGAGACGAGGTTGGCCAGCCGCCGACAGGTCCGACGACTATAGGGTCGTCCCCACCACCCCGGGTCTAGGTTGGCCAGCCGCCGACATGTCCGACGACTATAGGGTCGTCCCCACGACCCCGGGGCTAGATTGCCCCGGCACCGTCATGTCCGACGACTATAGGGTCGTCCCCACGACCCCGGGACTAGGTTGGCCGGCCGCCGACTTGTCCGACGACTATAGGGTCGTCCCCACGACCCCGGGACTAGGTCGGCCCGCCGCCGACTTGTCCGACGACTATAGGGTCGTCCCCACGACCCCGGGACTAGATTGGCCCGCCACCGTCATGTCCGACGACTATACGGTCGTCCCCACGACCCCGGGACTAGGTTGGCCCGCCGCCGAAATGTCCTACGACTATAGGGTCGTCTCCACGACCCCGGGACTAGGTTGGCCAGCCGCCGACATGTCCGACGACTATAGGGTCGTCCCCACGACCACTGGCCAAAGTTGGCCAGCCGCCGACATGTCCGACGACTATAGGGTCGTCCCCACGACCCCGGGGCAAGATTGGCCCGCCGCCGACATGTCCGACGTCTATATGGTCGTCCCCACGCCCCGGGCCAAAGTTGGCCAGCCGCCGACATGTCCGACGACTATAGGGTCGTCCCCACGACCTCGGGACTAGATTGGCCCGCCACCGCCATGTCCGACGACTATAGGTTCGTCCCCACGACCCCGGGAGTGGGTTGGCCCGCCGCCGACTTGTCCGACGACTATAGGGTCGTCCCCACGAACCCGGGACTAGGTTGGCCAGTCACCGACATGTCCGACGTCTATATGGTCGTCCCCACGCCCCGGGCCAAAGTTGGCCAGCCGCCGACATGTCCGACGACTATAGGGTCGTCCCCACGACCTCGGGACTAGATTGGCCCGCCACCGTCATGTCCGACGACTATACGGTCGTCCCCACGACCCCGGGACTAGGTTGGCCCGCCGCCGAAATGTCCTACGACTATAGGGTCGTCTCCACGACCCCGGGACTAGGTTGGCCAGCCGCCGACATGTCCGACGACTATAGGGTCGTCCCCACGACCACGGGACTAGGTTGGCCCGCCGCCGACATGTCCGACGTCTATAGGGTCGTCCCCACGCCCCGGGCCAAAGTTGGCCAGCCGCCGACATGTCCGACGACTATAGGGTCGTCCCCACGACCCCGGGACTAGATTGGCCCGCCACCGCCATGTCCGACGACTATAGGTTCGTCCCCACGAACCCGGGACTAGGTTGGCCAGTCACCGACATGTCCGACGACTATAGGGTCGTCCCCAAGACCACGGGCCAAAGTTGCCCTGCCGCCGACATGTCCGACGACTATAGGGTCGTCCCCACGACCCCGGGTCTAGGTTGGCCCGTCGCCGACTTGTCCGACGACTATAGGGTCGTCCCCACGACCCCGGGAGTAGGTTGGCCCGCCGCCGACTTGTCCGACGACTATAGGGTCGTCCCCACGAACCCGGGACTAGGTTGGCCAGTCACCGACATGTCCGACCACTATAGGGTCGTCCCCAAGACCACGGGCCAAAGTTGCCCTGCCGCCGACATGTCCGACGACTATAGGGTCGTCCCCACGACCCCGGGTCTAGGTTGGCCCGCCGCCGACTTGTCCGACGACTATACGGTCGTCCCCACGACCCCGGGACTAGGTTGGCCCGCCGCCGACTTGTCCGACGACTATAGGGTCGTCCCTACCACCCCGGGACTAGGTTGGCCAGCCGCCGACATGTCCGACATCTATAGGGTCGTCCCCACGACCCCGGGGCTAGATTACCCCGGCACCGTCATGTCCGACGACTATAGGGTCGTCCCCACGACCCCGGGACTAGGTTGGCCCGCCGCCGACTTGTCCGACGAATATAGGGTCGTCTCTACGACCCCGGGACTAGGTTGGCCAGCCGCCGACATGTCTGACGACTATAGGGTCGTCCCCACGACCACGGGCCAAAGTTGCCCTGCCGCCGACATGTCCGACGACTATAGGGTCGTCCCCACGACCCCCGGGACTAGGTTGGCCAGTCACCGACATGTCCGACGACTATAGGGTCGTCCCCAAGACCACGGGCCAAAGTTGCCCTGCCGCCGACATGTCCGACGACTATAGGGTCGTCCCCACGACCCCAGGTCTAGGTTGGCCCGCCGCCGACTTGTCCGACGACTATACGGTCGTCCCCACGACCACGGGACTAGGTTGGCCCGCCGCCGACTTGTCCGACGTCTATAGGGTCGTCCCCACGCCCCGAGCCAAAGTTGGCCAGCCGCCGACATGTCCGACGACTATAGGGTCGTCCCCACCACCCCGGGACTAGGTTGGCCCGCCGCCGACGTGTCCTACGACTATGGGGTCGTCCCAACGACTACGAGAATAGGTTGGCCAGCCGCCGACTTGTCCGACGACTATACGGTCGTCCCCACGACCCCGGGACTAGGTTGGCCAGCCGCCGACATGTCCGACGACTATACGGTCGTCCCCACGACCACGGGAATAGATTGGCCCGCCGCCGACTTGTCCGACGACTATAGGGTCGTCCCTACCACCCCGGGACTAGGTTGGCCAGCCGCCGACATGTCCGACGTCTATAGGGTCGTTCCCACGACCCCGGGAGTAGGTTGGCCCGCCGCCGACTTGTCCGACGACTATAGGGTCGTCCCCACGACCACTGGCCAAAGTTGGCCAGCCGCCGACATGTCCGACGACTATAGGGTCGTTCCCACGACCCCAGGGCAACATTGGCCCGCCACCGTCATGACCGACGACTATAGGTTCGTCCCTACGACCCTGGGCATACGTTGGCCTGCCGCCGACATGTCCCACGACTATAGGGTCGTCCCCACGACCACTGGCCAAAGTTGCCCAGCCGCCGACATGTCCGACGACTATAGGGTCGTCCCTACCACCCCGGGACTAGGTTGGCCCGCCGCCGACATGTCCGACGACTATAGGCTCGTCCCCACGCCCCGAGCCAAAGTTGGCCAGCCGCCGAAATGTCCGACGACTATAGGGTCGTCCCCACTACCCCGGGACAAGATTGGCCCGCCACCGTCATGTCCGACGACTATACGGTCGTCCCCTCTACCCCGGGACTAGGTTGGCCCGCCGCCGACGTGTCCTACGACTATGGGGTCGTCCCCACGACCACGAGAATAGGTTGGCCAGCCGCCGACATGTCCGACGACTATAGGGTCGTCCCCACGACCCCGGGACTAGGTTGGCCCGCCGCCGACATGTCCGACGTCTATACGGTCGTCCCCACGACCCCGGGGCAAGATTGGCCCGCCGCCGACGTGTCCGACGACTATAGGGTCGTCCCCACGACCCCGGGACTAGGTTGGCCCGCCGCCGACATGTCCGACGTCTATACGGTCTTCCCCACGACCCCGGGGCAAGATTGGCCCGCCACCGTCATGTCCGACGACTATAGGTTCGTCCCCACGACCCCGGGAGTAGGTTGGCCCGCCGCCGACTTGTCCGACGACTATAGGGTCGTCCTCACGACCACTGGCCAAAGTTGGCCAGCCGCCGACATGTCCGACGACTATAGGGTCGTCCCCACGACCCCGGGGCAAGATTGGCCCGCCACCGTCATGTCCGACGACTATAGGTTCGTCCCTACGACCCTGGGCATACGTTGGCCTGCCGCCGACATGCCCCACGACTATAGGGTCGTCCCCACGACCACTGGCCAAAGTTGCCCAGCCGCCGACATGTCCGACGACTATAGGGTCGTCCCTACCACCCCGGGACTAGGTTGGCCCGCCGCCGACATGTCCGACGACTATAGGCTCGTCCCCACGCCCCGAGCCAAAGTTGGCCAGCCGCCGAAATGTCCGACGACTATAGGGTCGTCCCCACGACCCCGGGACAAGATTGGCCCGCCACCGTCATGTCCGACGACTATACGGTCGTCCCCTCTACCCCGGGACTAGGTTGGCCCGCCGCCGACGTGTCCTACGACTATGGGGTCGTCCCCACGACCACGAGAATAGGTTGGCCAGCCGCCGACATGTCCGACGACTATAGGGTCGTCCCCACGACCCCGGGACTAGGTTGGCCCGCCGCCGACATGTCCGACGTCTATACGGTCGTCCCCACGACCCCGGGGCAAGATTGGCCCGCCGCCGACGTGTCCGACGACTATAGGGTCGTCCCCACGACCCCGGGACTAGGTTGGCCCGCCGCCGACATGTCCGACGTCTATACGGTCTTCCCCACGACCCCGGGGCAAGATTGGCCCGCCACCGTCATGTCCGACGACTATAGGTTCGTCCCCACGACCCCGGGAGTAGGTTGGCCCGCCGCCGACTTGTCCGACGACTATAGGGTCGTCCTCACGACCACTGGCCAAAGTTGGCCAGCCGCCGACATGTCCGACGACTATAGGGTCGTCCCCACGACCCCGGGGCAAGATTGGCCCGCCACCGTCATGTCCGACGACTATAGGTTCGTCCCTACGACCCTGGGCATACGTTGGCCTGCCGCCGACATGCCCCACGACTATAGGGTCGTCCCCACGACCACTGGCCAAAGTTGCCCAGCCGCCGACATGTCCGACGACTATAGGGTCGTCCCCACGAACCCGGGACTAGGTTGGCCAGTCACCGACATGTCCGACGACTATAGGGTCGTCCCCAAGACCTCGGGCCAAAGTTGCCCTGCCGCCGACATGTCCGACGACTATAGGGTCGTCCCCACGACCCCAGGACTAGGTTGGCCGGCCGCCGACATGTCCGACGTCTATACGGTCGTCCCCACGACCCCGGGGCAAGATTGGCCCGCCGCCGACATGTCCGACGTCTATACGGTCGTCCCCACGACCCCGGGGCATGATTGGCCCGCCACCGTCATGTCTGACGACTATAGGTTCGTCCCCACGACCCCGGGAGTAGGTTGGCCCGCCGCCGACTTGTCCGACGACTATAGGGTCGTCCCCACGACCACTGGCCAAAGTTGGCCAGCCGCCGACATGTCCGACGACTATAGGGTCGTCCCCACGACCCCGGGGCAAGATTGGCCCGCCACCGTCATGTCCGACGACTATAGGATCGTCCCTACGACCCTGGGCATACGTTGGCCTGCCGCCGACATGTCCGACGACTATAGGGTCGTCCCCACGACCACTGGCCAAAGTTGCCCAGCCGACGACATGCCCGACGACTATAGGGTCGTCCCTACCACCCCGGGACTAGGTTGGCCCGCCGCCGACATGTCCGACGACTATAGGGTCGTCCCCACGCCCCGAGCCAAAGTTGGCCAGCCGCCGAAATGCCCGACGACTATAGGGTCGTCCCCACGACCCCGGGACTAGATTGGCCCGCCACCGTCATGTCCGACGACTATAGGGCCGTCTCCACGACCCCGGGACTAGGTTGGCCCGCCGCCGACTTGTCCGACGACTATAGGGTCGTCCCCACGACCACTGGCCGAAGTTGCCCAGCCGCCGACATGTCCGACGACTATAGGGTCGTCCCCACGCCCCGGGCCAAAGATGGCCAGCCGCCGACATGTCCGACGACTACAGGGTCGTCCCCACGACCCCGGGACTAGATTGGCCCGCCACCGTCATGTCCGACGACTATACGGTCGTCCCCACGACCCCGGGACTAGGTGGGCCCGCCGCCGACGAGTCCTACGACTATGGGGTCGTCCCCACGACCACGAGATGAGGTTGGCCAGCCGCCGACATGTCCGACGACTATAGGGTCGTCCCCACCACCCCGTGTCTAGGTTGGCCAGCCGCCGACATGTCCGACGACTATAGGGTCGTCCCCACGACCACGGGCCAAAGTTGCCCTGCCGCCGACATGTCCGACGACTATAGGGTCGTCCCCACGACCACAGTCCAATGTTGCCCAGCCGCCGACATGTCCGACGACTATAGGGTCGTCCCCACGACCCCGGGACTAGGTTGGCCGGTCGCCGACTTGTCCGACGACTATAGGGTCGTCCCCACGACCCCGGGACTAGGTCGGTCCGCCGCCGACTTGTCCGACGACTATAGGGTCGTCCCCACGACCCCGGGACTAGGTTGGCCCGCCGCCGACATGTCCGACGTCTATAGGGTCGTCCCCACGCCCCGGGCCAAAGTTGGCCAGCCGCCGACATGTCCGACCACTATAGGGTCGTCCCCACGACCCCGGGACTAGATTGGCCCGCCACCGCCATGTCCGACGACTATAGGTTCGTCCCCACGACCCCGGGAGTAGGTTGGCCCGCCGCCGACTTGTCCGACGACTATAGGGTCGTCCCCACGACCACTGGCCAAAGTTGGCCAGCCGCCGACATGTCCGACGACTATAGGGTCGTCGCCACGACCCCGGGGCAAGATTGGCCCGCCGCCGACATGTCCGACGTCTATATGGTCGTCCCCACGCCCCGGGCCAAAGTTGGCCAGCCGCCGACATGACCGACGACTATAGGGTCGTCCCCACGACCTCGGGACTAGATTGGCCCGCCACCGCCATGTCCGACGACTATAGGTTCGTCCCCACGACCCCGGGAGTGGGTTGGCCCGCCGCCGACTTGTCCGACGACTATAGGGTCGTCCCCACGAACCCGGGACTAGGTTGGCCAGTCACCGACATGTCCGACGTCTATATGGTCGTCCCCACGCCCCGGTCCAAAGTTGGCCAGCCGCCGACATGTCCGACGACTATAGGGTCGTCCCCACGACCTCGGGACTAGATTGGCCCGCCACCATCATGTCCGACGACTATACGGTCGTCCCCACGACCCCGGGAGTAGGTTGGCCCGCCGCCGACTTGTCCGACGACTATAGGGTCGTCCCCACGAACCCGGGACTAGGTTGGCCAGTCACCGACATGTCCGACCACTATAGGGTCGTCCCCAAGACCACGGGCCAAAGTTGCCCTGCCGCCGACATGTCCGACGACTATAGGGTCGTCCCCACGACCCCGGGTCTAGGTTGGCCCGCCGCCGACTTGTCCGACGACTATACGGTCGTCCCCACGACCCCGGGACTAGGTTGGCCCGCCGCCGACTTGTCCGACGACTATAGGGTCGTCCCTACCACCCCAGGACTAGGTTGGCCAGCCGCCGACATGTCCGACATCTATAGGGTCGTCCCCACGACCCCGGGGCTAGATTTCCCCGGCACCGTCATGTCCGACGACTATAGGGTCGTCCCCACGACCCCGGGACTAGGTTGGCCCGCCGCCGACTTGTCCGACGACTATAGGGTCGTCTCTACGACCCCGGGACTAGGTTGGCCAGCCGCCGACATGTCCGACGACTATAGGGTCGTCCCCACGACCACGGGCCAAAGTTGCCCTGCCGCCGACATGTCCGACGACTATAGGGTCGTCCCCACGACCCCGGGACTAGGTTGGCCAGTCACCGACATGTCCGACGACTATAGGGTCGTCCCCACGACCCCGGGACTAGGTTGGCCCGCCGCCGACTTGTCCGACGACTATAGGGTCGTCTCTACGACCCCGGGACTAGGTTGGCCAGCCGCCGACATGTCCGACGACTATAGGGTCGTCCCCACGACCCCGGGACTAGGTTGGCCCGCCGCCGACTTGTCCGACGACTATAGGGTCGTCCCTACCACCCCGGGACTAGGTTGGCCAGCCGCCGACATGTCCGACGTCTATAGGGTCGTCCCCACGACCCCGGGACTAGATTGGCCCGCCACCGCCATGTCCGACGACTATAGGTTCGTCCCCACGACCCCGGGAGTAGGTTGGCCCGCCGCCGACTTGTCCGACGTCTATAGGGTCGTCCCCACGCCCCGAGCCAAAGTTGGCCAGCCGCCGACATGTCCGACGACTATAGGGTCGTCCCCACCACCCCGGGACTAGGTTGGCCCGCCGCCGACGTGTCCTACGACTATGGGGTCGTCCCAACGACTACGAGAATAGGTTGGCCAGCCGCCGACTTGTCCGACGACTATACGGTCGTCCCCACGACCCCGGGACTAGGTTGGCCAGCCGCCGACATGTCCGACGACTATACGGTCGTCCCCACGACCACGGGAATAGATTGGCCCGCCGCCGACTTGTCCGACGACTATAGGGTCGTCCCTACCACCCCGGGACTAGGTTGGCCAGCCGCCGACATGTCCGACGTCTATAGGGTCGTTCCCACGACCCCGGGAGTAGGTTGGCCCGCCGCCGACTTGTCCGACGACTATAGGGTCGTCCCCACGACCACTGGCCAAAGTTGGCCAGCCGCCGACATGTCCGACGACTATAGGGTCGTTCCCACGACCCCAGGGCAACATTGGCCCGCCACCGTCATGACCGACGACTATAGGTTCGTCCCTACGACCCTGGGCATACGTTGGCCTGCCGCCGACATATCCCACGACTATAGGGTCGTCCCCACGACCACTGGCCAAAGTTGCCCAGCCGCCGACATGTCCGACGACTATAGGGTCGTCCCTACCACCCCGGGACTAGGTTGGCCCGCCGCCGACATGTCCGACGACTATAGGCTCGTCCCCACGCCCCGAGCCAAAGTTGGCCAGCCGCCGAAATGTCCGACGACTATAGGGTCGTCCCCACGACCCCGGGACAAGATTGGCCCGCCACCGTCATGTCCGACGACTATACGGTCGTCCCCTCTACCCCGGGACTAGGTTGGCCCGCCGCCGACGTGTCCTACGACTATGGGGTCGTCCCCACGACCACGAGAATAGGTTGGCCAGCCGCCGACATGTCCGACGACTATAGGGTCGTCCCCACGACCCCGGGACTAGGTTGGCCCGCCGCCGACATGTCCGACGTCTATACGGTCGTCCCCACGACCCCGGGGCAAGATTGGCCCGCCGCCGACGTGTCCGACGACTATAGGGTCGTCCCCACGACCCCGGGACTAGGTTGGCCCGCCGCCGACATGTCCGACGTCTATACGGTCTTCCCCACGACCCCGGGGCAAGATTGGCCCGCCACCGTCATGTCCGACGACTATAGGTTCGTCCCCACGACCCCGGGAGTAGGTTGGCCCGCCGCCGACTTGTCCGACGACTATAGGGTCGTCCTCACGACCACTGGCCAAAGTTGGCCAGCCGCCGACATGTCCGACGACTATAGGGTCGTCCCCACGACCCCGGGGCAAGATTGGCCCGCCACCGTCATGTCCGACGACTATAGGTTCGTCCCTACGACCCTGGGCATACGTTGGCCTGCCGCCGACATGCCCCACGACTATAGGGTCGTCCCCACGACCACTGGCCAAAGTTGCCCAGCCGCCGACATGTCCGACGACTATAGGGTCGTCCCTACCACCCCGGGACTAGGTTGGCCCGCCGCCGACATGTCCGACGACTATAGGCTCGTCCCCACGCCCCGAGCCAAAGTTGGCCAGCCGCCGAAATGTCCGACGACTATAGGGTCGTCCCCACGACCCCGGGACAAGATTGGCCCGCCACCGTCATGTCCGACGACTATACGGTCGTCCCCTCTACCCCGGGACTAGGTTGGCCCGCCGCCGACGTGTCCTACGACTATGGGGTCGTCCCCACGACCACGAGAATAGGTTGGCCAGCCGCCGACATGTCCGACGACTATAGGGTCGTCCCCACGACCCCGGGACTAGGTTGGCCCGCCGCCGACATGTCCGACGTCTATACGGTCGTCCCCACGACCCCGGGGCAAGATTGGCCCGCCGCCGACGTGTCCGACGACTATAGGGTCGTCCCCACGACCCCGGGACTAGGTTGGCCCGCCGCCGACATGTCCGACGTCTATACGGTCTTCCCCACGACCCCGGGGCAAGATTGGCCCGCCACCGTCATGTCCGACGACTATAGGTTCGTCCCCACGACCCCGGGAGTAGGTTGGCCCGCCGCCGACTTGTCCGACGACTATAGGGTCGTCCTCACGACCACTGGCCAAAGTTGGCCAGCCGCCGACATGTCCGACGATTATAGGGTCGTCCCCACGACCCCGGGGCAAGATTGGCCCGCCACCGTCATGTCCGACGACTATAGGTTCGTCCCTACGACCCTGGGCATACGTTGGCCTGCCGCCGACATGCCCCACGACTATAGGGTCGTCCCCACGACCACTGGCCAAAGTTGCCCAGCCGCCGACATGTCCGACGACTATAGGGTCGTCCCCACGAACCCGGGACTAGGTTGGCCAGTCACCGACATGTCCGACGACTATAGGGTCGTCCCCAAGACCTCGGGCCAAAGTTGCCCTGCCGCCGACATGTCCGACGACTATAGGGTCGTCCCCACGACCCCAGGACTAGGTTGGCCGGCCGCCGACATGTCCGACGTCTATACGGTCGTCCCCACGACCCCGGGGCAAGATTGGCCCGCCGCCGACATGTCCGACGTCTATACGGTCGTCCCCACGACCCCGGGGCATGATTGGCCCGCCACCGTCATGTCTGACGACTATAGGTTCGTCCCCACGACCCCGGGAGTAGGTTGGCCCGCCGCCGACTTGTCCGACGACTATAGGGTCGTCCCCACGACCACTGGCCAAAGTTGGCCAGCCGCCGACATGTCCGACGACTATAGGGTCGTCCCCACGACCCCGGGGCAAGATTGGCCCGCCACCGTCATGTCCGACGACTATAGGATCGTCCCTACGACCCTGGGCATACGTTGGCCTGCCGCCGACATGTCCGACGACTATAGGGTCGTCCCCACGACCACTGGCCAAAGTTGCCCAGCCGACGACATGCCCGACGACTATAGGGTCGTCCCTACCACCCCGGGACTAGGTTGGCCCGCCGCCGACATGTCCGACGACTATAGGGTCGTCCCCACGCCCCGAGCCAAAGTTGGCCAGCCGCCGAAATGCCCGACGACTATAGGGTCGTCCCCACGACCCCGGGACAAGATTGGCCCGCCACCGTCATGTCCGACGACTATACGGTCGTCCCCTCGACCCCGGGACTAGGTTGGCCCGCCGCCGACGTGTCCTACGACTATGGGGTCGTCCCCACGACCACGAGAATAGGTTGGCCAGCCGCCGACATGTCCGACGACTATAGGGTCGTCCCCACGACCCCGGGACTAGGTTGGCCCGCCGCCGACATGTCCGACGTCTATACGGTCGTCCCCACGACCCCGGGGCAAGATTGCCCCGCCGCCGACTTGTCCGACGACTATAGGGTCGTCCCCACGACCACTGGCCGAAGTTGCCCAGCCGCCGACATGTCCGACGACTATAGGTTCGTCCCCACGACCCCGGGAGTAGGTTGGCCCGCCGCCGACTTGTCCGACGACTATAGGGTCGTCCCCACGACCCCGGGACTAGGTTGGCCAGCCGCCGACATGTCCGACGACTATACGGTCGTCCCCACGACCACGGGACTAGGTTGGCCCGCCGCCGACTTGTCCGACGACTATAGAGTCGTCCCTACCACCCCGGGACTAGGTTGGCCAGCCGCCGACATGTCCGACGTCTATAGGGTCGTCCCCACGACTCCCGGGCTAGATTGCCCCGGCACCGTCATGTCCGACGACTATAGGGTCGTCCCCACGACCACGGGACTAGGTTGGCCCGCCGCCGACATGTCCGACGTCTATAGGGTCGTCCCCACGCCCCGGGCCAAAGTTGGCCAGCCGCAGACATGTCCGACGACTATAGGGTCGTCCCCACGACCCCGGGACTAGATTGGCCCGCCACCGTCATGTCCGACGACTATAGGGCCGTCTCCACGACCCCGGGACTAGGTTGGCCCGCCGCCGACTTGTCCGACGATTATAGGGTCGTCCCCACGACCACTGGCCGAAGTTGCCCAGCCGCCGACATGTCCGACGACTATAGGGTCGTCCCCACGCCCCGGGCCAAAGATGGCCAGCCGCCGGCATGTCCGACGACTACAGGGTCGTCCCCACGACCCCGGGACTAGATTGGCCCGCCACCGTCATGTCCGACGACTATACGGTCGTCCCCACGACCCCGGGACTAGGTGGGCCCGCCGCCGACGAGTCCTACGACTATGGGGTCGTCCCCACGACCACGAGATGAGGTTGGCCAGCCGCCGACATGTCCGACGACTATAGGGTCGTCCCCACCACCCCGTGTCTAGGTTGGCCAGCCGCCGACATGTCCGACGACTATAGGGTCGTCCCCACGACCACGGGCCAAAGTTGCCCTGCCGCCGACATGTCCGACGACTATAGGGTCGTCCCCACGACCACAGTCCAATGTTGCCCAGCCGCCGACATGTCCGACGACTATAGGGTCGTCCCCACGACCCCGGGACTAGGTTGGCCGGTCGCCGACTTGTCCGACGACTATAGGGTCGTCCCCACGACCCCGGGACTAGGTCGGTCCGCCGCCGACTTGTCCGACGACTATAGGGTCGTCCCCACGACCCCGGGACTAGGTTGGCCCGCCGCCGACATGTCCGACGTCTATAGGGTCGTCCCCACGCCCCGGGCCAAAGTTGGCCAGCCGCCGACATGTCCGACCACTATAGGGTCGTCCCCACGACCCCGGGACTAGATTGGCCCGCCACCGCCATGTCCGACGACTATAGGTTCGTCCCCACGACCCCGGGAGTAGGTTGGCCCGCCGCCGACTTGTCCGACGACTATAGGGTCGTCCCCACGACCACTGGCCAAAGTTGGCCAGCCGCCGACATGTCCGACGACTATAGGGTCGTCGCCACGACCCCGGGGCAAGATTGGCCCGCCGCCGACATGTCCGACGTCTATATGGTCGTCCCCACGCCCCGGGCCAAAGTTGGCCAGCCAACGACATGTCCGACGACTATAGGGTCGTCCCCACGACCTCGGGACTAGATTGGCCCGCCACCGCCATGTCCGACGACTATAGGTTCGTCCCCACGACCCCGGGAGTGGGTTGGCCCGCCGCCGACTTGTCCGACGACTATAGGGTCGTCCCCACGAACCCGGGACTAGGTTGGCCAGTCACCGACATGTCCGACGTCTATATGGTCGTCCCCACGCCCCGGTCCAAAGTTGGCCAGCCGCCGACATGTCCGACGACTATAGGGTCGTCCCCACGACCTCGGGACTAGATTGGCCCGCCACCATCATGTCCGACGACTATACGGTCGTCCCCACGACCCCGGGAGTAGGTTGGCCCGCCGCCGACTTGTCCGACGACTATAGGGTCGTCCCCACGAACCCGGGACTAGGTTGGCCAGTCACCGACATGTCCGACCACTATAGGGTCGTCCCCAAGACCACGGGCCAAAGTTGCCCTGCCGCCGACATGTCCGACGACTATAGGGTCGTCCCCACGACCCCGGGTCTAGGTTGGCCCGCCGCCGACTTGTCCGACGACTATACGGTCGTCCCCACGACCCCGGGACTAGGTTGGCCCGCCGCCGACTTGTCCGACGACTATAGGGTCGTCCCTACCACCCCAGGACTAGGTTGGCCAGCCGCCGACATGTCCGACATCTATAGGGTCGTCCCCACGACCCCGGGGCTAGATTTCCCCGGCACCGTCATGTCCGACGACTATAGGGTCGTCCCCACGACCCCGGGACTAGGTTGGCCCGCCGCCGACTTGTCCGACGACTATAGGGTCGTCTCTACGACCCCGGGACTAGGTTGGCCAGCCGCCGACATGTCCGACGACTATAGGGTCGTCCCCACGACCACGGGCCAAAGTTGCCCTGCCGCCGACATGTCCGACGACTATAGGGTCGTCCCCACGACCCCGGGACTAGGTTGGCCAGTCACCGACATGTCCGACGACTATAGGGTCGTCCCCAAGACCACGGGCCAAAGTTGCCCTGCCGCCGACATGTCCGACGACTATAGGGTCGTCCCCACGACCCCAGGTCTAGGTTGGCCCGCCGCCGACTTGTCCGACGACTATACGGTCGTCCCCACGACCACGGGACTAGGTTGGCCCGCCGCCGACTTGTCCGACGTCTATAGGGTCGTCCCCACGCCCCGAGCCAAAGTTGGCCAGCCGCCGACATGTCCGACGACTATAGGGTCGTCCCCACCACCCCGGGACTAGGTTGGCCCGCCGCCGACGTGTCCTACGACTATGGGGTCGTCCCCACGACTACGAGAATAGGTTGGCCAGCCGCCGACTTGACCGACGACTATAGGGTCGTCCCCACGACCCCGGGACTAGGTTGGCCAGCCGCCGACATGTCCGACGACTATACGGTCGTCCCCACGACCACGGGAATAGATTGGCCCGCCGCCGACTTGTCCGACGACTATAGGGTCGTCCCTACCACCCCGGGACTAGGTTGGCCAGCCGCCGACATGTCCGACGTCTATAGGGTCGTCCCCACGACCCCGGGAGTAGGTTGGCCCGCCGCCGACTTGTCCGACGACTATAGGGTCGTCCCCACGACCACTGGCCAAAGTTGGCCAGCCGCCGACATGTCCGACGACTATAGTGTCGTTCCCACGACCCCAGGGCAAGATTGGCCCGCCACCGTCATGACCGACGACTATAGGTTCGTCCCTACGACCCTGGGCATACGTTGGCCTGCCGCCGACATGTCCCACGACTATAGGGTCGTCCCCACGACCACTGGCCAAAGTTGCCCAGCCGCCGACATGTCCGACGACTATAGGGTCGTCCCTACCACCCCGGGACTAGGTTGGCCCGCCGCCGACATGTCCGACGACTATAGGGTCGTCCCCACGCCCCGAGCCAAAGTTGGCCAGCCGCCGAAATGTCCGACGACTATAGGGTCGTCCCCACGACCCCGGGACAAGATTGGCCCGCCACCGTCATGTCCGACGACTATACGGTCGTCCCCTCTACCCCGGGACTAGGTTGGCCCGCCGCCGACGTGTCCTACGACTATGGGGTCGTCCCCACTACCACGAGAATAGGTTGGCCAGCCGCCGACATGTCCGACGACTATAGGGTCGTCCCCACGACCACTGGCCAAAGTTGGCCAGCCGCCGACATGTCCGACGACTATAGGGTCGTCCCCACGACCCCAGGGCAAGATTGGCCCGCCACCGTCATGTCCGACGACTATAGGTTCCTCCCTACGACCCTGGGCATACGTTGGCCTGCCGCCGACATGTCCCACGACTATAGGGTCGTCCCCACGACCACTGGCCCAAGTTGCCCAGCCGCCGACATGTCCGACGACTATAGGGTCGTCCCTACCACCCCGGGACTAGGTTGGCCCGCCGCCACAATGTCCGACGACTATAGGGTCGTCCCCACGCCCCGAGCCAAAGTTGGCCAGCCGCCGAAATGTCCGACGACTATAGGGTCGTCCCCACGACCCCGGGACAAGATTGGCCCGCCACCGTCATGTCCGACGACTATACGGTCGTCCCCTCTACCCCGGGACTAGGTTGGCCCGCCGCCGACGTGTGCTACGACTATGGGGTCGTCCCCACGACCACGAGAATAGGTTGGCCAGCCGCCGACATGTCCGACGACTATAGGGTCGTCCCCACGACCCCGGGACTAGGTTGGCCCGCCGCCGACATGTCCGACGTCTATACGGTCGTCCCCACGACCCCGGGGCAAGATTGGCCCGCCGCCGACGTGTCCGACGACTATAGGGTCGTCCCCACGACCCCGGGACTAGGTTGGCCCGCCGCCGACATGTCCGACGTCTATACGGTCGTCCCCACGACCCCGGGACTAGGTTGGCCGGTCGCCGACTTGTCCGACGACTATAGGGTCGTCCCCACGACCCCGGGACTAGGTCGGTCCGCCGCCGACTTGTCCGACGACTATAGGGTCGTCCCCACGACCCCGGGACTAGGTTGGCCCGCCGCCGACATGTCCGACGTCTATAGGGTCGTCCCCACGCCCCGGGCCAAAGTTGGCCAGCCGCCGACATGTCCGACCACTATAGGGTCGTCCCCACGACCCCGGGACAAGATTGGCCCGCCACCGTCATGTCCGACGACTATACGGTCGTCCCCTCGACCCCGGGACTAGGTTGGCCCGCCGCCGACGTGTCCTACGACTATGGGGTCGTCCCCACGACCACGAGAATAGGTTGGCCAGCCGCCGACATGTCCGACGACTATAGGGTCGTCCCCACGACCCCGGGACTAGGTTGGCCCGCCGCCGACATGTCCGACGTCTATACGGTCGTCCCCACGACCCCGGGGCAAGATTGCCCCGCCGCCGACTTGTCCGACGACTATAGGGTCGTCCCCACGACCACTGGCCGAAGTTGCCCAGCCGCCGACATGTCCGACGACTATAGGTTCGTCCCCACGACCCCGGGAGTAGGTTGGCCCGCCGCCGACTTGTCCGACGACTATAGGGTCGTCCCCACGACCCCGGGACTAGGTTGGCCAGCCGCCGACATGTCCGACGACTATACGGTCGTCCCCACGACCACGGGACTAGGTTGGCCCGCCGCCGACTTGTCCGACGACTATAGAGTCGTCCCTACCACCCCGGGACTAGGTTGGCCAGCCGCCGACATGTCCGACGTCTATAGGGTCGTCCCCACGACTCCCGGGCTAGATTGCCCCGGCACCGTCATGTCCGACGACTATAGGGTCGTCCCCACGACCACGGGACTAGGTTGGCCCGCCGCCGACATGTCCGACGTCTATAGGGTCGTCCCCACGCCCCGGGCCAAAGTTGGCCAGCCGCAGACATGTCCGACGACTATAGGGTCGTCCCCACGACCCCGGGACTAGATTGGCCCGCCACCGTCATGTCCGACGACTATAGGGCCGTCTCCACGACCCCGGGACTAGGTTGGCCCGCCGCCGACTTGTCCGACGATTATAGGGTCGTCCCCACGACCACTGGCCGAAGTTGCCCAGCCGCCGACATGTCCGACGACTATAGGGTCGTCCCCACGCCCCGGGCCAAAGATGGCCAGCCGCCGGCATGTCCGACGACTACAGGGTCGTCCCCACGACCCCGGGACTAGATTGGCCCGCCACCGTCATGTCCGACGACTATACGGTCGTCCCCACGACCCCGGGACTAGGTGGGCCCGCCGCCGACGAGTCCTACGACTATGGGGTCGTCCCCACGACCACGAGATGAGGTTGGCCAGCCGCCGACATGTCCGACGACTATAGGGTCGTCCCCACCACCCCGTGTCTAGGTTGGCCAGCCGCCGACATGTCCGACGACTATAGGGTCGTCCCCACGACCACGGGCCAAAGTTGCCCTGCCGCCGACATGTCCGACGACTATAGGGTCGTCCCCACGACCACAGTCCAATGTTGCCCAGCCGCCGACATGTCCGACGACTATAGGGTCGTCCCCACGACCCCGGGACTAGGTTGGCCGGTCGCCGACTTGTCCGACGACTATAGGGTCGTCCCCACGACCCCGGGACTAGGTCGGTCCGCCGCCGACTTGTCCGACGACTATAGGGTCGTCCCCACGACCCCGGGACTAGGTTGGCCCGCCGCCGACATGTCCGACGTCTATAGGGTCGTCCCCACGCCCCGGGCCAAAGTTGGCCAGCCGCCGACATGTCCGACCACTATAGGGTCGTCCCCACGACCCCGGGACTAGATTGGCCCGCCACCGCCATGTCCGACGACTATAGGTTCGTCCCCACGACCCCGGGAGTAGGTTGGCCCGCCGCCGACTTGTCCGACGACTATAGGGTCGTCCCCACGACCACTGGCCAAAGTTGGCCAGCCGCCGACATGTCCGACGACTATAGGGTCGTCGCCACGACCCCGGGGCAAGATTGGCCCGCCGCCGACATGTCCGACGTCTATATGGTCGTCCCCACGCCCCGGGCCAAAGTTGGCCAGCCAACGACATGTCCGACGACTATAGGGTCGTCCCCACGACCTCGGGACTAGATTGGCCCGCCACCGCCATGTCCGACGACTATAGGTTCGTCCCCACGACCCCGGGAGTGGGTTGGCCCGCCGCCGACTTGTCCGACGACTATAGGGTCGTCCCCACGAACCCGGGACTAGGTTGGCCAGTCACCGACATGTCCGACGTCTATATGGTCGTCCCCACGCCCCGGTCCAAAGTTGGCCAGCCGCCGACATGTCCGACGACTATAGGGTCGTCCCCACGACCTCGGGACTAGATTGGCCCGCCACCATCATGTCCGACGACTATACGGTCGTCCCCACGACCCCGGGAGTAGGTTGGCCCGCCGCCGACTTGTCCGACGACTATAGGGTCGTCCCCACGAACCCGGGACTAGGTTGGCCAGTCACCGACATGTCCGACCACTATAGGGTCGTCCCCAAGACCACGGGCCAAAGTTGCCCTGCCGCCGACATGTCCGACGACTATAGGGTCGTCCCCACGACCCCGGGTCTAGGTTGGCCCGCCGCCGACTTGTCCGACGACTATACGGTCGTCCCCACGACCCCGGGACTAGGTTGGCCCGCCGCCGACTTGTCCGACGACTATAGGGTCGTCCCTACCACCCCAGGACTAGGTTGGCCAGCCGCCGACATGTCCGACATCTATAGGGTCGTCCCCACGACCCCGGGGCTAGATTTCCCCGGCACCGTCATGTCCGACGACTATAGGGTCGTCCCCACGACCCCGGGACTAGGTTGGCCCGCCGCCGACTTGTCCGACGACTATAGGGTCGTCTCTACGACCCCGGGACTAGGTTGGCCAGCCGCCGACATGTCCGACGACTATAGGGTCGTCCCCACGACCACGGGCCAAAGTTGCCCTGCCGCCGACATGTCCGACGACTATAGGGTCGTCCCCACGACCCCGGGACTAGGTTGGCCAGTCACCGACATGTCCGACGACTATAGGGTCGTCCCCAAGACCACGGGCCAAAGTTGCCCTGCCGCCGACATGTCCGACGACTATAGGGTCGTCCCCACGACCCCAGGTCTAGGTTGGCCCGCCGCCGACTTGTCCGACGACTATACGGTCGTCCCCACGACCACGGGACTAGGTTGGCCCGCCGCCGACTTGTCCGACGTCTATAGGGTCGTCCCCACGCCCCGAGCCAAAGTTGGCCAGCCGCCGACATGTCCGACGACTATAGGGTCGTCCCCACCACCCCGGGACTAGGTTGGCCCGCCGCCGACGTGTCCTACGACTATGGGGTCGTCCCCACGACTACGAGAATAGGTTGGCCAGCCGCCGACTTGACCGACGACTATAGGGTCGTCCCCACGACCCCGGGACTAGGTTGGCCAGCCGCCGACATGTCCGACGACTATACGGTCGTCCCCACGACCACGGGAATAGATTGGCCCGCCGCCGACTTGTCCGACGACTATAGGGTCGTCCCTACCACCCCGGGACTAGGTTGGCCAGCCGCCGACATGTCCGACGTCTATAGGGTCGTCCCCACGACCCCGGGAGTAGGTTGGCCCGCCGCCGACTTGTCCGACGACTATAGGGTCGTCCCCACGACCACTGGCCAAAGTTGGCCAGCCGCCGACATGTCCGACGACTATAGTGTCGTTCCCACGACCCCAGGGCAAGATTGGCCCGCCACCGTCATGACCGACGACTATAGGTTCGTCCCTACGACCCTGGGCATACGTTGGCCTGCCGCCGACATGTCCCACGACTATAGGGTCGTCCCCACGACCACTGGCCAAAGTTGCCCAGCCGCCGACATGTCCGACGACTATAGGGTCGTCCCTACCACCCCGGGACTAGGTTGGCCCGCCGCCGACATGTCCGACGACTATAGGGTCGTCCCCACGCCCCGAGCCAAAGTTGGCCAGCCGCCGAAATGTCCGACGACTATAGGGTCGTCCCCACGACCCCGGGACAAGATTGGCCCGCCACCGTCATGTCCGACGACTATACGGTCGTCCCCTCTACCCCGGGACTAGGTTGGCCCGCCGCCGACGTGTCCTACGACTATGGGGTCGTCCCCACTACCACGAGAATAGGTTGGCCAGCCGCCGACATGTCCGACGACTATAGGGTCGTCCCCACGACCACTGGCCAAAGTTGGCCAGCCGCCGACATGTCCGACGACTATAGGGTCGTCCCCACGACCCCAGGGCAAGATTGGCCCGCCACCGTCATGTCCGACGACTATAGGTTCCTCCCTACGACCCTGGGCATACGTTGGCCTGCCGCCGACATGTCCCACGACTATAGGGTCGTCCCCACGACCACTGGCCCAAGTTGCCCAGCCGCCGACATGTCCGACGACTATAGGGTCGTCCCTACCACCCCGGGACTAGGTTGGCCCGCCGCCACAATGTCCGACGACTATAGGGTCGTCCCCACGCCCCGAGCCAAAGTTGGCCAGCCGCCGAAATGTCCGACGACTATAGGGTCGTCCCCACGACCCCGGGACAAGATTGGCCCGCCACCGTCATGTCCGACGACTATACGGTCGTCCCCTCTACCCCGGGACTAGGTTGGCCCGCCGCCGACGTGTGCTACGACTATGGGGTCGTCCCCACGACCACGAGAATAGGTTGGCCAGCCGCCGACATGTCCGACGACTATAGGGTCGTCCCCACGACCCCGGGACTAGGTTGGCCCGCCGCCGACATGTCCGACGTCTATACGGTCGTCCCCACGACCCCGGGGCAAGATTGGCCCGCCGCCGACGTGTCCGACGACTATAGGGTCGTCCCCACGACCCCGGGACTAGGTTGGCCCGCCGCCGACATGTCCGACGTCTATACGGTCGTCCCCACGACCCCGGGACTAGGTTGGCCGGTCGCCGACTTGTCCGACGACTATAGGGTCGTCCCCACGACCCCGGGACTAGGTCGGTCCGCCGCCGACTTGTCCGACGACTATAGGGTCGTCCCCACGACCCCGGGACTAGGTTGGCCCGCCGCCGACATGTCCGACGTCTATAGGGTCGTCCCCACGCCCCGGGCCAAAGTTGGCCAGCCGCCGACATGTCCGACCACTATAGGGTCGTCCCCACGACCCCGGGACTAGATTGGCCCGCCACCGCCATGTCCGACGACTATAGGTTCGTCCCCACGACCCCGGGAGTAGGTTGGCCCGCCGCCGACTTGTCCGACGACTATAGGGTCGTCCCCACGACCACTGGCCAAAGTTGGCCAGCCGCCGACATGTCCGACGACTATAGGGTCGTCGCCACGACCCCGGGGCAAGATTGGCCCGCCGCCGACATGTCCGACGTCTATATGGTCGTCCCCACGCCCCGGGCCAAAGTTGGCCAGCCGCCGACATGTCCGACGACTATAGGGTCGTCCCCACGACCTCGGGACTAGATTGGCCCGCCACCGCCATGTCCGACGACTATAGGTTCGTCCCCACGACCCCGGGAGTGGGTTGGCCCGCCGCCGACTTGTCCGACGACTATAGGGTCGTCCCCACGAACCCGGGACTAGGTTGGCCAGTCACCGACATGTCCGACGTCTATATGGTCGTCCCCACGCCCCGGTCCAAAGTTGGCCAGCCGCCGACATGTCCGACGACTATAGGGTCGTCCCCACGACCTCGGGACTAGATTGGCCCGCCACCATCATGTCCGACGACTATACGGTCGTCCCCACGACCCCGGGAGTAGGTTGGCCCGCCGCCGACTTGTCCGACGACTATAGGGTCGTCCCCACGAACCCGGGACTAGGTTGGCCAGTCACCGACATGTCCGACCACTATAGGGTCGTCCCCAAGACCACGGGCCAAAGTTGCCCTGCCGCCGACATGTCCGACGACTATAGGGTCGTCCCCACGACCCCGGGTCTAGGTTGGCCCGCCGCCGACTTGTCCGACGACTATACGGTCGTCCCCACGACCCCGGGACTAGGTTGGCCCGCCGCCGACTTGTCCGACGACTATAGGGTCGTCCCTACCACCCCAGGACTAGGTTGGCCAGCCGCCGACATGTCCGACATCTATAGGGTCGTCCCCACGACCCCGGGGCTAGATTTCCCCGGCACCGTCATGTCCGACGACTATAGGGTCGTCCCCACGACCCCGGGACTAGGTTGGCCCGCCGCCGACTTGTCCGACGACTATAGGGTCGTCTCTACGACCCCGGGACTAGGTTGGCCAGCCGCCGACATGTCCGACGACTATAGGGTCGTCCCCACGACCACGGGCCAAAGTTGCCCTGCCGCCGACATGTCCGACGACTATAGGGTCGTCCCCACGACCCCGGGACTAGGTTGGCCAGTCACCGACATGTCCGACGACTATAGGGTCGTCCCCAAGACCACGGGCCAAAGTTGCCCTGCCGCCGACATGTCCGACGACTATAGGGTCGTCCCCACGACCCCAGGTCTAGGTTGGCCCGCCGCCGACTTGTCCGACGACTATACGGTCGTCCCCACGACCACGGGACTAGGTTGGCCCGCCGCCGACTTGTCCGACGTCTATAGGGTCGTCCCCACGCCCCGAGCCAAAGTTGGCCAGCCGCCGACATGTCCGACGACTATAGGGTCGTCCCCACCACCCCGGGACTAGGTTGGCCCGCCGCCGACGTGTCCTACGACTATGGGGTCGTCCCCACGACTACGAGAATAGGTTGGCCAGCCGCCGACTTGACCGACGACTATAGGGTCGTCCCCACGACCCCGGGACTAGGTTGGCCAGCCGCCGACATGTCCGACGACTATACGGTCGTCCCCACGACCACGGGAATAGATTGGCCCGCCGCCGACTTGTCCGACGACTATAGGGTCGTCCCTACCACCCCGGGACTAGGTTGGCCAGCCGCCGACATGTCCGACGTCTATAGGGTCGTCCCCACGACCCCGGGAGTAGGTTGGCCCGCCGCCGACTTGTCCGACGACTATAGGGTCGTCCCCACGACCACTGGCCAAAGTTGGCCAGCCGCCGACATGTCCGACGACTATAGTGTCGTTCCCACGACCCCAGGGCAAGATTGGCCCGCCACCGTCATGACCGACGACTATAGGTTCGTCCCTACGACCCTGGGCATACGTTGGCCTGCCGCCGACATGTCCCACGACTATAGGGTCGTCCCCACGACCACTGGCCAAAGTTGCCCAGCCGCCGACATGTCCGACGACTATAGGGTCGTCCCTACCACCCCGGGACTAGGTTGGCCCGCCGCCGACATGTCCGACGACTATAGGGTCGTCCCCACGCCCCGAGCCAAAGTTGGCCAGCCGCCGAAATGTCCGACGACTATAGGGTCGTCCCCACGACCCCGGGACAAGATTGGCCCGCCACCGTCATGTCCGACGACTATACGGTCGTCCCCTCTACCCCGGGACTAGGTTGGCCCGCCGCCGACGTGTCCTACGACTATGGGGTCGTCCCCACTACCACGAGAATAGGTTGGCCAGCCGCCGACATGTCCGACGACTATAGGGTCGTCCCCACGACCACTGGCCAAAGTTGGCCAGCCGCCGACATGTCCGACGACTATAGGGTCGTCCCCACGACCCCAGGGCAAGATTGGCCCGCCACCGTCATGTCCGACGACTATAGGTTCCTCCCTACGACCCTGGGCATACGTTGGCCTGCCGCCGACATGTCCCACGACTATAGGGTCGTCCCCACGACCACTGGCCCAAGTTGCCCAGCCGCCGACATGTCCGACGACTATAGGGTCGTCCCTACCACCCCGGGACTAGGTTGGCCCGCCGCCACAATGTCCGACGACTATAGGGTCGTCCCCACGCCCCGAGCCAAAGTTGGCCAGCCGCCGAAATGTCCGACGACTATAGGGTCGTCCCCACGACCCCGGGACAAGATTGGCCCGCCACCGTCATGTCCGACGACTATACGGTCGTCCCCTCTACCCCGGGACTAGGTTGGCCCGCCGCCGACGTGTGCTACGACTATGGGGTCGTCCCCACGACCACGAGAATAGGTTGGCCAGCCGCCGACATGTCCGACGACTATAGGGTCGTCCCCACGACCCCGGGACTAGGTTGGCCCGCCGCCGACATGTCCGACGTCTATACGGTCGTCCCCACGACCCCGGGGCAAGATTGGCCCGCCGCCGACGTGTCCGACGACTATAGGGTCGTCCCCACGACCCCGGGACTAGGTTGGCCCGCCGCCGACATGTCCGACGTCTATACGGTCGTCCCCACGACCTCGGGGCAAGATTGGCCCGCCACCGTCATGTCCGACGACTATAGGTTCGTCCCCACGACCCCGGGAGTAGGTTGGCCCGCCGCCGACTTGTCCGACGACTATAGGGTCGTCCCCACGACCACTGGCCAAAGTTGGCCAGCCGCCGACATGTCCGACGTCTATAGGGTCGTCCCCACGCCCCGGGCCAAAGTTGGCCAGCCGCCGACATGTCCGACGACTATAGGGTCGTCCCCACGACCCCGGGACTAGATTGGCCCGCCACCGTCATGTCCGACGACTATAGGTTCGTCCCCACGACCCCGGCAGTAGGTTGGCCCGCCGCCGACTTGTCCGACGACTATAGGGTCGTCCCCACGACCACTGGCCAAAGTTGGCCAGCCGCCGACATGTCCGACGACTATAGGGTCGTCCCCACGACCCCAGGGCAAGATTGGCCCGCCACCGTCATGTCCGACGACTATAGGTTCGTCCCTACGACCCTGGGCATACGTTGGCCTGCCGCCGACATGTCCCACGATTATAGGGTCGTCCCCACGACCACTGGCCAAAGTTGCCCAGCCGCCGACATGTCCGACGACTATAGGGTCGTCCCTACCACCCGGGACTAGGTTGGCCCGCCGCCGACATGTCCGACGACTATAGGGTCGTCCCCACGCCCCGAGCCAAAGTTGTCCAGCCGCCGAAATGTCCGACGACTATAGGGTCGTCCCCACGACCCCGGGACAAGATTGGCCCGCCACCGTCATGTCCGACGACTATACGGTCGTCCCCTCTACCGCGGGACTAGGTTGGCCCGCCGCCGACGTGTCCTACGACTATGGGGTCGTCCCCACGACCACGAGAATAGGTTGGCCAGCCGCCGACATGTCCGACGACTATAGGGTCGTCCCCACGACCCCGGGACTAGGTTGGCCGGTCGCCGACTTGTCCGACGACTATAGGGTCGTCCCCACGACCCCGGGACTAGGTCGGTCCGCCGCCGACTTGTCCGACGACTATAGGGTCGTCCCCACGACCCCGGGACTAGGTTGGCCCGCCGCCGACATGTCCGACGTCTATAGGGTCGTCCCCACGCCCCGGGCCAAAGTTGGCCAGCCGCCGACATGTCCGACGACTATAGGGTCGTCCCCACGACCCCGGGACTAGATTGGCCCGCCACCGCCATGTCCGACGACTATAGGTTCGTCCCCACGACCCCGGGAGTAGGTTGGCCCGCCGCCGACTTGTCCGACGACTATAGGGTCGTCCCCACGACCACTGGCCAAAGTTGGCCAGCCGCCGACATGTCCGACGACTATAGGGTCGTCGCCACGACCCCGGGGCAAGATTGGCCCGCCGCCGACATGTCCGACGTCTATATGGTCGTCCCCACGCCCCGGGCCAAAGTTGGCCAGCCGCCGACATGTCCGACGACTATAGGGTCGTCCCCACGACCTCGGGACTAGATTGGCCCGCCACCGCCATGTCCGACGACTATAGGTTCGTCCCCACGACCCCGGGAGTGGGTTGGCCCGCCGCCGACTTGTCCGACGACTATAGGGTCGTCCCCACGAACCCGGGACTAGGTTGGCCAGTCACCGACATGTCCGACGTCTATATGGTCGTCCCCACGCCCCGGTCCAAAGTTGGCCAGCCGCCGACATGTCCGACGACTATAGGGTCGTCCCCACGACCTCGGGACTAGATTGGCCCGCCACCATCATGTCCGACGACTATACGGTCGTCCCCACGACCCCGGGACTAGGCTGGCCCGCCGCCGAAATGTCCTACGACTATAGGGTCGTCTCCACGACCCCGGGACTAGGTTGGCCAGCCGCCGACATGTCCGACGACTATAGGGTCGTCCCCACGACCACGGGACTAGGTTGGCCCGCCGCCGACATGTCCGACGTCTATAGGGTCGTCCCCACGCCCCGGGCCAAAGTTGGCCTGCCGCCGACATGTCCGACGACTATAGGGTCGTCCCCACGACCCCGGGACTAGATTGGCCCGCCACCGCCATGTCCGACGACTATAGGTTCGTCTCCACGAACCCGGGACTAGGTTGGCCAGTCACCGACATGTCCGACGACTATAGGGTCGTCCCCAAGACCACGGGCCAAAGTTGCCCTGCCGCCGACATGTCCGACGACTATAGGGTCGTCCCCACGACCCCGGGTCTAGGTTGGCCCGTCGCCGACTTGTCCGACGACTATAGGGTCGTCCCCACGACCCCGGGAGTAGGTTGGCCCGCCGCCGACTTGTCCGACGACTATAGGGTCGTCCCCACGAACCCGGGACTAGGTTGGCCAGTCACCGACATGTCCGACCATTATAGGGTCGTCCCCAAGACCACGGGCCAAAGTTGCCCTGCCGCCGACATGTCCGACGACTATAGGGTCGTCCCCACGACCCCGGGTCTAGGTTGGCCCGCCGCCGACTTGTCCGACGACTATTCGGTCGTCCCCACGACCCCGGGACTAGGTTGGCCCGCCGCCGACTTGTCCGACGACTATAGGGTCGTCCCTACCACCCCAGGACTAGGTTGGCCAGCCGCCGACATGTCCGACATCTATAGGGTGGTCCCCACGACCCCGGGGCTAGATTTCCCCGGCACCGTCATGTCCGACGACTATAGGGTCGTCCCCACGACCCCGGGACTAGGTTGGCCCGCCGCCGACTTGTCCGACGACTATAGGGTCGTCTCTACGACCCCGGGACTAGGTTGGCCAGCCGCCGACATGTCCGACGACTATAGGGTCGTCCCCACGACCACGGGCCAAAGTTGCCCTGCCGCCGACATGTCCGACGACTATAGGGTCGTCCCCACGACCCCGGGACTAGGTTGGCCAGTCACCGACATGTCCTACGACTATAGGGTCGTCTCCACGACCCCGGGACTAGGTTGGCCAGCCGCCGACATGTCCGACGACTATAGGGTCGTCCCCACGACCACGGGACTAGGTTGGCCCGCCGCCGACATGTCCGACGTCTATAGGGTCGTCCCCACGCCCCGGGCCAAAGTTGGCCAGCCGCCGACATGTCCGACGACTATAGGGTCGTCCCCACCACCCCGGGACTAGGTTGGCCCGCCGCCGACGTGTCCTACGACTATGGGGTCGTCCCCACGACTACGAGAATAGGTTGGCCAGCCGCCGACTTGACCGACGACTATAGGGTCGTCCCCACGACCCCGGGACTAGGTTGGCCAGCCGCCGACATGTCCGACGACTATACGGTCGTCCCCACGACCACGGGAATAGATTGGCCCGCCGCCGACTTGTCCGACGACTATAGGGTCGTCCCTACCACCCCGGGACTAGGTTGGCCAGCCGCCGACATGTCCGACGTCTATAGGGTCGTCCCCACGACCCCGGGAGTAGGTTGGCCCGCCGCCGACTTGTCCGACGACTATAGGGTCGTCCCCACGACCACTGGCCAAAGTTGGCCAGCCGCCGACATGTCCGACGACTATAGTGTCGTTCCCACGACCCCAGGGCAAGATTGGCCCGCCACCGTCATGACCGACGACTATAGGTTCGTCCCTACGACCCTGGGCATACGTTGGCCTGCCGCCGACATGTCCCACGACTATAGGGTCGTCCCCACGACCACTGGCCAAAGTTGCCCAGCCGCCGACATGTCCGACGACTATAGGGTCGTCCCTACCACCCCGGGACTAGGTTGGCCCGCCGCCGACATGTCCGACGACTATAGGGTCGTCCCCACGCCCCGAGCCAAAGTTGGCCAGCCGCCGAAATGTCCGACGACTATAGGGTCGTCCCCACGACCCCGGGAAAAGATTGGCCCGCCACCGTCATGTCCGACGACTATACGGTCGTCCCCTCTACCCCGGGACTAGGTTGGCCCGCCGCCGACGTGTCCTACGACTATGGGGTCGTCCCCACTACCACGAGAATAGGTTGGCCAGCCGCCGACATGTCCGACGACTATAGGGTCGTCCCCACGACCACTGGCCAAAGTTGGCCAGCCGCCGACATGTCCGACGACTATAGGGTCGTCCCCACGACCCCAGGGCAAGATTGGCCCGCCACCGTCATGTCCGACGACTATAGGTTCCTCCCTACGACCCTGGGCATACGTTGGCCTGCCGCCGACATGTCCCACGACTATAGGGTCGTCCCCACGACCACTGGCCCAAGTTGCCCAGCCGCCGACATGTCCGACGACTATAGGGTCGTCCCTACCACCCCGGGACTAGGTTGGCCCGCCGCCACAATGTCCGACGACTATAGGGTCGTCCCCACGCCCCGAGCCAAAGTTGGCCAGCCGCCGAAATGTCCGACGACTATAGGGTCGTCCCCACGACCCCGGGACAAGATTGGCCCGCCACCGTCATGTCCGACGACTATACGGTCGTCCCCTCTACCCCGGGACTAGGTTGGCCCGCCGCCGACGTGTGCTACGACTATGGGGTCGTCCCCACGACCACGAGAATAGGTTGGCCAGCCGCCGACATGTCCGACGACTATAGGGTCGTCCCCACGACCCCGGGACTAGGTTGGCCCGCCGCCGACATGTCCGACGTCTATACGGTCGTCCCCACGACCCCGGGGCAAGATTGGCCCGCCGCCGACGTGTCCGACGACTATAGGGTCGTCCCCACGACCCCGGGACTAGGTTGGCCCGCCGCCGACATGTCCGACGTCTATACGGTCGTCCCCACGACCCCGGGGCAAGATTGGCCCGCCACCGTCATGTCCGACGACTATAGGTTCGTCCCCACGACCCCGGGAGTAGGTTGGCCCGCCGCCGACTTGTCCGACGACTATAGGGTCGTCCCCACGACCACTGGCCAAAGTTGGCCAGCCGCCGACATGTCCGACGTCTATAGGGTCGTCCCCACGCCCCGGGCCAAAGTTGGCCAGCCGCCGACATGTCCGACGACTATAGGGTCGTCCCCACGACCCCGGGACTAGATTGGCCCGCCACCGTCATGTCCGACGACTATAGGTTCGTCCCCACGACCCCGGCAGTAGGTTGGCCCGCCGCCGACTTGTCCGACGACTATAGGGTCGTCCCCACGACCACTGGCCAAAGTTGGCCAGCCGCCGACATGTCCGACGACTATAGGGTCGTCCCCACGACCCCAGGGCAAGATTGGCCCGCCACCGTCATGTCCGACGACTATAGGTTCGTCCCTACGACCCTGGGCATACGTTGGCCTGCCGCCGACATGTCCCACGATTATAGGGTCGTCCCCACGACCACTGGCCAAAGTTGCCCAGCCGCCGACATGTCCGACGACTATAGGGTCGTCCCTACCACCCGGGACTAGGTTGGCCCGCCGCCGACATGTCCGACGACTATAGGGTCGTCCCCACGCCCCGAGCCAAAGTTGTCCAGCCGCCGAAATGTCCGACGACTATAGGGTCGTCCCCACGACCCCGGGACAAGATTGGCCCGCCACCGTCATGTCCGACGACTATACGGTCGTCCCCTCTACCGCGGGACTAGGTTGGCCCGCCGCCGACGTGTCCTACGACTATGGGGTCGTCCCCACGACCACGAGAATAGGTTGGCCAGCCGCCGACATGTCCGACGACTATAGGGTCGTCCCCACGACCCCGGGACTAGGTTGGCCGGTCGCCGACTTGTCCGACGACTATAGGGTCGTCCCCACGACCCCGGGACTAGGTCGGTCCGCCGCCGACTTGTCCGACGACTATAGGGTCGTCCCCACGACCCCGGGACTAGGTTGGCCCGCCGCCGACATGTCCGACGTCTATAGGGTCGTCCCCACGCCCCGGGCCAAAGTTGGCCAGCCGCCGACATGTCCGACGACTATAGGGTCGTCCCCACGACCCCGGGACTAGATTGGCCCGCCACCGCCATGTCCGACGACTATAGGTTCGTCCCCACGACCCCGGGAGTAGGTTGGCCCGCCGCCGACTTGTCCGACGACTATAGGGTCGTCCCCACGACCACTGGCCAAAGTTGGCCAGCCGCCGACATGTCCGACGACTATAGGGTCGTCGCCACGACCCCGGGGCAAGATTGGCCCGCCGCCGACATGTCCGACGTCTATATGGTCGTCCCCACGCCCCGGGCCAAAGTTGGCCAGCCGCCGACATGTCCGACGACTATAGGGTCGTCCCCACGACCTCGGGACTAGATTGGCCCGCCACCGCCATGTCCGACGACTATAGGTTCGTCCCCACGACCCCGGGAGTGGGTTGGCCCGCCGCCGACTTGTCCGACGACTATAGGGTCGTCCCCACGAACCCGGGACTAGGTTGGCCAGTCACCGACATGTCCGACGTCTATATGGTCGTCCCCACGCCCCGGTCCAAAGTTGGCCAGCCGCCGACATGTCCGACGACTATAGGGTCGTCCCCACGACCTCGGGACTAGATTGGCCCGCCACCATCATGTCCGACGACTATACGGTCGTCCCCACGACCCCGGGACTAGGCTGGCCCGCCGCCGAAATGTCCTACGACTATAGGGTCGTCTCCACGACCCCGGGACTAGGTTGGCCAGCCGCCGACATGTCCGACGACTATAGGGTCGTCCCCACGACCACGGGACTAGGTTGGCCCGCCGCCGACATGTCCGACGTCTATAGGGTCGTCCCCACGCCCCGGGCCAAAGTTGGCCAGCCGCCGACATGTCCGACGACTATAGGGTCGTCCCCACGACCCCGGGACTAGATTGGCCCGCCACCGCCATGTCCGACGACTATAGGTTCGTCTCCACGAACCCGGGACTAGGTTGGCCAGTCACCGACATGTCCGACGACTATAGGGTCGTCCCCAAGACCACGGGCCAAAGTTGCCCTGCCGCCGACATGTCCGACGACTATAGGGTCGTCCCCACGACCCCGGGACTAGATTGGCCCGCCACCGCCATGTCCGACGACTATAGGTTCGTCCCCACGACCACGGGACTAGGTTGGCCCGCCGCCGACATGTCCGACGTCTATAGGGTCGTCCCCACGCCCCGGGCCAAAGTTGGCCAGCCGCCGACATGTCCGACGACTATAGGGTCGTCCCCACGACCCCGGGACTAGATTGGCCCGCCACCGCCATGTCCGACGACTATAGGTTCGTCTCCACGAACCCGGGACTAGGTTGGCCAGTCACCGACATGTCCGACGACTATAGGGTCGTCCCCAAGACCACGGGCCAAAGTTGCCCTGCCGCCGACATGTCCGACGACTATAGGGTCGTCCCTACCACCCCAGGACTAGGTTGGCCAGCCGCCGACATGTCCGACATCTATAGGGTGGTCCCCACGACCCCGGGGCTAGATTTCCCCGGCACCGTCATGTCCGACGACTATAGGGTCGTCCCCACGACCCCGGGACTAGGTTGGCCCGCCGCCGACTTGTCCGACGACTATAGGGTCGTCTCTACGACCCCGGGACTAGGTTGGCCAGCCGCCGACATGTCCGACGACTATAGGGTCGTCCCCACGACCACGGGCCAAAGTTGCCCTGCCGCCGACATGTCCGACGACTATAGGGTCGTCCCCACGACCCCGGGACTAGGTTGGCCAGTCACCGACATGTCCTACGACTATAGGGTCGTCTCCACGACCCCGGGACTAGGTTGGCCAGCCGCCGACATGTCCGACGACTATAGGGTCGTCCCCACGACCACGGGACTAGGTTGGCCCGCCGCCGACATGTCCGACGTCTATAGGGTCGTCCCCACGCCCCGGGCCAAAGTTGGCCAGCCGCCGACATGTCCGACGACTATAGGGTCGTCCCCACCACCCCGGGACTAGGTTGGCCCGCCGCCGACGTGTCCTACGACTATGGGGTCGTCCCCACGACTACGAGAATAGGTTGGCCAGCCGCCGACTTGACCGACGACTATAGGGTCGTCCCCACGACCCCGGGACTAGGTTGGCCAGCCGCCGACATGTCCGACGACTATACGGTCGTCCCCACGACCACGGGAATAGATTGGCCCGCCGCCGACTTGTCCGACGACTATAGGGTCGTCCCTACCACCCCGGGACTAGGTTGGCCAGCCGCCGACATGTCCGACGTCTATAGGGTCGTCCCCACGACCCCGGGAGTAGGTTGGCCCGCCGCCGACTTGTCCGACGACTATAGGGTCGTCCCCACGACCACTGGCCAAAGTTGGCCAGCCGCCGACATGTCCGACGACTATAGTGTCGTTCCCACGACCCCAGGGCAAGATTGGCCCGCCACCGTCATGACCGACGACTATAGGTTCGTCCCTACGACCCTGGGCATACGTTGGCCTGCCGCCGACATGTCCCACGACTATAGGGTCGTCCCCACGACCACTGGCCAAAGTTGCCCAGCCGCCGACATGTCCGACGACTATAGGGTCGTCCCTACCACCCCGGGACTAGGTTGGCCCGCCGCCGACATGTCCGACGACTATAGGGTCGTCCCCACGCCCCGAGCCAAAGTTGGCCAGCCGCCGAAATGTCCGACGACTATAGGGTCGTCCCCACGACCCCGGGACAAGATTGGCCCGCCACCGTCATGTCCGACGACTATACGGTCGTCCCCTCTACCCCGGGACTAGGTTGGCCCGCCGCCGACGTGTCCTACGACTATGGGGTCGTCCCCACTACCACGAGAATAGGTTGGCCAGCCGCCGACATGTCCGACGACTATAGGGTCGTCCCCACGACCACTGGCCAAAGTTGGCCAGCCGCCGACATGTCCGACGACTATAGGGTCGTCCCCACGACCCCAGGGCAAGATTGGCCCGCCACCGTCATGTCCGACGACTATAGGTTCCTCCCTACGACCCTGGGCATACGTTGGCCTGCCGCCGACATGTCCCACGACTATAGGGTCGTCCCCACGACCACTGGCCCAAGTTGCCCAGCCGCCGACATGTCCGACGACTATAGGGTCGTCCCTACCACCCCGGGACTAGGTTGGCCCGCCGCCACAATGTCCGACGACTATAGGGTCGTCCCCACGCCCCGAGCCAAAGTTGGCCAGCCGCCGAAATGTCCGACGACTATAGGGTCGTCCCCACGACCCCGGGACAAGATTGGCCCGCCACCGTCATGTCCGACGACTATACGGTCGTCCCCTCTACCCCGGGACTAGGTTGGCCCGCCGCCGACGTGTGCTACGACTATGGGGTCGTCCCCACGACCACGAGAATAGGTTGGCCAGCCGCCGACATGTCCGACGACTATAGGGTCGTCCCCACGACCCCGGGACTAGGTTGGCCCGCCGCCGACATGTCCGACGTCTATACGGTCGTCCCCACGACCCCGGGGCAAGATTGGCCCGCCGCCGACGTGTCCGACGACTATAGGGTCGTCCCCACGACCCCGGGACTAGGTTGGCCCGCCGCCGACATGTCCGACGTCTATACGGTCGTCCCCACGACCCCGGGGCAAGATTGGCCCGCCACCGTCATGTCCGACGACTATAGGTTCGTCCCCACGACCCCGGGAGTAGGTTGGCCCGCCGCCGACTTGTCCGACGACTATAGGGTCGTCCCCACGACCACTGGCCAAAGTTGGCCAGCCGCCGACATGTCCGACGTCTATAGGGTCGTCCCCACGCCCCGGGCCAAAGTTGGCCAGCCGCCGACATGTCCGACGACTATAGGGTCGTCCCCACGACCCCGGGACTAGATTGGCCCGCCACCGTCATGTCCGACGACTATAGGTTCGTCCCCACGACCCCGGCAGTAGGTTGGCCCGCCGCCGACTTGTCCGACGACTATAGGGTCGTCCCCACGACCACTGGCCAAAGTTGGCCAGCCGCCGACATGTCCGACGACTATAGGGTCGTCGCCACGACCCCGGGGCAAGATTGGCCCGCCGCCGACATGTCCGACGTCTATATGGTCGTCCCCACGCCCCGGGCCAAAGTTGGCCAGCCGCCGACATGTCCGACGACTATAGGGTCGTCCCCACGACCTCGGGACTAGATTGGCCCGCCACCGCCATGTCCGACGACTATAGGTTCGTCCCCACGACCCCGGGAGTGGGTTGGCCCGCCGCCGACTTGTCCGACGACTATAGGGTCGTCCCCACGACCACTGGCCAAAGTTGGCCAGCCGCCGACATGTCCGACGTCTATAGGGTCGTCCCCACGCCCCGGGCCAAAGTTGGCCAGCCGCCGACATGTCCGACGACTATAGGTTCGTCCCCACGACCCCGGGAGTAGGTTGGCCCGCCGCCGACTTGTCCGACGACTATAGGGTCGTCCCCACGACCACTGGCCAAAGTTGGCCAGCCGCCGACATGTCCGACGTCTATAGGGTCGTCCCCACGCCCCGGGCCAAAGTTGGCCAGCCGCCGACATGTCCGACGACTATAGGGTCGTCCCCACGACCCCGGGACTAGATTGGCCCGCCACCGTCATGTCCGACGACTATAGGTTCGTCCCCACGACCCCGGCAGTAGGTTGGCCCGCCGCCGACTTGTCCGACGACTATAGGGTCGTCCCCACGACCACTGGCCAAAGTTGGCCAGCCGCCGACATGTCCGACGACTATAGGGTCGTCCCCACGACCCCAGGGCAAGATTGGCCCGCCACCGTCATGTCCGACGACTATAGGTTCGTCCCTACGACCCTGGGCATACGTTGGCCTGCCGCCGACATGTCCCACGATTATAGGGTCGTCCCCACGACCACTGGCCAAAGTTGCCCAGCCGCCGACATGTCCGACGACTATAGGGTCGTCCCTACCACCCGGGACTAGGTTGGCCCGCCGCCGACATGTCCGACGACTATAGGGTCGTCCCCACGCCCCGAGCCAAAGTTGTCCAGCCGCCGAAATGTCCGACGACTATAGGGTCGTCCCCACGACCCCGGGACAAGATTGGCCCGCCACCGTCATGTCCGACGACTATACGGTCGTCCCCTCTACCGCGGGACTAGGTTGGCCCGCCGCCGACGTGTCCTACGACTATGGGGTCGTCCCCACGACCACGAGAATAGGTTGGCCAGCCGCCGACATGTCCGACGACTATAGGGTCGTCCCCACGACCCCGGGACTAGGTTGGCCGGTCGCCGACTTGTCCGACGACTATAGGGTCGTCCCCACGACCCCGGGACTAGGTCGGTCCGCCGCCGACTTGTCCGACGACTATAGGGTCGTCCCCACGACCCCGGGACTAGGTTGGCCCGCCGCCGACATGTCCGACGTCTATAGGGTCGTCCCCACGCCCCGGGCCAAAGTTGGCCAGCCGCCGACATGTCCGACGACTATAGGGTCGTCCCCACGACCCCGGGACTAGATTGGCCCGCCACCGCCATGTCCGACGACTATAGGTTCGTCCCCACGACCCCGGGAGTAGGTTGGCCCGCCGCCGACTTGTCCGACGACTATAGGGTCGTCCCCACGACCACTGGCCAAAGTTGGCCAGCCGCCGACATGTCCGACGACTATAGGGTCGTCGCCACGACCCCGGGGCAAGATTGGCCCGCCGCCGACATGTCCGACGTCTATATGGTCGTCCCCACGCCCCGGGCCAAAGTTGGCCAGCCGCCGACATGTCCGACGACTATAGGGTCGTCCCCACGACCTCGGGACTAGATTGGCCCGCCACCGCCATGTCCGACGACTATAGGTTCGTCCCCACGACCCCGGGAGTGGGTTGGCCCGCCGCCGACTTGTCCGACGACTATAGGGTCGTCCCCACGAACCCGGGACTAGGTTGGCCAGTCACCGACATGTCCGACGTCTATATGGTCGTCCCCACGCCCCGGTCCAAAGTTGGCCAGCCGCCGACATGTCCGACGACTATAGGGTCGTCCCCACGACCTCGGGACTAGATTGGCCCGCCACCATCATGTCCGACGACTATACGGTCGTCCCCACGACCCCGGGACTAGGCTGGCCCGCCGCCGAAATGTCCTACGACTATAGGGTCGTCTCCACGACCCCGGGACTAGGTTGGCCAGCCGCCGACATGTCCGACGACTATAGGGTCGTCCCCACGACCACGGGACTAGGTTGGCCCGCCGCCGACATGTCCGACGTCTATAGGGTCGTCCCCACGCCCCGGGCCAAAGTTGGCCAGCCGCCGACATGTCCGACGACTATAGGGTCGTCCCCACGACCCCGGGACTAGATTGGCCCGCCACCGCCATGTCCGACGACTATAGGTTCGTCTCCACGAACCCGGGACTAGGTTGGCCAGTCACCGACATGTCCGACGACTATAGGGTCGTCCCCAAGACCACGGGCCAAAGTTGCCCTGCCGCCGACATGTCCGACGACTATAGGGTCGTCCCCACGACCCCGGGTCTAGGTTGGCCCGTCGCCGACTTGTCCGACGACTATAGGGTCGTCCCCACGACCCCGGGAGTAGGTTGGCCCGCCGCCGACTTGTCCGACGACTATAGGGTCGTCCCCACGAACCCGGGACTAGGTTGGCCAGTCACCGACATGTCCGACCATTATAGGGTCGTCCCCAAGACCACGGGCCAAAGTTGCCCTGCCGCCGACATGTCCGACGACTATAGGGTCGTCCCCACGACCCCGGGTCTAGGTTGGCCCGCCGCCGACTTGTCCGACGACTATACGGTCGTCCCCACGACCCCGGGACTAGGTTGGCCCGCCGCCGACTTGTCCGACGACTATAGGGTCGTCCCTACCACCCCAGGACTAGGTTGGCCAGCCGCCGACATGTCCGACATCTATAGGGTCGTCCCCACGACCCCGGGGCTAGATTTCCCCGGCACCGTCATGTCCGACGACTATAGGGTCGTCCCCACGACCCCGGGACTAGGTTGGCCCGCCGCCGACTTGTCCGACGACTATAGGGTCGTCTCTACGACCCCGGGACTAGGTTGGCCAGCCGCCGACATGTCCGACGACTATAGGGTCGTCCCCACGACCACGGGCCAAAGTTGCCCTGCCGCCGACATGTCCGACGACTATAGGGTCGTCCCCACGACCCCGGGACTAGGTTGGCCAGTCACCGACATGTCCGACGACTATAGGGTCGTCCCCAAGACCACGGGCCAAAGTTGCCCTGCCGCCGACATGTCCGACGACTATAGGGTCGTCCCCACGACCCCAGGTCTAGGTTGGCCCGCCGCCGACTTGTCCGACGACTATACGGTCGTCCCCACGACCACGGGACTAGGTTGGCCCGCCGCCGACTTGTCCGACGTCTATAGGGTCGTCCCCACGCCCCGAGCCAAAGTTGGCCAGCCGCCGACATGTCCGACGACTATAGGGTCGTCCCCACCACCCCGGGACTAGGTTGGCCCGCCGCCGACGTGTCCTACGACTATGGGGTCGTCCCCACGACTACGAGAATAGGTTGGCCAGCCGCCGACTTGTCCGACGACTATAGGGTCGTCCCCACGACCCCGGGACTAGGTTGGCCAGCCGCCGACATGTCCGACGACTATACGGTCGTCCCCACGACCACGGGAATAGATTGGCCCGCCGCCGACTTGTCCGACGACTATAGGGTCGTCCCTACCACCCCGGGACTAGGTTGGCCAGCCGCCGACATGTCCGACGACTATAGGGTCGTCCCCACGACCACTGGCCAAAGTTGCCCAGCCGCCGACGTGTCCTACGACTATGGGGTCGTCCCCACTACCACGAGAATAGGTTGGCCAGCCGCCGACATGTCCGACGACTATAGGGTCGTCCCCACGACCACTGGCCAAAGTTGGCCAGCCGCCGACATGTCCGACGACTATAGGGTCGTCCCCACGACCCCAGGGCAAGATTGGCCCGCCACCGTCATGTCCGACGACTATAGGTTCCTCCCTACGACCCTGGGCATACGTTGGCCTGCCGCCGACATGTCCCACGACTATAGGGTCGTCCCCACGACCACTGGCCCAAGTTGCCCAGCCGCCGACATGTCCGACGACTATAGGGTCGTCCCTACCACCCCGGGACTAGGTTGGCCCGCCGCCACAATGTCCGACGACTATAGGGTCGTCCCCACGCCCCGAGCCAAAGTTGGCCAGCCGCCGAAATGTCCGACGACTATAGGGTCGTCCCCACGACCCCGGGACAAGATTGGCCCGCCACCGTCATGTCCGACGACTATACGGTCGTCCCCTCTACCCCGGGACTAGGTTGGCCCGCCGCCGACGTGTGCTACGACTATGGGGTCGTCCCCACGACCACGAGAATAGGTTGGCCAGCCGCCGACATGTCCGACGACTATAGGGTCGTCCCCACGACCCCGGGACTAGGTTGGCCCGCCGCCGACATGTCCGACGTCTATACGGTCGTCCCCACGACCCCGGGGCAAGATTGGCCCGCCGCCGACGTGTCCGACGACTATAGGGTCGTCCCCACGACCCCGGGACTAGGTTGGCCCGCCGCCGACATGTCCGACGTCTATACGGTCGTCCCCACGACCCCGGGGCAAGATTGGCCCGCCACCGTCATGTCCGACGACTATAGGTTCGTCCCCACGACCCCGGGAGTAGGTTGGCCCGCCGCCGACTTGTCCGACGACTATAGGGTCGTCCCCACGACCACTGGCCAAAGTTGGCCAGCCGCCGACATGTCCGACGTCTATAGGGTCGTCCCCACGCCCCGGGCCAAAGTTGGCCAGCCGCCGACATGTCCGACGACTATAGGGTCGTCCCCACGACCCCGGGACTAGATTGGCCCGCCACCGTCATGTCCGACGACTATAGGTTCGTCCCCACGACCCCGGCAGTAGGTTGGCCCGCCGCCGACTTGTCCGACGACTATAGGGTCGTCCCCACGACCACTGGCCAAAGTTGGCCAGCCGCCGACATGTCCGACGACTATAGGGTCGTCCCCACGACCCCAGGGCAAGATTGGCCCGCCACCGTCATGTCCGACGACTATAGGTTCGTCCCTACGACCCTGGGCATACGTTGGCCTGCCGCCGACATGTCCCACGATTATAGGGTCGTCCCCACGACCACTGGCCAAAGTTGCCCAGCCGCCGACATGTCCGACGACTATAGGGTCGTCCCTACCACCCGGGACTAGGTTGGCCCGCCGCCGACATGTCCGACGACTATAGGGTCGTCCCCACGCCCCGAGCCAAAGTTGTCCAGCCGCCGAAATGTCCGACGACTATAGGGTCGTCCCCACGACCCCGGGACAAGATTGGCCCGCCACCGTCATGTCCGACGACTATACGGTCGTCCCCTCTACCGCGGGACTAGGTTGGCCCGCCGCCGACGTGTCCTACGACTATGGGGTCGTCCCCACGACCACGAGAATAGGTTGGCCAGCCGCCGACATGTCCGACGACTATAGGGTCGTCCCCACGACCCCGGGACTAGGTTGGCCCGCCGCCGACATGTCCGACGTCTATACGGTCGTCCCCACGACCCCGGGGCAAGATTGGCCCGCCGCCGACGTGTCCGACGACTATAGGGTCGTCCCCACGACCCCGGGACTAGGTTGGCCCGCCGCCGACATGTCCGACGTCTATACGGTTGTCCCCACGACCCCGGGGCAAGATTGGCCCGCCACCGTCATGTCCGACGACTATAGGTTCGTCCCCACGACCCCGGGAGTAGGTTGGCCCGCCGCCGACTTGTCCGACGACTATAGGGTCGTCCTCACGACCACTGGCCAAAGTTGGCCAGCCGCCGACATGTCCGACGACTATAGGGTCGTCCCCACGACCCCGGGGCAAGATTGGCCCGCCACCGTCATGTCCGACGACTATAGGTTCGTCCCTACGACCCTGGGCATACGTTGGCCTGCCGCCGACATGCCCCACGACTATAGGGTCGTCCCCACGACCACTGGCCAAAGTTGCCCAGCCGCCGACATGTCCGACGACTATAGGGTCGTCCCCACGAACCCGGGACTAGGTTGGCCAGTCACCGACATGTCCGACGACTATAGGGTCGTCCCCAAGACCACGGGCCAAAGTTGCCCTGCCGCCGACATGTCCGACGACTATAGGGTCGTCCCCACGACCCCAGGACTAGGTTGGCCGGCCGCCGACTTGTCCGACGTCTATACGGTCGTCCCCACGACCCCGGGGCAAGATTGGCCCGCCGCCGACATGTCCGACGTCTATACGGTCGTCCCCACGACCCCGGGGCATGATTGGCCCGCCACCGTCATGTCTGACGACTATAGGTTCGTCCCCACGACCCCGGGAGTAGGTTGGCCCGCCGCCGACTTGTCCGACGACTATAGGGTCGTCCCCACGACCACTGGCCAAAGTTGGCCAGCCGCCGACATGTCCGACGAATATAGGGTCGTCCCCACGACCCCGGGGCAAGATTGGCCCGCCACCGTCATGTCCGACGACTATAGGATCGTCCCTACGACCCTGGGCATACGTTGGCCTGCCGCCGACATGTCCGACGACTATAGGGTCGTCCCCACGGCCACTGGCCAAAGTTGCCCAGCCGACGACATGTCCGACGACTATAGGGTCGTCCCTACCACCCCGGGACTAGGTTGGCCCGCCGCCGACATGTCCGACGACTTTAGGGTCGTCCCCACGCCCCGAGCCAAAGTTGGTCAGCCGCCGAAATGCCCGACGACTATAGGGTCGTCCCCACGACCCCGGGACAAGATTGGCCCGCCACCGTCATGTCCGACGACTATACGGTCGTCCCCTCGACCCCGGGACTAGGTTGGCCCGCCGCCGACGTGTCCTACGACTATGGGGTCGTCCCCACGACCACGAGAATAGGTTGGCCAGCCGCCGACATGTCCGACGACTATAGGGTCGTCCCCACGACCCCGGGACTAGGTTCGCCCGCCGCCGACATGTCCGACGTCTATACGGTCGTCCCCACGACCCCGGGGCAAGATTGCCCCGCCGCCGACGTGTCCTACGACTATGGGGTCGTCCTCACGACCACGAGAATAGGTTGGCCAGCCGCCGACATGTTCGACCACTATAGGGTCGTCCCCACGACCCCGGGACTAGGTTGGCCCGCCGCCGACATGTCCGACGTCTATACGGTCGTCCCCACGACCCCGGGGCAAGATTGGCCCGCCACCGTCATGTCCGACGACTATAGGTTCGTCCCCACGACCCCGGGAGTAGGTTGGCCCGCCGCCGACTTGTCCGACGACTATAGGGTCGTCCCCACGACCCCGGGACTAGGTTGGCCAGCCGCCGACATGTCCGACGACTATACGGTCGTCCCCACGACCACGGGACTAGGTTGGCCCGCCGCCGACTTGTCCGACGACTATAGGGTCGTCCCTACCACCCCGGGACTAGGTTGGCCAGCCGCCGACATGTCCGACGTCTATAGGGTCGTCCCCACGACACCCGGGCTAGATTGCCCCGGCACCGTCATGTCCGACGACTATAGGGTCGTCCCCACGACCACGGGACTAGGTTGGCCCGCCGCCGACATGTCCGACGTCTATAGGGTCGTCCCCACGCCCCGGGCCAAAGTTGGCCAGCCGCAGACATGTCCGACGACTATAGGGTCGTCCCCACGACCCCGGGACTAGATTGGCCCGCCACCGTCATGTCCGACGACTATAGGGCCGTCTCCACGACCCCGGGACTAGGTTGGCCCGCCGCCGACTTGTCCGACGACTATAGGGTCGTCCCCACGACCACAGTCCAATGTTGCCCAGCCGCCGACATGTCCGACGACTATAGGGTCGTCCCCACGACCCCGGGACTAGGTTGGCCGGTCGCCGACATGTCCGACGTCTATAGGGTCGTCCCCACGACCCCGGGACTAGATTGGCCCGCCACCGTCATGTCCGACGACTATAGGGCCGTCCCCACGACCCCGGGTCTAGGTTGGCCCGCCGCCGACTTGTCCGACGACTATAGGGTCGTCCCCACGACCCCGGGAGTAGGTTGGCCCGCCGCCGACTTGTCCGACGACTATAGGGTCGTCCCCACGAACCCGGGACTAGGTTGGCCAGTCACCGACATGTCCGACGACTATAGGGTCGTCCCCAAGACCACGGGCCAAAGTTGCCCTGCCGCCGACATGTCCGACGACTATAGGGTCGTCCCCACGACCCCGGGTCTAGGTTGGCCCGCCGCCGACTTGTCCGACGACTATACGGTCGTCCCCACGACCACGGGACTAGGTTGGCACGCCGCCGACTTGTCCGACGTCTATAGGGTCGTGCCTACCACCCCGGGACTAGGTTGGCCAGCCGCCGACATGTCCGACGTCTATAGGGTCGTCCCCGCGACCCCGGGGCTAGATTGCCCCGGCACCGTCATATCCGACGACTATAGGGTCGTCCCGACGACCACGGGACTAGGTTGGCCCGCCGCCGACATGTCCGACGTCTATAGGGTCGTCCCCACGCCCCGGGCCAAAGTTGGCCAGCCGCCGACATGTCCGACGACTATAGGGTCGTCCCCACGACCCCGGGACTAGATTGGCCCGCCACCGTCATGTCCGACGACTATAGGGCCGTCTCCACGACCCCGGGACTAGGTTGGCCCGCCGCCGACTTGTCCGACGACTATAGGGTCGTCCCCAAAACCACTGGCCAAAGTTGCCCAGCCGCCGACATGTCCGACGACTATAGCGTCGTCCCCACGCCCCGGGCCAAAGATGGCCAGCCGCCGACATGTCCGACGACTATAGGGTCGTCCGCACGACCCCGAGACTAGATTGGCCCGCCACCGTCATGTCCGACGACTATACGGTTGTCCCCACGACCCCGGGACTACGTTGGCCCGCCGCCGACGTGTCCTACGTCTATGGGGTCGTCCCCACGACCCCGGGACTAGGTTGGCCAGTCACCGACATGTCCGACGACTATAGGGTCGTCCCCACGCCCCGGGACAAAGATGGCCAGCCGCCGACATGTCCGAAGACTATAGGGTCGTCCCCACGACCCCGGGACTAGATTGGCCCGCCACCGTCATGTCCGACGACTATACGGTCGTCCCCTCGACCCCGGGACTAGGTTGGCCCGCCGCCGACGTGTCCTACGACTATGGGGTCGTCCCCACGACCACGAAACGAGGTTGGGCAGCCGCCGACATGTCCGCCGACTATAGGATCGTCCCCACCACCCCGGGTCTAGGTTGGCCAGCCGCCGACATGTCCGACGACTATAGGGTCGTCCCCACGACCACGGGCCAAATTTGCCCTGCCGCCGACATGTCCGACGACTATAGGGTCGTCCCCACGACCACTGTCCAAAGTTGCCCAGCCGCCGACATGTCCGACGACTATAGGGTCGTCCCCACGACCCCGGGACTAGGTTCGCCGGCCGCCGACTTGTCCGACGACTATAGGGTCGTCCCCACGACCCCGGGACTAGGTCGGCCCGCCGCCGACTTGTCCGACGACTATAGGGTCGTCCCCACGAACCCGGGACTAGGTTGGCCAGTCACCGACATGTCCGACGACTATAGGGTCGTTCCCAAGACCACGGGCCAAAGTTGCCCTGCCGCCGACATGTCCGACGACTATAGGGTCGTCCCCACGACCCCGGGTCTAGGTTGGCCCGCCGGCGACTAGTCCGACGACTATAGGGTCGTCCCCACGACCCCGGGAGTAGGTTGGCCCGCCGCCGACTTGTCCGACGTCTATAGGGTCGTGCCTACCACCCCGGGACTAGGTTGGCCAGCCGCCGACATGTCCGACGTCTATAGGGTCGTCCCCGCGACCCCGGGGCTAGATTGCCCCGGCACCGTCATATCCGACGACTATAGGGTCGTCCCGACGACCACGGGACTAGGTTGGCCCGCCGCCGACATGTCCGACGTCTATAGGGTCGTCCCCACGCCCCGGGCCAAAGTTGGCCAGCCGCCGACATGTCCGACGACTATAGGGTCGTCCCCACGACCCCGGGACTAGATTGGCCCGCCACCGTCATGTCCGACGACTATAGAGCCGTCTCCACGACCCCGGGACTAGGTTGGCCCGCCGCCGACTTGTCCGACGACTATAGGGTCGTCCCCAAAACCACTGGCCAAAGTTGCCCAGCCGCCGACATGTCCGACGACTATAGCGTCGTCCCCACGCCCCGGGCCAAAGATGGCCAGCCGCCGACATGTCCGACGACTATAGAGTCGTCCGCACGACCCCGAGACTAGATTGGCCCGCCACCGTCATTTCCGACGACTATACGGTTGTCCCCACGACCCCGGGACTAGGTTGGCCCGCCGCCGACGTGTCCTACGACTATGGGGTCGTCCCCACGACCACGAAACGAGGTTGGGCAGCCGCCGACATGTCCGCCGACTATAGGATCGTCCCCTCGACCCCGGGACTAGGTTGGCCCGCCGCCGACGTGTCCTACGACTATGGGGTCGTCCCCACGACCACGAGAATAGGTTGGCCAGCCGCCGACATGTCCGACGACTATAGGGTCGTCCCCACGACCCCGGGACTAGGTTGGCCGGTCGCCGACTTGTCCGACGACTATAGGGTCGTCCCCACGAACCCGGGACTAGGTCGGTCCGCCGCCGACTTGTCCGACGACTATAGGGTCGTCCCCACGACCCTGGGCATACGTTGGCCTGCCGCCGACATGTCCCACGATTATAGGGTCGTCCCCACGACCACTGGCCAAAGTTGCCCAGCCGCCGACATGTCCGACGACTATAGGGTCGTCCCTACCACCCGGGACTAGGTTGGCCCGCCGCCGACATGTCCGACGACTATAGGGTCGTCCCCACGACACCGGGACTAGATTGGTCAGCCGCCGACATGTCCGACGACTATAGGGTCGTCCCCACGACCCCGGGGCTAGATTGGCCAGCCGCCGTCATTTCCGACGACTATAGGGTCGTCCCCACGACACCGGGACTAGATTGGTCAGCCGCCGACATGTCCGACGACTATAGGGGCGTCCCCACGACCCCGGGACTAGGTTGGCCCGCCGCCGACTTGTCCGACGACTATAGGGTCGTCCCCATGACCACGTGCGAAAGCTGCCCAGCCGCCGACATGTCCGACGACTATAGGGTCGTCCCCACGACACCGGGACTAGATTGGCCCGCCACCCTCATGTCCGACGACTGTAGGGTCGTTCCCACGACCCCGGGACTAGATTGGCCCGCCACCGTCATGTCCGACGACTATAGGGTCGTCCCCACGACACCGGGACTAGATTGGTCAGCCGCCGACATGTCCGACGACTATAGGGTCGTCCCCACGACCCCGGGGCTAGATTGGCCAGCCGCCGTCATTTCCGACGACTATAGGGTCGTCCCCACGACCCCGGGGCTAGATTGGCCAGCCGCCGACTTGTCCGACGACTATAGGGTCGACCCTCCCACCCCGGAACTAGGTTGGCCAGCCGCCGACATGTCCGACGACTATAGGGTCGTCCCCACGACCCCGGGGCTAGATTGGCCAGCCGCCGTCATTTCCGACGACTATAGGGTCGTCCCCACGACCCCGGGACTAGGTTGGCCCGCCGCCGACTTGTCCGACGACTATAGGGCCGTCCCCACGACCCCGGGACTAGGTTGGCCAGCCGCCGACATGTTCGACGACTATGGGGTCGTCCCCACGTCCCCCGGACTAGATTGCCCCGCCACCGTCATGTCCGACGAATATAGGGTCGTCTCCACGACCCCGGGACTAGGTTGGCCCGCCGCCGACTTGTCCGACGACTATAGGGGCGTCCCCACGACCCCCGGACTAGGTTGACCCGCCACCGTCATGTCCGACGACTATAGGGTCGTCTCCACGACCCCGGGACTAGGTTGGCCCGCCGCCGACTTGTCCGACGACTATAGGGTCGTCCCCATGACCTCGGGCGAAAGCTGCCCAGCCGCCGACATGTCCGACGACTATAGGGTCGTCCCCACGACACCGGGACTAGATTGGTCAGCCGCCGACATGTCCGACGACTATAGGGTCGTCCCCACGACCCCGGGGCTAGATTGGCCAGCCGCCGTCATTTCCGACGACTATAGGGTCGTCCCCACGACCCCGGGAATATTTTGGCCCGCCGCCGACATGTCCGACGACTATAGGGTCGTCTCCACGACCACGGGCCAAAGTTGCCCAGCCGCCCACCTGTCCGACGACTATAGGGTCGTCCCCACGACCCCGGGACTAGATTGGCCCGCCACCGTCATGTCCGACGACTATAGGGTCGTCCCCACGACCCCGGGACTAGGTTGGCCCGCCGCCAACTTGTCCGACGACTATAGGTTCGTCCCCACGACCCCCGGACTAGATTGACCCGCCACCGTCATGTCCGACGACTATAGGGTCGTCTCCACGACCCCGGGACTAGGTTGGCCAGCCGCCGATATGTTCGACGACTATGGGGTCGTCCCCACGACCCCCGGACTAGATTGCCCCGCCACCGTCATGTCCGACGACTATAGGGTCGTCTCCACGACCCCGGGACTTGGTTGGCCCGCCGCCGACTTGTCCGAGGACTATAGAGTCGTCCCTCCCACCCCGGAACTAGGTTGGCCAGCCGCCGACATGTCCGACGACTATACGGTCGTCCCCACGACCCCGGGTATAGATTGGCCCGCCACCGTCATGTCCGAGGACTATAGGGTCGTCCCCACGACCCCGGGACTAGGTTGGCCCGCCGCCGACTTGTCCGACGACTATAGGGTCGTCCCCACGACCCCCGGACTAGATTGACCCGCCACCGTCATGTCCGACGACTATAGGGTCGTCCCCACGACCCCGGGACTAGGTTGGCCCGCCGCCGACTTGTCCGACGAATATAGGGTCGTCCCCACGACCCCCGGACTAGATTGACCCGCCACCGTCATGTCCGACGACTATAGGGTCGTCTCCACGACCCCGGGACTAGGTTGGCCAGCCGCCGACATGTCCGACGACTATAGAGTCGTCCCTACGACCCCGGGGCTATATTGGCCCGCCACCGTCATGTCCGCCAACTATAGGGTCGTCCCCACGACCCCGGGATTAGATTGGCCCGCCACCGTCATGTCCGACGACTATAGGGTCGTCCCCACGACCCCGGGACTAGGTTGGCCCTCCGCCGACTTGTCCGACGCCTATAGGGTCGTCCCCACGACCCCGGGACTAGATTGGCCCGCCACCGTCATGTCCGACGACTATAGGGTCGTCCCCACGACCCCGGGACTGCGTTGGCCCGCCGCCGACTTGTCCGACGACTATAGGGTCATCCCCACGACCCCGAGACTAGATTGGCCCGCCATCGTCATGTCCGCCGACTATAGGGTCGTCCCCACGACCCCGGAACTAGGTTGGCCCACCGCCGACTTGTCCGCCGAATATAGGGTCGTCCACACGACCACGGGCCAAAGTTGCCCAACCGCCGACATGTCCGACGACTATAGGGTCTTCCCCACGACCCCGGGACTAGATTGGCCCGCCATCGTCATGTCCGCCGACTATAGGGTCGTCCCCACGACCCCGGAACTAGGTTGGCCCACCGCCGACTTGTCCGCCGAATATAGGGTCGTCCACACGACCACGGGCCAAAGTTGGTCAGGCGCCGACATGTCCGACGACTATAGGGTCGTCCCCACGACCCCGGGACTAGATTGGCCAGCCGCCGACATGTCCGACGACTATAGGGTCGTCCCCACGAACCCGGGACTAGGTTGGCCAGTCGCCGATATGTCCGACGACTATAGGGTCCTCCCCACGACCACGGGCCAAAGTTGGCCAGCCGCCGACATGTCCGACGACTATAGGGACGTCCCCACGACCCCGGGCCTACGTTGGCCCGCCGCCGACATGTCCGACGACTATAGGGTCGTCCCCACGGCCCTGGGACTAGATTGGCCCGCCACCGTCATGTCCGACGACTATAGGATCGTCCACACGACTACGGGCCAAAGTTGGTCAGCCGCCGACATGTCCGACGACTATAGGGTCGTCCCCACGACCCCGGGACTAGATTGGCCCGCCACCGTCATGTCCGACGACTATAGGGTCGTTCCCACGACCCCGCGACTAGATTGGCCCGCCACCGACTTGTCCGACGACTATAGGGGCGTCCCCACGACCCCGGGACCAGGTTGGCCAGCCGCCGACATGTCCGACGACTATAGGGTCGTCCCCACGACCCCGGGACTAGATTGGCCCGCCACCATCATGTCCGACGACTATAGGGTCGTCCCCACGACCCCGGGACTAGGATGGCCAGCCGCCGACATGTCCGACGACTATAGGGTCGTCCCCACGACCCCGGGGCTAGATTGGCCCGCCACCGTCATGTCCGACGACTATAGGGTCGTCTCCACGACCACGGGCCAAAGTTGCCCAGCCGCCCACCTGTCCGACGACTATAGGGTCGTCCCCACGACCCCGGGACTAGATTGGCCCGCCACCGTCATGTCCGACGACTATAGGGTCGTCCCCACGACCCCGGGACTAGGTTGGCCCGCCGCCAACTTGTCCGACGACTATAGGTTCGTCCCCACGACCCCCGGACTAGATTGACCCGCCACCGTCATGTCCGACGACTATAGGGTCGTCTCCACGACCCCGGGACTAGGTTGGCCAGCCGCCGATATGTTCGACGACTATGGGGTCGTCCCCACGACCCCCGGACTAGATTGCCCCGCCACCGTCATGTCCGACGACTATAGGGTCGTCTCCACGACCCCGGGACTTGGTTGGCCCGCCGCCGACTTGTCCGAGGACTATAGAGTCGTCCCTCCCACCCCGGAACTAGGTTGGCCAGCCGCCGACATGTCCGACGACTATACGGTCGTCCCCACGACCCCGGGTATAGATTGGCCCGCCACCGTCATGTCCGAGGACTATAGGGTCGTCCCCACGACCCCGGGACTAGGTTGGCCCGCCGCCGACTTGTCCGACGACTATAGGGTCGTCCCCACGACCCCCGGACTAGATTGACCCGCCACCGTCATGTCCGACGACTATAGGGTCGTCCCCACGACCCCGGGACTAGGTTGGCCCGCCGCCGACTTGTCCGACGAATATAGGGTCGTCCCCACGACCCCCGGACTAGATTGACCCGCCACCGTCATGTCCGACGACTATAGGGTCGTCTCCACGACCCCGGGACTAGGTTGGCCAGCCGCCGACATGTCCGACGACTATAGAGTCGTCCCTACGACCCCGGGGCTATATTGGCCCGCCACCGTCATGTCCGCCAACTATAGGGTCGTCCCCACGACCCCGGGATTAGATTGGCCCGCCACCGTCATGTCCGACGACTATAGGGTCGTCCCCACGACCCCGGGACTAGGTTGGCCCTCCGCCGACTTGTCCGACGCCTATAGGGTCGTCCCCACGACCCCGGGACTAGATTGGCCCGCCACCGTCATGTCCGACGACTATAGGGTCGTCCCCACGACCCCGGGACTGCGTTGGCCCGCCGCCGACTTGTCCGACGACTATAGGGTCATCCCCACGACCCCGAGACTAGATTGGCCCGCCATCGTCATGTCCGCCGACTATAGGGTCGTCCCCACGACCCCGGAACTAGGTTGGCCCACCGCCGACTTGTCCGCCGAATATAGGGTCGTCCACACGACCACGGGCCAAAGTTGCCCAACCGCCGACATGTCCGACGACTATAGGGTCTTCCCCACGACCCCGGGACTAGATTGGCCCGCCATCGTCATGTCCGCCGACTATAGGGTCGTCCCCACGACCCCGGAACTAGGTTGGCCCACCGCCGACTTGTCCGCCGAATATAGGGTCGTCCACACGACCACGGGCCAAAGTTGCCCAACCGCCGACATGTCCGACGACTATAGGGTCTTCCCCACGACCCCGGGACTAGATTGGCCCGCCATCGTCATGTCCGACGACTATACGGTCGTCCCCACGACCCCGGGTATAGATTGGCCCGCCACCGTCATGTCCGAGGACTATAGGGTCGTCCCCACGACCCCGGGACTAGGTTGGCCCGCCGCCGACTTGTCCGACGACTATAGGGTCGTCCCCACGACCCCCGGACTAGATTGACCCGCCACCGTCATGTCCGACGACTATAGGGTCGTCCCCACGACCCCGGGACTAGGTTGGCCCGCCGCCGACTTGTCCGACGAATATAGGGTCGTCCCCACGACCCCCGGACTAGATTGACCCGCCACCGTCATGTCCGACGACTATAGGGTCGTCTCCACGACCCCGGGACTAGGTTGGCCAGCCGCCGACATGTCCGACGACTATAGAGTCGTCCCTACGACCCCGGGGCTATATTGGCCCGCCACCGTCATGTCCGCCAACTATAGGGTCGTCCCCACGACCCCGGGATTAGATTGGCCCGCCACCGTCATGTCCGACGACTATAGGGTCGTCCCCACGACCCCGGGACTAGGTTGGCCCTCCGCCGACTTGTCCGACGCCTATAGGGTCGTCCCCACGACCCCGGGACTAGATTGGCCCGCCACCGTCATGTCCGACGACTATAGGGTCGTCCCCACGACCCCGGGACTGCGTTGGCCCGCCGCCGACTTGTCCGACGACTATAGGGTCATCCCCACGACCCCGAGACTAGATTGGCCCGCCATCGTCATGTCCGCCGACTATAGGGTCGTCCCCACGACCCCGGAACTAGGTTGGCCCACCGCCGACTTGTCCGCCGAATATAGGGTCGTCCACACGACCACGGGCCAAAGTTGCCCAACCGCCGACATGTCCGACGACTATAGGGTCTTCCCCACGACCCCGGGACTAGATTGGCCCGCCATCGTCATGTCCGCCGACTATAGGGTCGTCCCCACGACCCCGGAACTAGGTTGGCCCACCGCCGACTTGTCCGCCGAATATAGGGTCGTCCACACGACCACGGGCCAAAGTTGGTCAGGCGCCGACATGTCCGACGACTATAGGGTCGTCCCCACGACCCCGGGACTAGATTGGCCAGCCGCCGACATGTCCGACGACTATAGGGTCGTCCCCACGAACCCGGGACTAGGTTGGCCAGTCGCCGATATGTCCGACGACTATAGGGTCCTCCCCACGACCACGGGCCAAAGTTGGCCAGCCGCCGACATGTCCGACGACTATAGGGACGTCCCCACGACCCCGGGCCTACGTTGGCCCGCCGCCGACATGTCCGACGACTATAGGGTCGTCCCCACGGCCCTGGGACTAGATTGGCCCGCCACCGTCATGTCCGACGACTATAGGATCGTCCACACGACTACGGGCCAAAGTTGGTCAGCCGCCGACATGTCCGACGACTATAGGGTCGTCCCCACGACCCCGGGACTAGATTGGCCCGCCACCGTCATGTCCGACGACTATAGGGTCGTTCCCACGACCCCGCGACTAGATTGGCCCGCCACCGACTTGTCCGACGACTATAGGGGCGTCCCCACGACCCCGGGACCAGGTTGGCCAGCCGCCGACATGTCCGACGACTATAGGGTCGTCCCCACGACCCCGGGACTAGATTGGCCCGCCACCATCATGTCCGACGACTATAGGGTCGTCCCCACGACCCCGGGACTAGGATGGCCAGCCGCCGACATGTCCGACGACTATAGGGTCGTCCCCACGACCCCGGGGCTAGATTGGCCCGCCACCGTCATGTCCGACGACTATAGGGTCGTCCCCACGACCCCCGGACTAGGTTGGCCCGCCGCCGACTTGTCCGACGACTATAGGGTCGTCCCCACGACCCCGGGACTAGGTTGGCCCGCCGCCGACATGTTCGACGACTATGGGGTCGTTCCCACGAGCCCGGGACTAGATTGGCCCGCCACCGTCATGTCCGACGACTATAGGTTCTTCCCTACGACCCTGGGCATACGTTGGCCCGCCGCCGACATGTCCGACGACTATAGGGTCGTCCCCATGATCCCGGGACTAGGTTGGCCAGCCGCCGACATGTCCGACGACTATAGGGTCGTCCCCACGGCCCCGGGAATAGATTGGCCCACTACCGTCATGTCCGACGACTACAGGGTCGTCCGCATGACCCCAGGAGTAGATTGGCCCGCCACCATCATGTCAGACGACTATAGGGTCAGCCCCACGACCCCGGGACTAGGATGGCCCGCCGCCGACTTGTCCGACGACCATAGGGTCGTCCCCACGACCCCGGGACTAGGTTGGCCAACCGCCGACATGTCCGACGACTATAGGGTCGTCCCCACGACCCCCGGACTAGGTTGGCCCGCGGCCGACTTGTCTGACGACTATAGGGTCGTCCGCATGACCCCAGGAGTAGATTGGCCCGCCACCATCATGTCAGACGACTATAGGGTCAGCCCCACGACCCCGGGACTAGGATGGCCCGCCGCCGACTTGTCCGACGACCATAGGGTCGTCCCCACGACCCCGGGACTAGGTTGGCCAACCGCCGACATGTCCGACGACTATAGGGTCGTCCCCACGACCCCGGGCCAAAGCTGGCCAGCCGCCGACATGTCCGACGACTATAGGGTCCTCCCGACGACCCCGGGACTAGGTTCGCCAGCCGCCGACATGTGCGACGACTATAGGGTCGTCCCCACGACACCGGGGCAAAGCTGGCCACCCGCCGACATGTCCGACGGCTATAGGGTCGTCCCCACGACCCCAGGAGTAGATTGGCCCGCCACCATCATGTCAGACGACTATAGGGTCGGCCCCACGACCCCGGGACTCGGATGGCCCGCCGCCGACTTGTCCGACGACTATAGGGTCGTCCCCACGACCCCGGGACTAGGTTGGCCAACCGCCGACATGTCCGACGACTATAGGGTCGTCCCGACGACCCCGGGCCAAAGCTGGCCAGACGCCGACGTGTCCGACGACTATAGGGTCGTCCCCACGACCCCGGGACTAGGTTGGCCCGCCACCATCATGTCCGACGACTATAGGGTCGTCCCCACGACCCCGTGACTAGGTTGGCCCGCCGCCGACTTGTCCGACGACTGTAGGGTCGTCCCCACGACCCCGGGACTAGATTGGCCCGCCCCCGTCATGTCCGACGACTATAGGGTCGTCCCCACGACCCCGGGACTAGGTTGGCCCGCCGCCGACTTGTCCGACGACTATAGGGTCGTCCCCACGACCCCCGGACTAGGTTGGCCCGCCGCCGACTTGTCCGACGACTATAGGGACGTCCCCACGACCACGGGCCAAAGTTGCCCAACCGCCGACATGTCCGACGACTATAGGGTCTTCCCCACGACCCCGGGACTAGATTGGCCCGCCACCGTCATGTCCGACGACTATAGGGTCGTCCCCACGACCCCGGGACTAGGTTGGCCCGCCGCCGACTTGTCCGACGACTATAGGGTCGTCCCCACGACCCCCGGACTAGATTGACCCGCCACCGTCATGACCGACGACTATAGGGTCGTCTCCACGACCCCGGGACTAGGTTGGCCCGCCGCCGACTTGTCCGACGACTATAGGGTCGTCCCTACGACCCCGGGGCTAGGTTGGCCCGCCGCCGACTTGTCCGACGACTATAGGGTCGTCCCCACGACCCCAGGAGTAGATTGGCCCGCCACCGTCATGTCCGACGACTCTAGGGTCGTCCCCACGACCCCGGGACTAGGTTGGCCCGCCGCCGACATGTTCGACGACTATAGGGTCGTCCCCACGACCCCAGGAGTAGATTGCCCCGCCACCGTCATGTCCGACGACTATAGCGACGTCCCTCCCACTCCGGAACTAGGTTGGCCAGCCGCCGACATGTCCGACGACTATAGGGTCCTCCCCACGACCCCGGGCCTAGGTTGGCCCGCCGCCGACTTGTCCGACGACTATAGGGTCGTCCCCACGACCCCGGGGCTAGGTTGGCCAGCCGCCGACATGTCCGACGACTATAGGGTCCTCCCCACGACCCCGGGACTAGGTTGGCCCGCCGCCGACTTGTCCGACGACTATAGGGTCGTCCCCACGACCCCGGGGCTAGGTTGGCCCGCCGCCGACTTGTCCGACGACTATAGGGTCGTCCCCACGACCCCAGGAGTAGATTGCCCCGCCACCGTCATGTCCGACGACTATAGGGTCGTCCCCACGACCCCGGGACTAGGTTCGCCAGCCGCCGACATGTCCGACGACTATAGGGTCGTTCCCACGACCCCCGGACTAGGTTGGCCCGCCGCCGACTTGTCCGACGACTATAGCGACGTCCCTCCCACTCCGGAACTAGGTTGGCCAGCCGCCGACATGTCCGACGACTATAGGGTCCTCCCCACGACCCCGGGACTAGGTTGGCCCGCCGCCGACTTGTCCGACGACTATAGGGTCGTCCCCACGACCCCGGGGCTAGGTTGGCCCGCCGCCGACTTGTCCGACGACTATAGGGTCGTCCCCACGACCCCAGGAGTAGATTGCCCCGCCACCGTCATGTCCGACGACTATAGGGTCGTCCCCACGACCCCGGGACTAGGTTCGCCAGCCGCCGACATGTCCGACGACTATAGGGTCGTTCCCACGACCCCCGGACTAGGTTGGCCCGCCGCCGACTTGTCCGACGACTATAGGGTCGTCCCCACGACCCCGGGACTAGATTGACCCGCCTCCGTCATGTCCGACGACTATAGGGTCGTCTCCACGACCCCGGGACAAGGTTGGCCCGCCGCCGACTTGTCCGACGACTATAGGGTCGTCCCCACGACCACGGGCCAAAGTTGCCCAGCCGCCGACATGTCCGACGACTATAGGGTCGTCCCCACGACCCCGGGCCAAAGCTCGCCAGCCGCCGACATGTCCGACGTCTATAAGGTCGTCCCCACGACCCCGGGACTAGGTTGGCCAGCCGCCGACATGTTCGACAACTATAGGGTCGTACCCACGACCCGGGGGCTAGGTTGGCCCGCCGCCGACTTGTCCGACGACTATAGGGTCGTCCCCACGCCCCCAGGAGTAGATTGCCACGCCACCGTCATGTCCGACGACTATAGGGTCGTCCCCACGACCCCGGGACAAGGTTCGCCAGCCGCCGACATGTCCGACGACTATAGGGTCGTCCCCACGACCCCGGGGCTAGATTGGCCCGCCACCGTCATGTCCGACGACTATAGGGTCGTCCCCACGACCCCGGGACTACGTTGGCCCGCCGCCGACTTGTCCGACGACTATAGGGACGTCCCCACGACCACGGGCCAAAGTTGCCCAACCGCCGACATGTCCGACGACTATAGGGTCTTCCCCACGACCCCGGGACTAGATTGGCCCGCCACCGTCATGTCCGACGACTATAGGGTCGTCCCCACGACCCCGGGGCTAGATTGGCCCGCCACCGTCATGTCCGACGACTATAGGGTCGTCCCCACGACCCCGGGACTACGTTGGCCCGCCGCCGACTTGTCCGACGACTATAGGGACGTCCCCACGACCACGGGCCAAAGTTGCCCAACCGCCGACATGTCCGACGACTATAGGGTCTTCCCCACGACCCCGGGACTAGATTGGCCCGCCACCGTCATGTCCGACGACTATAGGGTCGTCCCCACGACCCCGCGACTAGATTGGCCCGCCACCGACTTGTCTGAAGACTATAGGGGCTTCCCCAAGACCCCGGGACTAGGTTGGCCAGCCGCCGACATGTCCGACGACTATAGGGTCGTCTCCAAGACCCCGGGACTAGGTTGGCCAACCGCCGACATGTCCGACGACCATAGGGTCGTACCCACGACCCGGGGGCTAGGTTGGCCCGCCGCCGACTTGTCCGACGACTATAGGGTCGTCCCCACGCCCCCAGGAGTAGATTGCCACGCCACCGTCATGTCCGACGACTATAGGGTCGTCCCCACGACCCCGGGACAAGGTTCGCCAGCCGCCGACATGTCCGACGACTATAGGGTCGTCCCCACGACCCCGGGACTAGATTGACACGCCACCGTCATGTCCGACGACTATAGTGTCGTCTCCAAGACCCCGGGACTAGGTTGGCCCGCCGCCGACTTGTCCGACGACTATAGGGTCGTCCCCACGACCCCGGGGCTAGATTGGCCCGCCACCGTCATGTCCGACGACTATAGGGTCGTCCCCACGACCCCGGGACTACGTTGGCCCGCCGCCGACTTGTCCGACGACTATAGGGACGTCCCCACGACCACGGGACTAGGTTGGCCCGCCACCATCATGTCCGACGACTATAGGGTCGTCCCCACGACCCCGGGACTAGGTTGGCCCGCGGCCGACTTGTCTGACGACTATAGGGTCGTCCGCATGACCCCAGGAGTAGATTGGCCCGCCACCATCATGTCAGACGACTATAGGTTCGTCCCCACGACCCCGGGAGTAGGTTGGCCCGCCGCCGACTTGTCCGACGACTATAGGGTCGTCCCCACGACCACTGGCCAAAGTTGGCCAGCCGCCGACATGTCCGACGTCTATAGGGTCGTCCCCACGCCCCGGGCCAAAGTTGGCCAGCCGCCGACATGTCCGACGACTATAGGGTCGTCCCCACGACCCCGGGACTAGATTGGCCCGCCACCGTCATGTCCGACGACTATAGGTTCGTCCCCACGACCCCGGCAGTAGGTTGGCCCGCCGCCGACTTGTCCGACGACTATAGGGTCGTCCCCACGACCACTGGCCAAAGTTGGCCAGCCGCCGACATGTCCGACGACTATAGGGTCGTCCCCACGACCCCAGGGCAAGATTGGCCCGCCACCGTCATGTCCGACGACTATAGGTTCGTCCCTACGACCCTGGGCATACGTTGGCCTGCCGCCGACATGTCCCACGATTATAGGGTCGTCCCCACGACCACTGGCCAAAGTTGCCCAGCCGCCGACATGTCCGACGACTATAGGGTCGTCCCTACCACCCGGGACTAGGTTGGCCCGCCGCCGACATGTCCGACGACTATAGGGTCGTCCCCACGCCCCGAGCCAAAGTTGTCCAGCCGCCGAAATGTCCGACGACTATAGGGTCGTCCCCACAACCCCGGGACAAGATTGGCCCGCCACCGTCATGTCCGACGACTATACGGTCGTCCCCTCTACCGCGGGACTAGGTTGGCCCGCCGCCGACGTGTCCTACGACTATGGGGTCGTCCCCACGACCACGAGAATAGGTTGGCCAGCCGCCGACATGTCCGACGACTATAGGGTCGTCCCCACGACCCCGGGACTAGGTTGGCCCGCCGCCGACATGTCCGACGTCTATACGGTCGTCCCCACGACCCCGGGGCAAGATTGGCCCGCCGCCGACGTGTCCGACGACTATAGGGTCGTCCCCACGACCCCGGGACTAGGTTGGCCCGCCGCCGACATGTCCGACGTCTATACGGTTGTCCCCACGACCCCGGGGCAAGATTGGCCCGCCACCGTCATGTCCGACGACTATAGGTTCGTCCCCACGACCCCGGGAGTAGGTTGGCCCGCCGCCGACTTGTCCGACGACTATAGGGTCGTCCTCACGACCACTGGCCAAAGTTGGCCAGCCGCCGACATGTCCGACGACTATAGGGTCGTCCCCACGACCCCGGGGCAAGATTGGCCCGCCACCGTCATGTCCGACGACTATAGGTTCGTCCCTACGACCCTGGGCATACGTTGGCCTGCCGCCGACATGCCCCACGACTATAGGGTCGTCCCCACGACCACTGGCCAAAGTTGCCCAGCCGCCGACATGTCCGACGACTATAGGGTCGTCCCCACGAACCCGGGACTAGGTTGGCCAGTCACCGACATGTCCGACGACTATAGGGTCGTCCCCAAGACCACGGGCCAAAGTTGCCCTGCCGCCGACATGTCCGACGACTATAGGGTCGTCCCCACGACCCCAGGACTAGGTTGGCCGGCCGCCGACTTGTCCGACGTCTATACGGTCGTCCCCACGACCCCGGGGCAAGATTGGCCCGCCGCCGACATGTCCGACGTCTATACGGTCGTCCCCACGACCCCGGGGCATGATTGGCCCGCCACCGTCATGTCTGACGACTATAGGTTCGTCCCCACGACCCCGGGAGTAGGTTGGCCCGCCGCCGACTTGTCCGACGACTATAGGGTCGTCCCCACGACCACTGGCCAAAGTTGGCCAGCCGCCGACATGTCCGACGAATATAGGGTCGTCCCCACGACCCCGGGGCAAGATTGGCCCGCCACCGTCATGTCCGACGACTATAGGATCGTCCCTACGACCCTGGGCATACGTTGGCCTGCCGCCGACATGTCCGACGACTATAGGGTCGTCCCCACGGCCACTGGCCAAAGTTGCCCAGCCGACGACATGTCCGACGACTATAGGGTCGTCCCTACCACCCCGGGACTAGGTTGGCCCGCCGCCGACATGTCCGACGACTTTAGGGTCGTCCCCACGCCCCGAGCCAAAGTTGGTCAGCCGCCGAAATGCCCGACGACTATAGGGTCGTCCCCACGACCCCGGGACAAGATTGGCCCGCCACCGTCATGTCCGACGACTATACGGTCGTCCCCTCGACCCCGGGACTAGGTTGGCCCGCCGCCGACGTGTCCTACGACTATGGGGTCGTCCCCACGACCACGAGAATAGGTTGGCCAGCCGCCGACATGTCCGACGACTATAGGGTCGTCCCCACGACCCCGGGACTAGGTTCGCCCGCCGCCGACATGTCCGACGTCTATACGGTCGTCCCCACGACCCCGGGGCAAGATTGCCCCGCCGCCGACGTGTCCTACGACTATGGGGTCGTCCTCACGACCACGAGAATAGGTTGGCCAGCCGCCGACATGTTCGACCACTATAGGGTCGTCCCCACGACCCCGGGACTAGGTTGGCCCGCCGCCGACATGTCCGACGTCTATACGGTCGTCCCCACGACCCCGGGGCAAGATTGGCCCGCCACCGTCATGTCCGACGACTATAGGTTCGTCCCCACGACCCCGGGAGTAGGTTGGCCCGCCGCCGACTTGTCCGACGACTATAGGGTCGTCCCCACGACCCCGGGACTAGGTTGGCCAGCCGCCGACATGTCCGACGACTATACGGTCGTCCCCACGACCACGGGACTAGGTTGGCCCGCCGCCGACTTGTCCGACGACTATAGGGTCGTCCCTACCACCCCGGGACTAGGTTGGCCAGCCGCCGACATGTCCGACGTCTATAGGGTCGTCCCCACGACACCCGGGCTAGATTGCCCCGGCACCGTCATGTCCGACGACTATAGGGTCGTCCCCACGACCACGGGACTAGGTTGGCCCGCCGCCGACATGTCCGACGTCTATAGGGTCGTCCCCACGCCCCGGGCCAAAGTTGGCCAGCCGCAGACATGTCCGACGACTATAGGGTCGTCCCCACGACCCCGGGACTAGATTGGCCCGCCACCGTCATGTCCGACGACTATAGGGCCGTCTCCACGACCCCGGGACTAGGTTGGCCCGCCGCCGACTTGTCCGACGACTATAGGGTCGTCCCCACGACCACTGGCCGAAGTTGCCCAGCCGCCGACATGTCCGACGACTATAGGGTCGTCCCCACGCCCCGGGCCAAAGATGGCCAGCCGCCGACATGTCCGACGACTATAGGGTCGTCCCCACGACCCCGGGACTAGATTGGCCCGCCACCGTCATGTCCGACGACTATACGGTCGTCCCCACGACCCCGGGACTAGGTGGGCCCGCCGCCGACGAGTCCTACGACTATGGGGTCGTCCCCACGACCACGAGATGAGGTTGGCCAGCCGCCGACATGTCCGACGACTATAGGGTCGTCCCCACCACCCCGGGTCTAGGTTGGCCAGCCGCCGACATGTCCGACGACTATAGGGTCGTCCCCACGACCACGGGCCAAAGTTGCCCTGCCGCCGACATGTCCGACGACTATAGGGTCGTCCCCACGACCACAGTCCAATGTTGCCCAGCCGCCGACATGTCCGACGACTATAGGGTCGTCCCCACGACCCCGGGACTAGGTTGGCCGGTCGCCGACATGTCCGACGTCTATAGGGTCGTCCCCACGACCCCGGGACTAGATTGGCCCGCCACCGTCATGTCCGACGACTATAGGGCCGTCCCCACGACCCCGGGTCTAGGTTGGCCCGCCGCCGACTTGTCCGACGACTATAGGGTCGTCCCCACGACCCCGGGAGTAGGTTGGCCCGCCGCCGACTTGTCCGACGACTATAGGGTCGTCCCCACGAACCCGGGACTAGGTTGGCCAGTCACCGACATGTCCGACGACTATAGGGTCGTCCCCAAGACCACGGGCCAAAGTTGCCCTGCCGCCGACATGTCCGACGACTATAGGGTCGTCCCCACGACCCCGGGTCTAGGTTGGCCCGCCGCCGACTTGTCCGACGACTATACGGTCGTCCCCACGACCACGGGACTAGGTTGGCACGCCGCCGACTTGTCCGACGTCTATAGGGTCGTGCCTACCACCCCGGGACTAGGTTGGCCAGCCGCCGACATGTCCGACGTCTATAGGGTCGTCCCCGCGACCCCGGGGCTAGATTGCCCCGGCACCGTCATATCCGACGACTATAGGGTCGTCCCGACGACCACGGGACTAGGTTGGCCCGCCGCCGACATGTCCGACGTCTATAGGGTCGTCCCCACGCCCCGGGCCAAAGTTGGCCAGCCGCCGACATGTCCGACGACTATAGGGTCGTCCCCACGACCCCGGGACTAGATTGGCCCGCCACCGTCATGTCCGACGACTATAGGGCCGTCTCCACGACCCCGGGACTAGGTTGGCCCGCCGCCGACTTGTCCGACGACTATAGGGTCGTCCCCAAAACCACTGGCCAAAGTTGCCCAGCCGCCGACATGTCCGACGACTATAGCGTCGTCCCCACGCCCCGGGCCAAAGATGGCCAGCCGCCGACATGTCCGACGACTATAGGGTCGTCCGCACGACCCCGAGACTAGATTGGCCCGCCACCGTCATGTCCGACGACTATACGGTTGTCCCCACGACCCCGGGACTACGTTGGCCCGCCGCCGACGTGTCCTACGTCTATGGGGTCGTCCCCACGACCCCGGGACTAGGTTGGCCAGTCACCGACATGTCCGACGACTATAGGGTCGTCCCCACGCCCCGGGACAAAGATGGCCAGCCGCCGACATGTCCGAAGACTATAGGGTCGTCCCCACGACCCCGGGACTAGATTGGCCCGCCACCGTCATGTCCGACGACTATACGGTCGTCCCCTCGACCCCGGGACTAGGTTGGCCCGCCGCCGACGTGTCCTACGACTATGGGGTCGTCCCCACGACCACGAAACGAGGTTGGGCAGCCGCCGACATGTCCGCCGACTATAGGATCGTCCCCACCACCCCGGGTCTAGGTTGGCCAGCCGCCGACATGTCCGACGACTATAGGGTCGTCCCCACGACCACGGGCCAAATTTGCCCTGCCGCCGACATGTCCGACGACTATAGGGTCGTCCCCACGACCACTGTCCAAAGTTGCCCAGCCGCCGACATGTCCGACGACTATAGGGTCGTCCCCACGACCCCGGGACTAGGTTCGCCGGCCGCCGACTTGTCCGACGACTATAGGGTCGTCCCCACGACCCCGGGACTAGGTCGGCCCGCCGCCGACTTGTCCGACGACTATAGGGTCGTCCCCACGAACCCGGGACTAGGTTGGCCAGTCACCGACATGTCCGACGACTATAGGGTCGTTCCCAAGACCACGGGCCAAAGTTGCCCTGCCGCCGACATGTCCGACGACTATAGGGTCGTCCCCACGACCCCGGGTCTAGGTTGGCCCGCCGGCGACTAGTCCGACGACTATAGGGTCGTCCCCACGACCCCGGGAGTAGGTTGGCCCGCCGCCGACTTGTCCGACGTCTATAGGGTCGTGCCTACCACCCCGGGACTAGGTTGGCCAGCCGCCGACATGTCCGACGTCTATAGGGTCGTCCCCGCGACCCCGGGGCTAGATTGCCCCGGCACCGTCATATCCGACGACTATAGGGTCGTCCCGACGACCACGGGACTAGGTTGGCCCGCCGCCGACATGTCCGACGTCTATAGGGTCGTCCCCACGCCCCGGGCCAAAGTTGGCCAGCCGCCGACATGTCCGACGACTATAGGGTCGTCCCCACGACCCCGGGACTAGATTGGCCCGCCACCGTCATGTCCGACGACTATAGAGCCGTCTCCACGACCCCGGGACTAGGTTGGCCCGCCGCCGACTTGTCCGACGACTATAGGGTCGTCCCCAAAACCACTGGCCAAAGTTGCCCAGCCGCCGACATGTCCGACGACTATAGCGTCGTCCCCACGCCCCGGGCCAAAGATGGCCAGCCGCCGACATGTCCGACGACTATAGAGTCGTCCGCACGACCCCGAGACTAGATTGGCCCGCCACCGTCATTTCCGACGACTATACGGTTGTCCCCACGACCCCGGGACTAGGTTGGCCCGCCGCCGACGTGTCCTACGACTATGGGGTCGTCCCCACGACCACGAAACGAGGTTGGGCAGCCGCCGACATGTCCGCCGACTATAGGATCGTCCCCTCGACCCCGGGACTAGGTTGGCCCGCCGCCGACGTGTCCTACGACTATGGGGTCGTCCCCACGACCACGAGAATAGGTTGGCCAGCCGCCGACATGTCCGACGACTATAGGGTCGTCCCCACGACCCCGGGACTAGGTTGGCCGGTCGCCGACTTGTCCGACGACTATAGGGTCGTCCCCACGAACCCGGGACTAGGTCGGTCCGCCGCCGACTTGTCCGACGACTATAGGGTCGTCCCCACGACCCTGGGCATACGTTGGCCTGCCGCCGACATGTCCCACGATTATAGGGTCGTCCCCACGACCACTGGCCAAAGTTGCCCAGCCGCCGACATGTCCGACGACTATAGGGTCGTCCCTACCACCCGGGACTAGGTTGGCCCGCCGCCGACATGTCCGACGACTATAGGGTCGTCCCCACGACACCGGGACTAGATTGGTCAGCCGCCGACATGTCCGACGACTATAGGGTCGTCCCCACGACCCCGGGGCTAGATTGGCCAGCCGCCGTCATTTCCGACGACTATAGGGTCGTCCCCACGACACCGGGACTAGATTGGTCAGCCGCCGACATGTCCGACGACTATAGGGGCGTCCCCACGACCCCGGGACTAGGTTGGCCCGCCGCCGACTTGTCCGACGACTATAGGGTCGTCCCCATGACCACGTGCGAAAGCTGCCCAGCCGCCGACATGTCCGACGACTATAGGGTCGTCCCCACGACACCGGGACTAGATTGGCCCGCCACCCTCATGTCCGACGACTGTAGGGTCGTTCCCACGACCCCGGGACTAGATTGGCCCGCCACCGTCATGTCCGACGACTATAGGGTCGTCCCCACGACACCGGGACTAGATTGGTCAGCCGCCGACATGTCCGACGACTATAGGGTCGTCCCCACGACCCCGGGGCTAGATTGGCCAGCCGCCGTCATTTCCGACGACTATAGGGTCGTCCCCACGACCCCGGGGCTAGATTGGCCAGCCGCCGACTTGTCCGACGACTATAGGGTCGACCCTCCCACCCCGGAACTAGGTTGGCCAGCCGCCGACATGTCCGACGACTATAGGGTCGTCCCCACGACCCCGGGGCTAGATTGGCCAGCCGCCGTCATTTCCGACGACTATAGGGTCGTCCCCACGACCCCGGGACTAGGTTGGCCCGCCGCCGACTTGTCCGACGACTATAGGGCCGTCCCCACGACCCCGGGACTAGGTTGGCCAGCCGCCGACATGTTCGACGACTATGGGGTCGTCCCCACGTCCCCCGGACTAGATTGCCCCGCCACCGTCATGTCCGACGAATATAGGGTCGTCTCCACGACCCCGGGACTAGGTTGGCCCGCCGCCGACTTGTCCGACGACTATAGGGGCGTCCCCACGACCCCCGGACTAGGTTGACCCGCCACCGTCATGTCCGACGACTATAGGGTCGTCTCCACGACCCCGGGACTAGGTTGGCCCGCCGCCGACTTGTCCGACGACTATAGGGTCGTCCCCATGACCTCGGGCGAAAGCTGCCCAGCCGCCGACATGTCCGACGACTATAGGGTCGTCCCCACGACACCGGGACTAGATTGGTCAGCCGCCGACATGTCCGACGACTATAGGGTCGTCCCCACGACCCCGGGGCTAGATTGGCCAGCCGCCGTCATTTCCGACGACTATAGGGTCGTCCCCACGACCCCGGGAATATTTTGGCCCGCCGCCGACATGTCCGACGACTATAGGGTCGTCTCCACGACCACGGGCCAAAGTTGCCCAGCCGCCCACCTGTCCGACGACTATAGGGTCGTCCCCACGACCCCGGGACTAGATTGGCCCGCCACCGTCATGTCCGACGACTATAGGGTCGTCCCCACGACCCCGGGACTAGGTTGGCCCGCCGCCAACTTGTCCGACGACTATAGGTTCGTCCCCACGACCCCCGGACTAGATTGACCCGCCACCGTCATGTCCGACGACTATAGGGTCGTCTCCACGACCCCGGGACTAGGTTGGCCAGCCGCCGATATGTTCGACGACTATGGGGTCGTCCCCACGACCCCCGGACTAGATTGCCCCGCCACCGTCATGTCCGACGACTATAGGGTCGTCTCCACGACCCCGGGACTTGGTTGGCCCGCCGCCGACTTGTCCGAGGACTATAGAGTCGTCCCTCCCACCCCGGAACTAGGTTGGCCAGCCGCCGACATGTCCGACGACTATACGGTCGTCCCCACGACCCCGGGTATAGATTGGCCCGCCACCGTCATGTCCGAGGACTATAGGGTCGTCCCCACGACCCCGGGACTAGGTTGGCCCGCCGCCGACTTGTCCGACGACTATAGGGTCGTCCCCACGACCCCCGGACTAGATTGACCCGCCACCGTCATGTCCGACGACTATAGGGTCGTCCCCACGACCCCGGGACTAGGTTGGCCCGCCGCCGACTTGTCCGACGAATATAGGGTCGTCCCCACGACCCCCGGACTAGATTGACCCGCCACCGTCATGTCCGACGACTATAGGGTCGTCTCCACGACCCCGGGACTAGGTTGGCCAGCCGCCGACATGTCCGACGACTATAGAGTCGTCCCTACGACCCCGGGGCTATATTGGCCCGCCACCGTCATGTCCGCCAACTATAGGGTCGTCCCCACGACCCCGGGATTAGATTGGCCCGCCACCGTCATGTCCGACGACTATAGGGTCGTCCCCACGACCCCGGGACTAGGTTGGCCCTCCGCCGACTTGTCCGACGCCTATAGGGTCGTCCCCACGACCCCGGGACTAGATTGGCCCGCCACCGTCATGTCCGACGACTATAGGGTCGTCCCCACGACCCCGGGACTGCGTTGGCCCGCCGCCGACTTGTCCGACGACTATAGGGTCATCCCCACGACCCCGAGACTAGATTGGCCCGCCATCGTCATGTCCGCCGACTATAGGGTCGTCCCCACGACCCCGGAACTAGGTTGGCCCACCGCCGACTTGTCCGCCGAATATAGGGTCGTCCACACGACCACGGGCCAAAGTTGCCCAACCGCCGACATGTCCGACGACTATAGGGTCTTCCCCACGACCCCGGGACTAGATTGGCCCGCCATCGTCATGTCCGCCGACTATAGGGTCGTCCCCACGACCCCGGAACTAGGTTGGCCCACCGCCGACTTGTCCGCCGAATATAGGGTCGTCCACACGACCACGGGCCAAAGTTGGTCAGGCGCCGACATGTCCGACGACTATAGGGTCGTCCCCACGACCCCGGGACTAGATTGGCCAGCCGCCGACATGTCCGACGACTATAGGGTCGTCCCCACGAACCCGGGACTAGGTTGGCCAGTCGCCGATATGTCCGACGACTATAGGGTCCTCCCCACGACCACGGGCCAAAGTTGGCCAGCCGCCGACATGTCCGACGACTATAGGGACGTCCCCACGACCCCGGGCCTACGTTGGCCCGCCGCCGACATGTCCGACGACTATAGGGTCGTCCCCACGGCCCTGGGACTAGATTGGCCCGCCACCGTCATGTCCGACGACTATAGGATCGTCCACACGACTACGGGCCAAAGTTGGTCAGCCGCCGACATGTCCGACGACTATAGGGTCGTCCCCACGACCCCGGGACTAGATTGGCCCGCCACCGTCATGTCCGACGACTATAGGGTCGTTCCCACGACCCCGCGACTAGATTGGCCCGCCACCGACTTGTCCGACGACTATAGGGGCGTCCCCACGACCCCGGGACCAGGTTGGCCAGCCGCCGACATGTCCGACGACTATAGGGTCGTCCCCACGACCCCGGGACTAGATTGGCCCGCCACCATCATGTCCGACGACTATAGGGTCGTCCCCACGACCCCGGGACTAGGATGGCCAGCCGCCGACATGTCCGACGACTATAGGGTCGTCCCCACGACCCCGGGGCTAGATTGGCCCGCCACCGTCATGTCCGACGACTATAGGGTCGTCTCCACGACCACGGGCCAAAGTTGCCCAGCCGCCCACCTGTCCGACGACTATAGGGTCGTCCCCACGACCCCGGGACTAGATTGGCCCGCCACCGTCATGTCCGACGACTATAGGGTCGTCCCCACGACCCCGGGACTAGGTTGGCCCGCCGCCAACTTGTCCGACGACTATAGGTTCGTCCCCACGACCCCCGGACTAGATTGACCCGCCACCGTCATGTCCGACGACTATAGGGTCGTCTCCACGACCCCGGGACTAGGTTGGCCAGCCGCCGATATGTTCGACGACTATGGGGTCGTCCCCACGACCCCCGGACTAGATTGCCCCGCCACCGTCATGTCCGACGACTATAGGGTCGTCTCCACGACCCCGGGACTTGGTTGGCCCGCCGCCGACTTGTCCGAGGACTATAGAGTCGTCCCTCCCACCCCGGAACTAGGTTGGCCAGCCGCCGACATGTCCGACGACTATACGGTCGTCCCCACGACCCCGGGTATAGATTGGCCCGCCACCGTCATGTCCGAGGACTATAGGGTCGTCCCCACGACCCCGGGACTAGGTTGGCCCGCCGCCGACTTGTCCGACGACTATAGGGTCGTCCCCACGACCCCCGGACTAGATTGACCCGCCACCGTCATGTCCGACGACTATAGGGTCGTCCCCACGACCCCGGGACTAGGTTGGCCCGCCGCCGACTTGTCCGACGAATATAGGGTCGTCCCCACGACCCCCGGACTAGATTGACCCGCCACCGTCATGTCCGACGACTATAGGGTCGTCTCCACGACCCCGGGACTAGGTTGGCCAGCCGCCGACATGTCCGACGACTATAGAGTCGTCCCTACGACCCCGGGGCTATATTGGCCCGCCACCGTCATGTCCGCCAACTATAGGGTCGTCCCCACGACCCCGGGATTAGATTGGCCCGCCACCGTCATGTCCGACGACTATAGGGTCGTCCCCACGACCCCGGGACTAGGTTGGCCCTCCGCCGACTTGTCCGACGCCTATAGGGTCGTCCCCACGACCCCGGGACTAGATTGGCCCGCCACCGTCATGTCCGACGACTATAGGGTCGTCCCCACGACCCCGGGACTGCGTTGGCCCGCCGCCGACTTGTCCGACGACTATAGGGTCATCCCCACGACCCCGAGACTAGATTGGCCCGCCATCGTCATGTCCGCCGACTATAGGGTCGTCCCCACGACCCCGGAACTAGGTTGGCCCACCGCCGACTTGTCCGCCGAATATAGGGTCGTCCACACGACCACGGGCCAAAGTTGCCCAACCGCCGACATGTCCGACGACTATAGGGTCTTCCCCACGACCCCGGGACTAGATTGGCCCGCCATCGTCATGTCCGCCGACTATAGGGTCGTCCCCACGACCCCGGAACTAGGTTGGCCCACCGCCGACTTGTCCGCCGAATATAGGGTCGTCCACACGACCACGGGCCAAAGTTGCCCAACCGCCGACATGTCCGACGACTATAGGGTCTTCCCCACGACCCCGGGACTAGATTGGCCCGCCATCGTCATGTCCGACGACTATACGGTCGTCCCCACGACCCCGGGTATAGATTGGCCCGCCACCGTCATGTCCGAGGACTATAGGGTCGTCCCCACGACCCCGGGACTAGGTTGGCCCGCCGCCGACTTGTCCGACGACTATAGGGTCGTCCCCACGACCCCCGGACTAGATTGACCCGCCACCGTCATGTCCGACGACTATAGGGTCGTCCCCACGACCCCGGGACTAGGTTGGCCCGCCGCCGACTTGTCCGACGAATATAGGGTCGTCCCCACGACCCCCGGACTAGATTGACCCGCCACCGTCATGTCCGACGACTATAGGGTCGTCTCCACGACCCCGGGACTAGGTTGGCCAGCCGCCGACATGTCCGACGACTATAGAGTCGTCCCTACGACCCCGGGGCTATATTGGCCCGCCACCGTCATGTCCGCCAACTATAGGGTCGTCCCCACGACCCCGGGATTAGATTGGCCCGCCACCGTCATGTCCGACGACTATAGGGTCGTCCCCACGACCCCGGGACTAGGTTGGCCCTCCGCCGACTTGTCCGACGCCTATAGGGTCGTCCCCACGACCCCGGGACTAGATTGGCCCGCCACCGTCATGTCCGACGACTATAGGGTCGTCCCCACGACCCCGGGACTGCGTTGGCCCGCCGCCGACTTGTCCGACGACTATAGGGTCATCCCCACGACCCCGAGACTAGATTGGCCCGCCATCGTCATGTCCGCCGACTATAGGGTCGTCCCCACGACCCCGGAACTAGGTTGGCCCACCGCCGACTTGTCCGCCGAATATAGGGTCGTCCACACGACCACGGGCCAAAGTTGCCCAACCGCCGACATGTCCGACGACTATAGGGTCTTCCCCACGACCCCGGGACTAGATTGGCCCGCCATCGTCATGTCCGCCGACTATAGGGTCGTCCCCACGACCCCGGAACTAGGTTGGCCCACCGCCGACTTGTCCGCCGAATATAGGGTCGTCCACACGACCACGGGCCAAAGTTGGTCAGGCGCCGACATGTCCGACGACTATAGGGTCGTCCCCACGACCCCGGGACTAGATTGGCCAGCCGCCGACATGTCCGACGACTATAGGGTCGTCCCCACGAACCCGGGACTAGGTTGGCCAGTCGCCGATATGTCCGACGACTATAGGGTCCTCCCCACGACCACGGGCCAAAGTTGGCCAGCCGCCGACATGTCCGACGACTATAGGGACGTCCCCACGACCCCGGGCCTACGTTGGCCCGCCGCCGACATGTCCGACGACTATAGGGTCGTCCCCACGGCCCTGGGACTAGATTGGCCCGCCACCGTCATGTCCGACGACTATAGGATCGTCCACACGACTACGGGCCAAAGTTGGTCAGCCGCCGACATGTCCGACGACTATAGGGTCGTCCCCACGACCCCGGGACTAGATTGGCCCGCCACCGTCATGTCCGACGACTATAGGGTCGTTCCCACGACCCCGCGACTAGATTGGCCCGCCACCGACTTGTCCGACGACTATAGGGGCGTCCCCACGACCCCGGGACCAGGTTGGCCAGCCGCCGACATGTCCGACGACTATAGGGTCGTCCCCACGACCCCGGGACTAGATTGGCCCGCCACCATCATGTCCGACGACTATAGGGTCGTCCCCACGACCCCGGGACTAGGATGGCCAGCCGCCGACATGTCCGACGACTATAGGGTCGTCCCCACGACCCCGGGGCTAGATTGGCCCGCCACCGTCATGTCCGACGACTATAGGGTCGTCCCCACGACCCCCGGACTAGGTTGGCCCGCCGCCGACTTGTCCGACGACTATAGGGTCGTCCCCACGACCCCGGGACTAGGTTGGCCCGCCGCCGACATGTTCGACGACTATGGGGTCGTTCCCACGAGCCCGGGACTAGATTGGCCCGCCACCGTCATGTCCGACGACTATAGGTTCTTCCCTACGACCCTGGGCATACGTTGGCCCGCCGCCGACATGTCCGACGACTATAGGGTCGTCCCCATGATCCCGGGACTAGGTTGGCCAGCCGCCGACATGTCCGACGACTATAGGGTCGTCCCCACGGCCCCGGGAATAGATTGGCCCACTACCGTCATGTCCGACGACTACAGGGTCGTCCGCATGACCCCAGGAGTAGATTGGCCCGCCACCATCATGTCAGACGACTATAGGGTCAGCCCCACGACCCCGGGACTAGGATGGCCCGCCGCCGACTTGTCCGACGACCATAGGGTCGTCCCCACGACCCCGGGACTAGGTTGGCCAACCGCCGACATGTCCGACGACTATAGGGTCGTCCCCACGACCCCCGGACTAGGTTGGCCCGCGGCCGACTTGTCTGACGACTATAGGGTCGTCCGCATGACCCCAGGAGTAGATTGGCCCGCCACCATCATGTCAGACGACTATAGGGTCAGCCCCACGACCCCGGGACTAGGATGGCCCGCCGCCGACTTGTCCGACGACCATAGGGTCGTCCCCACGACCCCGGGACTAGGTTGGCCAACCGCCGACATGTCCGACGACTATAGGGTCGTCCCCACGACCCCGGGCCAAAGCTGGCCAGCCGCCGACATGTCCGACGACTATAGGGTCCTCCCGACGACCCCGGGACTAGGTTCGCCAGCCGCCGACATGTGCGACGACTATAGGGTCGTCCCCACGACACCGGGGCAAAGCTGGCCACCCGCCGACATGTCCGACGGCTATAGGGTCGTCCCCACGACCCCAGGAGTAGATTGGCCCGCCACCATCATGTCAGACGACTATAGGGTCGGCCCCACGACCCCGGGACTCGGATGGCCCGCCGCCGACTTGTCCGACGACTATAGGGTCGTCCCCACGACCCCGGGACTAGGTTGGCCAACCGCCGACATGTCCGACGACTATAGGGTCGTCCCGACGACCCCGGGCCAAAGCTGGCCAGACGCCGACGTGTCCGACGACTATAGGGTCGTCCCCACGACCCCGGGACTAGGTTGGCCCGCCACCATCATGTCCGACGACTATAGGGTCGTCCCCACGACCCCGTGACTAGGTTGGCCCGCCGCCGACTTGTCCGACGACTGTAGGGTCGTCCCCACGACCCCGGGACTAGATTGGCCCGCCCCCGTCATGTCCGACGACTATAGGGTCGTCCCCACGACCCCGGGACTAGGTTGGCCCGCCGCCGACTTGTCCGACGACTATAGGGTCGTCCCCACGACCCCCGGACTAGGTTGGCCCGCCGCCGACTTGTCCGACGACTATAGGGACGTCCCCACGACCACGGGCCAAAGTTGCCCAACCGCCGACATGTCCGACGACTATAGGGTCTTCCCCACGACCCCGGGACTAGATTGGCCCGCCACCGTCATGTCCGACGACTATAGGGTCGTCCCCACGACCCCGGGACTAGGTTGGCCCGCCGCCGACTTGTCCGACGACTATAGGGTCGTCCCCACGACCCCCGGACTAGATTGACCCGCCACCGTCATGACCGACGACTATAGGGTCGTCTCCACGACCCCGGGACTAGGTTGGCCCGCCGCCGACTTGTCCGACGACTATAGGGTCGTCCCTACGACCCCGGGGCTAGGTTGGCCCGCCGCCGACTTGTCCGACGACTATAGGGTCGTCCCCACGACCCCAGGAGTAGATTGGCCCGCCACCGTCATGTCCGACGACTCTAGGGTCGTCCCCACGACCCCGGGACTAGGTTGGCCCGCCGCCGACATGTTCGACGACTATAGGGTCGTCCCCACGACCCCAGGAGTAGATTGCCCCGCCACCGTCATGTCCGACGACTATAGCGACGTCCCTCCCACTCCGGAACTAGGTTGGCCAGCCGCCGACATGTCCGACGACTATAGGGTCCTCCCCACGACCCCGGGCCTAGGTTGGCCCGCCGCCGACTTGTCCGACGACTATAGGGTCGTCCCCACGACCCCGGGGCTAGGTTGGCCAGCCGCCGACATGTCCGACGACTATAGGGTCCTCCCCACGACCCCGGGACTAGGTTGGCCCGCCGCCGACTTGTCCGACGACTATAGGGTCGTCCCCACGACCCCGGGGCTAGGTTGGCCCGCCGCCGACTTGTCCGACGACTATAGGGTCGTCCCCACGACCCCAGGAGTAGATTGCCCCGCCACCGTCATGTCCGACGACTATAGGGTCGTCCCCACGACCCCGGGACTAGGTTCGCCAGCCGCCGACATGTCCGACGACTATAGGGTCGTTCCCACGACCCCCGGACTAGGTTGGCCCGCCGCCGACTTGTCCGACGACTATAGCGACGTCCCTCCCACTCCGGAACTAGGTTGGCCAGCCGCCGACATGTCCGACGACTATAGGGTCCTCCCCACGACCCCGGGACTAGGTTGGCCCGCCGCCGACTTGTCCGACGACTATAGGGTCGTCCCCACGACCCCGGGGCTAGGTTGGCCCGCCGCCGACTTGTCCGACGACTATAGGGTCGTCCCCACGACCCCAGGAGTAGATTGCCCCGCCACCGTCATGTCCGACGACTATAGGGTCGTCCCCACGACCCCGGGACTAGGTTCGCCAGCCGCCGACATGTCCGACGACTATAGGGTCGTTCCCACGACCCCCGGACTAGGTTGGCCCGCCGCCGACTTGTCCGACGACTATAGGGTCGTCCCCACGACCCCGGGACTAGATTGACCCGCCTCCGTCATGTCCGACGACTATAGGGTCGTCTCCACGACCCCGGGACAAGGTTGGCCCGCCGCCGACTTGTCCGACGACTATAGGGTCGTCCCCACGACCACGGGCCAAAGTTGCCCAGCCGCCGACATGTCCGACGACTATAGGGTCGTCCCCACGACCCCGGGCCAAAGCTCGCCAGCCGCCGACATGTCCGACGTCTATAAGGTCGTCCCCACGACCCCGGGACTAGGTTGGCCAGCCGCCGACATGTTCGACAACTATAGGGTCGTACCCACGACCCGGGGGCTAGGTTGGCCCGCCGCCGACTTGTCCGACGACTATAGGGTCGTCCCCACGCCCCCAGGAGTAGATTGCCACGCCACCGTCATGTCCGACGACTATAGGGTCGTCCCCACGACCCCGGGACAAGGTTCGCCAGCCGCCGACATGTCCGACGACTATAGGGTCGTCCCCACGACCCCGGGGCTAGATTGGCCCGCCACCGTCATGTCCGACGACTATAGGGTCGTCCCCACGACCCCGGGACTACGTTGGCCCGCCGCCGACTTGTCCGACGACTATAGGGACGTCCCCACGACCACGGGCCAAAGTTGCCCAACCGCCGACATGTCCGACGACTATAGGGTCTTCCCCACGACCCCGGGACTAGATTGGCCCGCCACCGTCATGTCCGACGACTATAGGGTCGTCCCCACGACCCCGGGGCTAGATTGGCCCGCCACCGTCATGTCCGACGACTATAGGGTCGTCCCCACGACCCCGGGACTACGTTGGCCCGCCGCCGACTTGTCCGACGACTATAGGGACGTCCCCACGACCACGGGCCAAAGTTGCCCAACCGCCGACATGTCCGACGACTATAGGGTCTTCCCCACGACCCCGGGACTAGATTGGCCCGCCACCGTCATGTCCGACGACTATAGGGTCGTCCCCACGACCCCGCGACTAGATTGGCCCGCCACCGACTTGTCTGACGACTATAGGGGCTTCCCCAAGACCCCGGGACTAGGTTGGCCAGCCGCCGACATGTCCGACGACTATAGGGTCGTCTCCAAGACCCCGGGACTAGGTTGGCCAACCGCCGACATGTCCGACGACCATAGGGTCGTACCCACGACCCGGGGGCTAGGTTGGCCCGCCGCCGACTTGTCCGACGACTATAGGGTCGTCCCCACGCCCCCAGGAGTAGATTGCCACGCCACCGTCATGTCCGACGACTATAGGGTCGTCCCCACGACCCCGGGACAAGGTTCGCCAGCCGCCGACATGTCCGACGACTATAGGGTCGTCCCCACGACCCCGGGACTAGATTGACACGCCACCGTCATGTCCGACGACTATAGTGTCGTCTCCAAGACCCCGGGACTAGGTTGGCCCGCCGCCGACTTGTCCGACGACTATAGGGTCGTCCCCACGACCCCGGGGCTAGATTGGCCCGCCACCGTCATGTCCGACGACTATAGGGTCGTCCCCACGACCCCGGGACTACGTTGGCCCGCCGCCGACTTGTCCGACGACTATAGGGACGTCCCCACGACCACGGGACTAGGTTGGCCCGCCACCATCATGTCCGACGACTATAGGGTCGTCCCCACGACCCCGGGACTAGGTTGGCCCGCGGCCGACTTGTCTGACGACTATAGGGTCGTCCGCATGACCCCAGGAGTAGATTGGCCCGCCACCATCATGTCAGACGACTATAGGGTCGGCCCCACGACCCCGGGACTAGGATGGCCCGCCGCCGACTTGTCCGACGACCGTAGGGTCGTCCCCACGCCCCCGGGACTAGGTTGGCCAACCGCCGACATGTCCGACGACTATAGGGTCGTCCCCACGACCCCGGGACTAGATTGGCCCGCCACCGTCATGTCCGACGACTATAGGGTCGTTCCCACGAACCCCGGACTAGGTTGGCCCGCCGCCGACTTGTCCGACGACTATAGTGTCGTCCCCACGACCACTGGCCCAAGTTGGCCAGCCGCCGACATGTCCGACGACTATAGGGTCGTCCCCACGACCCCGGGGCAAGATTGGCCCGCCGCCGACATGTCCGACGTCTATAGGGTCGTCCCCACGCCCCGGGCCAAAGTTGGCCAGCCGCCGACATGTCCGACGACTATAGGGTCGTCCCCACGACCCCGGGACTAGATTGGCCCGCCACCGCCATGTCCGACGACTATAGGTTCGTCCCCACGACCCCGGGAGTAGGTTGGCCCGCCGTCGACATGTCCGACGACTATAGGGTCGTCCCCACGAACCCGGGACTAGGTTGGCCAGCCGCCGATATGTCCGACGACTATAGGGTCGTCCCCACGACCCCGGGACTAGGTTGGCCCGCCGCCGACATGTCCGACGTCTATACGGTCGTCCCCACGACCCCGGGGCATGATTGGCCCGCCACCGTCATGTCTGACGACTATAGGTTCGTCCCCACGACCCCGGGAGTAGGTTGGCCCGCCGCCGACTTGTCCGACGACTATAGGGTCGTCCCCACGACCACTGGCCAAAGTTGGCCAGCCGCCGAAATGTCCGACGACTATAGGGTCGTCCCCACGACCCCGGGGCAAGATTGGCCCGCCACCGTCATGTCCGACGACTATAGGATCGTCCCCACGACCCCGGGACTAGGTTGGCCCGCCGCCGACATGTCCGACGTCTATACGGTCGTCCCCACGACCCCGGGGCATGATTGGCCCGCCACCGTCATGTCTGACGACTATAGGTTCGTCCCCACGACCCCGGGAGTAGGTTGGCCCGCCGCCGACATGTCCGACGACTATAGGGTCGTCCCCACGACCCCGGGCCAAAGCTCGCCAGCCGCCGACATGTCCGACGTCTATAAGGTCGTCCCCACGACCCCGGGACTAGGTTGGCCCGCCGCCGACATGTCCGACGTCTATAGGGTCGTCCCCACGCCCCGGGCCAAAGTTGGCCAGCCGCAGACATGTCCGACGACTATAGGGTCGTCCCCACGACCCCGGGACTAGATTGGCCCGCCACCGTCATGTCCGACGACTATAGGGCCGTCTCCACGACCCCGGGACTAGGTTGGCCCGCCGCCGACTTGTCCGACGACTATAGGGTCGTCCCCACGACCCCGGGGCAAGATTGGCCCGCCACCGTCATGTCCGACGACTATAGGATCGTCCCCACGACCCCGGGACTAGGTTGGCCCGCCGCCGACATGTCCGACGTCTATACGGTCGTCCCCACGACCCCGGGGCATGATTGGCCCGCCACCGTCATGTCTGACGACTATAGGTTCGTCCCCACGACCCCGGGAGTAGGTTGGCCCGCCGCCGACATGTCCGACGACTATAGGGTCGTCCCCACGACCCCGGGCCAAAGCTCGCCAGCCGCCGACATGTCCGACGTCTATAAGGTCGTCCCCACGACCCCGGGACTAGGTTGGCCCGCCGCCGACATGTCCGACGTCTATAGGGTCGTCCCCACGCCCCGGGCCAAAGTTGGCCAGCCGCAGACATGTCCGACGACTATAGGGTCGTCCCCACGACCCCGGGACTAGATTGGCCCGCCACCGTCATGTCCGACGACTATAGGGCCGTCTCCACGACCCCGGGACTAGGTTGGCCCGCCGCCGACTTGTCCGACGACTATAGGGTCGTCCCCACGACCACTGGCCGAAGTTGCCCAGCCGCCGACATGTCCGACGACTATAGGGTCGTCCCCACGCCCCGGGCCAAAGATGGCCAGCCGCCGACATGTCCGACGACTATAGGGTCGTCCCCACGACCCCGGGACTAGATTGGCCCGCCACCGTCATGTCCGACGACTATACGGTCGTCCCCACGACCCCGGGACTAGGTGGGCCCGCCGCCGACGAGTCCTACGACTATGGGGTCGTCCCCACGACCACGAGATGAGGTTGGCCAGCCGCCGACATGTCCGACGACTATAGGGTCGTCCCCACCACCCCGGGTCTAGGTTGGCCAGCCGCCGACATGTCCGACGACTATAGGGTCGTCCCCACGACCACGGGCCAAAGTTGCCCTGCCGCCGACATGTCCGACGGCTATAGGGTCGTCCCCACGACCACAGTCCAATGTTGCCCAGCCGCCGACATGTCCGACGACTATAGGGTCGTCCCCACGACCCCGGGACTAGGTTGGCCGGTCGCCGACATGTCCGACGTCTATAGGGTCGTCCCCACGACCCCGGGACTAGATTGGCCCGCCACCGTCATGTCCGACGACTATAGGGCCGTCCCCACGACCCCGGGTCTAGGTTGGCCCGCCGCCGACTTGTCCGACGACTATAGGGTCGTCCCCACGACCCCGGGAGTAGGTTGGCCCGCCGCCGACTTGTCCGACGACTATAGGGTCGTCCCCACGAACCCGGGACTAGGTTGGCCAGTCACCGACATGTCCGACGACTATAGGGTCGTCCCCAAGACCACGGGCCAAAGTTGCCCTGCCGCCGACATGTCCGACGACTATAGGGTCGTCCCCACGACCCCGGGTCTAGGTTGGCCCGCCGCCGACTTGTCCGACGACTATACGGTCGTCCCCACGACCACGGGACTAGGTTGGCACGCCGCCGACTTGTCCGACGTCTATAGGGTCGTGCCTACCACCCCGGGACTAGGTTGGCCAGCCGCCGACATGTCCGACGTCTATAGGGTCGTCCCCGCGACCCCGGGGCTAGATTGCCCCGGCACCGTCATATCCGACGACTATAGGGTCGTCCCGACGACCACGGGACTAGGTTGGCCCGCCGCCGACATGTCCGACGTCTATAGGGTCGTCCCCACGCCCCGGGCCAAAGTTGGCCAGCCGCCGACATGTCCGACGACTATAGGGTCGTCCCCACGACCCCGGGACTAGATTGGCCCGCCACCGTCATGTCCGACGACTATAGGGCCGTCTCCACGACCCCGGGACTAGGTTGGCCCGCCGCCGACTTGTCCGACGACTATAGGGTCGTCCCCAAAACCACTGGCCAAAGTTGCCCAGCCGCCGACATGTCCGACGACTATAGTGTCGTCTCCAAGACCCCGGGACTAGGTTGGCCCGCCGCCGACTTGTCCGACGACTATAGGGTCGTCCCCACGACCCCGGGGCTAGATTGGCCCGCCACCGTCATGTCCGACGACTATAGGGTCGTCCCCACGACCCCGGGACTACGTTGGCCCGCCGCCGACTTGTCCGACGACTATAGGGACGTCCCCACGACCACGGGACTAGGTTGGCCCGCCACCATCATGTCCGACGACTATAGGGTCGTCCCCACGACCCCGGGACTAGGTTGGCCCGCGGCCGACTTGTCTGACGACTATAGGGTCGTCCGCATGACCCCAGGAGTAGATTGGCCCGCCACCATCATGTCAGACGACTATAGGGTCGGCCCCACGACCCCGGGACTAGGATGGCCCGCCGCCGACTTGTCCGACGACCGTAGGGTCGTCCCCACGCCCCCGGGACTAGGTTGGCCAACCGCCGACATGTCCGACGACTATAGGGTCGTCCCCACGACCCCGGGACTAGATTGGCCCGCCACCGTCATGTCCGACGACTATAGGGTCGTTCCCACGAACCCCGGACTAGGTTGGCCCGCCGCCGACTTGTCCGACGACTATAGTGTCGTCCCCACGACCACTGGCCCAAGTTGGCCAGCCGCCGACATGTCCGACGACTATAGGGTCGTCCCCACGACCCCGGGGCAAGATTGGCCCGCCGCCGACATGTCCGACGTCTATAGGGTCTTCCCCACGCCCCGGGCCAAAGTTGGCCAGCCGCCGACATGTCCGACGACTATAGGGTCGTCCCCACGACCCCGGGACTAGATTGGCCCGCCACCGCCATGTCCGACGACTATAGGTTCGTCCCCACGACCCCGGGAGTAGGTTGGCCCGCCGTCGACATGTCCGACGACTATAGGGTCGTCCCCACGAACCCGGGACTAGGTTGGCCAGCCGCCGATATGTCCGACGACTATAGGGTCGTCCCCACGACCCCGGGACTAGGTTGGCCCGCCGCCGACATGTCCGACGTCTATACGGTCGTCCCCACGACCCCGGGGCATGATTGGCCCGCCACCGTCATGTCTGACGACTATAGGTTCGTCCCCACGACCCCGGGAGTAGGTTGGCCCGCCGCCGACTTGTCCGACGACTATAGGGTCGTCCCCACGACCACTGGCCAAAGTTGGCCAGCCGCCGAAATGTCCGACGACTATAGGGTCGTCCCCACGACCCCGGGGCAAGATTGGCCCGCCACCGTCATGTCCGACGACTATAGGATCGTCCCCACGACCCCGGGACTAGGTTGGCCCGCCGCCGACATGTCCGACGTCTATACGGTCGTCCCCACGACCCCGGGGCATGATTGGCCCGCCACCGTCATGTCTGACGACTATAGGTTCGTCCCCACGACCCCGGGAGTAGGTTGGCCCGCCGCCGACATGTCCGACGACTATAGGGTCGTCCCCACGACCCCGGGCCAAAGCTCGCCAGCCGCCGACATGTCCGACGTCTATAAGGTCGTCCCCACGACCCCGGGACTAGGTTGGCCCGCCGCCGACATGTCCGACGTCTATAGGGTCGTCCCCACGCCCCGGGCCAAAGTTGGCCAGCCGCAGACATGTCCGACGACTATAGGGTCGTCCCCACGACCCCGGGACTAGATTGGCCCGCCACCGTCATGTCCGACGACTATAGGGCCGTCTCCACGACCCCGGGACTAGGTTGGCCCGCCGCCGACTTGTCCGACGACTATAGGGTCGTCCCCACGACCCCGGGGCAAGATTGGCCCGCCACCGTCATGTCCGACGACTATAGGATCGTCCCCACGACCCCGGGACTAGGTTGGCCCGCCGCCGACATGTCCGACGTCTATACGGTCGTCCCCACGACCCCGGGGCATGATTGGCCCGCCACCGTCATGTCTGACGACTATAGGTTCGTCCCCACGACCCCGGGAGTAGGTTGGCCCGCCGCCGACATGTCCGACGACTATAGGGTCGTCCCCACGACCCCGGGCCAAAGCTCGCCAGCCGCCGACATGTCCGACGTCTATAAGGTCGTCCCCACGACCCCGGGACTAGGTTGGCCCGCCGCCGACATGTCCGACGTCTATAGGGTCGTCCCCACGCCCCGGGCCAAAGTTGGCCAGCCGCAGACATGTCCGACGACTATAGGGTCGTCCCCACGACCCCGGGACTAGATTGGCCCGCCACCGTCATGTCCGACGACTATAGGGCCGTCTCCACGACCCCGGGACTAGGTTGGCCCGCCGCCGACTTGTCCGACGACTATAGGGTCGTCCCCACGACCACTGGCCGAAGTTGCCCAGCCGCCGACATGTCCGACGACTATAGGGTCGTCCCCACGCCCCGGGCCAAAGATGGCCAGCCGCCGACATGTCCGACGACTATAGGGTCGTCCCCACGACCCCGGGACTAGATTGGCCCGCCACCGTCATGTCCGACGACTATACGGTCGTCCCCACGACCCCGGGACTAGGTGGGCCCGCCGCCGACGAGTCCTACGACTATGGGGTCGTCCCCACGACCACGAGATGAGGTTGGCCAGCCGCCGACATGTCCGACGACTATAGGGTCGTCCCCACCACCCCGGGTCTAGGTTGGCCAGCCGCCGACATGTCCGACGACTATAGGGTCGTCCCCACGACCACGGGCCAAAGTTGCCCTGCCGCCGACATGTCCGACGACTATAGGGTCGTCCCCACGACCACAGTCCAATGTTGCCCAGCCGCCGACATGTCCGACGACTATAGGGTCGTCCCCACGACCCCGGGACTAGGTTGGCCGGTCGCCGACATGTCCGACGTCTATAGGGTCGTCCCCACGACCCCGGGACTAGATTGGCCCGCCACCGTCATGTCCGACGACTATAGGGCCGTCCCCACGACCCCGGGTCTAGGTTGGCCCGCCGCCGACTTGTCCGACGACTATAGGGTCGTCCCCAAGACCACGGGCCAAAGTTGCCCTGCCGCCGACATGTCCGACGACTATAGGGTCGTCCCCACGACCCCGGGTCTAGGTTGGCCCGCCGCCGACTTGTCCGACGACTATACGGTCGTCCCCACGACCACGGGACTAGGTTGGCACGCCGCCGACTTGTCCGACGTCTATAGGGTCGTGCCTACCACCCCGGGACTAGGTTGGCCAGCCGCCGACATGTCCGACGTCTATAGGGTCGTCCCCGCGACCCCGGGGCTAGATTGCCCCGGCACCGTCATATCCGACGACTATAGGGTCGTCCCGACGACCACGGGACTAGGTTGGCCCGCCGCCGACATGTCCGACGTCTATAGGGTCGTCCCCACGCCCCGGGCCAAAGTTGGCCAGCCGCCGACATGTCCGACGACTATAGGGTCGTCCCCACGACCCCGGGACTAGATTGGCCCGCCACCGTCATGTCCGACGACTATAGGGCCGTCTCCACGACCCCGGGACTAGGTTGGCCCGCCGCCGACTTGTCCGACGACTATAGGGTCGTCCCCAAAACCACTGGCCAAAGTTGCCCAGCCGCCGACATGTCCGACGACTATAGCGTCGTCCCCACGCCCCGGGCCAAAGATGGCCAGCCGCCGACATGTCCGACGACTATAGGGTCGTCCGCACGACCCCGAGACTAGATTGGCCCGCCACCGTCATGTCCGACGACTATACGGTTGTCCCCACGACCCCGGGACTACGTTGGCCCGCCGCCGACGTGTCCTACGTCTATGGGGTCGTCCCCACGACCCCGGGACTAGGTTGGCCAGTCACCGACATGTCCGACGACTATAGGGTCGTCCCCACGCCCCGGGACAAAGATGGCCAGCCGCCGACATGTCCGAAGACTATAGGGTCGTCCCCACGACCCCGGGACTAGATTGGCCCGCCACCGTCATGTCCGACGACTATACGGTCGTCCCCTCGACCCCGGGACTAGGTTGGCCCGCCGCCGACGTGTCCTACGACTATGGGGTCGTCCCCACGACCACGAAACGAGGTTGGGCAGCCGCCGACATGTCCGCCGACTATAGGATCGTCCCCACCACCCCGGGTCTAGGTTGGCCAGCCGCCGACATGTCCGACGACTATAGGGTCGTCCCCACGACCACGGGCCAAATTTGCCCTGCCGCCGACATGTCCGACGACTATAGGGTCGTCCCCACGACCACTGTCCAAAGTTGCCCAGCCGCCGACATGTCCGACGACTATAGGGTCGTCCCCACGACCCCGGGACTAGGTTGGCCCGCCGCCGACTTGTCCGACGACTATAGGGTCGTCCCCACGACCCCAGGAGTAGATTGCCCCGCCACCGTCATGTCCGACGACTATAGGGTCGTCCCCACGACCCCGGGACTAGGTTCGCCAGCCGCCGACATGTCCGACGACTATAGGGTCGTTCCCACGACCCCCGGACTAGGTTGGCCCGCCGCCGACTTGTCCGACGACTATAGGGTCGTCCCCACGACCCCGGGACTAGATTGACCCGCCTCCGTCATGTCCGACGACTATAGGGTCGTCTCCACGACCCCGGGACAAGGTTGGCCCGCCGCCGACTTGTCCGACGACTATAGGGTCGTCCCCACGACCACGGGCCAAAGTTGCCCAGCCGCCGACATGTCCGACGACTATAGGGTCGTCCCCACGACCCCGGGCCAAAGCTCGCCAGCCGCCGACATGTCCGACGTCTATAAGGTCGTCCCCACGACCCCGGGACTAGGTTGGCCAGCCGCCGACATGTTCGACAACTATAGGGTCGTACCCACGACCCGGGGGCTAGGTTGGCCCGCCGCCGACTTGTCCGACGACTATAGGGTCGTCCCCACGCCCCCAGGAGTAGATTGCCACGCCACCGTCATGTCCGACGACTATAGGGTCGTCCCCACGACCCCGGGACAAGGTTCGCCAGCCGCCGACATGTCCGACGACTATAGGGTCGTCCCCACGACCCCGGGGCTAGATTGGCCCGCCACCGTCATGTCCGACGACTATAGGGTCGTCCCCACGACCCCGGGACTACGTTGGCCCGCCGCCGACTTGTCCGACGACTATAGGGACGTCCCCACGACCACGGGCCAAAGTTGCCCAACCGCCGACATGTCCGACGACTATAGGGTCTTCCCCACGACCCCGGGACTAGATTGGCCCGCCACCGTCATGTCCGACGACTATAGGGTCGTCCCCACGACCCCGGGGCTAGATTGGCCCGCCACCGTCATGTCCGACGACTATAGGGTCGTCCCCACGACCCCGGGACTACGTTGGCCCGCCGCCGACTTGTCCGACGACTATAGGGACGTCCCCACGACCACGGGCCAAAGTTGCCCAACCGCCGACATGTCCGACGACTATAGGGTCTTCCCCACGACCCCGGGACTAGATTGGCCCGCCACCGTCATGTCCGACGACTATAGGGTCGTCCCCACGACCCCGCGACTAGATTGGCCCGCCACCGACTTGTCTGACGACTATAGGGGCTTCCCCAAGACCCCGGGACTAGGTTGGCCAGCCGCCGACATGTCCGACGACTATAGGGTCGTCTCCAAGACCCCGGGACTAGGTTGGCCAACCGCCGACATGTCCGACGACCATAGGGTCGTACCCACGACCCGGGGGCTAGGTTGGCCCGCCGCCGACTTGTCCGACGACTATAGGGTCGTCCCCACGCCCCCAGGAGTAGATTGCCACGCCACCGTCATGTCCGACGACTATAGGGTCGTCCCCACGACCCCGGGACAAGGTTCGCCAGCCGCCGACATGTCCGACGACTATAGGGTCGTCCCCACGACCCCGGGACTAGATTGACACGCCACCGTCATGTCCGACGACTATAGTGTCGTCTCCAAGACCCCGGGACTAGGTTGGCCCGCCGCCGACTTGTCCGACGACTATAGGGTCGTCCCCACGACCCCGGGGCTAGATTGGCCCGCCACCGTCATGTCCGACGACTATAGGGTCGTCCCCACGACCCCGGGACTACGTTGGCCCGCCGCCGACTTGTCCGACGACTATAGGGACGTCCCCACGACCACGGGACTAGGTTGGCCCGCCACCATCATGTCCGACGACTATAGGGTCGTCCCCACGACCCCGGGACTAGGTTGGCCCGCGGCCGACTTGTCTGACGACTATAGGGTCGTCCGCATGACCCCAGGAGTAGATTGGCCCGCCACCATCATGTCAGACGACTATAGGGTCGGCCCCACGACCCCGGGACTAGGATGGCCCGCCGCCGACTTGTCCGACGACCGTAGGGTCGTCCCCACGCCCCCGGGACTAGGTTGGCCAACCGCCGACATGTCCGACGACTATAGGGTCGTCCCCACGACCCCGGGACTAGATTGGCCCGCCACCGTCATGTCCGACGACTATAGGGTCGTTCCCACGAACCCCGGACTAGGTTGGCCCGCCGCCGACTTGTCCGACGACTATAGTGTCGTCCCCACGACCACTGGCCCAAGTTGGCCAGCCGCCGACATGTCCGACGACTATAGGGTCGTCCCCACGACCCCGGGGCAAGATTGGCCCGCCGCCGACATGTCCGACGTCTATAGGGTCGTCCCCACGCCCCGGGCCAAAGTTGGCCAGCCGCCGACATGTCCGACGACTATAGGGTCGTCCCCACGACCCCGGGACTAGATTGGCCCGCCACCGCCATGTCCGACGACTATAGGTTCGTCCCCACGACCCCGGGAGTAGGTTGGCCCGCCGTCGACATGTCCGACGACTATAGGGTCGTCCCCACGAACCCGGGACTAGGTTGGCCAGCCGCCGATATGTCCGACGACTATAGGGTCGTCCCCACGACCCCGGGACTAGGTTGGCCCGCCGCCGACATGTCCGACGTCTATACGGTCGTCCCCACGACCCCGGGGCATGATTGGCCCGCCACCGTCATGTCTGACGACTATAGGTTCGTCCCCACGACCCCGGGAGTAGGTTGGCCCGCCGCCGACTTGTCCGACGACTATAGGGTCGTCCCCACGACCACTGGCCAAAGTTGGCCAGCCGCCGAAATGTCCGACGACTATAGGGTCGTCCCCACGACCCCGGGGCAAGATTGGCCCGCCACCGTCATGTCCGACGACTATAGGATCGTCCCCACGACCCCGGGACTAGGTTGGCCCGCCGCCGACATGTCCGACGTCTATACGGTCGTCCCCACGACCCCGGGGCATGATTGGCCCGCCACCGTCATGTCTGACGACTATAGGTTCGTCCCCACGACCCCGGGAGTAGGTTGGCCCGCCGCCGACATGTCCGACGACTATAGGGTCGTCCCCACGACCCCGGGCCAAAGCTCGCCAGCCGCCGACATGTCCGACGTCTATAAGGTCGTCCCCACGACCCCGGGACTAGGTTGGCCCGCCGCCGACATGTCCGACGTCTATAGGGTCGTCCCCACGCCCCGGGCCAAAGTTGGCCAGCCGCAGACATGTCCGACGACTATAGGGTCGTCCCCACGACCCCGGGACTAGATTGGCCCGCCACCGTCATGTCCGACGACTATAGGGCCGTCTCCACGACCCCGGGACTAGGTTGGCCCGCCGCCGACTTGTCCGACGACTATAGGGTCGTCCCCACGACCCCGGGGCAAGATTGGCCCGCCACCGTCATGTCCGACGACTATAGGATCGTCCCCACGACCCCGGGACTAGGTTGGCCCGCCGCCGACATGTCCGACGTCTATACGGTCGTCCCCACGACCCCGGGGCATGATTGGCCCGCCACCGTCATGTCTGACGACTATAGGTTCGTCCCCACGACCCCGGGAGTAGGTTGGCCCGCCGCCGACATGTCCGACGACTATAGGGTCGTCCCCACGACCCCGGGCCAAAGCTCGCCAGCCGCCGACATGTCCGACGTCTATAAGGTCGTCCCCACGACCCCGGGACTAGGTTGGCCCGCCGCCGACATGTCCGACGTCTATAGGGTCGTCCCCACGCCCCGGGCCAAAGTTGGCCAGCCGCAGACATGTCCGACGACTATAGGGTCGTCCCCACGACCCCGGGACTAGATTGGCCCGCCACCGTCATGTCCGACGACTATAGGGCCGTCTCCACGACCCCGGGACTAGGTTGGCCCGCCGCCGACTTGTCCGACGACTATAGGGTCGTCCCCACGACCACTGGCCGAAGTTGCCCAGCCGCCGACATGTCCGACGACTATAGGGTCGTCCCCACGCCCCGGGCCAAAGATGGCCAGCCGCCGACATGTCCGACGACTATAGGGTCGTCCCCACGACCCCGGGACTAGATTGGCCCGCCACCGTCATGTCCGACGACTATAGGGCCGCCTCCACGACCCCGGGACTAGGTTGGCCCGCCGCCGACTTGTCCGACGACTATAGGGTCGTCCCCAAAACCACTGGCCAAAGTTGCCCAGCCGCCGACATGTCCGACGACTATAGTGTCGTCTCCAAGACCCCGGGACTAGGTTGGCCCGCCGCCGACTTGTCCGACGACTATAGGGTCGTCCCCACGACCCCGGGGCTAGATTGGCCCGCCACCGTCATGTCCGACGACTATAGGGTCGTCCCCACGACCCCGGGACTACGTTGGCCCGCCGCCGACTTGTCCGACGACTATAGGGACGTCCCCACGACCACGGGACTAGGTTGGCCCGCCACCATCATGTCCGACGACTATAGGGTCGTCCCCACGACCCCGGGACTAGGTTGGCCCGCGGCCGACTTGTCTGACGACTATAGGGTCGTCCGCATGACCCCAGGAGTAGATTGGCCCGCCACCATCATGTCAGACGACTATAGGGTCGGCCCCACGACCCCGGGACTAGGATGGCCCGCCGCCGACTTGTCCGACGACCGTAGGGTCGTCCCCACGCCCCCGGGACTAGGTTGGCCAACCGCCGACATGTCCGACGACTATAGGGTCGTCCCCACGACCCCGGGACTAGATTGGCCCGCCACCGTCATGTCCGACGACTATAGGGTCGTTCCCACGAACCCCGGACTAGGTTGGCCCGCCGCCGACTTGTCCGACGACTATAGTGTCGTCCCCACGACCACTGGCCCAAGTTGGCCAGCCGCCGACATGTCCGACGACTATAGGGTCGTCCCCACGACCCCGGGGCAAGATTGGCCCGCCGCCGACATGTCCGACGTCTATAGGGTCGTCCCCACGCCCCGGGCCAAAGTTGGCCAGCCGCCGACATGTCCGACGACTATAGGGTCGTCCCCACGACCCCGGGACTAGATTGGCCCGCCACCGCCATGTCCGACGACTATAGGTTCGTCCCCACGACCCCGGGAGTAGGTTGGCCCGCCGTCGACATGTCCGACGACTATAGGGTCGTCCCCACGAACCCGGGACTAGGTTGGCCAGCCGCCGATATGTCCGACGACTATAGGGTCGTCCCCACGACCCCGGGACTAGGTTGGCCCGCCGCCGACATGTCCGACGTCTATACGGTCGTCCCCACGACCCCGGGGCATGATTGGCCCGCCACCGTCATGTCTGACGACTATAGGTTCGTCCCCACGACCCCGGGAGTAGGTTGGCCCGCCGCCGACTTGTCCGACGACTATAGGGTCGTCCCCACGACCACTGGCCAAAGTTGGCCAGCCGCCGAAATGTCCGACGACTATAGGGTCGTCCCCACGACCCCGGGGCAAGATTGGCCCGCCACCGTCATGTCCGACGACTATAGGATCGTCCCCACGACCCCGGGACTAGGTTGGCCCGCCGCCGACATGTCCGACGTCTATACGGTCGTCCCCACGACCCCGGGGCATGATTGGCCCGCCACCGTCATGTCTGACGACTATAGGTTCGTCCCCACGACCCCGGGAGTAGGTTGGCCCGCCGCCGACATGTCCGACGACTATAGGGTCGTCCCCACGACCCCGGGCCAAAGCTCGCCAGCCGCCGACATGTCCGACGTCTATAAGGTCGTCCCCACGACCCCGGGACTAGGTTGGCCCGCCGCCGACATGTCCGACGTCTATAGGGTCGTCCCCACGCCCCGGGCCAAAGTTGGCCAGCCGCAGACATGTCCGACGACTATAGGGTCGTCCCCACGACCCCGGGACTAGATTGGCCCGCCACCGTCATGTCCGACGACTATAGGGCCGTCTCCACGACCCCGGGACTAGGTTGGCCCGCCGCCGACTTGTCCGACGACTATAGGGTCGTCCCCACGACCCCGGGGCAAGATTGGCCCGCCACCGTCATGTCCGACGACTATAGGATCGTCCCCACGACCCCGGGACTAGGTTGGCCCGCCGCCGACATGTCCGACGTCTATACGGTCGTCCCCACGACCCCGGGGCATGATTGGCCCGCCACCGTCATGTCTGACGACTATAGGTTCGTCCCCACGACCCCGGGAGTAGGTTGGCCCGCCGCCGACATGTCCGACGACTATAGGGTCGTCCCCACGACCCCGGGCCAAAGCTCGCCAGCCGCCGACATGTCCGACGTCTATAAGGTCGTCCCCACGACCCCGGGACTAGGTTGGCCCGCCGCCGACATGTCCGACGTCTATAGGGTCGTCCCCACGCCCCGGGCCAAAGTTGGCCAGCCGCAGACATGTCCGACGACTATAGGGTCGTCCCCACGACCCCGGGACTAGATTGGCCCGCCACCGTCATGTCCGACGACTATAGGGCCGTCTCCACGACCCCGGGACTAGGTTGGCCCGCCGCCGACTTGTCCGACGACTATAGGGTCGTCCCCACGACCACTGGCCGAAGTTGCCCAGCCGCCGACATGTCCGACGACTATAGGGTCGTCCCCACGCCCCGGGCCAAAGATGGCCAGCCGCCGACATGTCCGACGACTATAGGGTCGTCCCCACGACCCCGGGACTAGATTGGCCCGCCACCGTCATGTCCGACGACTATACGGTCGTCCCCACGACCCCGGGACTAGGTGGGCCCGCCGCCGACGAGTCCTACGACTATGGGGTCGTCCCCACGACCACGAGATGAGGTTGGCCAGCCGCCGACATGTCCGACGACTATAGGGTCGTCCCCACCACCCCGGGTCTAGGTTGGCCAGCCGCCGACATGTCCGACGACTATAGGGTCGTCCCCACGACCACGGGCCAAAGTTGCCCTGCCGCCGACATGTCCGACGACTATAGGGTCGTCCCCACGACCACAGTCCAATGTTGCCCAGCCGCCGACATGTCCGACGACTATAGGGTCGTCCCCACGACCCCGGGACTAGGTTGGCCGGTCGCCGACATGTCCGACGTCTATAGGGTCGTCCCCACGACCCCGGGACTAGATTGGCCCGCCACCGTCATGTCCGACGACTATAGGGCCGTCCCCACGACCCCGGGTCTAGGTTGGCCCGCCGCCGACTTGTCCGACGACTATAGGGTCGTCCCCACGACCCCGGGAGTAGGTTGGCCCGCCGCCGACTTGTCCGACGACTATAGGGTCGTCCCCACGAACCCGGGACTAGGTTGGCCAGTCACCGACATGTCCGACGACTATAGGGTCGTCCCCAAGACCACGGGCCAAAGTTGCCCTGCCGCCGACATGTCCGACGACTATAGGGTCGTCCCCACGACCCCGGGTCTAGGTTGGCCCGCCGCCGACTTGTCCGACGACTATACGGTCGTCCCCACGACCACGGGACTAGGTTGGCACGCCGCCGACTTGTCCGACGTCTATAGGGTCGTGCCTACCACCCCGGGACTAGGTTGGCCAGCCGCCGACATGTCCGACGTCTATAGGGTCGTCCCCGCGACCCCGGGGCTAGATTGCCCCGGCACCGTCATATCCGACGACTATAGGGTCGTCCCGACGACCACGGGACTAGGTTGGCCCGCCGCCGACATGTCCGACGTCTATAGGGTCGTCCCCACGCCCCGGGCCAAAGTTGGCCAGCCGCCGACATGTCCGACGACTATAGGGTCGTCCCCACGACCCCGGGACTAGATTGGCCCGCCACCGTCATGTCCGACGACTATAGGGCCGTCTCCACGACCCCGGGACTAGGTTGGCCCGCCGCCGACTTGTCCGACGACTATAGGGTCGTCCCCAAAACCACTGGCCAAAGTTGCCCAGCCGCCGACATGTCCGACGACTATAGCGTCGTCCCCACGCCCCGGGCCAAAGATGGCCAGCCGCCGACATGTCCGACGACTATAGGGTCGTCCGCACGACCCCGAGACTAGATTGGCCCGCCACCGTCATGTCCGACGACTATACGGTTGTCCCCACGACCCCGGGACTACGTTGGCCCGCCGCCGACGTGTCCTACGTCTATGGGGTCGTCCCCACGACCCCGGGACTAGGTTGGCCAGTCACCGACATGTCCGACGACTATAGGGTCGTCCCCACGCCCCGGGACAAAGATGGCCAGCCGCCGACATGTCCGAAGACTATAGGGTCGTCCCCACGACCCCGGGACTAGATTGGCCCGCCACCGTCATGTCCGACGACTATACGGTCGTCCCCTCGACCCCGGGACTAGGTTGGCCCGCCGCCGACGTGTCCTACGACTATGGGGTCGTCCCCCACGACCACGAAACGAGGTTGGGCAGCCGCCGACATGTCCGCCGACTATAGGATCGTCCCCACCACCCCGGGTCTAGGTTGGCCAGCCGCCGACATGTCCGACGACTATAGGGTCGTCCCCACGACCACGGGCCAAATTTGCCCTGCCGCCGACATGTCCGACGACTATAGGGTCGTCCCCACGACCACTGTCCAAAGTTGCCCAGCCGCCGACATGTCCGACGACTATAGGGTCGTCCCCACGACCCCGGGACTAGGTTCGCCGGCCGCCGACTTGTCCGACGACTATAGGGTCGTCCCCACGACCCCGGGACTAGGTCGGCCCGCCGCCGACTTGTCCGACGACTATAGGGTCGTCCCCACGAACCCGGGACTAGGTTGGCCAGTCACCGACATGTCCGACGACTATAGGGTCGTTCCCAAGACCACGGGCCAAAGTTGCCCTGCCGCCGACATGTCCGACGACTATAGGGTCGTCCCCACGACCCCGGGTCTAGGTTGGCCCGCCGGCGACTAGTCCGACGACTATAGGGTCGTCCCCACGACCCCGGGAGTAGGTTGGCCCGCCGCCGACTTGTCCGACGTCTATAGGGTCGTGCCTACCACCCCGGGACTAGGTTGGCCAGCCGCCGACATGTCCGACGTCTATAGGGTCGTCCCCGCGACCCCGGGGCTAGATTGCCCCGGCACCGTCATATCCGACGACTATAGGGTCGTCCCGACGACCACGGGACTAGGTTGGCCCGCCGCCGACATGTCCGACGTCTATAGGGTCGTCCCCACGCCCCGGGCCAAAGTTGGCCAGCCGCCGACATGTCCGACGACTATAGGGTCGTCCCCACGACCCCGGGACTAGATTGGCCCGCCACCGTCATGTCCGACGACTATAGAGCCGTCTCCACGACCCCGGGACTAGGTTGGCCCGCCGCCGACTTGTCCGACGACTATAGGGTCGTCCCCAAAACCACTGGCCAAAGTTGCCCAGCCGCCGACATGTCCGACGACTATAGCGTCGTCCCCACGCCCCGGGCCAAAGATGGCCAGCCGCCGACATGTCCGACGACTATAGAGTCGTCCGCACGACCCCGAGACTAGATTGGCCCGCCACCGTCATTTCCGACGACTATACGGTTGTCCCCACGACCCCGGGACTAGGTTGGCCCGCCGCCGACGTGTCCTACGACTATGGGGTCGTCCCCACGACCACGAAACGAGGTTGGGCAGCCGCCGACATGTCCGCCGACTATAGGATCGTCCCCTCGACCCCGGGACTAGGTTGGCCCGCCGCCGACGTGTCCTACGACTATGGGGTCGTCCCCACGACCACGAGAATAGGTTGGCCAGCCGCCGACAGGTCCGACGACTATAGGGTCGTCCCCACGACCCCGGGACTAGGTTGGCCGGTCGCCGACTTGTCCGACGACTATAGGGTCGTCCCCACGACCCCGGGACTAGGTCGGTCCGCCGCCGACTTGTCCGACGACTATAGGGTCGTCCCCACGACCCTGGGCATACGTTGGCCTGCCGCCGACATGTCCCACGATTATAGGGTCGTCCCCACGACCACTGGCCAAAGTTGCCCAGCCGCCGACATGTCCGACGACTATAGGGTCGTCCCTACCACCCGGGACTAGGTTGGCCCGCCGCCGACATGTCCGACGACTATAGGGTCGTCCCCACGACACCGGGACTAGATTGGTCAGCCGCCGACATGTCCGACGACTATAGGGTCGTCCCCACGACCCCGGGGCTAGATTGGCCAGCCGCCGTCATTTCCGACGACTATAGGGTCGTCCCCACGACACCGGGACTAGATTGGTCAGCCGCCGACATGTCCGACGACTATAGGGTCGTCCCCACGACCCCGGGGCTAGATTGGCCAGCCGCCGTCATTTCCGACGACTATAGGGTCGTCCCCACGACCCCGGGGCTAGATTGGCCAGCCGCCGACTTGTCCGACGACTATAGGGTCGACCCTCCCACCCCGGAACTAGGTTGGCCAGCCGCCGACATGTCCGACGACTATAGGGTCGTCCCCACGACCCCGGGGCTAGATTGGCCAGCCGCCGTCATTTCCGACGACTATAGGGTCGTCCCCACGACCCCGGGACTAGGTTGGCCCGCCGCCGACTTGTCCGACGACTATAGGGCCGTCCCCACGACCCCGGGACTAGGTTGGCCAGCCGCCGACATGTTCGACGACTATGGGGTCGTCCCCACGTCCCCCGGACTAGATTGCCCCGCCACCGTCATGTCCGACGAATATAGGGTCGTCTCCACGACCCCGGGACTAGGTTGGCCCGCCGCCGACTTGTCCGACGACTATAGGGGCGTCCCCACGACCCCCGGACTAGGTTGACCCGCCACCGTCATGTCCGACGACTATAGGGTCGTCTCCACGACCCCGGGACTAGGTTGGCCCGCCGCCGACTTGTCCGACGACTATAGGGTCGTCCCCATGACCTCGGGCGAAAGCTGCCCAGCCGCCGACATGTCCGACGACTATAGGGTCGTCCCCACGACACCGGGACTAGATTGGTCAGCCGCCGACATGTCCGACGACTATAGGGTCGTCCCCACGACCCCGGGAATATTTTGGCCCGCCGCCGACATGTCCGACGACTATAGGGTCGTCTCCACGACCACGGGCCAAAGTTGCCCAGCCGCCCACCTGTCCGACGACTATAGGGTCGTCCCCACGACCCCGGGACTAGATTGGCCCGCCACCGTCATGTCCGACGACTATAGGGTCGTCCCCACGACCCCGGGACTAGGTTGGCCCGCCGCCAACTTGTCCGACGACTATAGGTTCGTCCCCACGACCCCCGGACTAGATTGACCCGCCACCGTCATGTCCGACGACTATAGGGTCGTCTCCACGACCCCGGGACTAGGTTGGCCAGCCGCCGATATGTTCGACGACTATGGGGTCGTCCCCACGACCCCCGGACTAGATTGCCCCGCCACCGTCATGTCCGACGACTATAGGGTCGTCTCCACGACCCCGGGACTTGGTTGGCCCGCCGCCGACTTGTCCGAGGACTATAGAGTCGTCCCTCCCACCCCGGAACTAGGTTGGCCAGCCGCCGACATGTCCGACGACTATACGGTCGTCCCCACGACCCCGGGTATAGATTGGCCCGCCACCGTCATGTCCGAGGACTATAGGGTCGTCCCCACGACCCCGGGACTAGGTTGGCCCGCCGCCGACTTGTCCGACGACTATAGGGTCGTCCCCACGACCCCCGGACTAGATTGACCCGCCACCGTCATGTCCGACGACTATAGGGTCGTCCCCACGACCCCGGGACTAGGTTGGCCCGCCGCCGACTTGTCCGACGAATATAGGGTCGTCCCCACGACCCCCGGACTAGATTGACCCGCCACCGTCATGTCCGACGACTATAGGGTCGTCTCCACGACCCCGGGACTAGGTTGGCCAGCCGCCGACATGTCCGACGACTATAGAGTCGTCCCTACGACCCCGGGGCTATATTGGCCCGCCACCGTCATGTCCGCCAACTATAGGGTCGTCCCCACGACCCCGGGATTAGATTGGCCCGCCACCGTCATGTCCGACGACTATAGGGTCGTCCCCACGACCCCGGGACTAGGTTGGCCCTCCGCCGACTTGTCCGACGCCTATAGGGTCGTCCCCACGACCCCGGGACTAGATTGGCCCGCCACCGTCATGTCCGACGACTATAGGGTCGTCCCCACGACCCCGGGACTGCGTTGGCCCGCCGCCGACTTGTCCGACGACTATAGGGTCATCCCCACGACCCCGAGACTAGATTGGCCCGCCATCGTCATGTCCGCCGACTATAGGGTCGTCCCCACGACCCCGGAACTAGGTTGGCCCACCGCCGACTTGTCCGCCGAATATAGGGTCGTCCACACGACCACGGGCCAAAGTTGCCCAACCGCCGACATGTCCGACGACTATAGGGTCTTCCCCACGACCCCGGGACTAGATTGGCCCGCCATCGTCATGTCCGCCGACTATAGGGTCGTCCCCACGACCCCGGAACTAGGTTGGCCCACCGCCGACTTGTCCGCCGAATATAGGGTCGTCCACACGACCACGGGCCAAAGTTGGTCAGGCGCCGACATGTCCGACGACTATAGGGTCGTCCCCACGACCCCGGGACTAGATTGGCCAGCCGCCGACATGTCCGACGACTATAGGGTCGTCCCCACGAACCCGGGACTAGGTTGGCCAGTCGCCGATATGTCCGACGACTATAGGGTCCTCCCCACGACCACGGGCCAAAGTTGGCCAGCCGCCGACATGTCCGACGACTATAGGGACGTCCCCACGACCCCGGGCCTACGTTGGCCCGCCGCCGACATGTCCGACGACTATAGGGTCGTCCCCACGGCCCTGGGACTAGATTGGCCCGCCACCGTCATGTCCGACGACTATAGGATCGTCCACACGACTACGGGCCAAAGTTGGTCAGCCGCCGACATGTCCGACGACTATAGGGTCGTCCCCACGACCCCGGGACTAGATTGGCCCGCCACCGTCATGTCCGACGACTATAGGGTCGTTCCCACGACCCCGCGACTAGATTGGCCCGCCACCGACTTGTCCGACGACTATAGGGGCGTCCCCACGACCCCGGGACCAGGTTGGCCAGCCGCCGACATGTCCGACGACTATAGGGTCGTCCCCACGACCCCGGGACTAGATTGGCCCGCCACCATCATGTCCGACGACTATAGGGTCGTCCCCACGACCCCGGGACTAGGATGGCCAGCCGCCGACATGTCCGACGACTATAGGGTCGTCCCCACGACCCCGGGGCTAGATTGGCCCGCCACTGTCATGTCCGACGACTATAGGGTCGTCCCCACGACCCCCGGACTAGGTTGGCCCGCCGCCGACTTGTCCGACGACTATAGGGTCGTCCCCACGACCCCGGGACTAGGTTGGCCCGCCGCCGACATGTTCGACGACTATGGGGTCGTTCCCACGAGCCCGGGACTAGATTGGCCCGCCACCGTCATGTCCGACGACTATAGGTTCTTCCCTACGACCCTGGGCATACGTTGGCCCGCCGCCGACATGTCCGACGACTATAGGGTCGTCCCCATGATCCCGGGACTAGGTTGGCCAGCCGCCGACATGTCCGACGACTATAGGGTCGTCCCCACGGCCCCGGGAATAGATTGGCCCACTACCGTCATGTCCGACGACTACAGGGTCGTCCGCATGACCCCAGGAGTAGATTGGCCCGCCACCATCATGTCAGACGACTATAGGGTCAGCCCCACGACCCCGGGACTAGGATGGCCCGCCGCCGACTTGTCCGACGACCATAGGGTCGTCCCCAAGACCCCGGGACTAGGTTGGCCAACCGCCGACATGTCCGACGACTATAGGGTCGTCCCCACGACCCCGGGCCAAAGCTGGCCAGCCGCCGACATGTCCGACGACTATAGGGTCCTCCCGACGACCCCGGGACTAGGTTCGCCAGCCGCCGACATGTGCGACGACTATAGGGTCGTCCCCACGACACCGGGGCAAAGCTGGCCACCCGCCGACATGTCCGACGGCTATAGGGTCGTCCCCACGACCCCAGGAGTAGATTGGCCCGCCACCATCATGTCAGACGACTATAGGGTCGGCCCCACGACCCCGGGACTCGGATGGCCCGCCGCCGACTTGTCCGACGACTATAGGGTCGTCCCCACGACCCCGGGACTAGGTTGGCCAACCGCCGACATGTCCGACGACTATAGGGTCGTCCCGACGACCCCGGGCCAAAGCTGGCCAGACGCCGACGTGTCCGACGACTATAGGGTCGTCCCCACGACCCCGGGACTAGGTTGGCCCGCCACCATCATGTCCGACGACTATAGGGTCGTCCCCACGACCCCGTGACTAGGTTGGCCCGCCGCCGACTTGTCCGACGACTGTAGGGTCGTCCCCACGACCCCGGGACTAGATTGGCCCGCCCCCGTCATGTCCGACGACTATAGGGTCGTCCCCACGACCCCGGGACTAGGTTGGCCCGCCGCCGACTTGTCCGACGACTATAGGGTCGTCCCCACGACCCCCGGACTAGGTTGGCCCGCCGCCGACTTGTCCGACGACTATAGGGACGTCCCCACGACCACGGGCCAAAGTTGCCCAACCGCCGACATGTCCGACGACTATAGGGTCTTCCCCACGACCCCGGGACTAGATTGGCCCGCCACCGTCATGTCCGACGACTATAGGGTCGTCCCCACGACCCCGGGACTAGGTTGGCCCGCCGCCGACTTGTCCGACGACTATAGGGTCGTCCCCACGACCCCCGGACTAGATTGACCCGCCACCGTCATGACCGACGACTATAGGGTCGTCTCCACGACCCCGGGACTAGGTTGGCCCGCCGCCGACTTGTCCGACGACTATAGGGTCGTCCCTACGACCCCGGGGCTAGGTTGGCCCGCCGCCGACTTGTCCGACGACTATAGGGTCGTCCCCACGACCCCAGGAGTAGATTGGCCCGCCACCGTCATGTCCGACGACTCTAGGGTCGTCCCCACGACCCCGGGACTAGGTTGGCCCGCCGCCGACATGTTCGACGACTATAGGGTCGTCCCCACGACCCCAGGAGTAGATTGCCCCGCCACCGTCATGTCCGACGACTATAGCGACGTCCCTCCCACTCCGGAACTAGGTTGGCCAGCCGCCGACATGTCCGACGACTATAGGGTCCTCCCCACGACCCCGGGCCTAGGTTGGCCCGCCGCCGACTTGTCCGACGACTATAGGGTCGTCCCCACGACCCCGGGGCTAGGTTGGCCAGCCGCCGACATGTCCGACGACTATAGGGTCCTCCCCACGACCCCGGGACTAGGTTGGCCCGCCGCCGACTTGTCCGACGACTATAGGGTCGTCCCCACGACCCCGGGGCTAGGTTGGCCCGCCGCCGACTTGTCCGACGACTATAGGGTCGTCCCCACGACCCCAGGAGTAGATTGCCCCGCCACCGTCATGTCCGACGACTATAGGGTCGTCCCCACGACCCCGGGACTAGGTTCGCCAGCCGCCGACATGTCCGACGACTATAGGGTCGTTCCCACGACCCCCGGACTAGGTTGGCCCGCCGCCGACTTGTCCGACGACTATAGCGACGTCCCTCCCACTCCGGAACTAGGTTGGCCAGCCGCCGACATGTCCGACGACTATAGGGTCCTCCCCACGACCCCGGGACTAGGTTGGCCCGCCGCCGACTTGTCCGACGACTATAGGGTCGTCCCCACGACCCCGGGGCTAGGTTGGCCCGCCGCCGACTTGTCCGACGACTATAGGGTCGTCCCCACGACCCCAGGAGTAGATTGCCCCGCCACCGTCATGTCCGACGACTATAGGGTCGTCCCCACGACCCCGGGACTAGGTTCGCCAGCCGCCGACATGTCCGACGACTATAGGGTCGTTCCCACGACCCCCGGACTAGGTTGGCCCGCCGCCGACTTGTCCGACGACTATAGGGTCGTCCCCACGACCCCGGGACTAGATTGACCCGCCTCCGTCATGTCCGACGACTATAGGGTCGTCTCCACGACCCCGGGACAAGGTTGGCCCGCCGCCGACTTGTCCGACGACTATAGGGTCGTCCCCACGACCACGGGCCAAAGTTGCCCAGCCGCCGACATGTCCGACGACTATAGGGTCGTCCCCACGACCCCGGGCCAAAGCTCGCCAGCCGCCGACATGTCCGACGTCTATAAGGTCGTCCCCACGACCCCGGGACTAGGTTGGCCAGCCGCCGACATGTTCGACAACTATAGGGTCGTACCCACGACCCGGGGGCTAGGTTGGCCCGCCGCCGACTTGTCCGACGACTATAGGGTCGTCCCCACGCCCCCAGGAGTAGATTGCCACGCCACCGTCATGTCCGACGACTATAGGGTCGTCCCCACGACCCCGGGACAAGGTTCGCCAGCCGCCGACATGTCCGACGACTATAGGGTCGTCCCCACGACCCCGGGGCTAGATTGGCCCGCCACCGTCATGTCCGACGACTATAGGGTCGTCCCCACGACCCCGGGACTACGTTGGCCCGCCGCCGACTTGTCCGACGACTATAGGGACGTCCCCACGACCACGGGCCAAAGTTGCCCAACCGCCGACATGTCCGACGACTATAGGGTCTTCCCCACGACCCCGGGACTAGATTGGCCCGCCACCGTCATGTCCGACGACTATAGGGTCGTCCCCACGACCCCGGGGCTAGATTGGCCCGCCACCGTCATGTCCGACGACTATAGGGTCGTCCCCACGACCCCGGGACTACGTTGGCCCGCCGCCGACTTGTCCGACGACTATAGGGACGTCCCCACGACCACGGGCCAAAGTTGCCCAACCGCCGACATGTCCGACGACTATAGGGTCTTCCCCACGACCCCGGGACTAGATTGGCCCGCCACCGTCATGTCCGACGACTATAGGGTCGTCCCCACGACCCCGCGACTAGATTGGCCCGCCACCGACTTGTCTGACGACTATAGGGGCTTCCCCAAGACCCCGGGACTAGGTTGGCCAGCCGCCGACATGTCCGACGACTATAGGGTCGTCTCCAAGACCCCGGGACTAGGTTGGCCAACCGCCGACATGTCCGACGACCATAGGGTCGTACCCACGACCCGGGGGCTAGGTTGGCCCGCCGCCGACTTGTCCGACGACTATAGGGTCGTCCCCACGCCCCCAGGAGTAGATTGCCACGCCACCGTCATGTCCGACGACTATAGGGTCGTCCCCACGACCCCGGGACAAGGTTCGCCAGCCGCCGACATGTCCGACGACTATAGGGTCGTCCCCACGACCCCGGGACTAGATTGACACGCCACCGTCATGTCCGACGACTATAGTGTCGTCTCCAAGACCCCGGGACTAGGTTGGCCCGCCGCCGACTTGTCCGACGACTATAGGGTCGTCCCCACGACCCCGGGGCTAGATTGGCCCGCCACCGTCATGTCCGACGACTATAGGGTCGTCCCCACGACCCCGGGACTACGTTGGCCCGCCGCCGACTTGTCCGACGACTATAGGGACGTCCCCACGACCACGGGACTAGGTTGGCCCGCCACCATCATGTCCGACGACTATAGGGTCGTCCCCACGACCCCGGGACTAGGTTGGCCCGCGGCCGACTTGTCTGACGACTATAGGGTCGTCCGCATGACCCCAGGAGTAGATTGGCCCGCCACCATCATGTCAGACGACTATAGGGTCGGCCCCACGACCCCGGGACTAGGATGGCCCGCCGCCGACTTGTCCGACGACCGTAGGGTCGTCCCCACGCCCCCGGGACTAGGTTGGCCAACCGCCGACATGTCCGACGACTATAGGGTCGTCCCCACGACCCCGGGACTAGGTTGGCCAACCGCCGACATGTCCGACGACTATAGGGTCGTCCCGACGATCCCGGGCCAAAGCTGGCCAGCCGCCGACATGTCCGACGACTATAGGGTCGTCCCCACGACCCCGGGACTAGATTGGCCCGCCACCGTCATGTCCGACGACTATAGGGTCGTTCCCACGAACCCCGGACTAGGTTGGCCCGCCGCCGACTTGTCCGACGACTATAGTGTCGTCCCCACGACCACTGGCCCAAGTTGGCCAGCCGCCGACATGTCCGACGACTATAGGGTCGTCCCCACGACCCCGGGGCAAGATTGGCCCGCCGCCGACATGTCCGACGTCTATAGGGTCGTCCCCACGCCCCGGGCCAAAGTTGGCCAGCCGCCGACATGTCCGACGACTATAGGGTCGTCCCCACGACCCCGGGACTAGATTGGCCCGCCACCGCCATGTCCGACGACTATAGGTTCGTCCCCACGACCCCGGGAGTAGGTTGGCCCGCCGTCGACATGTCCGACGACTATAGGGTCGTCCCCACGAACCCGGGACTAGGTTGGCCAGCCGCCGATATGTCCGACGACTATAGGGTCGTCCCCACGACCCCGGGACTAGGTTGGCCCGCCGCCGACATGTCCGACGTCTATACGGTCGTCCCCACGACCCCGGGGCATGATTGGCCCGCCACCGTCATGTCTGACGACTATAGGTTCGTCCCCACGACCCCGGGAGTAGGTTGGCCCGCCGCCGACTTGTCCGACGACTATAGGGTCGTCCCCACGACCCCGGGACTAGGTTGGCCAGCCGCCGACATGTCCGACGACTATACGGTCGTCCCCACGACCACGGGACTAGGTTGGCCCGCCGCCGACTTGTCGGACGACTATAGGGTCGTCCCTACCACCCCGGGACTAGGCTGGCCAGCCGCCGACATGTCCGACGTCTATAGGGTCGTCCCCACGACCCCCGGGCTAGATTGCCCCGGCACCGTCATGTCCGACGACTATAGGGTCGTCCCCACGACCCCGGGACTAGATTGGCCCGCCACCGTCATGTCCGACGACTATACGGTCGTCCCCACGACCCCGGGACTAGGTTGGCCCGCCGCCGAAATGTCCTACGACTATAGGGTCGTCTCCACGACCCCGGGACTAGGTTGGCCAGCCGCCGACATGTCCGACGACTATAGGGTCGTCCCCACGACCACGGGACTAGGTTGGCCCGCCGCCGACATGTCCGACGTCTATAGGGTCGTCCCCACGCCCCGGGCCAAAGTTGGCCAGCCGCCGACATGTCCGACGACTATAGGGTCGTCCCCACGACCCCGGGACTAGATTGGCCCGCCACCGCCATGTCCGACGACTATAGGTTCGTCCCCACGACCCCGGGAGTAGGTTGGCCCGCCGCCGACTTGTCCGACGACTATAGGGTCGTCCCCACGACCACTGGCCAAAGTTGGCCAGCCGCCGACATGTCCGACGACTATAGGGTCGTCCCCACGACCCCGGGGCAAGATTGGCCCGCCGCCGACATGTCCGACGTCTATAGGGTCGTCCCCACGCCCCGGGCCAAAGTTGGCCAGCCGCCGACATGTCCGACGACTATAGGGTCGTCCCCACGACCCCGGGACTAGATTGGCCCGCCACCGCCATGTCCGACGACTATAGGTTCGTCCCCACGACCCCGGGAGTAGGTTGGCCCGCCGCCGACTTGTCCGACGACTATAGGGTCGTCCCCACGACCACTGGCCAAAGTTGGCCCGCCGCCGACTTGTCCGAGGACTATAGGGTCGTCCCCACGACCACTGGCCAAAGTTGGCCAGCCGCCGACATGTTCGACCACTATAGGGTCGTCCCCACGACCCCGGGACTAGGTTGGCCCGCCGCCGACATGTCCGACGTCTATACGGTCGTCCCCACGACCCCGGGGCAAGATTGGCCCGGCACCGTCATGTCCGACGACTATAGGTTCGTCCCCACGACCCCGGGAGTAGGTTGGCCCGCCGCCGACTTGTCCGACGACTATAGGGTCGTCCCCACGACCCCGGGACTAGGTTGGCCAGCCGCCGACATGTCCGACGACTATACGGTCGTCCCCACGACCACGGGACTAGGTTGGCCCGCCGCCGACTTGTCGGACGACTATAGGGTCGTCCCTACCACCCCGGGACTAGGTTGGCCCGCCGCCGACAAGTCCGACGACTATAGGGTCGTCCCCACGCCCCGAGCCAAAGTTGGCCAGCCGCCGAAATGTCCGACGACTATAGGGTCGTCCCCACGACCCCGGGACAAGATTGGCCTGCCACCGTCATGTCCGACGACTATACGGTCGTCCCCTCGACCCCGGGACTAGGTTGGCCCGCCGCCGACGTGTCCTACGACTATGGGGTCGTCCCCACGACCACGAGAATAGGTTGGCCAGCCGCCGACTTGTCCGACGACTATAGGGTCGTCCCCACGACCCCGGGACAAGGTTGGCCAGCCGCCAACATGTCCGACGACTATACGGTCGTCCCCACGACCACGGGAATCGATTGGCCCGCCGCCGAGTTGTCCGACGACTATAGGGTCGTCCCTACCACCCCGGGACTAGGTTGGCCAGCCGCCGACATGTCCGACGTCTATAGGGTCGTCCCCACGACCCCGGGGCTAGATTGCCCCGGCACCGTCATGTCCGACGATTATAGGGTCGTCCCCACGACCCCGGGACTAGGTTGGCCCGCCGCCGACTTGTCCTACGACTATAGGGTCGTCTCCACGACCCCGGGACTAGTTTGGCCAGCCGCCGACATGTCCGACGACTATATGGTCGTCCCCACGACCATGGGACTAGGTTGGCCCACCGCCGACATGTCCGACGTCTATAGGGTCGTCCCCACGCCCCGGGCCAAAGTTGGCCAGCCGCCGACATGTCCGACGACTATAGGGTCGTCCCCACGACCCCGGGACTAGGTTGGCCCGCCGCCGACGTGTCCTACGAATATGGGGTCGTCCCCACGACCACGAGACGAGGTTGGCCAGCCGCCGACAGGTCCGACGACTATAGGGTCGTCCCCACCACCCCGGGTCTAGGTTGGCCAGCCGCCGACATGTCCGACGACTATAGGGTCGTCCCCACGACCCCGGGGCTAGATTGCCCCGGCACCGTCATGTCCGACGACTATAGGGTCGTCCCCACGACCCCGGGACTAGGTTGGCCGGCCGCCGACTTGTCCGACGACTATAGGGTCGTCCCCACGACCCCGGGACTAGGTCGGCCCGCCGCCGACTTGTCCGACGACTATAGGGTCGTCCCCACGACCCCGGGACTAGATTGGCCCGCCACCGTCATGTCCGACGACTATAGGGCCGTCTCCACGACCCCGGGACTAGGTTGGCCCGCCGCCGACTTGTCCGACGACTATAGGGTCGTCCCCACGACCCCGGGACTAGATTGGCCCGCCACCGTCATGTCCGACGACTATACGGTCGTCCCCACGACCCCGGGACTAGGTTGGCCCGCCGCCGAAATGTCCTACGACTATAGGGTCGTCTCCACGACCCCGGGACTAGGTTGGCCAGCCGCCGACATGTCCGACGACTATAGGGTCGTCCCCACGACCACTGGCCAAAGTTGGCCAGCCGCCGACATGTCCGACGACTATAGGGTCGTCCCCACGACCCCGGGGCAAGATTGGCCCGCCGCCGACATGTCCGACGTCTATATGGTCGTCCCCACGCCCCGGGCCAAAGTTGGCCAGCCGCCGACATGTCCGACGACTATAGGGTCGTCCCCACGACCTCGGGACTAGATTGGCCCGCCACCGTCATGTCCGACGACTATACGGTCGTCCCCACGACCCCGGGACTAGGTTGGCCCGCCGCCGAAATGTCCTACGACTATAGGGTCGTCTCCACGACCCCGGGACTAGGTTGGCCAGCCGCCGACATGTCCGACGACTATAGGGTCGTCCCGACGACCCCGGGCCAAAGCTGGCCAGACGCCGACGTGTCCGACGACTATAGGGTCGTCCCCACGACCCCGGGACTAGGTTGGCCCGCCACCATCATGTCCGACGACTATAGGGTCGTCCCCACGACCCCGTGACTAGGTTGGCCCGCCGCCGACTTGTCCGACGACTGTAGGGTCGTCCCCACGACCCCGGGACTAGATTGGCCCGCCCCCGTCATGTCCGACGACTATAGGGTCGTCCCCACGACCCCGGGACTAGGTTGGCCCGCCGCCGACTTGTCCGACGACTATAGGGTCGTCCCCACGACCCCCGGACTAGGTTGGCCCGCCGCCGACTTGTCCGACGACTATAGGGACGTCCCCACGACCACGGGCCAAAGTTGCCCAACCGCCGACATGTCCGACGACTATAGGGTCTTCCCCACGACCCCGGGACTAGATTGGCCCGCCACCGTCATGTCCGACGACTATAGGGTCGTCCCCACGACCCCGGGACTAGGTTGGCCCGCCGCCGACTTGTCCGACGACTATAGGGTCGTCCCCACGACCCCCGGACTAGATTGACCCGCCACCGTCATGACCGACGACTATAGGGTCGTCTCCACGACCCCGGGACTAGGTTGGCCCGCCGCCGACTTGTCCGATGACTATAGGGTCGTCCCTACGACCCCGGGGCTAGGTTGGCCCGCCGCCGACTTGTCCGACGACTATAGGGTCGTCCCCACGACCCCAGGAGTAGATTGGCCCGCCACCGTCATGTCCGACGACTCTAGGGTCGTCCCCACGACCCCGGGACTAGGTTGGCCCGCCGCCGACATGTTCGACGACTATAGGGTCGTCCCCACGACCCCAGGAGTAGATTGCCCCGCCACCGTCATGTCCGACGACTATAGCGACGTCCCTCCCACTCCGGAACTAGGTTGGCCAGCCGCCGACATGTCCGACGACTATAGGGTCCTCCCCACGACCCCGGGCCTAGGTTGGCCCGCCGCCGACTTGTCCGACGACTATAGGGTCGTCCCCACGACCCCGGGGCTAGGTTGGCCAGCCGCCGACATGTCCGACGACTATAGGGTCCTCCCCACGACCCCGGGACTAGGTTGGCCCGCCGCCGACTTGTCCGACGACTATAGGGTCGTCCCCACGACCCCGGGGCTAGGTTGGCCCGCCGCCGACTTGTCCGACGACTATAGGGTCGTCCCCACGACCCCAGGAGTAGATTGCCCCGCCACCGTCATGTCCGACGACTATAGGGTCGTCCCCACGACCCCGGGACTAGGTTCGCCAGCCGCCGACATGTCCGACGACTATAGGGTCGTTCCCACGACCCCCGGACTAGGTTGGCCCGCCGCCGACTTGTCCGACGACTATAGCGACGTCCCTCCCACTCCGGAACTAGGTTGGCCAGCCGCCGACATGTCCGACGACTATAGGGTCCTCCCCACGACCCCGGGACTAGGTTGGCCCGCCGCCGACTTGTCCGACGACTATAGGGTCGTCCCCACGACCCCGGGGCTAGGTTGGCCCGCCGCCGACTTGTCCGACGACTATAGGGTCGTCCCCACGACCCCAGGAGTAGATTGCCCCGCCACCGTCATGTCCGACGACTATAGGGTCGTCCCCACGACCCCGGGACTAGGTTCGCCAGCCGCCGACATGTCCGACGACTATAGGGTCGTTCCCACGACCCCCGGACTAGGTTGGCCCGCCGCCGACTTGTCCGACGACTATAGGGTCGTCCCCACGACCCCGGGACTAGATTGACCCGCCACCGTCATGTCCGACGACTATAGGGTCGTCTCCACGACCCCGGGACAAGGTTGGCCCGCCGCCGACTTGTCCGACGACTATAGTGTCGTCCCCACGACCACGGGCCAAAGTTGCCCAGCCGCCGACATGTCCGACGACTATAGGGTCGTCCCCACGACCCCGGGGCTAGATTGGCCCGCCACCGTCATGTCCGACGACTATAGGGTCGTCCCCACGACCCCGGGACTACGTTGGCCCGCCGCCGACTTGTCCGACGACTATAGGGACGTCCCCACGACCACGGGCCAAAGTTGCCCAACCGCCGACATGTCCGACGACTATAGGGTCTTCCCCACGACCCCGGGACTAGATTGGCCCGCCACCGTCATGTCCGACGACTATAGGGTCGTCCCCACGACCCCGCGACTAGATTGGCCCGCCACCGACTTGTCTGACGACTATAGGGGCTTCCCCAAGACCCCGGGACTAGGTTGGCCAGCCGCCGACATGTCCGACGACTATAGGGTCGTCTCCAAGACCCCGGGACTAGGTTGGCCAACCGCCGACATGTCCGACGACCATAGGGTCGTCCCCACGACCCCGGGCCAAAGCTGGCCAGACGCCGACATGTCCGACGTCTATAGGGTCGTCCCCACGACCCCGGGACTAGATTGGCCCGCCACCGGCATGTCCGACGACTATAGGGTCGTCCCCACGACCCCGGGACTAGGTTGGCCCGCCACCATCATGTCCGACGACTATAGGGTCGTCCCCACGACCCCGGGACTAGGTTGGCCCGCGGCCGACTTGTCTGACGACTATAGGGTCGTCCGCATGACCCCAGGAGTAGATTGGCCCGCCACCATCATGTCAGACGACTATAGGGTCGGCCCCACGACCCCGGGACTAGGATGGCCCGCCGCCGACTTGTCCGACGACCGTAGGGTCGTCCCCACGCCCCCGGGACTAGGTTGGCCAACCGCCGACATGTCCGACGACTATAGGGTCGTCCCCACGACCCCGGGACTAGTTTCGCCAGCCGCCGACATGTCCGACGACTATAGGGTCGTTCCCACGACCCCCGGACTAGGTTGGCCCGCCGCCGACTTGTCCGACGACTATAGCGACGTCCCTTCCACTCCGGAACTAGGTTGGCCAGCCGCCGACATGTCCGACGACTATAGGGTCCTCCCCACGACCCCGGGACTAGGTTGGCCCGCCGCCGACTTGTCCGACGACTATAGGGTCGTCCCCACGACCCCGGGGCTAGGTTGGCCCGCCGCCGACTTGTCCGACGACTATAGGGTCGTCCCCACGACCCCAGGAGTAGATTGCCCCGCCACCGTCATGTCCGACGACTATAGGGTCGTCCCCACGACCCCGGGACTAGGTTCGCCAGCCGCCGACATGTCCGACGACTATAGGGTCGTTCCCACGACCCCCGGACTAGGTTGGCCCGCCGCCGACTTGTCCGACGACTATAGGGTCGTCCCCACGACCCCGGGACTAGATTGACCCGCCACCGTCATGTCCGACGACTATAGGGTCGTCTCCACGACCCCGGGACAAGGTTGGCCCGCCGCCGACTTGTCCGACGACTATAGGGTCGTTCCCACGACCCCCGGACTAGGTTGGCCCGCCGCCGACTTGCCCGACGACTATAGGGTCGTCCCCACGACCCCGGGACTAGGTTGGCCAGCCGCCGACATGTTCGACGACTATAGGGTCGTACCCACGACCCGGGGGCTAGGTTGGCCCGCCGCCGACTTGTCCGACGACTATAGGGTCGTCCCCACGCCCCCAGGAGTAGATTGCCACGCCACCGTCATGTCCGACGACTATAGGGTCGTCCCCACGACCCCGGGACAAGGTTCGCCAGCCGCCGACATGTCCGACGACTATAGGGTCGTCCCCACGACCCCGGGACTAGATTGACACGCCACCGTCATGTCCGACGACTATAGTGTCGTCTCCAAGACCCCGGGACTAGGTTGGCCCGCCGCCGACTTGTCCGACGACTATAGGGTCGTCCCCACGACCCCGGGGCTAGATTGGCCCGCCACCGTCATGTCCGACGACTATAGGGTCGTCCCCACGACCCCGGGACTACGTTGGCCCGCCGCCGACTTGTCCGACGACTATAGGGACGTCCCCACGACCACGGGCCAAAGTTGCCCAACCGCCGACATGTCCGACGACTATAGGGTCTTCCCCACGACCCCGGGACTAGATTGGCCCGCCACCGTCATGTCCGACGACTATAGGGTCGTCCCCACGACCCCGCGACTAGATTGGCCCGCCACCGACTTGTCTGACGACTATAGGGGCTTCCCCAAGACCCCGGGACTAGGTTGGCCAGCCGCCGACATGTCCGACGACTATAGGGTCGTCTCCAAGACCCCGGGACTAGGTTGGCCAACCGCCGACATGTCCGACGACCATAGGGTCGTCCCCACGACCCCGGGCCAAAGCTGGCCAGACGCCGACATGTCCGACGTCTATAGGGTCGTCCCCACGACCCCGGGACTAGATTGGCCCGCCACCGGCATGTCCGACGACTATAGGGTCGTCCCCACGACCCCGGGACTAGGTTGGCCCGCCACCATCATGTCCGACGACTATAGGGTCGTCCCCACGACCCCGGGACTAGGTTGGCCCGCGGCCGACTTGTCTGACGACTATAGGGTCGTCCGCATGACCCCAGGAGTAGATTGGCCCGCCACCATCATGTCAGACGACTATAGGGTCGGCCCCACGACCCCGGGACTAGGATGGCCCGCCGCCGACTTGTCCGACGACCGTAGGGTCGTCCCCACGCCCCCGGGACTAGGTTGGCCAACCGCCGACATGTCCGACGACTATAGGGTCGTCCCCACGACCCCGGGACTAGGTTGGCCAACCGCCGACATGTCCGACGACTATAGGGTCGTCCCGACGATCCCGGGCCAAAGCTGGCCAGCCGCCGACATGTCCGACGACTATAGGGTCGTCCCCACGACCCCGGGACTAGATTGGCCCGCCACCGTCATGTCCGACGACTATAGGGTCGTTCCCACGAACCCCGGACTAGGTTGGCCCGCCGCCGACTTGTCCGACGACTATAGTGTCGTCCCCACGACCACTGGCCCAAGTTGGCCAGCCGCCGACATGTCCGACGACTATAGGGTCGTCCCCACGACCCCGGGGCAAGATTGGCCCGCCGCCGACATGTCCGACGTCTATAGGGTCGTCCCCACGCCCCGGGCCAAAGTTGGCCAGCCGCCGACATGTCCGACGACTATAGGGTCGTCCCCACGACCCCGGGACTAGATTGGCCCGCCACCGCCATGTCCGACGACTATAGGTTCGTCCCCACGACCCCGGGAGTAGGTTGGCCCGCCGTCGACATGTCCGACGACTATAGGGTCGTCCCCACGAACCCGGGACTAGGTTGGCCAGCCGCCGATATGTCCGACGACTATAGGGTCGTCCCCACGACCCCGGGACTAGGTTGGCCCGCCGCCGACATGTCCGACGTCTATACGGTCGTCCCCACGACCCCGGGGCATGATTGGCCCGCCACCGTCATGTCTGACGACTATAGGTTCGTCCCCACGACCCCGGGAGTAGGTTGGCCCGCCGCCGACTTGTCCGACGACTATAGGGTCGTCCCCACGACCACTGGCCAAAGTTGGCCAGCCGCCGAAATGTCCGACGACTATAGGGTCGTCCCCACGACCCCGGGGCAAGATTGGCCCGCCACCGTCATGTCCGACGACTATAGGATCGTCCCCACGACCCCGGGACTAGGTTGGCCCGCCGCCGACATGTCCGACGTCTATACGGTCGTCCCCACGACCCCGGGGCATGATTGGCCCGCCACCGTCATGTCTGACGACTATAGGTTCGTCCCCACGACCCCGGGAGTAGGTTGGCCCGCCGCCGACATGTCCGACGACTATAGGGTCGTCCCCACGACCCCGGGCCAAAGCTCGCCAGCCGCCGACATGTCCGACGTCTATAAGGTCGTCCCCACGACCCCGGGACTAGGTTGGCCAGCCGCCGACATGTTCGACGACTATAGGGTCGTACCCACGACCCGGGGGCTAGGTTGGCCCGCCGCCGACTTGTCCGACGACTATAGGGTCGTCCCCACGCCCCCAGGAGTAGATTGCCACGCCACCGTCATGTCCGACGACTATAGGGTCGTCCCCACGACCCCGGGACAAGGTTCGCCAGCCGCCGACATGTCCGACGACTATAGGGTCGTCCCCACGACCCCGGGACTAGATTGGCCCGCCACCGTCATGTCCGACGACTATAGGATCGTCCCCACGACCCCGCGACTAGATTGGCCCGCCACCGACTTGTCTGACGACTATAGGGGCTTCCCCAAGACCCCGGGACTAGGTTGGCCAGCCGCCGACATGTCCGACGACTATAGGGTCGTCTCCAAGACCCCGGGACTAGGTTGGCCAACCGCCGACATGTCCGACGACCATAGGGTCGTCCCCACGACCCCGGGGCTAGGTTGGCCCGCCGCCGACTTGTCCGACGACTATAGGGTCGTCCCCACGACCCCAGGAGTAGATTGCCCCGCCACCGTCATGTCCGACGACTATAGGGTCGTCCCCACGACCCCGGGACTAGGTTCGCCAGCCGCCGACATGTCCGACGACTATAGGGTCGTTCCCACGACCCCCGGACTAGGTTGGCCCGCCGCCGACTTGTCCGACGACTATAGCGACGTCCCTCCCACTCCGGAACTAGGTTGGCCAGCCGCCGACATGTCCGACGACTATAGGGTCCTCCCCACGACCCCGGGACTAGGTTGGCCCGCCGCCGACTTGTCCGACGACTATAGGGTCGTCCCCACGACCCCGGGGCTAGGTTGGCCCGCCGCCGACTTGTCCGACGACTATAGGGTCGTCCCCACGACCCCAGGAGTAGATTGCCCCGCCACCGTCATGTCCGACGACTATAGGGTCGTCCCCACGACCCCGGGACTAGGTTCGCCAGCCGCCGACATGTCCGACGACTATAGGGTCGTTCCCACGACCCCCGGACTAGGTTGGCCCGCCGCCGACTTGTCCGACGACTATAGGGTCGTCCCCACGACCCCGGGACTAGATTGACCCGCCACCGTCATGTTCGACGACTATAGGGTCGTACCCACGACCCGGGGGCTAGGTTGGCCCGCCGCCGACTTGTCCGACGACTATAGGGTCGTCCCCACGCCCCCAGGAGTAGATTGCCACGCCACCGTCATGTCCGACGACTATAGGGTCGTCCCCACGACCCCGGGACAAGGTTCGCCAGCCGCCGACATGTCCGACGACTATAGGGTCGTCCCCACGACCCCGGGACTAGATTGACACGCCACCGTCATGTCCGACGACTATAGTGTCGTCTCCAAGACCCCGGGACTAGGTTGGCCCGCCGCCGACTTGTCCGACGACTATAGGGTCGTCCCCACGACCCCGGGGCTAGATTGGCCCGCCACCGTCATGTCCGACGACTATAGGGTCGTCCCCACGACCCCGGGACTACGTTGGCCCGCCGCCGACTTGTCCGACGACTATAGGGACATCCCCACGACCACGGGCCAAAGTTGCCCAACCGCCGACATGTCCGACGACTATAGGGTCTTCCCCACGACCCCGGGACTAGATTGGCCCGCCACCGTCATGTCCGACGACTATAGGGTCGTCCCCACGACCCCGCGACTAGATTGGCCCGCCACCGACTTGTCTGACGACTATAGGGGCTTCCCCAAGACCCCGGGACTAGGTTGGCCAGCCGCCGACATGTCCGACGACTATAGGGTCGTCTCCAAGACCCCGGGACTAGGTTGGCCAACCGCCGACATGTCCGACGACCATAGGGTCGTCCCCACGACCCCGGGCCAAAGCTGGCCAGACGCCGACATGTCCGACGTCTATAGGGTCGTCCCCACGACCCCGGGACTAGATTGGCCCGCCACCGGCATGTCCGACGACTATAGGGTCGTCCCCACGACCCCGGGACTAGGTTGGCCCGCCACCATCATGTCCGACGACTATAGGGTCGTCCCCACGACCCCGGGACTAGGTTGGCCCGCGGCCGACTTGTCTGACGACTATAGGGTCGTCCGCATGACCCCAGGAGTAGATTGGCCCGCCACCATCATGTCAGACGACTATAGGGTCGGCCCCACGACCCCGGGACTAGGATGGCCCGCCGCCGACTTGTCCGACGACCGTAGGGTCGTCCCCACGCCCCCGGGACTAGGTTGGCCAACCGCCGACATGTCCGACGACTATAGGGTCGTCCCCACGACCCCGGGACTAGGTTGGCCAACCGCCGACATGTCCGACGACTATAGGGTCGTCCCGACGATCCCGGGCCAAAGCTGGCCAGCCGCCGACATGTCCGACGACTATAGGGTCGTTCCCACGAACCCCGGACTAGGTTGGCCCGCCGCCGACTTGTCCGACGACTATAGTGTCGTCCCCACGACCACTGGCCCAAGTTGGCCAGCCGCCGACATGTCCGACGACTATAGGGTCGTCCCCACGACCCCGGGCCAAAGCTGGCCAGACGCCGACATGTCCGACGTCTATAGGGTCGTCCCCACGACCCCGGGACTAGATTGGCCCGCCACCGGCATGTCCGACGACTATAGGGTCGTCTCCACGACCCCGGGACAAGGTTGGCCCGCCGCCGACTTGTCCGACGACTATAGGGTCGTCCCCACGACCACGGGCCAAAGTTGCCCAGCCGCCGACATGTCCGACGACTATAGGGTCGTCCCCACGACCCCGGGCCAAAGCTCGCCAGCCGCCGACATGTCCGACGTCTATAAGGTCGTCCCCACGACCCCGGGACTAGGTTGGCCAGCCGCCGACATGTTCGACGACTATAGGGTCGTACCCACGACCCGGGGGCTAGGTTGGCCCGCCGCCGACTTGTCCGACGACTATAGGGTCGTCCCCACGCCCCCAGGAGTAGATTGCCACGCCACCGTCATGTCCGACGACTATAGGGTCGTCCCCACGACCCCGGGACAAGGTTCGCCAGCCGCCGACATGTCCGACGACTATAGGGTCGTCCCCACGACCCCGGGACTAGATTGACACGCCACCGTCATGTCCGACGACTATAGTGTCGTCTCCAAGACCCCGGGACTAGGTTGGCCCGCCGCCGACTTTTCCGACGACTATAGGGTCGTCCCCACGACCCCGGGGCTAGATTGGCCCGCCACCGTCATGTCCGACGACTATAGGGTCGTCCCCACGACCCCGGGACAAGGTTCGCCAGCCGCCGACATGTCCGACGACTATAGGGTCGTCCCCACGACCCCGGGACTAGATTGACACGCCACCGTCATGTCCGACGACTATAGTGTCGTCTCCAAGACCCCGGGACTAGGTTGGCCCGCCGCCGACATGTCCGACGACTATAGGGTCGTCCCCACGACCCCGGGACTAGGTTGGCCAACCGCCGACATGTCCGACGACTATAGGGTCGTCCCGACGATCCCGGGCCAAAGCTGGCCAGCCGCCGACATGTCCGACGACTATAGGGTCGTCCCCACGACCCCGGGACTAGATTGGCCCGCCACCGTCATGTCCGACGACTATAGGGTCGTTCCCACGAACCCCGGACTAGGTTGGCCCGCCGCCGACTTGTCCGACGACTATAGGGTCGTTCCCACGAACCCCGGACTAGGTTGGCCCGCCACCGTCATGTCCGACGACTATAGGGTCGTCCCCACGACCCCGGGACTACGTTGGCCCGCCGCCGACTTGTCCGACGACTATAGGGACGTCCCCACGACCACGGGCCAAAGTTGCCCAACCGCCGACATGTCCGACGACTATAGGGTCTTCCCCACGACCCCGGGACTAGATTGGCCCGCCACCGTCATGTCCGACGAGTATAGGATCGTCCCCACGACCCCGCGACTAGATTGGCCCGCCACCGACTTGTCTGACGACTATAGGGGCTTCCCCAAGACCCCGGGACTAGGTTGGCCAGCCGCCGACATGTCCGACGACTATAGGGTCGTCTCCAAGACCCCGGGACTAGGTTGGCCAACCGCCGACATGTCCGACGACCATAGGGTCGTCCCCACGACCCCGGGCCAAAGCTGGCCAGACGCCGACATGTCCGACGTCTATAGGGTCGTCCCCACGACCCCGGGACTAGATTGGCCCGCCACCGGCATGTCCGACGACTATAGGGTCGTCCCCACGACCCCGGGACTAGGTTGGCCCGCCACCATCATGTCCGACGACTATAGGGTCGTCCCCACGACCCCGGGACTAGGTTGGCCCGCGGCCGACTTGTCTGACGACTATAGGGTCGTCCGCATGACCCCAGGAGTAGATTGGCCCGCCACCATCATGTCAGACGACTATAGGGTCGGCCCCACGACCCCGGGACTAGGATGGCCCGCCGCCGACTTGTCCGACGACCGTAGGGTCGTCCCCACGCCCCCGGGACTAGGTTGGCCAACCGCCGACATGTCCGACGACTATAGGGTCGTCCCCACGACCCCGGGACTAGGTTGGCCAACCGCCGACATGTCCGACGACTATAGGGTCGTCCCGACGATCCCGGGCCAAAGCTGGCCAGCCGCCGACATGTCCGACGACTATAGGGTCGTCCCCACGACCCCGGGACTAGATTGGCCCGCCACCGTCATGTCCGACGACTATAGGGTCGTTCCCACGAACCCCGGACTAGGTTGGCCCGCCGCCGACTTGTCCGACGACTATAGTGTCGTCCCCACGACCACTGGCCCAAGTTGGCCAGCCGCCGACATGTCCGACGACTATAGGGTCGTCCCCACGACCCCGGGGCAAGATTGGCCCGCCGCCGACATGTCCGACGTCTATAGGGTCGTCCCCACGCCCCGGGCCAAAGTTGGCCAGCCGCCGACATGTCCGACGACTATAGGGTCGTCCCCACGACCCCGGGACTAGATTGGCCCGCCACCGCCATGTCCGACGACTATAGGTTCGTCCCCACGACCCCGGGAGTAGGTTGGCCCGCCGTCGACATGTCCGACGACTATAGGGTCGTCCCCACGAACCCGGGACTAGGTTGGCCAGCCGCCGATATGTCCGACGACTATAGGGTCGTCCCCACGACCCCGGGACTAGGTTGGCCCGCCGCCGACATGTCCGACGTCTATACGGTCGTCCCCACGACCCCGGGGCATGATTGGCCCGCCACCGTCATGTCTGACGACTATAGGTTCGTCCCCACGACCCCGGGAGTAGGTTGGCCCGCCGCCGACTTGTCCGACGACTATAGGGTCGTCCCCACGACCACTGGCCAAAGTTGGCGAGCCGCCGAAATGTCCGACGACTATAGGGTCGTCCCCACGACCCCGGGGCAAGATTGGCCCGCCACCGTCATGTCCGACGACTATAGGATCGTCCCTACGGCCCTGGGCATACGTTGGCCTGCCGCCGACATGTCCGACGACTATAGGGTCGTCCCCACGACCACTGGCCAAAGTTGCCCAGCCGCCGACATGTCCGACGACTATAGGGTCGTCCCTACCACCCCGGGACTAGGTTGGCCCGCCGCCGACATGTCCGACGACTATAGGGTCGTCCCCACGCCCCGAGCCAAAGTTGGCCAGCCGCCGAAATGCCCGACGACTATAGGGTCGTCCCCACGACCCCGGGACAAGATTGGCCCGCCACCGTCATGTCCGACGACTATACGGTCGTCCCCTCGACCCCGGGACTAGGTTGGCCCGCCGCCGAAGTGTCCTACGACTATGGGGTCGTCCCCAAGACCACGAGAATAGGTTGGCCAGCCGCCGACATGTCCGACGACTATAGGGTCGTCCCCACGACCCCGGGACTAGGTTGGCCCGCCGCCGACATGTCCGACGTCTATACGGTCGTCCCCACGACCCCGGGGCAAGATTGGCCCGCCGCCGACGTGTCCTACGACTATGGGGTCGTCCCCACGACCACGAGAATAGGTTGGCCAGCCGCCGACATGTTCGACCACTATAGGGTCGTCCCCACGACCCCGGGACTAGGTTGGCCCGCCGCCGACATGTCCGACGTCTATACGGTCGTCCCCACGACCCCGGGGCAAGATTGGCCCGGCACCGTCATGTCCGACGACTATAGGTTCGTCCCCACGACCCCGGGAGTAGGTTGGCCCGCCGCCGACTTGTCCGACGACTATAGGGTCGTCCCCACGACCCCGGGACTAGGTTGGCCAGCCGCCGACATGTCCGACGACTATACGGTCGTCCCCACGACCACGGGACTAGGTTGGCCCGCCGCCGACTTGTCGGACGACTATAGGGTCGTCCCTACCACCCCGGGAGTAGGTTGGCCCGCCGCCGACTTGTCCGACGACTATAGGGTCGTCCCCACGACCACTGGCCAAAGTTGGCCAGCCGCCGAAATGTCCGACGACTATAGGGTCGTCCCCACGACCCCGGGGCAAGATTGGCCCGCCACCGTCATGTCCGACGACTATAGGATCGTCCCTACGGCCCTGGGCATACGTTGGCCTGCCGCCGACATGTCCGACGACTATAGGGTCGTCCCCACGACCACTGGCCAAAGTTGCCCAGCCGCCGACATGTCCGACGACTATAGGGTCGTCCCTACCACCCCGGGACTAGGTTGGCCCGCCGCCGACATGTCCGACGACTATAGGGTCGTCCCCACGCCCCGAGCCAAAGTTGGCCAGCCGCCGACATGTCCGACGTCTATAGGGTCGTCCCCACGACCCCCGGGCTAGATTGCCCCGGCACCGTCATGTCCGACGACTATAGGGTCGTCCCCACGACCCCGGGACTAGATTGGCCCGCCACCGTCATGTCCGACGACTATACGGTCGTCCCCACGACCCCGGGACTAGGTTGGCCCGCCGCCGAAATGTCCTACGACTATAGGGTCGTCTCCACGACCCCGGGACTAGGTTGGCCAGCCGCCGACATGTCCGACGACTATAGGGTCGTCCCCACGACCACGGGACTAGGTTGGCCCGCCGCCGACATGTCCGACGTCTATAGGGTCGTCCCCACGCCCCGGGCCAAAGTTGGCCAGCCGCCGACATGTCCGACGACTATAGGGTCGTCCCCACGACCCCGGGACTAGATTGGCCCGCCACCGCCATGTCCGACGACTATAGGTTCGTCCCCACGACCCCGGGAGTAGGTTGGCCCGCCGCCGACTTGTCCGACGACTATAGGGTCGTCCCCACGACCACTGGCCAAAGTTGGCCAGCCGCCGACATGTCCGACGACTATAGGGTCGTCCCCACGACCCCGGGGCAAGATTGGCCCGCCGCCGACATGTCCGACGTCTATAGGGTCGTCCCCACGCCCCGGGCCAAAGTTGGCCAGCCGCCGACATGTCCGACGACTATAGGGTCGTCCCCACGACCCCGGGACTAGATTGGCCCGCCACCGCCATGTCCGACGACTATAGGTTCGTCCCCACGACCCCGGGAGTAGGTTGGCCCGCCGCCGACTTGTCCGACGACTATAGGGTCGTCCCCACGACCACTGGCCAAAGTTGGCCCGCCGCCGACTTGTCCGAGGACTATAGGGTCGTCCCCACGACCACTGGCCAAAGTTGGCCAGCCGCCGACATGTTCGACCACTATAGGGTCGTCCCCACGACCCCGGGACTAGGTTGGCCCGCCGCCGACATGTCCGACGTCTATACGGTCGTCCCCACGACCCCGGGGCAAGATTGGCCCGGCACCGTCATGTCCGACGACTATAGGTTCGTCCCCACGACCCCGGGAGTAGGTTGGCCCGCCGCCGACTTGTCCGACGACTATAGGGTCGTCCCCACGACCCCGGGACTAGGTTGGCCAGCCGCCGACATGTCCGACGACTATACGGTCGTCCCCACGACCACGGGACTAGGTTGGCCCGCCGCCGACTTGTCGGACGACTATAGGGTCGTCCCTACCACCCCGGGACTAGGTTGGCCCGCCGCCGACAAGTCCGACGACTATAGGGTCGTCCCCACGCCCCGAGCCAAAGTTGGCCAGCCGCCGAAATGTCCGACGACTATAGGGTCGTCCCCACGACCCCGGGACAAGATTGGCCTGCCACCGTCATGTCCGACGACTATACGGTCGTCCCCTCGACCCCGGGACTAGGTTGGCCCGCCGCCGACGTGTCCTACGACTATGGGGTCGTCCCCACGACCACGAGAATAGGTTGGCCAGCCGCCGACTTGTCCGACGACTATAGGGTCGTCCCCACGACCCCGGGACAAGGTTGGCCAGCCGCCAACATGTCCGACGACTATACGGTCGTCCCCACGACCACGGGAATCGATTGGCCCGCCGCCGAGTTGTCCGACGACTATAGGGTCGTCCCTACCACCCCGGGACTAGGTTGGCCAGCCGCCGACATGTCCGACGTCTATAGGGTCGTCCCCACGACCCCGGGGCTAGATTGCCCCGGCACCGTCATGTCCGACGATTATAGGGTCGTCCCCACGACCCCGGGACTAGGTTGGCCCGCCGCCGACTTGTCCTACGACTATAGGGTCGTCTCCACGACCCCGGGACTAGTTTGGCCAGCCGCCGACATGTCCGACGACTATATGGTCGTCCCCACGACCATGGGACTAGGTTGGCCCACCGCCGACATGTCCGACGTCTATAGGGTCGTCCCCACGCCCCGGGCCAAAGTTGGCCAGCCGCCGACATGTCCGACGACTATAGGGTCGTCCCCACGACCCCGGGACTAGGTTGGCCCGCCGCCGACGTGTCCTACGAATATGGGGTCGTCCCCACGACCACGAGACGAGGTTGGCCAGCCGCCGACAGGTCCGACGACTATAGGGTCGTCCCCACCACCCCGGGTCTAGGTTGGCCAGCCGCCGACATGTCCGACGACTATAGGGTCGTCCCCACGACCCCGGGGCTAGATTGCCCCGGCACCGTCATGTCCGACGACTATAGGGTCGTCCCCACGACCCCGGGACTAGGTTGGCCGGCCGCCGACTTGTCCGACGACTATAGGGTCGTCCCCACGACCCCGGGACTAGGTCGGCCCGCCGCCGACTTGTCCGACGACTATAGGGTCGTCCCCACGACCCCGGGACTAGATTGGCCCGCCACCGTCATGTCCGACGACTATAGGGCCGTCTCCACGACCCCGGGACTAGGTTGGCCCGCCGCCGACTTGTCCGACGACTATAGGGTCGTCCCCACGACCCCGGGACTAGATTGGCCCGCCACCGTCATGTCCGACGACTATACGGTCGTCCCCACGACCCCGGGACTAGGTTGGCCCGCCGCCGAAATGTCCTACGACTATAGGGTCGTCTCCACGACCCCGGGACTAGGTTGGCCAGCCGCCGACATGTCCGACGACTATAGGGTCGTCCCCACGACCACTGGCCAAAGTTGGCCAGCCGCCGACATGTCCGACGACTATAGGGTCGTCCCCACGACCCCGGGGCAAGATTGGCCCGCCGCCGACATGTCCGACGTCTATATGGTCGTCCCCACGCCCCGGGCCAAAGTTGGCCAGCCGCCGACATGTCCGACGACTATAGGGTCGTCCCCACGACCTCGGGACTAGATTGGCCCGCCACCGCCATGTCCGACGACTATAGGTTCGTCCCCACGACCCCGGGAGTGGGTTGGCCCGCCGCCGACTTGTCCGACGACTATAGGGTCGTCCCCACGAACCCGGGACTAGGTTGGCCAGTCACCGACATGTCCGACGTCTATATGGTCGTCCCCACGCCCCGGGCCAAAGTTGGCCAGCCGCCGACATGTCCGACGACTATAGGGTCGTCCCCACGACCTCGGGACTAGATTGGCCCGCCACCGTCATGTCCGACGACTATACGGTCGTCCCCACGACCCCGGGACTAGGTTGGCCCGCCGCCGAAATGTCCTACGACTATAGGGTCGTCTCCACGACCCCGGGACTAGGTTGGCCAGCCGCCGACATGTCCGACGACTATAGGGTCGTCCCCACGACCACGGGACTAGGTTGGCCCGCCGCCGACATGTCCGACGTCTATAGGGTCGTCCCCACGCCCCGGGCCAAAGTTGGCCAGCCGCCGACATGTCCGACGACTATAGGGTCGTCCCCACGACCCCGGGACTAGATTGGCCCGCCACCGCCATGTCCGACGACTATAGGTTCGTCCCCACGAACCCGGGACTAGGTTGGCCAGTCACCGACATGTCCGTCGACTATAGGGTCGTCCCCAAGACCACGGGCCAAAGTTGCCCTGCCGCCGACATGTCCGACGACTATAGGGTCGTCCCCACGACCCCGGGTCTAGGTTGGCCCGTCGCCGACTTGTCCGACGACTATAGGGTCGTCCCCACGACCCCGGGAGTAGGTTGGCCCGCCGCCGACTTGTCCGACGACTATAGGGTCGTCCCCACGAACCCGGGACTAGGTTGGCCAGTCACCGACATGTCCGACCACTATAGGGTCGTCCCCAAGACCACGGGCCAAAGTTGCCCTGCCGCCGACATGTCCGACGACTATAGGGTCGTCCCCACGACCCCGGGTCTAGGTTGGCCCGCCGCCGACTTGTCCGACGACTATACGGTCGTCCCCACGACCCCGGGACTAGGTTGGCCCGCCGCCGACTTGTCCGACGACTATAGGGTCGTCCCTACCACCCCGGGACTAGGTTGGCCAGCCGCCGACATGTCCGACATCTATAGGGTCGTCCCCACGACCCCGGGGCTAGATTTCCCCGGCACCGTCATGTCCGACGACTATAGGGTCGTCCCCACGACCCCGGGACTAGGTTGGCCCGCCGCCGACTTGTCCGACGAATATAGGGTCGTCTCTACGACCCCGGGACTAGGTTGGCCAGCCGCCGACATGTCCGACGACTATAGGGTCGTCCCCACGACCACGGGCCAAAGTTGCCCTGCCGCCGACATGTTCGACGACTATAGGGTCGTCCCCACGACCCCGGGACTAGGTTGGCCAGTCACCGACATGTCCGACGACTATAGGGTCGTCCCCAAGACCACGGGCCAAAGTTGCCCTGCCGCCGACATGTCCGACGACTATAGGGTCGTCCCCACGACCCCAGGTCTAGGTTGGCCCGCCGCCGACTTGTCCGACGACTATACGGTCGTCCCCACGACCACGGGACTAGGTTGGCCCGCCGCCGACTTGTCCGACGTCTATAGGGTCGTCCCCACGCCCCGAGCCAAAGTTGGCCAGCCGCCGACATGTCCGACGACTATAGGGTCGTCCCCACCACCCCGGGACTAGGTTGGCCCCCCGCCGACGTGTCCTACGACTATGGGGTCGTCCCCACGACTACGAGAATAGGTTGGCCAGCCGCCGACTTGTCCGACGACTATACGGTCGTCCCCACGACCCCGGGACTAGGTTGGCCAGCCGCCGACATGTCCGACGACTATACGGTCGTCCCCACGACCACGGGAATAGATTGGCCCGCCGCCGACTTGTCCGACGACTATAGGGTCGTCCCTACCACCCCGGGACTAGGTTGGCCAGCCGCCGACATGTCCGACGTCTATAGGGTCGTTCCCACGACCCCGGGAGTAGGTTGGCCCGCCGCCGACTTGTCCGACGACTATAGGGTCGTCCCCACGACCACTGGCCAAAGTTGGCCAGCCGCCGACATGTCCGACGACTATAGGGTCGTTCCCACGACCCCAGGGCAACATTGGCCCGCCACCGTCATGACCGACGACTATAGGTTCGTCCCTACGACCCTGGGCATAGGTTGGCCTGCCGCCGACATGTCCCACGACTATAGGGTCGTCCCCACGACCACTGGCCAAAGTTGCCCAGCCGCCGACATGTCCGACGATTATAGGGTCGTCCCTACCACCCCGGGACTAGGTTGGCCCGCCGCCGACATGTCCGACGACTATAGGCTCGTCCCCACGCCCCGAGCCAAAGTTGGCCAGCCGCCGAAATGTCCGACGACTATAGGGTCGTCCCCACGACCCCGGGACAAGATTGGCCCGCCACCGTCATGTCCGACGACTATACGGTCGTCCCCTCTACCCCGGGACTAGGTTGGCCCGCCGCCGACGTGTCCTACGACTATGGGGTCGTCCCCACGACCACGAGAATAGGTTGGCCAGCCGCCGACATGTCCGACGACTATAGGGTCGTCCCCACGACCCCGGGACTAGGTTGGCCCGCCGCCGACATGTCCGACGTCTATACGGTCGTCCCCACGACCCCGGGGCAAGATTGGCCCGCCGCCGACGTGTCCGACGACTATAGGGTCGTCCCCACGACCCCGGGACTAGGTTGGCCCGCCGCCGACATGTCCGACGTCTATACGGTCTTCCCCACGACCCCGGGGCAAGATTGGCCCGCCACCGTCATGTCCGACGACTATAGGTTCGTCCCCACGACCCCGGGAGTAGGTTGGCCCGCCGCCGACTTGTCCGACGACTATAGGGTCGTCCTCACGACCACTGGCCAAAGTTGGCCAGCCGCCGACATGTCCGACGACTATAGGGTCGTCCCCACGACCCCGGGGCAAGATTGGCCCGCCACCGTCATGTCCGACGACTATAGGTTCGTCCCTACGACCCTGGGCATACGTTGGCCTGCCGCCGACATGCCCCACGACTATAGGGTCGTCCCCACGACCACTGGCCAAAGTTGCCCAGCCGCCGACATGTCCGACGACTATAGGGTCGTCCCCACGAACCCGGGACTAGGTTGGCCAGTCACCGACATGTCCGACGACTATAGGGTCGTCCCCACGACCCCGGGACAAGATTGGCCTGCCACCGTCATGTCCGACGACTATACGGTCGTCCCCTCGACCCCGGGACTAGGTTGGCCGGCCGCCGACATGTCCGACGTCTATACGGTCGTCCCCACGACCCCGGGGCAAGATTGGCCCGCCGCCGACATGTCCGACGTCTATACGGTCGTCCCCACGACCCCGGGGCATGATTGGCCCGCCACCGTCATGTCTGACGACTATAGGTTCGTCCCCACGACCCCGGGACTAGGTTGGCCAGCCGCCGACATGTCCGACGACTATACGGTCGTCCCCACGACCACGGGACTAGGTTGGCCCGCCGCCGACTTGTCGGACGACTATAGGGTCGTCCCTACCACCCCGGGACTAGGTTGGCCCGCCGCCGACAAGTCCGACGACTATAGGGTCGTCCCCACGCCCCGAGCCAAAGTTGGCCAGCCGCCGAAATGTCCGACGACTATAGGGTCGTCCCCACGACCCCGGGACAAGATTGGCCTGCCACCGTCATGTCCGACGACTATACGGTCGTCCCCTCGACCCCGGGACTAGGTTGGCCCGCCGCCGACGTGTCCTACGACTATGGGGTCGTCCCCACGACCACGAGAATAGGTTGGCCAGCCGCCGACTTGTCCGACGACTATAGGGTCGTCCCCACGACCCCGGGACAAGGTTGGCCAGCCGCCAACATGTCCGACGACTATACGGTCGTCCCCACGACCACGGGAATCGATTGGCCCGCCGCCGAGTTGTCCGACGACTATAGGGTCGTCCCTACCACCCCGGGACTAGGTTGGCCAGCCGCCGACATGTCCGACGTCTATAGGGTCGTCCCCACGACCCCGGGGCTAGATTGCCCCGGCACCGTCATGTCCGACGATTATAGGGTCGTCCCCACGACCCCGGGACTAGGTTGGCCCGCCGCCGACTTGTCCTACGACTATAGGGTCGTCTCCACGACCCCGGGACTAGTTTGGCCAGCCGCCGACATGTCCGACGACTATATGGTCGTCCCCACGACCATGGGACTAGGTTGGCCCACCGCCGACATGTCCGACGTCTATAGGGTCGTCCCCACGCCCCGGGCCAAAGTTGGCCAGCCGCCGACATGTCCGACGACTATAGGGTCGTCCCCACGACCCCGGGACTAGGTTGGCCCGCCGCCGACGTGTCCTACGAATATGGGGTCGTCCCCACGACCACGAGACGAGGTTGGCCAGCCGCCGACAGGTCCGACGACTATAGGGTCGTCCCCACCACCCCGGGTCTAGGTTGGCCAGCCGCCGACATGTCCGACGACTATAGGGTCGTCCCCACGACCCCGGGGCTAGATTGCCCCGGCACCGTCATGTCCGACGACTATAGGGTCGTCCCCACGACCCCGGGACTAGGTTGGCCGGCCGCCGACTTGTCCGACGACTATAGGGTCGTCCCCACGACCCCGGGACTAGGTCGGCCCGCCGCCGACTTGTCCGACGACTATAGGGTCGTCCCCACGACCCCGGGACTAGATTGGCCCGCCACCGTCATGTCCGACGACTATAGGGCCGTCTCCACGACCCCGGGACTAGGTTGGCCCGCCGCCGACTTGTCCGACGACTATAGGGTCGTCCCCACGACCCCGGGACTAGATTGGCCCGCCACCGTCATGTCCGACGACTATACGGTCGTCCCCACGACCCCGGGACTAGGTTGGCCCGCCGCCGAAATGTCCTACGACTATAGGGTCGTCTCCACGACCCCGGGACTAGGTTGGCCAGCCGCCGACATGTCCGACGACTATAGGGTCGTCCCCACGACCACTGGCCAAAGTTGGCCAGCCGCCGACATGTCCGACGACTATAGGGTCGTCCCCACGACCCCGGGGCAAGATTGGCCCGCCGCCGACATGTCCGACGTCTATATGGTCGTCCCCACGCCCCGGGCCAAAGTTGGCCAGCCGCCGACATGTCCGACGACTATAGGGTCGTCCCCACGACCTCGGGACTAGATTGGCCCGCCACCGCCATGTCCGACGACTATAGGTTCGTCCCCACGACCCCGGGAGTGGGTTGGCCCGCCGCCGACTTGTCCGACGACTATAGGGTCGTCCCCACGAACCCGGGACTAGGTTGGCCAGTCACCGACATGTCCGACGTCTATATGGTCGTCCCCACGCCCCGGGCCAAAGTTGGCCAGCCGCCGACATGTCCGACGACTATAGGGTCGTCCCCACGACCTCGGGACTAGATTGGCCCGCCACCGTCATGTCCGACGACTATACGGTCGTCCCCACGACCCCGGGACTAGGTTGGCCCGCCGCCGAAATGTCCTACGACTATAGGGTCGTCTCCACGACCCCGGGACTAGGTTGGCCAGCCGCCGACATGTCCGACGACTATAGGGTCGTCCCCACGACCACGGGACTAGGTTGGCCCGCCGCCGACATGTCCGACGTCTATAGGGTCGTCCCCACGCCCCGGGCCAAAGTTGGCCAGCCGCCGACATGTCCGACGACTATAGGGTCGTCCCCACGACCCCGGGACTAGATTGGCCCGCCACCGCCATGTCCGACGACTATAGGTTCGTCCCCACGAACCCGGGACTAGGTTGGCCAGTCACCGACATGTCCGACGACTATAGGGTCGTCCCCAAGACCACGGGCCAAAGTTGCCCTGCCGCCGACATGTCCGACGACTATAGGGTCGTCCCCACGACCCCGGGTCTAGGTTGGCCCGTCGCCGACTTGTCCGACGACTATAGGGTCGTCCCCACGACCCCGGGAGTAGGTTGGCCCGCCGCCGACTTGTCCGACGACTATAGGGTCGTCCCCACGAACCCGGGACTAGGTTGGCCAGTCACCGACATGTCCGACCACTATAGGGTCGTCCCCAAGACCACGGGCCAATGTTGCCCTGCCGCCGACATGTCCGACGACTATAGGGTCGTCCCCACGACCCCGGGTCTAGGTTGGCCCGCCGCCGACTTGTCCGACGACTATACGGTCGTCCCCACGACCCCGGGACTAGGTTGGCCCGCCGCCGACTTGTCCGACGACTATAGGGTCGTCCCTACCACCCCGGGACTAGGTTGGCCAGCCGCCGACATGTCCGACATCTATAGGGTCGTCCCCACGACCCCGGGGCTAGATTACCCCGGCACCGTCATGTCCGACGACTATAGGGTCGTCCCCACGACCCCGGGACTAGGTTGGCCCGCCGCCGACTTGTCCGACGAATATAGGGTCGTCTCTACGACCCCGGGACTAGGTTGGCCAGCCGCCGACATGTCTGACGACTATAGGGTCGTCCCCACGACCACGGGCCAAAGTTGCCCTGCCGCCGACATGTCCGACGACTATAGGGTCGTCCCCACGACCCCCGGGACTAGGTTGGCCAGTCACCGACATGTCCGACGACTATAGGGTCGTCCCCAAGACCACGGGCCAAAGTTGCCCTGCCGCCGACATGTCCGACGACTATAGGGTCGTCCCCACGACCCCAGGTCTAGGTTGGCCCGCCGCCGACTTGTCCGACGACTATACGGTCGTCCCCACGACCACGGGACTAGTTTGGCCCGCCGCCGACTTGTCCGACGTCTATAGGGTCGTCCCCACGCCCCGAGCCAAAGTTGGCCAGCCGCCGACATGTCCGACGACTATAGGGTCGTCCCCACCACCCCGGGACTAGGTTGGCCCGCCGCCGACGTGTCCTACGACTATGGGGTCGTCCCCACGACTACGAGAATAGGTTGGCCAGCCGCCGACTTGTCCGACGACTATACGGTCGTCCCCACGACCCCGGGACTAGGTTGGCCAGCCGCCGACATGTCCGACGACTATACGGTCGTCCCCACGACCACGGGAATAGATTGGCCCGCCGCCGACTTGTCCGACGACTATAGGGTCGTCCCTACCACCCCGGGACTAGGTTGGCCAGCCGCCGACATGTCCGACGTCTATAGGGTCGTTCCCACGACCCCGGGAGTAGGTTGGCCCGCCGCCGACTTGTCCGACGACTATAGGGTCGTCCCCACGACCACTGGCCAAAGTTGGCCAGCCGCCGACATGTCCGACGACTATAGGGTCGTTCCCACGACCCCAGGGCAACATTGGCCCGCCACCGTCATGACCGACGACTATAGGTTCGTCCCTACGACCCTGGGCATACGTTGGCCTGCCGCCGACATGTCCCACGACTATAGGGTCGTCCCCACGACCACTGGCCAAAGTTGCCCAGCCGCCGACATGTCCGACGACTATAGGGTCGTCCCTACCACCCCGGGACTAGGTTGGCCCGCCGCCGACATGTCCGACGACTATAGGCTCGTCCCCACGCCCCGAGCCAAAGTTGGCCAGCCGCCGAAATGTCCGACGACTATAGGGTCGTCCCCACGACCCCGGGACAAGATTGGCCCGCCACCGTCATGTCCGACGACTATACGGTCGTCCCCTCTACCCCGGGACTAGGTTGGCCCGCCGCCGACGTGTCCTACGACTATGGGGTCGTCCCCACGACCACGAGAATAGGTTGGCCAGCCGCCGACATGTCCGACGACTATAGGGTCGTCCCCACGACCCCGGGACTAGGTTGGCCCGCCGCCGACATGTCCGACGTCTATACGGTCGTCCCCACGACCCCGGGGCAAGATTGGCCCGCCGCCGACGTGTCCGACGACTATAGGGTCGTCCCCACGACCCCGGGACTAGGTTGGCCCGCCGCCGACATGTCCGACGTCTATACGGTCTTCCCCACGACCCCGGGGCAAGATTGGCCCGCCACCGTCATGTCCGACGACTATAGGTTCGTCCCCACGACCCCGGGAGTAGGTTGGCCCGCCGCCGACTTGTCCGACGACTATAGGGTCGTCCTCACGACCACTGGCCAAAGTTGGCCAGCCGCCGACATGTCCGACGACTATAGGGTCGTCCCCACGACCCCGGGGCAAGATTGGCCCGCCACCGTCATGTCCGACGACTATAGGTTCGTCCCTACGACCCTGGGCATACGTTGGCCTGCCGCCGACATGCCCCACGACTATAGGGTCGTCCCCACGACCACTGGCCAAAGTTGCCCAGCCGCCGACATGTCCGACGACTATAGGGTCGTCCCTACCACCCCGGGACTAGGTTGGCCCGCCGCCGACATGTCCGACGACTATAGGCTCGTCCCCACGCCCCGAGCCAAAGTTGGCCAGCCGCCGAAATGTCCGACGACTATAGGGTCGTCCCCACAACCCCGGGACAAGATTGGCCCGCCACCGTCATGTCCGACGACTATACGGTCGTCCCCTCTACCCCGGGACTAGGTTGGCCCGCCGCCGACGTGTCCTACGACTATGGGGTCGTCCCCACGACCACGAGAATAGGTTGGCCAGCCGCCGACATGTCCGACGACTATAGGGTCGTCCCCACGACCCCGGGACTAGGTTGGCCCGCCGCCGACATGTCCGACGTCTATACGGTCGTCCCCACGACCCCGGGGCAAGATTGGCCCGCCGCCGACGTGTCCGACGACTATAGGGTCGTCCCCACGACCCCGGGACTAGGTTGGCCCGCCGCCGACATGTCCGACGTCTATACGGTCTTCCCCACGACCCCGGGGCAAGATTGGCCCGCCACCGTCATGTCCGACGACTATAGGTTCGTCCCCACGACCCCGGGAGTAGGTTGGCCCGCCGCCGACTTGTCCGACGACTATAGGGTCGTCCTCACGACCACTGGCCAAAGTTGGCCAGCCGCCGACATGTCCGACGACTATAGGGTCGTCCCCACGACCCCGGGGCAAGATTGGCCCGCCACCGTCATGTCCGACGACTATAGGTTCGTCCCTACGACCCTGGGCATACGTTGGCCTGCCGCCGACATGCCCCACGACTATAGGGTCGTCCCCACGACCACTGGCCAAAGTTGCCCAGCCGCCGACATGTCCGACGACTATAGGGTCGTCCCCACGAACCCGGGACTAGGTTGGCCAGTCACCGACATGTCCGACGACTATAGGGTCGTCCCCAAGACCTCGGGCCAAAGTTGCCCTGCCGCCGACATGTCCGACGACTATAGGGTCGTCCCCACGACCCCAGGACTAGGTTGGCCGGCCGCCGACATGTCCGACGTCTATACGGTCGTCCCCACGACCCCGGGGCAAGATTGGCCCGCCGCCGACATGTCCGACGTCTATACGGTCGTCCCCACGACCCCGGGGCATGATTGGCCCGCCACCGTCATGTCTGACGACTATAGGTTCGTCCCCACGACCCCGGGAGTAGGTTGGCCCGCCGCCGACTTGTCCGACGACTATAGGGTCGTCCCCACGACCACTGGCCAAAGTTGGCCAGCCGCCGACATGTCCGACGACTATAGGGTCGTCCCCACGACCCCGGGGCAAGATTGGCCCGCCACCGTCATGTCCGACGACTATAGGATCGTCCCTACGACCCTGGGCATACGTTGGCCTGCCGCCGACATGTCCGACGACTATAGGGTCGTCCCCACGACCACTGGCCAAAGTTGCCCAGCCGACGACATGCCCGACGACTATAGGGTCGTCCCTACCACCCCGGGACTAGGTTGGCCCGCCGCCGACATGTCCGACGACTATAGGGTCGTCCCCACGCCCCGAGCCAAAGTTGGCCAGCCGCCGAAATGCCCGACGACTATAGGGTCGTCCCCACGACCCCGGGACAAGATTGGCCCGCCACCGTCATGTCCGACGACTATACGGTCGTCCCCTCGACCCCGGGACTAGGTTGGCCCGCCGCCGACGTGTCCTACGACTATGGGGTCGTCCCCACGACCACGAGAATAGGTTGGCCAGCCGCCGACATGTCCGACGACTATAGGGTCGTCCCCACGACCCCGGGACTAGGTTGGCCCGCCGCCGACATGTCCGACGTCTATACGGTCGTCCCCACGACCCCGGGGCAAGATTGCCCCGCCGCCGACTTGTCCGACGACTATAGGGTCGTCCCCACGACCACTGGCCGAAGTTGCCCAGCCGCCGACATGTCCGACGACTATAGGTTCGTCCCCACGACCCCGGGAGTAGGTTGGCCCGCCGCCGACTTGTCCGACGACTATAGGGTCGTCCCCACGACCCCGGGACTAGGTTGGCCAGCCGCCGACATGTCCGACGACTATACGGTCGTCCCCACGACCACGGGACTAGGTTGGCCCGCCGCCGACTTGTCCGACGACTATAGAGTCGTCCCTACCACCCCGGGACTAGGTTGGCCAGCCGCCGACATGTCCGACGTCTATAGGGTCGTCCCCACGACTCCCGGGCTAGATTGCCCCGGCACCGTCATGTCCGACGACTATAGGGTCGTCCCCACGACCACGGGACTAGGTTGGCCCGCCGCCGACATGTCCGACGTCTATAGGGTCGTCCCCACGCCCCGGGCCAAAGTTGGCCAGCCGCAGACATGTCCGACGACTATAGGGTCGTCCCCACGACCCCGGGACTAGATTGGCCCGCCACCGTCATGTCCGACGACTATAGGGCCGTCTCCACGACCCCGGGACTAGGTTGGCCCGCCGCCGACTTGTCCGACGACTATAGGGTCGTCCCCACGACCACTGGCCGAAGTTGCCCAGCCGCCGACATGTCCGACGACTATAGGGTCGTCCCCACGCCCCGGGCCAAAGATGGCCAGCCGCCGACATGTCCGACGACTACAGGGTCGTCCCCACGACCCCGGGACTAGATTGGCCCGCCACCGTCATGTCCGACGACTATACGGTCGTCCCCACGACCCCGGGACTAGGTGGGCCCGCCGCCGACGAGTCCTACGACTATGGGGTCGTCCCCACGACCACGAGATGAGGTTGGCCAGCCGCCGACATGTCCGACGACTATAGGGTCGTCCCCACCACCCCGGGTCTAGGTTGGCCAGCCGCCGACATGTCCGACGACTATAGGGTCGTCCCCACGACCACGGGCCAAAGTTGCCCTGCCGCCGACATGTCCGACGACTATAGGGTCGTCCCCACGACCACAGTCCAATGTTGCCCAGCCGCCGACATGTCCGACGACTATAGGGTCGTCCCCACGACCCCGGGACTAGGTTGGCCGGTCGCCGACTTGTCCGACGACTATAGGGTCGTCCCCACGACCCCGGGACTAGGTCGGTCCGCCGCCGACTTGTCCGACGACTATAGGGTCGTCCCCACGACCCCGGGACTAGGTTGGCCCGCCGCCGACATGTCCGACGTCTATAGGGTCGTCCCCACGCCCCGGGCCAAAGTTGGCCAGCCGCCGACATGTCCGACCACTATAGGGTCGTCCCCACGACCCCGGGACTAGATTGGCCCGCCACCGCCATGTCCGACGACTATAGGTTCGTCCCCACGACCCCGGGAGTAGGTTGGCCCGCCGCCGACTTGTCCGACGACTATAGGGTCGTCCCCACGACCACTGGCCAAAGTTGGCCAGCCGCCGACATGTCCGACGACTATAGGGTCGTCGCCACGACCCCGGGGCAAGATTGGCCCGCCGCCGACATGTCCGACGTCTATATGGTCGTCCCCACGCCCCGGGCCAAAGTTGGCCAGCCGCCGACATGTCCGACGACTATAGGGTCGTCCCCACGACCTCGGGACTAGATTGGCCCGCCACCGCCATGTCCGACGACTATAGGTTCGTCCCCACGACCCCGGGAGTGGGTTGGCCCGCCGCCGACTTGTCCGACGACTATAGGGTCGTCCCCACGAACCCGGGACTAGGTTGGCCAGTCACCGACATGTCCGACGTCTATATGGTCGTCCCCACGCCCCGGTCCAAAGTTGGCCAGCCGCCGACATGTCCGACGACTATAGGGTCGTCCCCACGACCTTGGGACTAGATTGGCCCGCCACCATCATGTCCGACGACTATACGGTCGTCCCCACGACCCCGGGAGTAGGTTGGCCCGCCGCCGACTTGTCCGACGACTATAGGGTCGTCCCCACGAACCCGGGACTAGGTTGGCCAGTCACCGACATGTCCGACCACTATAGGGTCGTCCCCAAGACCACGGGCCAAAGTTGCCCTGCCGCCGACATGTCCGACGACTATAGGGTCGTCCCCACGACCCCGGGTCTAGGTTGGCCCGCCGCCGACTTGTCCGACGACTATACGGTCGTCCCCACGACCCCGGGACTAGGTTGGCCCGCCGCCGACTTGTCCGACGACTATAGGGTCGTCCCTACCACCCCAGGACTAGGTTGGCCAGCCGCCGACATGTCCGACATCTATAGGGTCGTCCCCACGACCCCGGGGCTAGATTTCCCCGGCACCGTCATGTCCGACGACTATAGGGTCGTCCCCACGACCCCGGGACTAGGTTGGCCCGCCGCCGACTTGTCCGACGACTATAGGGTCGTCTCTACGACCCCGGGACTAGGTTGGCCAGCCGCCGACATGTCCGACGACTATAGGGTCGTCCCCACGACCACGGGCCAAAGTTGCCCTGCCGCCGACATGTCCGACGACTATAGGGTCGTCCCCACGACCCCGGGACTAGGTTGGCCAGTCACCGACATGTCCGACGACTATAGGGTCGTCCCCAAGACCACGGGCCAAAGTTGCCCTGCCGCCGACATGTCCGACGACTATAGGGTCGTCCCCACGACCCCAGGTCTAGGTTGGCCCGCCGCCGACTTGTCCGACGACTATACGGTCGTCCCCACGACCACGGGACTAGGTTGGCCCGCCGCCGACTTGTCCGACGTCTATAGGGTCGTCCCCACGCCCCGAGCCAAAGTTGGCCAGCCGCCGACATGTCCGGCGACTATAGGGTCGTCCCCACCACCCCGGGACTAGGTTGGCCCGCCGCCGACGTGTCCTACGACTATGGGGTCGTCCCCACGACTACGAGAATAGGTTGGCCAGCCGCCGACTTGACCGACGACTATAGGGTCGTCCCCACGACCCCGGGACTAGGTTGGCCAGCCGCCGACATGTCCGACGACTATACGGTCGTCCCCACGACCACGGGAATAGATTGGCCCGCCGCCGACTTGTCCGACGACTATAGGGTCGTCCCTACCACCCCGGGACTAGGTTGGCCAGCCGCCGACATGTCCGACGTCTATAGGGTCGTCCCCACGACCCCGGGAGTAGGTTGGCCCGCCGCCGACTTGTCCGACGACTATAGGGTCGTCCCCACGACCACTGGCCAAAGTTGGCCAGCCGCCGACATGTCCGACGACTATAGTGTCGTTCCCACGACCCCAGGGCAAGATTGGCCCGCCACCGTCATGACCGACGACTATAGGTTCGTCCCTACGACCCTGGGCATACGTTGGCCTGCCGCCGACATGTCCCACGACTATAGGGTCGTCCCCACGACCACTGGCCAAAGTTGCCCAGCCGCCGACATGTCCGACGACTATAGGGTCGTCCCTACCACCCCGGGACTAGGTTGGCCCGCCGCCGACATGTCCGACGACTATAGGGTCGTCCCCACGCCCCGAGCCAAAGTTGGCCAGCCGCCGAAATGTCCGACGACTATAGGGTCGTCCCCACGACCCCGGGACAAGATTGGCCCGCCACCGTCATGTCCGACGACTATACGGTCGTCCCCTCTACCCCGGGACTAGGTTGGCCCGCCGCCGACGTGTCCTACGACTATGGGGTCGTCCCCACTACCACGAGAATAGGTTGGCCAGCCGCCGACATGTCTGACGACTATAGGGTCGTCCCCACGACCACTGGCCAAAGTTGGCCAGCCGCCGACATGTCCGACGACTATAGGGTCGTCCCCACGACCCCAGGGCAAGATTGGCCCGCCACCGTCATGTCCGACGACTATAGGTTCCTCCCTACGACCCTGGGCATACGTTGGCCTGCCGCCGACATGTCCCACGACTATAGGGTCGTCCCCACGACCACTGGCCCAAGTTGCCCAGCCGCCGACATGTCCGACGACTATAGGGTCGTCCCTACCACCCCGGGACTAGGTTGGCCCGCCGCCACAATGTCCGACGACTATAGGGTCGTCCCCACGCCCCGAGCCAAAGTTGGCCAGCCGCCGAAATGTCCGACGACTATAGGGTCGTCCCCACGACCCCGGGACAAGATTGGCCCGCCACCGTCATGTCCGACGACTATACGGTCGTCCCCTCTACCCCGGGACTAGGTTGGCCCGCCGCCGACGTGTGCTACGACTATGGGGTCGTCCCCACGACCACGAGAATAGGTTGGCCAGCCGCCGACATGTCCGACGACTATAGGGTCGTCCCCACGACCCCGGGACTAGGTTGGCCCGCCGCCGACATGTCCGACGTCTATACGGTCGTCCCCACGACCCCGGGGCAAGATTGGCCCGCCGCCGACGTGTCCGACGACTATAGGGTCGTCCCCACGACCCCGGGACTAGGTTGGCCCGCCGCCGACATGTCCGACGTCTATACGGTCGTCCCCACGACCCCGGGGCAAGATTGGCCCGCCACCGTCATGTCCGACGACTATAGGTTCGTCCCCACGACCCCGGGAGTAGGTTGGCCCGCCGCCGACTTGTCCGACGACTATAGGGTCGTCCCCACGACCACTGGCCAAAGTTGGCCAGCCGCCGACATGTCCGACGTCTATAGGGTCGTCCCCACGCCCCGGGCCAAAGTTGGCCAGCCGCCGACATGTCCGACGACTATAGGGTCGTCCCCACGACCCCGGGACTAGATTGGCCCGCCACCGTCATGTCCGACGACTATAGGTTCGTCCCCACGACCCCGGCAGTAGGTTGGCCCGCCGCCGACTTGTCGGACGACTATAGGGTCGTCCCCACGACCACTGGCCAAAGTTGGCCAGCCGCCGACATGTCCGACGACTATAGGGTCCCCACGACCCCAGGGCAAGATTGGCCCGCCACCGTCATGTCCGACGACTATAGGTTCGTCCCTACGACCCTGGGCATACGTTGGCCTGCCGCCGACATGTCCCACGATTATAGGGTCGTCCCCACGACCACTGGCCAAAGTTGCCCAGCCGCCGACATGTCCGACGACTATAGGGTCGTCCCTACCACCCGGGACTAGGTTGGCCCGCCGCCGACATGTCCGACGACTATAGGGTCGTCCCCACGCCCCGAGCCAAAGTTGTCCAGCCGCCGAAATGTCCGACGACTATAGGGTCGTCCCCACGACCCCGGGACAAGATTGGCCCGCCACCGTCATGTCCGACGACTATACGGTCGTCCCCTCTACCGCGGGACTAGGTTGGCCCGCCGCCGACGTGTCCTACGACTATGGGGTCGTCCCCACGACCACGAGAATAGGTTGGCCAGCCGCCGACATGTCCGACGACTATAGGGTCGTCCCCACGACCCCGGGACTAGGTTGGCCGGTCGCCGACTTGTCCGACGACTATAGGGTCGTCCCCACGACCCCGGGACTAGGTCGGTCCGCCGCCGACTTGTCCGACGACTATAGGGTCGTCCCCACGACCCCGGGACTAGGTTGGCCCGCCGCCGACATGTCCGACGTCTATAGGGTCGTCCCCACGCCCCGGGCCAAAGTTGGCCAGCCGCCGACATGTCCGACGACTATAGGGTCGTCCCCACGACCCCGGGACTAGATTGGCCCGCCACCGCCATGTCCGACGACTATAGGTTCGTCCCCACGACCCCGGGAGTAGGTTGGCCCGCCGCCGACTTGTCCGACGACTATAGGGTCGTCCCCACGACCACTGGCCAAAGTTGGCCAGCCGCCGACATGTCCGACGACTATAGGGTCGTCGCCACGACCCCGGGGCAAGATTGGCCCGCCGCCGACATGTCCGACGTCTATATGGTCGTCCCCACGCCCCGGGCCAAAGTTGGCCAGCCGCCGACATGTCCGACGACTATAGGGTCGTCCCCACGACCTCGGGACTAGATTGGCCCGCCACCGCCATGTCCGACGACTATAGGTTCGTCCCCACGACCCCGGGAGTGGGTTGGCCCGCCGCCGACTTGTCCGACGACTATAGGGTCGTCCCCACGAACCCGGGACTAGGTTGGCCAGTCACCGACATGTCCGACGTCTATATGGTCGTCCCCACGCCCCGGTCCAAAGTTGGCCAGCCGCCGACATGTCCGACGACTATAGGGTCGTCCCCACGACCTCGGGACTAGATTGGCCCGCCACCATCATGTCCGACGACTATACGGTCGTCCCCACGACCCCGGGACTAGGCTGGCCCGCCGCCGAAATGTCCTACGACTATAGGGTCGTCTCCACGACCCCGGGACTAGGTTGGCCAGCCGCCGACATGTCCGACGACTATAGGGTCGTCCCCACGACCACGGGACTAGGTTGGCCCGCCGCCGACATGTCCGACGTCTATAGGGTCGTCCCCACGCCCCGGGCCAAAGTTGGCCTGCCGCCGACATGTCCGACGACTATAGGGTCGTCCCCACGACCCCGGGACTAGATTGGCCCGCCACCGCCATGTCCGACGACTATAGGTTCGTCTCCACGAACCCGGGACTAGGTTGGCCAGTCACCGACATGTCCGACGACTATAGGGTCGTCCCCAAGACCACGGGCCAAAGTTGCCCTGCCGCCGACATGTCCGACGACTATAGGGTCGTCCCCACGACCCCGGGTCTAGGTTGGCCCGTCGCCGACTTGTCCGACGACTATAGGGTCGTCCCCACGACCCCGGGAGTAGGTTGGCCCGCCGCCGACTTGTCCGACGACTATAGGGTCGTCCCCACGAACCCGGGACTAGGTTGGCCAGTCACCGACATGTCCGACCATTATAGGGTCGTCCCCAAGACCACGGGCCAAAGTTGCCCTGCCGCCGACATGTCCGACGACTATAGGGTCGTCCCCACGACCCCGGGTCTAGGTTGGCCCGCCGCCGACTTGTCCGACGACTATACGGTCGTCCCCACGACCCCGGGACTAGGTTGGCCCGCCGCCGACTTGTCCGACGACTATAGGGTCGTCCCTACCACCCCAGGACTAGGTTGGCCAGCCGCCGACATGTCCGACATCTATAGGGTCGTCCCCACGACCCCGGGGCTAGATTTCCCCGGCACCGTCATGTCCGACGACTATAGGGTCGTCCCCACGACCCCGGGACTAGGTTGGCCCGCCGCCGACTTGTCCGACGACTATAGGGTCGTCTCTACGACCCCGGGACTAGGTTGGCCAGCCGCCGACATGTCCGACGACTATAGGGTCGTCCCCACGACCACGGGCCAAAGTTGCCCTGCCGCCGACATGTCCGACGACTATAGGGTCGTCCCCACGACCCCGGGACTAGGTTGGCCAGTCACCGACATGTCCTACGACTATAGGGTCGTCTCCACGACCCCGGGACTAGGTTGGCCAGCCGCCGACATGTCCGACGACTATAGGGTCGTCCCCACGACCACGGGACTAGGTTGGCCCGCCGCCGACATGTCCGACGTCTATAGGGTCGTCCCCACGCCCCGGGCCAAAGTTGGCCAGCCGCCGACATGTCCGACGACTATAGGGTCGTCCCCACCACCCCGGGACTAGGTTGGCCCGCCGCCGACGTGTCCTACGACTATGGGGTCGTCCCCACGACTACGAGAATAGGTTGGCCAGCCGCCGACTTGACCGACGACTATAGGGTCGTCCCCACGACCCCGGGACTAGGTTGGCCAGCCGCCGACATGTCCGACGACTATACGGTCGTCCCCACGACCACGGGAATAGATTGGCCCGCCGCCGACTTGTCCGACGACTATAGGGTCGTCCCTACCACCCCGGGACTAGGTTGGCCAGCCGCCGACATGTCCGACGTCTATAGGGTCGTCCCCACGACCCCGGGAGTAGGTTGGCCCGCCGCCGACTTGTCCGACGACTATAGGGTCGTCCCCACGACCACTGGCCAAAGTTGGCCAGCCGCCGACATGTCCGACGACTATAGTGTCGTTCCCACGACCCCAGGGCAAGATTGGCCCGCCACCGTCATGACCGACGACTATAGGTTCGTCCCTACGACCCTGGGCATACGTTGGCCTGCCGCCGACATGTCCCACGACTATAGGGTCGTCCCCACGACCACTGGCCAAAGTTGCCCAGCCGCCGACATGTCCGACGACTATAGGGTCGTCCCTACCACCCCGGGACTAGGTTGGCCCGCCGCCGACATGTCCGACGACTATAGGGTCGTCCCCACGCCCCGAGCCAAAGTTGGCCAGCCGCCGAAATGTCCGACGACTATAGGGTCGTCCCCACGACCCCGGGACAAGATTGGCCCGCCACCGTCATGTCCGACGACTATACGGTCGTCCCCTCTACCCCGGGACTAGGTTGGCCCGCCGCCGACGTGTCCTACGACTATGGGGTCGTCCCCACTACCACGAGAATAGGTTGGCCAGCCGCCGACATGTCCGACGACTATAGGGTCGTCCCCACGACCACTGGCCAAAGTTGGCCAGCCGCCGACATGTCCGACGACTATAGGGTCGTCCCCACGACCCCAGGGCAAGATTGGCCCGCCACCGTCATGTCCGACGACTATAGGTTCCTCCCTACGACCCTGGGCATACGTTGGCCTGCCGCCGACATGTCCCACGACTATAGGGTCGTCCCCACGACCACTGGCCCAAGTTGCCCAGCCGCCGACATGTCCGACGACTATAGGGTCGTCCCTACCACCCCGGGACTAGGTTGGCCCGCCGCCACAATGTCCGACGACTATAGGGTCGTCCCCACGCCCCGAGCCAAAGTTGGCCAGCCGCCGAAATGTCCGACGACTATAGGGTCGTCCCCACGACCCCGGGACAAGATTGGCCCGCCACCGTCATGTCCGACGACTATACGGTCGTCCCCTCTACCCCGGGACTAGGTTGGCCCGCCGCCGACGTGTGCTACGACTATGGGGTCGTCCCCACGACCACGAGAATAGGTTGGCCAGCCGCCGACATGTCCGACGACTATAGGGTCGTCCCCACGACCCCGGGACTAGGTTGGCCCGCCGCCGACATGTCCGACGTCTATACGGTCGTCCCCACGACCCCGGGGCAAGATTGGCCCGCCGCCGACGTGTCCGACGACTATAGGGTCGTCCCCACGACCCCGGGACTAGGTTGGCCCGCCGCCGACATGTCCGACGTCTATACGGTCGTCCCCACGACCCCGGGGCAAGATTGGCCCGCCACCGTCATGTCCGACGACTATAGGTTCGTCCCCACGACCCCGGGAGTAGGTTGGCCCGCCGCCGACTTGTCCGACGACTATAGGGTCGTCCCCACGACCACTGGCCAAAGTTGGCCAGCCGCCGACATGTCCGACGTCTATAGGGTCGTCCCCACGCCCCGGGCCAAAGTTGGCCAGCCGCCGACATGTCCGACGACTATAGGGTCGTCCCCACGACCCCGGGACTAGATTGGCCCGCCACCGTCATGTCCGACGACTATAGGTTCGTCCCCACGACCCCGGCAGTAGGTTGGCCCGCCGCCGACTTGTCCGACGACTATAGGGTCGTCCCCACGACCACTGGCCAAAGTTGGCCAGCCGCCGACATGTCCGACGACTATAGGGTCGTCCCCACGACCCCAGGGCAAGATTGGCCCGCCACCGTCATGTCCGACGACTATAGGTTCGTCCCTACGACCCTGGGCATACGTTGGCCTGCCGCCGACATGTCCCACGATTATAGGGTCGTCCCCACGACCACTGGCCAAAGTTGCCCAGCCGCCGACATGTCCGACGACTATAGGGTCGTCCCTACCACCCGGGACTAGGTTGGCCCGCCGCCGACATGTCCGACGACTATAGGGTCGTCCCCACGCCCCGAGCCAAAGTTGTCCAGCCGCCGAAATGTCCGACGACTATAGGGTCGTCCCCACGACCCCGGGACAAGATTGGCCCGCCACCGTCATGTCCGACGACTATACGGTCGTCCCCTCTACCGCGGGACTAGGTTGGCCCGCCGCCGACGTGTCCTACGACTATGGGGTCGTCCCCACGACCACGAGAATAGGTTGGCCAGCCGCCGACATGTCCGACGACTATAGGGTCGTCCCCACGACCCCGGGACTAGGTTGGCCGGTCGCCGACTTGTCCGACGACTATAGGGTCGTCCCCACGACCCCGGGACTAGGTCGGTCCGCCGCCGACTTGTCCGACGACTATAGGGTCGTCCCCACGACCCCGGGACTAGGTTGGCCCGCCGCCGACATGTCCGACGTCTATAGGGTCGTCCCCACGCCCCGGGCCAAAGTTGGCCAGCCGCCGACATGTCCGACGACTATAGGGTCGTCCCCACGACCCCGGGACTAGATTGGCCCGCCACCGCCATGTCCGACGACTATAGGTTCGTCCCCACGACCCCGGGAGTAGGTTGGCCCGCCGCCGACTTGTCCGACGACTATAGGGTCGTCCCCACGACCACTGGCCAAAGTTGGCCAGCCGCCGACATGTCCGACGACTATAGGGTCGTCGCCACGACCCCGGGGCAAGATTGGCCCGCCGCCGACATGTCCGACGTCTATATGGTCGTCCCCACGCCCCGGGCCAAAGTTGGCCAGCCGCCGACATGTCCGACGACTATAGGGTCGTCCCCACGACCTCGGGACTAGATTGGCCCGCCACCGCCATGTCCGACGACTATAGGTTCGTCCCCACGACCCCGGGAGTGGGTTGGCCCGCCGCCGACTTGTCCGACGACTATAGGGTCGTCCCCACGAACCCGGGACTAGGTTGGCCAGTCACCGACATGTCCGACGTCTATATGGTCGTCCCCACGCCCCGGTCCAAAGTTGGCCAGCCGCCGACATGTCCGACGACTATAGGGTCGTCCCCACGACCTCGGGACTAGATTGGCCCGCCACCATCATGTCCGACGACTATACGGTCGTCCCCACGACCCCGGGACTAGGCTGGCCCGCCGCCGAAATGTCCTACGACTATAGGGTCGTCTCCACGACCCCGGGACTAGGTTGGCCAGCCGCCGACATGTCCGACGACTATAGGGTCGTCCCCACGACCACGGGACTAGGTTGGCCCGCCGCCGACATGTCCGACGTCTATAGGGTCGTCCCCACGACCCGGGCCAAAGTTGGCCAGCCGCCGACATGTCCGACGACTATAGGGTCGTCCCCACGACCCCGGGACTAGATTGGCCCGCCACCGCCATGTCCGACGACTATAGGTTCGTCTCCACGAACCCGGGACTAGGTTGGCCAGTCACCGACATGTCCGACGACTATAGGGTCGTCCCCAAGACCACGGGCCAAAGTTGCCCTACCGCCGACATGTCCGACGACTATAGGGTCGTCCCCACGACCCCGGGTCTAGGTTGGCCCGTCGCCGACTTGTCCGACGACTATAGGGTCGTCCCCACGACCCCGGGAGTAGGTTGGCCCGCCGCCGACTTGTCCGACGACTATAGGGTCGTCCCCACGAACCCGGGACTAGGTTGGCCAGTCACCGACATGTCCGACCATTATAGGGTCGTCCCCAAGACCACGGGCCAAAGTTGCCCTGCCGCCGACATGTCCGACGACTATAGGGTCGTCCCCACGACCCCGGGTCTAGGTTGGCCCGCCGCCGACTTGTCCGACGACTATACGGTCGTCCCCACGACCCCGGGACTAGGTTGGCCCGCCGCCGACTTGTCCGACGACTATAGGGTCGTCCCTACCACCCCAGGACTAGGTTGGCCAGCCGCCGACATGTCCGACATCTATAGGGTCGTCCCCACGACCCCGGGGCTAGATTTCCCCGGCACCGTCATGTCCGACGACTATAGGGTCGTCCCCACGACCCCGGGACTAGGTTGGCCCGCCGCCGACTTGTCCGACGACTATAGGGTCGTCTCTACGACCCCGGGACTAGGTTGGCCAGCCGCCGACATGTCCGACGACTATAGGGTCGTCCCCACGACCACGGGCCAAAGTTGCCCTGCCGCCGACATGTCCGACGACTATAGGGTCGTCCCCACGACCCCGGGACTAGGTTGGCCAGTCACCGACATGTCCGACGACTATAGGGTCGTCCCCAAGACCACGGGCCAAAGTTGCCCTGCCGCCGACATGTCCGACGACTATAGGGTCGTCCCCACGACCCCAGGTCTAGGTTGGCCCGCCGCCGACTTGTCCGACGACTATACGGTCGTCCCCACGACCACGGGACTAGGTTGGCCCGCCGCCGACTTGTCCGACGTCTATAGGGTCGTCCCCACGCCCCGAGCCAAAGTTGGCCAGCCGCCGACATGTCCGACGACTATAGGGTCGTCCCCACCACCCCGGGACTAGGTTGGCCCGCCGCCGACGTGTCCTACGACTATGGGGTCGTCCCCACGACTACGAGAATAGGTTGGCCAGCCGCCGACTTGTCCGACGACTATAGGGTCGTCCCCACGACCCCGGGACTAGGTTGGCCAGCCGCCGACATGTCCGACGACTATACGGTCGTCCCCACGACCACGGGAATAGATTGGCCCGCCGCCGACTTGTCCGACGACTATAGGGTCGTCCCTACCACCCCGGGACTAGGTTGGCCAGCCGCCGACATGTCCGACGTCTATAGGGTCGTCCCCACGACCCCGGGAGTAGGTTGGCCCGCCGCCGACTTGTCCGACGACTATAGGGTCGTCCCCACGACCACTGGCCAAAGTTGGCCAGCCGCCGACATGTCCGACGACTATAGTGTCGTTCCCACGACCCCGGGGCAAGATTGGCCCGCCACCGTCATGACCGACGACTATAGGTTCGTCCCTACGACCCTGGGCATACGTTGGCCTGCCGCCGACATGTCCCACGACTATAGGGTCGTCCCCACGACCACTGGCCAAAGTTGCCCAGCCGCCGACATGTCCGACGACTACAGGGTCGTCCCTACCACCCCGGGACTAGGTTGGCCCGCCGCCGACATGTCCGACGACTATAGGGTCGTCCCCTCGCCCCGAGCCAAAGTTGGCCAGCCGCCGAAATGTCCGACGACTATAGGGTCGTCCCCACGACCCCGGGACAAGATTGGCCCGCCACCGTCATGTCCGACGACTATACGGTCGTCCCCTCTACCCCGGGACTAGGTTGGCCCGCCGCCGACGTGTCCTACGACTATGGGGTCGTCCCCACTACCACGAGAATAGGTTGGCCAGCCGCCGACATGTCCGACGACTATAGGGTCGTCCCCACGACCACTGGCCAAAGTTGGCCAGCCGCCGACATGTCCGACGACTATAGGGTCGTCCCCACGACCCCAGGGCAAGATTGGCCCGCCACCGTCATGTCCGACGACTATAGGTTCCTCCCTACGACCCTGGGCATACGTTGGCCTGCCGCCGACATGTCCCACGACTATAGGGTCGTCCCCACGACCACTGGCCCAAGTTGCCCAGCCGCCGACATGTCCGACGACTATAGGGTCGTCCCTACCACCCCGGGACTAGGTTGGCCCGCCGCCACAATGTCCGACGACTATAGGGTCGTCCCCACGCCCCGAGCCAAAGTTGGCCAGCCGCCGAAATGTCCGACGACTATAGGGTCGTCCCCACGACCCCGGGACAAGATTGGCCCGCCACCGTCATGTCCGACGACTATACGGTCGTCCCCTCTACCCCGGGACTAGGTTGGCCCGCCGCCGACGTGTGCTACGACTATGGGGTCGTCCCCACGACCACGAGAATAGGTTGGCCAGCCGCCGACATGTCCGACGACTATAGGGTCGTCCCCACGACCCCGGGACTAGGTTGGCCCGCCGCCGACATGTCCGACGTCTATACGGTCGTCCCCACGACCCCGGGGCAAGATTGGCCCGCCGCCGACGTGTCCGACGACTATAGGGTCGTCCCCACGACCCCGGGACTAGGTTGGCCCGCCGCCGACATGTCCGACGTCTATACGGTCGTCCCCACGACCCCGGGGCAAGATTGGCCCGCCACCGTCATGTCCGACGACTATAGGTTCGTCCCCACGACCCCGGGAGTAGGTTGGCCCGCCGCCGACTTGTCCGACGACTATAGGGTCGTCCCCACGACCACTGGCCAAAGTTGGCCAGCCGCCGACATGTCCGACGTCTATAGGGTCGTCCCCACGCCCCGGGCCAAAGTTGGCCAGCCGCCGACATGTCCGACGACTATAGGGTCGTCCCCACGACCCCGGGACTAGATTGGCCCGCCACCGTCATGTCCGACGACTATAGGTTCGTCCCCACGACCCCGGCAGTAGGTTGGCCCGCCGCCGACTTGTCCGACGACTATAGGGTCGTCCCCACGACCACTGGCCAAAGTTGGCCAGCCGCCGACATGTCCGACGACTATAGGGTCGTCCCCACGACCCCAGGGCAAGATTGGCCCGCCACCGTCATGTCCGACGACTATATGTTCGTCCCTACGACCCTGGGCATACGTTGGCCTGCCGCCGACATGTCCCACGATTATAGGGTCGTCCCCACGACCACTGGCCAAAGTTGCCCAGCCGCCGACATGTCCGACGACTATAGGGTCGTCCCTACCACCCGGGACTAGGTTGGCCCGCCGCCGACATGTCCGACGACTATAGGGTCGTCCCCACGCCCCGAGCCAAAGTTGTCCAGCCGCCGAAATGTCCGACGACTATAGGGTCGTCCCCACGACCCCGGGACAAGATTGGCCCGCCACCGTCATGTCCGACGACTATACGGTCGTCCCCTCTACCGCGGGACTAGGTTGGCCCGCCGCCGACGTGTCCTACGACTATGGGGTCGTCCCCACGACCACGAGAATAGGTTGGCCAGCCGCCGACATGTCCGACGACTATAGGGTCGTCCCCACGACCCCGGGACTAGGTTGGCCCGCCGCCGACATGTCCGACGTCTATACGGTCGTCCCCACGACCCCGGGGCAAGATTGGCCCGCCGCCGACGTGTCCGACGACTATAGGGTCGTCCCCACGACCCCGGGACTAGGTTGGCCCGCCGCCGACATGTCCGACGTCTATACGGTTGTCCCCACGACCCCGGGGCAAGATTGGCCCGCCACCGTCATGTCCGACGACTATAGGTTCGTCCCCACGACCCCGGGAGTAGGTTGGCCCGCCGCCGACTTGTCCGACGACTATAGGGTCGTCCTCACGACCACTGGCCAAAGTTGGCCAGCCGCCGACATGTCCGACGACTATAGGGTCGTCCCCACGACCCCGGGGCAAGATTGGCCCGCCACCGTCATGTCCGACGACTATAGGTTCGTCCCTACGACCCTGGGCATACGTTGGCCTGCCGCCGACATGCCCCACGACTATAGGGTCGTCCCCACGACCACTGGCCAAAGTTGCCCAGCCGCCGACATGTCCGACGACTATAGGGTCGTCCCCACGAACCCGGGACTAGGTTGGCCAGTCACCGACATGTCCGACGACTATAGGGTCGTCCCCAAGACCACGGGCCAAAGTTGCCCTGCCGCCGACATGTCCGACGACTATAGGGTCGTCCCCACGACCCCAGGACTAGGTTGGCCGGCCGCCGACTTGTCCGACGTCTATACGGTCGTCCCCACGACCCCGGGGCAAGATTGGCCCGCCGCCGACATGTCCGACGTCTATACGGTCGTCCCCACGACCCCGGGGCATGATTGGCCCGCCACCGTCATGTCTGACGACTATAGGTTCGTCCCCACGACCCCGGGAGTAGGTTGGCCCGCCGCCGACTTGTCCGACGACTATAGGGTCGTCCCCACGACCACTGGCCAAAGTTGGCCAGCCGCCGACATGTCCGACGAATATAGGGTCGTCCCCACGACCCCGGGGCAAGATTGGCCCGCCACCGTCATGTCCGACGACTATAGGATCGTCCCTACGACCCTGGGCATACGTTGGCCTGCCGCCGACATGTCCGACGACTATAGGGTCGTCCCCACGGCCACTGGCCAAAGTTGCCCAGCCGACGACATGTCCGACGACTATAGGGTCGTCCCTACCACCCCGGGACTAGGTTGGCCCGCCGCCGACATGTCCGACGACTTTAGGGTCGTCCCCACGCCCCGAGCCAAAGTTGGCCAGCCGCCGAAATGCCCGACGACTATAGGGTCGTCCCCACGACCCCGGGACAAGATTGGCCCGCCACCGTCATGTCCGACGACTATACGGTCGTCCCCTCGACCCCGGGACTAGGTTGGCCCGCCGCCGACGTGTCCTACGACTATGGGGTCGTCCCCACGACCACGAGAATAGGTTGGCCAGCCGCCGACATGTCCGACGACTATAGGGTCGTCCCCACGACCCCGGGACTAGGTTCGCCCGCCGCCGACATGTCCGACGTCTATACGGTCGTCCCCACGACCCCGGGGCAAGATTGCCCCGCCGCCGACGTGTCCTACGACTATGGGGTCGTCCTCACGACCACGAGAATAGGTTGGCCAGCCGCCGACATGTTCGACCACTATAGGGTCGTCCCCACGACCCCGGGACTAGGTTGGCCCGCCGCCGACATGTCCGACGTCTATACGGTCGTCCCCACGACCCCGGGGCAAGATTGGCCCGCCACCGTCATGTCCGACGACTATAGGTTCGTCCCCACGACCCCGGGAGTAGGTTGGCCCGCCGCCGACTTGTCCGACGACTATAGGGTCGTCCCCACGACCCCGGGACTAGGTTGGCCAGCCGCCGACATGTCCGACGACTATACGGTCGTCCCCACGACCACGGGACTAGGTTGGCCCGCCGCCGACTTGTCCGACGACTATAGGGTCGTCCCTACCACCCCGGGACTAGGTTGGCCAGCCGCCGACATGTCCGACGTCTATAGGGTCGTCCCCACGACACCCGGGCTAGATTGCCCCGGCACCGTCATGTCCGACGACTATAGGGTCGTCCCCACGACCACGGGACTAGGTTGGCCCGCCGCCGACATGTCCGACGTCTATAGGGTCGTCCCCACGCCCCGGGCCAAAGTTGGCCAGCCGCAGACATGTCCGACGACTATAGGGTCGTCCCCACGACCCCGGGACTAGATTGGCCCGCCACCGTCATGTCCGACGACTATAGGGCCGTCTCCACGACCCCGGGACTAGGTTGGCCCGCCGCCGACTTGTCCGACGACTATAGGGTCGTCCCCACGACCACTGGCCGAAGTTGCCCAGCCGCCGACATGTCCGACGACTATAGGGTCGTCCCCACGCCCCGGGCCAAAGATGGCCAGCCGCCGACATGTCCGACGACTATAGGGTCGTCCCCACGACCCCGGGACTAGATTGGCCCGCCACCGTCATGTCCGACGACTATACGGTCGTCCCCACGACCCCGGGACTAGGTGGGCCCGCCGCCGACGAGTCCTACGACTATGGGGTCGTCCCCACGACCACGAGATGAGGTTGGCCAGCCGCCGACATGTCCGACGACTATAGGGTCGTCCCCACCACCCCGGGTCTAGGTTGGCCAGCCGCCGACATGTCCGACGACTATAGGGTCGTCCCCACGACCACGGGCCAAAGTTGCCCTGCCGCCGACATGTCCGACGACTATAGGGTCGTCCCCACGACCACAGTCCAATGTTGCCCAGCCGCCGACATGTCCGACGACTATAGGGTCGTCCCCACGACCCCGGGACTAGGTTGGCCGGTCGCCGACATGTCCGACGTCTATAGGGTCGTCCCCACGACCCCGGGACTAGATTGGCCCGCCACCGTCATGTCCGACGACTATAGGGCCGTCCCCACGACCCCGGGTCTAGGTTGGCCCGCCGCCGACTTGTCCGACGACTATAGGGTCGTCCCCACGACCCCGGGAGTAGGTTGGCCCGCCGCCGACTTGTCCGACGACTATAGGGTCGTCCCCACGAACCCGGGACTAGGTTGGCCAGTCACCGACATGTCCGACGACTATAGGGTCGTCCCCAAGACCACGGGCCAAAGTTGCCCTGCCGCCGACATGTCCGACGACTATAGGGTCGTCCCCACGACCCCGGGTCTAGGTTGGCCCGCCGCCGACTTGTCCGACGACTATACGGTCGTCCCCACGACCACGGGACTAGGTTGGCACGCCGCCGACTTGTCCGACGTCTATAGGGTCGTGCCTACCACCCCGGGACTAGGTTGGCCAGCCGCCGACATGTCCGACGTCTATAGGGTCGTCCCCGCGACCCCGGGGCTAGATTGCCCCGGCACCGTCATATCCGACGACTATAGGGTCGTCCCGACGACCACGGGACTAGGTTGGCCCGCCGCCGACATGTCCGACGTCTATAGGGTCGTCCCCACGCCCCGGGCCAAAGTTGGCCAGCCGCCGACATGTCCGACGACTATAGGGTCGTCCCCACGACCCCGGGACTAGATTGGCCCGCCACCGTCATGTCCGACGACTATAGGGCCGTCTCCACGACCCCGGGACTAGGTTGGCCCGCCGCCGACTTGTCCGACGACTATAGGGTCGTCCCCAAAACCACTGGCCAAAGTTGCCCAGCCGCCGACATGTCCGACGACTATAGCGTCGTCCCCACGCCCCGGGCCAAAGATGGCCAGCCGCCGACATGTCCGACGACTATAGGGTCGTCCGCACGACCCCGAGACTAGATTGGCCCGCCACCGTCATGTCCGACGACTATACGGTTGTCCCCACGACCCCGGGACTACGTTGGCCCGCCGCCGACGTGTCCTACGTCTATGGGGTCGTCCCCACGACCCCGGGACTAGGTTGGCCAGTCACCGACATGTCCGACGACTATAGGGTCGTCCCCACGCCCCGGGACAAAGATGGCCAGCCGCCGACATGTCCGAAGACTATAGGGTCGTCCCCACGACCCCGGGACTAGATTGGCCCGCCACCGTCATGTCCGACGACTATACGGTCGTCCCCTCGACCCCGGGACTAGGTTGGCCCGCCGCCGACGTGTCCTACGACTATGGGGTCGTCCCCACGACCACGAAACGAGGTTGGGCAGCCGCCGACATGTCCGCCGACTATAGGATCGTCCCCACCACCCCGGGTCTAGGTTGGCCAGCCGCCGACATGTCCGACGACTATAGGGTCGTCCCCACGACCACGGGCCAAATTTGCCCTGCCGCCGACATGTCCGACGACTATAGGGTCGTCCCCACGACCACTGTCCAAAGTTGCCCAGCCGCCGACATGTCCGACGACTATAGGGTCGTCCCCACGACCCCGGGACTAGGTTCGCCGGCCGCCGACTTGTCCGACGACTATAGGGTCGTCCCCACGACCCCGGGACTAGGTCGGCCCGCCGCCGACTTGTCCGACGACTATAGGGTCGTCCCCACGAACCCGGGACTAGGTTGGCCAGTCACCGACATGTCCGACGACTATAGGGTCGTTCCCAAGACCACGGGCCAAAGTTGCCCTGCCGCCGACATGTCCGACGACTATAGGGTCGTCCCCACGACCCCGGGTCTAGGTTGGCCCGCCGGCGACTAGTCCGACGACTATAGGGTCGTCCCCACGACCCCGGGAGTAGGTTGGCCCGCCGCCGACTTGTCCGACGTCTATAGGGTCGTGCCTACCACCCCGGGACTAGGTTGGCCAGCCGCCGACATGTCCGACGTCTATAGGGTCGTCCCCGCGACCCCGGGGCTAGATTGCCCCGGCACCGTCATATCCGACGACTATAGGGTCGTCCCGACGACCACGGGACTAGGTTGGCCCGCCGCCGACATGTCCGACGTCTATAGGGTCGTCCCCACGCCCCGGGCCAAAGTTGGCCAGCCGCCGACATGTCCGACGACTATAGGGTCGTCCCCACGACCCCGGGACTAGATTGGCCCGCCACCGTCATGTCCGACGACTATAGAGCCGTCTCCACGACCCCGGGACTAGGTTGGCCCGCCGCCGACTTGTCCGACGACTATAGGGTCGTCCCCAAAACCACTGGCCAAAGTTGCCCAGCCGCCGACATGTCCGACGACTATAGCGTCGTCCCCACGCCCCGGGCCAAAGATGGCCAGCCGCCGACATGTCCGACGACTATAGAGTCGTCCGCACGACCCCGAGACTAGATTGGCCCGCCACCGTCATTTCCGACGACTATACGGTTGTCCCCACGACCCCGGGACTAGGTTGGCCCGCCGCCGACGTGTCCTACGACTATGGGGTCGTCCCCACGACCACGAAACGAGGTTGGGCAGCCGCCGACATGTCCGCCGACTATAGGATCGTCCCCTCGACCCCGGGACTAGGTTGGCCCGCCGCCGACGTGTCCTACGACTATGGGGTCGTCCCCACGACCACGAGAATAGGTTGGCCAGCCGCCGACATGTCCGACGACTATAGGGTCGTCCCCACGACCCCGGGACTAGGTTGGCCGGTCGCCGACTTGTCCGACGACTATAGGGTCGTCCCCACGACCCCGGGACTAGGTCGGTCCGCCGCCGACTTGTCCGACGACTATAGGGTCGTCCCCACGACCCTGGGCATACGTTGGCCTGCCGCCGACATGTCCCACGATTATAGGGTCGTCCCCACGACCACTGGCCAAAGTTGCCCAGCCGCCGACATGTCCGACGACTATAGGGTCGTCCCTACCACCCGGGACTAGGTTGGCCCGCCGCCGACATGTCCGACGACTATAGGGTCGTCCCCACGACACCGGGACTAGATTGGTCAGCCGCCGACATGTCCGACGACTATAGGGTCGTCCCCACGACCCCGGGGCTAGATTGGCCAGCCGCCGTCATTTCCGACGACTATAGGGTCGTCCCAACGACACCGGGACTAGATTGGTCAGCCGCCGACATGTCCGACGACTATAGGGGCGTCCCCACGACCCCGGGACTAGGTTGGCCCGCCGCCGACTTGTCCGACGACTATAGGGTCGTCCCCATGACCACGTGCGAAAGCTGCCCAGCCGCCGACATGTCCGACGACTATAGGGTCGTCCCCACGACACCGGGACTAGATTGGCCCGCCACCCTCATGTCCGACGACTGTAGGGTCGTTCCCACGACCCCGGGACTAGATTGGCCCGCCACCGTCATGTCCGACGACTATAGGGTCGTCCCCACGACACCGGGACTAGATTGGTCAGCCGCCGACATGTCCGACGACTATAGGGTCGTCCCCACGACCCCGGGGCTAGATTGGCCAGCCGCCGTCATTTCCGACGACTATAGGGTCGTCCCCACGACCCCGGGGCTAGATTGGCCAGCCGCCGACTTGTCCGACGACTATAGGGTCGACCCTCCCACCCCGGAACTAGGTTGGCCAGCCGCCGACATGTCCGACGACTATAGGGTCGTCCCCACGACCCCGGGGCTAGATTGGCCAGCCGCCGTCATTTCCGACGACTATAGGGTCGTCCCCACGACCCCGGGACTAGGTTGGCCCGCCGCCGACTTGTCCGACGACTATAGGGCCGTCCCCACGACCCCGGGACTAGGTTGGCCAGCCGCCGACATGTTCGACGACTATGGGGTCGTCCCCACGTCCCCCGGACTAGATTGCCCCGCCACCGTCATGTCCGACGAATATAGGGTCGTCTCCACGACCCCGGGACTAGGTTGGCCCGCCGCCGACTTGTCCGACGACTATAGGGGCGTCCCCACGACCCCCGGACTAGGTTGACCCGCCACCGTCATGTCCGACGACTATAGGGTCGTCTCCACGACCCCGGGACTAGGTTGGCCCGCCGCCGACTTGTCCGACGACTATAGGGTCGTCCCCATGACCTCGGGCGAAAGCTGCCCAGCCGCCGACATGTCCGACGACTATAGGGTCGTCCCCACGACACCGGGACTAGATTGGTCAGCCGCCGACATGTCCGACGACTATAGGGTCGTCCCCACGACCCCGGGGCTAGATTGGCCAGCCGCCGTCATTTCCGACGACTATAGGGTCGTCCCCACGACCCCGGGAATATTTTGGCCCGCCGCCGACATGTCCGACGACTATAGGGTCGTCTCCACGACCACGGGCCAAAGTTGCCCAGCCGCCCACCTGTCCGACGACTATAGGGTCGTCCCCACGACCCCGGGACTAGATTGGCCCGCCACCGTCATGTCCGACGACTATAGGGTCGTCCCCACGACCCCGGGACTAGGTTGGCCCGCCGCCAACTTGTCCGACGACTATAGGTTCGTCCCCACGACCCCCGGACTAGATTGACCCGCCACCGTCATGTCCGACGACTATAGGGTCGTCTCCACGACCCCGGGACTAGGTTGGCCAGCCGCCGATATGTTCGACGACTATGGGGTCGTCCCCACGACCCCCGGACTAGATTGCCCCGCCACCGTCATGTCCGACGACTATAGGGTCGTCTCCACGACCCCGGGACTTGGTTGGCCCGCCGCCGACTTGTCCGAGGACTATAGAGTCGTCCCTCCCACCCCGGAACTAGGTTGGCCAGCCGCCGACATGTCCGACGACTATACGGTCGTCCCCACGACCCCGGGTATAGATTGGCCCGCCACCGTCATGTCCGAGGACTATAGGGTCGTCCCCACGACCCCGGGACTAGGTTGGCCCGCCGCCGACTTGTCCGACGACTATAGGGTCGTCCCCACGACCCCCGGACTAGATTGACCCGCCACCGTCATGTCCGACGACTATAGGGTCGTCCCCACGACCCCGGGACTAGGTTGGCCCGCCGCCGACTTGTCCGACGAATATAGGGTCGTCCCCACGACCCCCGGACTAGATTGACCCGCCACCGTCATGTCCGACGACTATAGGGTCGTCTCCACGACCCCGGGACTAGGTTGGCCAGCCGCCGACATGTCCGACGACTATAGAGTCGTCCCTACGACCCCGGGGCTATATTGGCCCGCCACCGTCATGTCCGCCAACTATAGGGTCGTCCCCACGACCCCGGGATTAGATTGGCCCGCCACCGTCATGTCCGACGACTATAGGGTCGTCCCCACGACCCCGGGACTAGGTTGGCCCTCCGCCGACTTGTCCGACGCCTATAGGGTCGTCCCCACGACCCCGGGACTAGATTGGCCCGCCACCGTCATGTCCGACGACTATAGGGTCGTCCCCACGACCCCGGGACTGCGTTGGCCCGCCGCCGACTTGTCCGACGACTATAGGGTCATCCCCACGACCCCGAGACTAGATTGGCCCGCCATCGTCATGTCCGCCGACTATAGGGTCGTCCCCACGACCCCGGAACTAGGTTGGCCCACCGCCGACTTGTCCGCCGAATATAGGGTCGTCCACACGACCACGGGCCAAAGTTGCCCAACCGCCGACATGTCCGACGACTATAGGGTCTTCCCCACGACCCCGGGACTAGATTGGCCCGCCATCGTCATGTCCGCCGACTATAGGGTCGTCCCCACGACCCCGGAACTAGGTTGGCCCACCGCCGACTTGTCCGCCGAATATAGGGTCGTCCACACGACCACGGGCCAAAGTTGGCCAGCCGCCGACATGTCCGACGAATATAGGGTCGTCCCCACGACCCCGGGGCAAGATTGGCCCGCCACCGTCATGTCCGACGACTATAGGATCGTCCCTACGACCCTGGGCATACGTTGGCCTGCCGCCGACATGCCCCACGACTATAGGGTCGTCCCCACGACCACTGGCCAAAGTTGCCCAGCCGCCGACATGTCCGACGACTATAGGGTCGTCCCCACGAACCCGGGACTAGGTTGGCCAGTCACCGACATGTCCGACGACTATAGGGTCGTCCCCAAGACCACGGGCCAAAGTTGCCCTGCCGCCGACATGTCCGACGACTATAGGGTCGTCCCCACGACCCCAGGACTAGGTTGGCCGGCCGCCGACTTGTCCGCCGAATATAGGGTCGTCCACACGACCACGGGCCAAAGTTGGCCAGCCGCCGACATGTCCGACGAATATAGGGTCGTCCCCACGACCCCGGGGCAAGATTGGCCCGCCGCCGACATATCCGACGTCTATACGGTCGTCCCCACGACCCCGGGGCATGATTGGCCCGCCACCGTCATGTCTGACGACTATAGGTTCGTCCCCACGACCCCGGGAGTAGGTTGGCCCGCCGCCGACTTGTCCGACGACTATAGGGTCGTCCCCACGACCACTGGCCAAAGTTGGCCAGCCGCCGACATGTCCGACGAATATAGGGTCGTCCCCACGACCCCGGGGCAAGATTGGCCCGCCACCGTCATGTCCGACGACTATAGGATCGTCCCTACGACCCTGGGCATACGTTGGCCTGCCGCCGACATGTCCGACGACTATAGGGTCGTCCCCACGGCCACTGGCCAAAGTTGCCCAGCCGACGACATGTCCGACGACTATAGGGTCGTCCCTACCACCCCGGGACTAGGTTGGCCCGCCGCCGACATGTCCGACGACTTTAGGGTCGTCCCCACGCCCCGAGCCAAAGTTGGCCAGCCGCCGAAATGCCCGACGACTATAGGGTCGTCCCCACGACCCCGGGACAAGATTGGCCCGCCACCGTCATGTCCGACGACTATACGGTCGTCCCCTCGACCCCGGGACTAGGTTGGCCCGCCGCCGACATGTCCGACGACTATAGGGTCGTCCCCACGACCCCGGGGCTAGATTGGCCAGCCGCCGTCATTTCCGACGACTATAGGGTCGTCCCCACGACCCCGGGACTAGGTTGGCCCGCCGCCGACTTGTCCGACGACTATAGGGCCGTCCCCACGACCCCGGGACTAGGTTGGCCAGCCGCCGACATGTTCGACGACTATGGGGTCGTCCCCACGTCCCCCGGACTAGATTGCCCCGCCACCGTCATGTCCGACGAATATAGGGTCGTCTCCACGACCCCGGGACTAGGTTGGCCCGCCGCCGACTTGTCCGACGACTATAGGGGCGTCCCCACGACCCCCGGACTAGGTTGACCCGCCACCGTCATGTCCGACGACTATAGGGTCGTCTCCACGACCCCGGGACTAGGTTGGCCCGCCGCCGACTTGTCCGACGACTATAGGGTCGTCCCCATGACCTCGGGCGAAAGCTGCCCAGCCGCCGACATGTCCGACGACTATAGGGTCGTCCCCACGACACCGGGACTAGATTGGTCAGCCGCCGACATGTCCGACGACTATAGGGTCGTCCCCACGACCCCGGGGCTAGATTGGCCAGCCGCCGTCATTTCCGACGACTATAGGGTCGTCCCCACGACCCCGGGAATATTTTGGCCCGCCGCCGACATGTCCGACGACTATAGGGTCGTCTCCACGACCACGGGCCAAAGTTGCCCAGCCGCCCACCTGTCCGACGACTATAGGGTCGTCCCCACGACCCCGGGACTAGATTGGCCCGCCACCGTCATGTCCGACGACTATAGGGTCGTCCCCACGACCCCGGGACTAGGTTGGCCCGCCGCCAACTTGTCCGACGACTATAGGTTCGTCCCCACGACCCCCGGACTAGATTGACCCGCCACCGTCATGTCCGACGACTATAGGGTCGTCTCCACGACCCCGGGACTAGGTTGGCCAGCCGCCGATATGTTCGACGACTATGGGGTCGTCCCCACGACCCCCGGACTAGATTGCCCCGCCACCGTCATGTCCGACGACTATAGGGTCGTCTCCACGACCCCGGGACTTGGTTGGCCCGCCGCCGACTTGTCCGAGGACTATAGAGTCGTCCCTCCCACCCCGGAACTAGGTTGGCCAGCCGCCGACATGTCCGACGACTATACGGTCGTCCCCACGACCCCGGGTATAGATTGGCCCGCCACCGTCATGTCCGAGGACTATAGGGTCGTCCCCACGACCCCGGGACTAGGTTGGCCCGCCGCCGACTTGTCCGACGACTATAGGGTCGTCCCCACGACCCCCGGACTAGATTGACCCGCCACCGTCATGTCCGACGACTATAGGGTCGTCCCCACGACCCCGGGACTAGGTTGGCCCGCCGCCGACTTGTCCGACGAATATAGGGTCGTCCCCACGACCCCCGGACTAGATTGACCCGCCACCGTCATGTCCGACGACTATAGGGTCGTCTCCACGACCCCGGGACTAGGTTGGCCAGCCGCCGACATGTCCGACGACTATAGAGTCGTCCCTACGACCCCGGGGCTATATTGGCCCGCCACCGTCATGTCCGCCAACTATAGGGTCGTCCCCACGACCCCGGGATTAGATTGGCCCGCCACCGTCATGTCCGACGACTATAGGGTCGTCCCCACGACCCCGGGACTAGGTTGGCCCTCCGCCGACTTGTCCGACGCCTATAGGGTCGTCCCCACGACCCCGGGACTAGATTGGCCCGCCACCGTCATGTCCGACGACTATAGGGTCGTCCCCACGACCCCGGGACTGCGTTGGCCCGCCGCCGACTTGTCCGACGACTATAGGGTCATCCCCACGACCCCGAGACTAGATTGGCCCGCCATCGTCATGTCCGCCGACTATAGGGTCGTCCCCACGACCCCGGAACTAGGTTGGCCCACCGCCGACTTGTCCGCCGAATATAGGGTCGTCCACACGACCACGGGCCAAAGTTGCCCAACCGCCGACATGTCCGACGACTATAGGGTCTTCCCCACGACCCCGGGACTAGATTGGCCCGCCATCGTCATGTCCGCCGACTATAGGGTCGTCCCCACGACCCCGGAACTAGGTTGGCCCACCGCCGACTTGTCCGCCGAATATAGGGTCGTCCACACGACCACGGGCCAAAGTTGGCCAGCCGCCGACATGTCCGACGAATATAGGGTCGTCCCCACGACCCCGGGGCAAGATTGGCCCGCCACCGTCATGTCCGACGACTATAGGATCGTCCCTACGACCCTGGGCATACGTTGGCCTGCCGCCGACATGCCCCACGACTATAGGGTCGTCCCCACGACCACTGGCCAAAGTTGCCCAGCCGCCGACATGTCCGACGACTATAGGGTCGTCCCCACGAACCCGGGACTAGGTTGGCCAGTCACCGACATGTCCGACGACTATAGGGTCGTCCCCAAGACCACGGGCCAAAGTTGCCCTGCCGCCGACATGTCCGACGACTATAGGGTCGTCCCCACGACCCCAGGACTAGGTTGGCCGGCCGCCGACTTGTCCGCCGAATATAGGGTCGTCCACACGACCACGGGCCAAAGTTGGCCAGCCGCCGACATGTCCGACGAATATAGGGTCGTCCCCACGACCCCGGGGCAAGATTGGCCCGCCGCCGACATGTCCGACGTCTATACGGTCGTCCCCACGACCCCGGGGCATGATTGGCCCGCCACCGTCATGTCTGACGACTATAGGTTCGTCCCCACGACCCCGGGAGTAGGTTGGCCCGCCGCCGACTTGTCCGACGACTATAGGGTCGTCCCCACGACCACTGGCCAAAGTTGGCCAGCCGCCGACATGTCCGACGAATATAGGGTCGTCCCCACGACCCCGGGGCAAGATTGGCCCGCCACCGTCATGTCCGACGACTATAGGATCGTCCCTACGACCCTGGGCATACGTTGGCCTGCCGCCGACATGTCCGACGACTATAGGGTCGTCCCCACGGCCACTGGCCAAAGTTGCCCAGCCGACGACATGTCCGACGACTATAGGGTCGTCCCTACCACCCCGGGACTAGGTTGGCCCGCCGCCGACATGTCCGACGACTTTAGGGTCGTCCCCACGCCCCGAGCCAAAGTTGGCCAGCCGCCGAAATGCCCGACGACTATAGGGTCGTCCCCACGACCCCGGGACAAGATTGGCCCGCCACCGTCATGTCCGACGACTATACGGTCGTCCCCTCGACCCCGGGACTAGGTTGGCCCGCCGCCGACGTGTCCTACGACTATGGGGTCGTCCCCACGACCACGAGAATAGGTTGGCCAGCCGCCGACATGTCCGACGACTATAGGGTCGTCCCCACGACCCCGGGACTAGGTTCGCCCGCCGCCGACATGTCCGACGTCTATACGGTCGTCCCCACGACCCCGGGGCAAGATTGCCCCGCCGCCGACGTGTCCTACGACTATGGGGTCGTCCTCACGACCACGAGAATAGGTTGGCCAGCCGCCGACATGTTCGACCACTATAGGGTCGTCCCCACGACCCCGGGACTAGGTTGGCCCGCCGCCGACATGTCCGACGTCTATACGGTCGTCCCCACGACCCCGGGGCAAGATTGGCCCGCCACCGTCATGTCCGACGACTATAGGTTCGTCCCCACGACCCCGGGAGTAGGTTGGCCCGCCGCCGACTTGTCCGACGACTATAGGGTCGTCCCCACGACCCCGGGACTAGGTTGGCCAGCCGCCGACATGTCCGACGACTATACGGTCGTCCCCACGACCACGGGACTAGGTTGGCCCGCCGCCGACTTGTCCGACGACTATAGGGTCGTCCCTACCACCCCGGGACTAGGTTGGCCAGCCGCCGACATGTCCGACGTCTATAGGGTCGTCCCCACGACACCCGGGCTAGATTGCCCCGGCACCGTCATGTCCGACGACTATAGGGTCGTCCCCACGACCACGGGACTAGGTTGGCCCGCCGCCGACATGTCCGACGTCTATAGGGTCGTCCCCACGCCCCGGGCCAAAGTTGGCCAGCCGCAGACATGTCCGACGACTATAGGGTCGTCCCCACGACCCCGGGACTAGATTGGCCCGCCACCGTCATGTCCGACGACTATAGGGCCGTCTCCACGACCCCGGGACTAGGTTGGCCCGCCGCCGACTTGTCCGACGACTATAGGGTCGTCCCCACGACCACTGGCCGAAGTTGCCCAGCCGCCGACATGTCCGACGACTATAGGGTCGTCCCCACGCCCCGGGCCAAAGATGGCCAGCCGCCGACATGTCCGACGACTATAGGGTCGTCCCCACGACCCCGGGACTAGATTGGCCCGCCACCGTCATGTCCGACGACTATACGGTCGTCCCCACGACCCCGGGACTAGGTGGGCCCGCCGCCGACGAGTCCTACGACTATGGGGTCGTCCCCACGACCACGAGATGAGGTTGGCCAGCCGCCGACATGTCCGACGACTATAGGGTCGTCCCCACCACCCCGGGTCTAGGTTGGCCAGCCGCCGACATGTCCGACGACTATAGGGTCGTCCCCACGACCACGGGCCAAAGTTGCCCTGCCGCCGACATGTCCGACGACTATAGGGTCGTCCCCACGACCACAGTCCAATGTTGCCCAGCCGCCGACATGTCCGACGACTATAGGGTCGTCCCCACGACCCCGGGACTAGGTTGGCCGGTCGCCGACATGTCCGACGTCTATAGGGTCGTCCCCACGACCCCGGGACTAGATTGGCCCGCCACCGTCATGTCCGACGACTATAGGGCCGTCCCCACGACCCCGGGTCTAGGTTGGCCCGCCGCCGACTTGTCCGACGACTATAGGGTCGTCCCCACGACCCCGGGAGTAGGTTGGCCCGCCGCCGACTTGTCCGACGACTATAGGGTCGTCCCCACGAACCCGGGACTAGGTTGGCCAGTCACCGACATGTCCGACGACTATAGGGTCGTCCCCAAGACCACGGGCCAAAGTTGCCCTGCCGCCGACATGTCCGACGACTATAGGGTCGTCCCCACGACCCCGGGTCTAGGTTGGCCCGCCGCCGACTTGTCCGACGACTATACGGTCGTCCCCACGACCACGGGACTAGGTTGGCACGCCGCCGACTTGTCCGACGTCTATAGGGTCGTGCCTACCACCCCGGGACTAGGTTGGCCAGCCGCCGACATGTCCGACGTCTATAGGGTCGTCCCCGCGACCCCGGGGCTAGATTGCCCCGGCACCGTCATATCCGACGACTATAGGGTCGTCCCGACGACCACGGGACTAGGTTGGCCCGCCGCCGACATGTCCGACGTCTATAGGGTCGTCCCCACGCCCCGGGCCAAAGTTGGCCAGCCGCCGACATGTCCGACGACTATAGGGTCGTCCCCACGACCCCGGGACTAGATTGGCCCGCCACCGTCATGTCCGACGACTATAGGGCCGTCTCCACGACCCCGGGACTAGGTTGGCCCGCCGCCGACTTGTCCGACGACTATAGGGTCGTCCCCAAAACCACTGGCCAAAGTTGCCCAGCCGCCGACATGTCCGACGACTATAGCGTCGTCCCCACGCCCCGGGCCAAAGATGGCCAGCCGCCGACATGTCCGACGACTATAGGGTCGTCCGCACGACCCCGAGACTAGATTGGCCCGCCACCGTCATGTCCGACGACTATACGGTTGTCCCCACGACCCCGGGACTACGTTGGCCCGCCGCCGACGTGTCCTACGTCTATGGGGTCGTCCCCACGACCCCGGGACTAGGTTGGCCAGTCACCGACATGTCCGACGACTATAGGGTCGTCCCCACGCCCCGGGACAAAGATGGCCAGCCGCCGACATGTCCGACGACTATAGGGTCGTCCCCACGACCCCGGGACTAGGTTCGCCGGCCGCCGACTTGTCCGACGACTATAGGGTCGTCCCCACGACCCCGGGACTAGGTCGGCCCGCCGCCGACTTGTCCGACGACTATAGGGTCGTCCCCACGACCCCGGGACTAGGTCGGCCCGCCGCCGACTTGTCCGACGACTATAGGGTCGTCCCCACGAACCCGGGACTAGGTTGGCCAGTCACCGACATGTCCGACGACTATAGGGTCGTTCCCAAGACCACGGGCCAAAGTTGCCCTGCCGCCGACATGTCCGACGACTATAGGGTCGTCCCCACGACCCCGGGTCTAGGTTGGCCCGCCGGCGACTAGTCCGACGACTATAGGGTCGTCCCCACGACCCCGGGACTAGGTCGGCCCGCCGCCGACTTGTCCGACGACTATAGGGTCGTCCCCACGAACCCGGGACTAGGTTGGCCAGTCACCGACATGTCCGACGACTATAGGGTCGTTCCCACGACCCCGGGTCTAGGTTGGCCCGCCGGCGACTAGTCCGACGACTATAGGGTCGTCCCCACGACCCCGGGAGTAGGTTGGCCCGCCGCCGACTTGTCCGACGTCTATAGGGTCGTGCCTACCACCCCGGGACTAGGTTGGCCAGCCGCCGACATGTCCGACGTCTATAGGGTCGTCCCCGCGACCCCGGGGCTAGATTGCCCCGGCACCGTCATATCCGACGACTATAGGGTCGTCCCGACGACCACGGGACTAGGTTGGCCCGCCGCCGACATGTCCGACGACTATAGGGTCGTCCCCACGACCCCGGGACTAGGTTCGCCGGCCGCCGACTTGTCCGACGACTATAGGGTCGTCCCCACGACCCCGGGACTAGGTCGGCCCGCCGCCGACTTGTCCGACGACTATAGGGTCGTCCCCACGAACCCGGGACTAGGTTGGCCAGTCACCGACATGTCCGACGACTATAGGGTCGTTCCCAAGACCACGGGCCAAAGTTGCCCTGCCGCCGACATGTCCGACGACTATAGGGTCGTCCCCACGACCCCGGGTCTAGGTTGGCCCGCCGGCGACTAGTCCGACGACTATAGGGTCGTCCCCACGACCCCGGGAGTAGGTTGGCCCGCCGCCGACTTGTCCGACGTCTATAGGGTCGTGCCTACCACCCCGGGACTAGGTTGGCCAGCCGCCGACATGTCCGACGTCTATAGGGTCGTCCCCGCGACCCCGGGGCTAGATTGCCCCGGCACCGTCATATCCGACGACTATAGGGTCGTCCCGACGACCACGGGACTAGGTTGGCCCGCCGCCGACATGTCCGACGTCTATAGGGTCGTCCCCACGCCCCGGGCCAAAGTTGGCCAGCCGCCGACATGTCCGACGACTATAGGGTCGTCCCCACGACCCCGGGACTAGATTGGCCCGCCACCGTCATGTCCGACGACTATAGAGCCGTCTCCACGACCCCGGGACTAGGTTGGCCCGCCGCCGACTTGTCCGACGACTATAGGGTCGTCCCCAAAACCACTGGCCAAAGTTGCCCAGCCGCCGACATGTCCGACGACTATAGCGTCGTCCCCACGCCCCGGGCCAAAGATGGCCAGCCGCCGACATGTCCGACGACTATAGAGTCGTCCGCACGACCCCGAGACTAGATTGGCCCGCCACCGTCATTTCCGACGACTATACGGTTGTCCCCACGACCCCGGGACTAGGTTGGCCCGCCGCCGACGTGTCCTACGACTATGGGGTCGTCCCCACGACCACGAAACGAGGTTGGGCAGCCGCCGACATGTCCGCCGACTATAGGATCGTCCCCTCGACCCCGGGACTAGGTTGGCCCGCCGCCGACGTGTCCTACGACTATGGGGTCGTCCCCACGACCACGAGAATAGGTTGGCCAGCCGCCGACATGTCCGACGACTATAGGGTCGTCCCCACGACCCCGGGACTAGGTTGGCCGGTCGCCGACTTGTCCGACGACTATAGGGTCGTCCCCACGACCCCGGGACTAGGTCGGTCCGCCGCCGACTTGTCCGACGACTATAGGGTCGTCCCCACGACCCTGGGCATACGTTGGCCTGCCGCCGACATGTCCCACGATTATAGGGTCGTCCCCACGACCACTGGCCAAAGTTGCCCAGCCGCCGACATGTCCGACGACTATAGGGTCGTCCCTACCACCCGGGACTAGGTTGGCCCGCCGCCGACATGTCCGACGACTATAGGGTCGTCCCCACGACACCGGGACTAGATTGGTCAGCCGCCGACATGTCCGACGACTATAGGGTCGTCCCCACGACCCCGGGGCTAGATTGGCCAGCCGCCGTCATTTCCGACGACTATAGGGTCGTCCCCACGACACCGGGACTAGATTGGTCAGCCGCCGACATGTCCGACGACTATAGGGGCGTCCCCACGACCCCGGGACTAGGTTGGCCCGCCGCCGACTTGTCCGACGACTATAGGGTCGTCCCCATGACCACGTGCGAAAGCTGCCCAGCCGCCGACATGTCCGACGACTATAGGGTCGTCCCCACGACACCGGGACTAGATTGGCCCGCCACCCTCATGTCCGACGACTGTAGGGTCGTTCCCACGACCCCGGGACTAGATTGGCCCGCCACCGTCATGTCCGACGACTATAGGGTCGTCCCCACGACACCGGGACTAGATTGGTCAGCCGCCGACATGTCCGACGACTATAGGGTCGTCCCCACGACCCCGGGGCTAGATTGGCCAGCCGCCGTCATTTCCGACGACTATAGGGTCGTCCCCACGACCCCGGGGCTAGATTGGCCAGCCGCCGACTTGTCCGACGACTATAGGGTCGACCCTCCCACCCCGGAACTAGGTTGGCCAGCCGCCGACATGTCCGACGACTATAGGGTCGTCCCCACGACCCCGGGGCTAGATTGGCCAGCCGCCGTCATTTCCGACGACTATAGGGTCGTCCCCACGACCCCGGGACTAGGTTGGCCCGCCGCCGACTTGTCCGACGACTATAGGGCCGTCCCCACGACCCCGGGACTAGGTTGGCCAGCCGCCGACATGTTCGACGACTATGGGGTCGTCCCCACGTCCCCCGGACTAGATTGCCCCGCCACCGTCATGTCCGACGGAATATAGGGTCGTCTCCACGACCCCGGGACTAGGTTGGCCCGCCGCCGACTTGTCCGACGACTATAGGGGCGTCCCCACGACCCCCGGACTAGGTTGACCCGCCACCGTCATGTCCGACGACTATAGGGTCGTCTCCACGACCCCGGGACTAGGTTGGCCCGCCGCCGACTTGTCCGACGACTATAGGGTCGTCCCCATGACCTCGGGCGAAAGCTGCCCAGCCGCCGACATGTCCGACGACTATAGGGTCGTCCCCACGACACCGGGACTAGATTGGTCAGCCGCCGACATGTCCGACGACTATAGGGTCGTCCCCACGACCCCGGGGCTAGATTGGCCAGCCGCCGTCATTTCCGACGACTATAGGGTCGTCCCCACGACCCCGGGAATATTTTGGCCCGCCGCCGACATGTCCGACGACTATAGGGTCGTCTCCACGACCACGGGCCAAAGTTGCCCAGCCGCCCACCTGTCCGACGACTATAGGGTCGTCCCCACGACCCCGGGACTAGATTGGCCCGCCACCGTCATGTCCGACGACTATAGGGTCGTCCCCACGACCCCGGGACTAGGTTGGCCCGCCGCCAACTTGTCCGACGACTATAGGTTCGTCCCCACGACCCCCGGACTAGATTGACCCGCCACCGTCATGTCCGACGACTATAGGGTCGTCTCCACGACCCCGGGACTAGGTTGGCCAGCCGCCGATATGTTCGACGACTATGGGGTCGTCCCCACGACCCCCGGACTAGATTGCCCCGCCCCCGTCATGTCCGACGACTATAGGGTCGTCTCCACGACCCCGGGACTTGGTTGGCCCGCCGCCGACTTGTCCGAGGACTATAGAGTCGTCCCTCCCACCCCGGGACTAGGTTGGCCAGCCGCCGACATGTCCGACGACTATACGGTCGTCCCCACGACCCCGGGTATAGATTGGCCCGCCACCGTCATGTCCGAGGACTATAGGGTCGTCCCCACGACCCCGGGACTAGGTTGGCCCGCCGCCGACTTGTCCGACGACTATAGGGTCGTCCCCACGACCCCCGGACTAGATTGACCCGCCACCGTCATGTCCGACGACTATAGGGTCGTCCCCACGACCCCGGGACTAGGTTGGCCCGCCGCCGACTTGTCCGACGAATATAGGGTCGTCCCCACGACCCCCGGACTAGATTGACCCGCCACCGTCATGTCCGACGACTATAGGGTCGTCTCCACGACCCCGGGACTAGGTTGGCCAGCCGCCGACATGTCCGACGACTATAGAGTCGTCCCTACGACCCCGGGGCTATATTGGCCCGCCACCGTCATGTCCGCCAACTATAGGGTCGTCCCCACGACCCCGGGATTAGATTGGCCCGCCACCGTCATGTCCGACGACTATAGGGTCGTCCCCACGACCCCGGGACTAGGTTGGCCCTCCGCCGACTTGTCCGACGCCTATAGGGTCGTCCCCACGACCCCGGGACTAGATTGGCCCGCCACCGTCATGTCCGACGACTATAGGGTCGTCCCCACGACCCCGGGACTGCGTTGGCCCGCCGCCGACTTGTCCGACGACTATAGGGTCATCCCCACGACCCCGAGACTAGATTGGCCCGCCATCGTCATGTCCGCCGACTATAGGGTCGTCCCCACGACCCCGGAACTAGGTTGGCCCACCGCCGACTTGTCCGCCGAATATAGGGTCGTCCACACGACCACGGGCCAAAGTTGCCCAACCGCCGACATGTCCGACGACTATAGGGTCTTCCCCACGACCCCGGGACTAGATTGGCCCGCCATCGTCATGTCCGCCGACTATAGGGTCGTCCCCACGACCCCGGAACTAGGTTGGCCCACCGCCGACTTGTCCGCCGAATATAGGGTCGTCCACACGACCACGGGCCAAAGTTGGTCAGGCGCCGACATGTCCGACGACTATAGGGTCGTCCCCACGACCCCGGGACTAGATTGGCCAGCCGCCGACATGTCCGACGACTATAGGGTCGTCCCCACGAACCCGGGACTAGGTTGGCCAGTCGCCGATATGTCCGACGACTATAGGGTCCTCCCCACGACCACGGGCCAAAGTTGGCCAGCCGCCGACATGTCCGACGACTATAGGGACGTCCCCACGACCCCGGGCCTACGTTGGCCCGCCGCCGACATGTCCGACGACTATAGGGTCGTCCCCACGGCCCTGGGACTAGATTGGCCCGCCACCGTCATGTCCGACGACTATAGGATCGTCCACACGACTACGGGCCAAAGTTGGTCAGCCGCCGACATGTCCGACGACTATAGGGTCGTCCCCACGACCCCGGGACTAGATTGGCCCGCCACCGTCATGTCCGACGACTATAGGGTCGTTCCCACGACACCGCGACTAGATTGGCCCGCCACCGACTTGTCCGACGACTATAGGGGCGTCCCCACGACCCCGGGACCAGGTTGGCCAGCCGCCGACATGTCCGACGACTATAGGGTCGTCCCCACGACCCCGGGACTAGATTGGCCCGCCACCATCATGTCCGACGACTATAGGGTCGTCCCCACGACCCCGGGACTAGGATGGCCAGCCGCCGACATGTCCGACGACTATAGGGTCGTCCCCACGACCCCGGGGCTAGATTGGCCCGCCACCGTCATGTCCGACGACTATAGGGTCGTCCCCACGACCCCCGGACTAGGTTGGCCCGCCGCCGACTTGTCCGACGACTATAGGGTCGTCCCCACGACCCCGGGACTAGGTTGGCCCGCCGCCGACATGTTCGACGACTATGGGGTCGTTCCCACGAGCCCGGGACTAGATTGGCCCGCCACCGTCATGTCCGACGACTATAGGTTCTTCCCTACGACCCTGGGCATACGTTGGCCCGCCGCCGACATGTCCGACGACTATAGGGTCGTCCCCATGATCCCGGGACTAGGTTGGCCAGCCGCCGACATGTCCGACGACTATAGGGTCGTCCCCACGGCCCCGGGAATAGATTGGCCCACTACCGTCATGTCCGACGACTACAGGGTCGTCCGCATGACCCCAGGAGTAGATTGGCCCGCCACCATCATGTCAGACGACTATAGGGTCAGCCCCACGACCCCGGGACTAGGATGGCCCGCCGCCGACTTGTCCGACGACCATAGGGTCGTCCCCACGACCCCGGGACTAGGTTGGCCAACCGCCGACATGTCCGACGACTATAGGGTCGTCCCCACGACCCCCGGACTAGGTTGGCCCGCGGCCGACTTGTCTGACGACTATAGGGTCGTCCGCATGACCCCAGGAGTAGATTGGCCCGCCACCATCATGTCAGACGACTATAGGGTCAGCCCCACGACCCCGGGACTAGGATGGCCCGCCGCCGACTTGTCCGACGACCATAGGGTCGTCCCCACGACCCCGGGACTAGGTTGGCCAACCGCCGACATGTCCGACGACTATAGGGTCGTCCCCACGACCCCGGGCCAAAGCTGGCCAGCCGCCGACATGTCCGACGACTATAGGGTCCTCCCGACGACCCCGGGACTAGGTTCGCCAGCCGCCGACATGTGCGACGACTATAGGGTCGTCCCCACGACACCGGGGCAAAGCTGGCCACCCGCCGACATGTCCGACGGCTATAGGGTCGTCCCCACGACCCCAGGAGTAGATTGGCCCGCCACCATCATGTCAGACGACTATAGGGTCGGCCCCACGACCCCGGGACTCGGATGGCCCGCCGCCGACTTGTCCGACGACTATAGGGTCGTCCCCACGACCCCGGGACTAGGTTGGCCAACCGCCGACATGTCCGACGACTATAGGGTCGTCCCGACGACCCCGGGCCAAAGCTGGCCAGACGCCGACGTGTCCGACGACTATAGGGTCGTCCCCACGACCCCGGGACTAGGTTGGCCCGCCACCATCATGTCCGACGACTATAGGGTCGTCCCCACGACCCCGTGACTAGGTTGGCCCGCCGCCGACTTGTCCGACGACTGTAGGGTCGTCCCCACGACCCCGGGACTAGATTGGCCCGCCCCCGTCATGTCCGACGACTATAGGGTCGTCCCCACGACCCCGGGACTAGGTTGGCCCGCCGCCGACTTGTCCGACGACTATAGGGTCGTCCCCACGACCCCCGGACTAGGTTGGCCCGCCGCCGACTTGTCCGACGACTATAGGGACGTCCCCACGACCACGGGCCAAAGTTGCCCAACCGCCGACATGTCCGACGACTATAGGGTCTTCCCCACGACCCCGGGACTAGATTGGCCCGCCACCGTCATGTCCGACGACTATAGGGTCGTCCCCACGACCCCGGGACTAGGTTGGCCCGCCGCCGACTTGTCCGACGACTATAGGGTCGTCCCCACGACCCCCGGACTAGATTGACCCGCCACCGTCATGACCGACGACTATAGGGTCGTCTCCACGACCCCGGGACTAGGTTGGCCCGCCGCCGACTTGTCCGACGACTATAGGGTCGTCCCTACGACCCCGGGGCTAGGTTGGCCCGCCGCCGACTTGTCCGACGACTATAGGGTCGTCCCCACGACCCCAGGAGTAGATTGGCCCGCCACCGTCATGTCCGACGACTCTAGGGTCGTCCCCACGACCCCGGGACTAGGTTGGCCCGCCGCCGACATGTTCGACGACTATAGGGTCGTCCCCACGACCCCAGGAGTAGATTGCCCCGCCACCGTCATGTCCGACGACTATAGCGACGTACCTCCCACTCCGGAACTAGGTTGGCCAGCCGCCGACATGTCCGACGACTATAGGGTCCTCCCCACGACCCCGGGCCTAGGTTGGCCCGCCGCCGACTTGTCCGACGACTATAGGGTCGTCCCCACGACCCCGGGGCTAGGTTGGCCAGCCGCCGACATGTCCGACGACTATAGGGTCCTCCCCACGACCCCGGGACTAGGTTGGCCCGCCGCCGACTTGTCCGACGACTATAGGGTCGTCCCCACGACCCCGGGGCTAGGTTGGCCCGCCGCCGACTTGTCCGACGACTATAGGGTCGTCCCCACGACCCCAGGAGTAGATTGCCCCGCCACCGTCATGTCCGACGACTATAGGGTCGTCCCCACGACCCCGGGACTAGGTTCGCCAGCCGCCGACATGTCCGACGACTATAGGGTCGTTCCCACGACCCCCGGACTAGGTTGGCCCGCCGCCGACTTGTCCGACGACTATAGCGACGTCCCTCCCACTCCGGAACTAGGTTGGCCAGCCGCCGACATGTCCGACGACTATAGGGTCCTCCCCACGACCCCGGGACTAGGTTGGCCCGCCGCCGACTTGTCCGACGACTATAGGGTCGTCCCCACGACCCCGGGGCTAGGTTGGCCCGCCGCCGACTTGTCCGACGACTATAGGGTCGTCCCCACGACCCCAGGAGTAGATTGCCCCGCCACCGTCATGTCCGACGACTATAGGGTCGTCCCCACGACCCCGGGACTAGGTTCGCCAGCCGCCGACATGTCCGACGACTATAGGGTCGTTCCCACGACCCCCGGACTAGGTTGGCCCGCCGCCGACTTGTCCGACGACTATAGGGTCGTCCCCACGACCCCGGGACTAGATTGACCCGCCACCGTCATGTCCGACGACTATAGGGTCGTCTCCACGACCCCGGGACAAGGTTGGCCCGCCGCCGACTTGTCCGACGACTATAGGGTCGTCCCCACGACCACGGGCCAAAGTTGCCCAGCCGCCGACATGTCCGACGACTATAGGGTCGTCCCCACGACCCCGGGCCAAAGCTCGCCAGCCGCCGACATGTCCGACGTCTATAAGGTCGTCCCCACGACCCCGGGACTAGGTTGGCCAGCCGCCGACATGTTCGACGACTATAGGGTCGTACCCACGACCCGGGGGCTAGGTTGGCCCGCCGCCGACTTGTCCGACGACTATAGGGTCGTCCCCACGCCCCCAGGAGTAGATTGCCACGCCACCGTCATGTCCGACGACTATAGGGTCGTCCCCACGACCCCGGGACAAGGTTCGCCAGCCGCCGACATGTCCGACGACTATAGGGTCGTCCCCACGACCCCGGGACTAGATTGACACGCCACCGTCATGTCCGACGACTATAGTGTCGCCTCCAAGACCCCGGGACTAGGTTGGCCCGCCGCCGACTTGTCCGACGACTATAGGGTCGTCCCCACGACCCCGGGGCTAGATTGGCCCGCCACCGTCATGTCCGACGACTATAGGGTCGTCCCCACGACCCCGGGACTAGGTTGGCCCGCGGCCGACTTGTCTGACGACTATAGGGTCGTCCGCATGACCCCAGGAGTAGATTGGCCCGCCACCATCATGTCAGACGACTATAGGGTCGGCCCCACGACCCCGGGACTAGGATGGCCCGCCGCCGACTTGTCCGACGACCGTAGGGTCGTCCCCACGCCCCCGGGACTAGGTTGGCCAACCGCCGACATGTCCGACGACTATAGGGTCGTCCCCACGACCCCGGGACTAGGTTGGCCAACCGCCGACATGTCCGACGACTATAGGGTCGTCCCGACGATCCCGGGCCAAAGCTGGCCAGCCGCCGACATGTCCGACGACTATAGGGTCGTCCCCACGACCCCGGGACTAGATTGGCCCGCCACCGTCATGTCCGACGACTATAGGGTCGTTCCCACGAACCCCGGACTAGGTTGGCCCGCCGCCGACTTGTCCGACGACTATAGTGTCGTCCCCACGACCACTGGCCCAAGTTGGCCAGCCGCCGACATGTCCGACGACTATAGGGTCGTCCCCACGACCCCGGGGCAAGATTGGCCCGCCGCCGACATGTCCGACGTCTATAGGGTCGTCCCCACGCCCCGGGCCAAAGTTGGCCAGCCGCCGACATGTCCGACGACTATAGGGTCGTCCCCACGACCCCGGGACTAGATTGGCCCGCCACCGCCATGTCCGACGACTATAGGTTCGTCCCCACGACCCCGGGAGTAGGTTGGCCCGCCGTCGACATGTCCGACGACTATAGGGTCGTCCCCACGAACCCGGGACTAGGTTGGCCAGCCGCCGATATGTCCGACGACTATAGGGTCGTCCCCACGACCCCGGGACTAGGTTGGCCCGCCGCCGACATGTCCGACGTCTATACGGTCGTCCCCACGACCCCGGGGCATGATTGGCCCGCCACCGTCATGTCTGACGACTATAGGTTCGTCCCCACGACCCCGGGAGTAGGTTGGCCCGCCGCCGACTTGTCCGACGACTATAGGGTCGTCCCCACGACCACTGGCCAAAGTTGGCCAGCCGCCGAAATGTCCGACGACTATAGGGTCGTCCCCACGACCCCGGGGCAAGATTGGCCCGCCACCGTCATGTCCGACGACTATAGGATCGTCCCCACGACCCCGGGACTAGGTTGGCCCGCCGCCGACATGTCCGACGTCTATACGGTCGTCCCCACGACCCCGGGGCATGATTGGCCCGCCACCGTCATGTCTGACGACTATAGGTTCGTCCCCACGACCCCGGGAGTAGGTTGGCCCGCCGCCGACATGTCCGACGACTATAGGGTCGTCCCCACGACCCCGGGCCAAAGCTCGCCAGCCGCCGACATGTCCGACGTCTATAAGGTCGTCCCCACGACCCCGGGACTAGGTTGGCCAGCCGCCGACATGTTCGACGACTATAGGGTCGTACCCACGACCCGGGGGCTAGGTTGGCCCGCCGCCGACTTGTCCGACGACTATAGGGTCGTCCCCACGCCCCCAGGAGTAGATTGCCACGCCACCGTCATGTCCGACGACTATAGGGTCGTCCCCACGACCCCGGGACAAGGTTCGCCAGCCGCCGACATGTCCGACGACTATAGGGTCGTCCCCACGACCCCGGGACTAGATTGACACGCCACCGTCATGTCCGACGACTATAGTGTCGTCTCCAAGACCCCGGGACTAGGTTGGCCCGCCGCCGACTTGTCCGACGACTATAGGGTCGTCCCCACGACCCCGGGGCTAGATTGGCCCGCCACCGTCATGTCCGACGACTATAGGGTCGTCCCCACGACCCCGGGACTACGTTGGCCCGCCGCCGACTTGTCCGACGACTATAGGGACGTCCCCACGACCACGGGCCAAAGTTGCCCAACCGCCGACATGTCCGACGACTATAGGGTCTTCCCCACGACCCCGGGACTAGATTGGCCCGCCACCGTCATGTCCGACGACTATAGGATCGTCCCCACGACCCCGCGACTAGATTGGCCCGCCACCGACTTGTCTGACGACTATAGGGGCTTCCCCAAGACCCCGGGACTAGGTTGGCCAGCCGCCGACATGTCCGACGACTATAGGGTCGTCTCCAAGACCCCGGGACTAGGTTGGCCAACCGCCGACATGTCCGACGACCATAGGGTCGTCCCCACGACCCCGGGCCAAAGCTGGCCAGACGCCGACATGTCCGACGTCTATAGGGTCGTCCCCACGACCCCGGGACTAGATTGGCCCGCCACCGGCATGTCCGACGACTATAGGGTCGTCCCCACGACCCCGGGACTAGGTTGGCCCGCCACCATCATGTCCGACGACTATAGGGTCGTCCCCACGACCCCGGGACTAGGTTGGCCCGCGGCCGACTTGTCTGACGACTATAGGGTCGTCCGCATGACCCCAGGAGTAGATTGGCCCGCCACCATCATGTCAGACGACTATAGGGTCGGCCCCACGACCCCGGGACTAGGATGGCCCGCCGCCGACTTGTCCGACGACCGTAGGGTCGTCCCCACGCCCCCGGGACTAGGTTGGCCAACCGCCGACATGTCCGACGACTATAGGGTCGTCCCCACGACCCCGGGACTAGGTTGGCCAACCGCCGACATGTCCGACGACTATAGGGTCGTCCCGACGATCCCGGGCCAAAGCTGGCCAGCCGCCGACATGTCCGACGACTATAGGGTCGTCCCCACGACCCCGGGACTAGATTGGCCCGCCACCGTCATGTCCGACGACTATAGGGTCGTTCCCACGAACCCCGGACTAGGTTGGCCCGCCGCCGACTTGTCCGACGACTATAGTGTCGTCCCCACGACCACTGGCCCAAGTTGGCCAGCCGCCGACATGTCCGACGACTATAGGGTCGTCCCCACGACCCCGGGGCAAGATTGGCCCGCCGCCGACATGTCCGACGTCTATAGGGTCGTCCCCACGCCCCGGGCCAAAGTTGGCCAGCCGCCGACATGTCCGACGACTATAGGGTCGTCCCCACGACCCCGGGACTAGATTGGCCCGCCACCGCCATGTCCGACGACTATAGGTTCGTCCCCACGACCCCGGGAGTAGGTTGGCCCGCCGTCGACATGTCCGACGACTATAGGGTCGTCCCCACGAACCCGGGACTAGGTTGGCCAGCCGCCGATATGTCCGACGACTATAGGGTCGTCCCCCACGACCCCGGGACTAGGTTGGCCCGCCGCCGACATGTCCGACGTCTATACGGTCGTCCCCACGACCCCGGGGCATGATTGGCCCGCCACCGTCATGTCTGACGACTATAGGTTCGTCCCCACGACCCCGGGAGTAGGTTGGCCCGCCGCCGACTTGTCCGACGACTATAGGGTCGTCCCCACGACCACTGGCCAAAGTTGGCCAGCCGCCGAAATGTCCGACGACTATAGGGTCGTCCCCACGACCCCGGGGCAAGATTGGCCCGCCACCGTCATGTCCGACGACTATAGGATCGTCCCTACGGCCCTGGGCATACGTTGGCCTGCCGCCGACATGTCCGACGACTATAGGGTCGTCCCCACGACCACTGGCCAAAGTTGCCCAGCCGCCGACATGTCCGACGACTATAGGGTCGTCCCTACCACCCCGGGACTAGGTTGGCCCGCCGCCGACATGTCCGACGACTATAGGGTCGTCCCCACGCCCCGAGCCAAAGTTGGCCAGCCGCCGAAATGCCCGACGACTATAGGGTCGTCCCCACGACCCCGGGACAAGATTGGCCCGCCACCGTCATGTCCGACGACTATACGGTCGTCCCCTCGACCCCGGGACTAGGTTGGCCCGCCGCCGAAGTGTCCTACGACTATGGGGTCGTCCCCAAGACCACGAGAATAGGTTGGCCAGCCGCCGACATGTCCGACGACTATAGGGTCGTCCCCACGACCCCGGGACTAGGTTGGCCCGCCGCCGACATGTCCGACGTCTATACGGTCGTCCCCACGACCCCGGGGCAAGATTGGCCCGCCGCCGACGTGTCCTACGACTATGGGGTCGTCCCCACGACCACGAGAATAGGTTGGCCAGCCGCCGACATGTTCGACCACTATAGGGTCGTCCCCACGACCCCGGGACTAGGTTGGCCCGCCGCCGACATGTCCGACGTCTATACGGTCGTCCCCACGACCCCGGGGCAAGATTGGCCCGGCACCGTCATGTCCGACGACTATAGGTTCGTCCCCACGACCCCGGGAGTAGGTTGGCCCGCCGCCGACTTGTTCGACGACTATAGGGTCGTCCCCACGACCCCGGGACTAGGTTGGCCAGCCGCCGACATGTCCGACGACTATACGGTCGTCCCCACGACCACGGGACTAGGTTGGCCCGCCGCCGACTTGTCGGACGACTATAGGGTCGTCCCTACCACCCCGGGACTAGGCTGGCCAGCCGCCGACATGTCCGACGTCTATAGGGTCGTCCCCACGACCCCCGGGCTAGATTGCCCCGGCACCGTCATGTCCGACGACTATAGGGTCGTCCCCACGACCCCGGGACTAGATTGGCCCGCCACCGTCATGTCCGACGACTATACGGTCGTCCCCACGACCCCGGGACTAGGTTGGCCCGCCGCCGAAATGTCCTACGACTATAGGGTCGTCTCCACGACCCCGGGACTAGGTTGGCCAGCCGCCGACATGTCCGACGACTATAGGGTCGTCCCCACGACCACGGGACTAGGTTGGCCCGCCGCCGACATGTCCGACGTCTATAGGGTCGTCCCCACGCCCCGGGCCAAAGTTGGCCAGCCGCCGACATGTCCGACGACTATAGGGTCGTCCCCACGACCCCGGGACTAGATTGGCCCGCCACCGCCATGTCCGACGACTATAGGTTCGTCCCCACGACCCCGGGAGTAGGTTGGCCCGCCGCCGACTTGTCCGACGACTATAGGGTCGTCCCCACGACCACTGGCCAAAGTTGGCCAGCCGCCGACATGTCCGACGACTATAGGGTCGTCCCCACGACCCCGGGGCAAGATTGGCCCGCCGCCGACATGTCCGACGTCTATAGGGTCGTCCCCACGCCCCGGGCCAAAGTTGGCCAGCCGCCGACATGTCCGACGACTATAGGGTCGTCCCCACGACCCCGGGACTAGATTGGCCCGCCACCGCCATGTCCGACGACTATAGGTTCGTCCCCACGACCCCGGGAGTAGGTTGGCCCGCCGCCGACTTGTCCGACGACTATAGGGTCGTCCCCACGACCACTGGCCAAAGTTGGCCCGCCGCCGACTTGTCCGAGGACTATAGGGTCGTCCCCACGACCACTGGCCAAAGTTGGCCAGCCGCCGACATGTTCGACCACTATAGGGTCGTCCCCACGACCCCGGGACTAGGTTGGCCCGCCGCCGACATGTCCGACGTCTATACGGTCGTCCCCACGACCCCGGGGCAAGATTGGCCCGGCACCGTCATGTCCGACGACTATAGGTTCGTCCCCACGACCCCGGGAGTAGGTTGGCCCGCCGCCGACTTGTCCGACGACTATAGGGTCGTCCCCACGACCCCGGGACTAGGTTGGCCAGCCGCCGACATGTCCGACGACTATACGGTCGTCCCCACGACCACGGGACTAGGTTGGCCCGCCGCCGACTTGTCGGACGACTATAGGGTCGTCCCTACCACCCCGGGACTAGGTTGGCCCGCCGCCGACAAGTCCGACGACTATAGGGTCGTCCCCACGCCCCGAGCCAAAGTTGGCCAGCCGCCGAAATGTCCGACGACTATAGGGTCGTCCCCACGACCCCGGGACAAGATTGGCCTGCCACCGTCATGTCCGACGACTATACGGTCGTCCCCTCGACCCCGGGACTAGGTTGGCCCGCCGCCGACGTGTCCTACGACTATGGGGTCGTCCCCACGACCACGAGAATAGGTTGGCCAGCCGCCGACTTGTCCGACGACTATAGGGTCGTCCCCACGACCCCGGGACAAGGTTGGCCAGCCGCCAACATGTCCGACGACTATACGGTCGTCCCCACGACCACGGGAATCGATTGGCCCGCCGCCGAGTTGTCCGACGACTATAGGGTCGTCCCTACCACCCCGGGACTAGGTTGGCCAGCCGCCGACATGTCCGACGTCTATAGGGTCGTCCCCACGACCCCGGGGCTAGATTGCCCCGGCACCGTCATGTCCGACGATTATAGGGTCGTCCCAACGACCCCGGGACTAGGTTGGCCCGCCGCCGACTTGTCCTACGACTATAGGGTCGTCTCCACGACCCCGGGACTAGTTTGGCCAGCCGCCGACATGTCCGACGACTATATGGTCGTCCCCACGACCATGGGACTAGGTTGGCCCACCGCCGACATGTCCGACGTCTATAGGGTCGTCCCCACGCCCCGGGCCAAAGTTGGCCAGCCGCCGACATGTCCGACGACTATAGGGTCGTCCCCACGACCCCGGGACTAGGTTGGCCCGCCGCCGACGTGTCCTACGAATATGGGGTCGTCCCCACGACCACGAGACGAGGTTGGCCAGCCGCCGACAGGTCCGACGACTATAGGGTCGTCCCCACCACCCCGGGTCTAGGTTGGCCAGCCGCCGACATGTCCGACGACTATAGGGTCGTCCCCACGACCCCGGGGCTAGATTGCCCCGGCACCGTCATGTCCGACGACTATAGGGTCGTCCCCACGACCCCGGGACTAGGTTGGCCGGCCGCCGACTTGTCCGACGACTATAGGGTCGTCCCCACGACCCCGGGACAAGGTTCGCCAGCCGCCGACATGTCCGACGACTATAGGGTCGTCCCCACGACCCCGGGACTAGATTGACACGCCACCGTCATGTCCGACGACTATAGTGTCGCCTCCAAGACCCCGGGACTAGGTTGGCCCGCCGCCGACTTGTCCGACGACTATAGGGTCGTCCCCACGACCCCGGGGCTAGATTGGCCCGCCACCGTCATGTCCGACGACTATAGGGTCGTCCCCACGACCCCGGGACTAGGTTGGCCCGCGGCCGACTTGTCTGACGACTATAGGGTCGTCCGCATGACCCCAGGAGTAGATTGGCCCGCCACCATCATGTCAGACGACTATAGGGTCGGCCCCACGACCCCGGGACTAGGATGGCCCGCCGCCGACTTGTCCGACGACCGTAGGGTCGTCCCCACGCCCCCGGGACTAGGTTGGCCAACCGCCGACATGTCCGACGACTATAGGGTCGTCCCCACGACCCCGGGACTAGGTTGGCCAACCGCCGACATGTCCGACGACTATAGGGTCGTCCCGACGATCCCGGGCCAAAGCTGGCCAGCCGCCGACATGTCCGACGACTATAGGGTCGTCCCCACGACCCCGGGACTAGATTGGCCCGCCACCGTCATGTCCGACGACTATAGGGTCGTTCCGACGAACCCCGGACTAGGTTGGCCCGCCGCCGACTTGTCCGACGACTATAGTGTCGTCCCCACGACCACTGGCCCAAGTTGGCCAGCCGCCGACATGTCCGACGACTATAGGGTCGTCCCCACGACCCCGGGGCAAGATTGGCCCGCCGCCGACATGTCCGACGTCTATAGGGTCGTCCCCACGCCCCGGGCCAAAGTTGGCCAGCCGCCGACATGTCCGACGACTATAGGGTCGTCCCCACGACCCCGGGACTAGATTGGCCCGCCACCGCCATGTCCGACGACTATAGGTTCGTCCCCACGACCCCGGGAGTAGGTTGGCCCGCCGTCGACATGTCCGACGACTATAGGGTCGTCCCCACGAACCCGGGACTAGGTTGGCCAGCCGCCGATATGTCCGACGACTATAGGGTCGTCCCCACGACCCCGGGACTAGGTTGGCCCGCCGCCGACATGTCCGACGTCTATACGGTCGTCCCCACGACCCCGGGGCATGATTGGCCCGCCACCGTCATGTCTGACGACTATAGGTTCGTCCCCACGACCCCGGGAGTAGGTTGGCCCGCCGCCGACTTGTCCGACGACTATAGGGTCGTCCCCACGACCACTGGCCAAAGTTGGCCAGCCGCCGAAATGTCCGACGACTATAGGGTCGTCCCCACGACCCCGGGGCAAGATTGGCCCGCCACCGTCATGTCCGACGACTATAGGATCGTCCCCACGACCCCGGGACTAGGTTGGCCCGCCGCCGACATGTCCGACGTCTATACGGTCGTCCCCACGACCCCGGGGCATGATTGGCCCGCCACCGTCATGTCTGACGACTATAGGTTCGTCCCCACGACCCCGGGAGTAGGATGGCCCGCCGCCGACATGTCCGACGACTATAGGGTCGTCCCCACGACCCCGGGCCAAAGCTCGCCAGCCGCCGACATGTCCGACGTCTATAAGGTCGTCCCCACGACCCCGGGACTAGGTTGGCCAGCCGCCGACATGTTCGACGACTATAGGGTCGTACCCACGACCCGGGGGCTAGGTTGGCCCGCCGCCGACTTGTCCGACGACTATAGGGTCGTCCCCACGCCCCCAGGAGTAGATTGCCACGCCACCGTCATGTCCGACGACTATAGGGTCGTCCCCACGACCCCGGGACAAGGTTCGCCAGCCGCCGACATGTCCGACGACTATAGGGTCGTCCCCACGACCCCGGGACTAGATTGACACGCCACCGTCATGTCCGACGACTATAGTGTCGTCTCCAAGACCCCGGGACTAGGTTGGCCCGCCGCCGACTTGTCCGACGACTATAGGGTCGTCCCCACGACCCCGGGGCTAGATTGGCCCGCCACCGTCATGTCCGACGACTATAGGGTCGTCCCCACGACCCCGGGACTACGTTGGCCCGCCGCCGACTTGTCCGACGACTATAGGGACGTCCCCACGACCACGGGCCAAAGTTGCCCAACCGCCGACATGTCCGACGACTATAGGGTCTTCCCCACGACCCCGGGACTAGATTGGCCCGCCACCGTCATGTCCGACGACTATAGGATCGTCCCCACGACCCCGCGACTAGATTGGCCCGCCACCGACTTGTCTGACGACTATAGGGGCTTCCCCAAGACCCCGGGACTAGGTTGGCCAGCCGCCGACATGTCCGACGACTATAGGGTCGTCTCCAAGACCCCGGGACTAGGTTGGCCAACCGCCGACATGTCCGACGACCATAGGGTCGTCCCCACGACCCCGGGCCAAAGCTGGCCAGACGCCGACATGTCCGACGTCTATAGGGTCGTCCCCACGACCCCGGGACTAGATTGGCCCGCCACCGGCATGTCCGACGACTATAGGGTCGTCCCCACGACCCCGGGACTAGGTTGGCCCGCCACCATCATGTCCGACGACTATAGGGTCGTCCCCACGACCCCGGGACTAGGTTGGCCCGCGGCCGACTTGTCTGACGACTATAGGGTCGTCCGCATGACCCCAGGAGTAGATTGGCCCGCCACCATCATGTCAGACGACTATAGGGTCGGCCCCACGACCCCGGGACTAGGATGGCCCGCCGCCGACTTGTCCGACGACCGTAGGGTCGTCCCCACGCCCCCGGGTCTAGGTTGGCCAACCGCCGACATGTCCGACGACTATAGGGTCGTCCCCACGACCCCGGGACTAGGTTGGCCAACCGCCGACATGTCCGACGACTATAGGGTCGTCCCGACGATCCCGGGCCAAAGCTGGCCAGCCGCCGACATGTCCGACGACTATAGGGTCGTCCCCACGACCCCGGGACTAGATTGGCCCGCCACCGTCATGTCCGACGACTATAGGGTCGTTCCCACGAACCCCGGACTAGGTTGGCCCGCCGCCGACTTGTCCGACGACTATAGTGTCGTCCCCACGACCACTGGCCCAAGTTGGCCAGCCGCCGACATGTCCGACGACTATAGGGTCGTCCCCACGACCCCGGGGCAAGATTGGCCCGCCGCCGACATGTCCGACGTCTATAGGGTCGTCCCCACGCCCCGGGCCAAAGTTGGCCAGCCGCCGACATGTCCGACGACTATAGGGTCGTCCCCACGACCCCGGGACTAGATTGGCCCGCCACCGCCATGTCCGACGACTATAGGTTCGTCCCCACGACCCCGGGAGTAGGTTGGCCCGCCGTCGACATGTCCGACGACTATAGGGTCGTCCCCACGAACCCGGGACTAGGTTGGCCAGCCGCCGATATGTCCGACGACTATAGGGTCGTCCCCACGACCCCGGGACTAGGTTGGCCCGCCGCCGACATGTCCGACGTCTATACGGTCGTCCCCACGACCCCGGGGCATGATTGGCCCGCCACCGTCATGTCTGACGACTATAGGTTCGTCCCCACGACCCCGGGAGTAGGTTGGCCCGCCGCCGACTTGTCCGACGACTATAGGGTCGTCCCCACGACCACTGGCCAAAGTTGGCCAGCCGCCGAAATGTCCGACGACTATAGGGTCGTCCCCACGACCCCGGGGCAAGATTGGCCCGCCACCGTCATGTCCGACGACTATAGGATCGTCCCTACGGCCCTGGGCATACGTTGGCCTGCCGCCGACATGTCCGACGACTATAGGGTCGTCCCCACGACCACTGGCCAAAGTTGCCCAGCCGCCGACATGTCCGACGACTATAGGGTCGTCCCTACCACCCCGGGAGTAGGTTGGCCCGCCGCCGACATGTCCGACGACTATAGGGTCGTCCCCACGCCCCGAGCCAAAGTTGGCCAGCCGCCGAAATGCCCGACGACTATAGGGTCGTCCCCACGACCCCGGGACAAGATTGGCCCGCCACCGTCATGTCCGACGACTATACGGTCGTCCCCTCGACCCCGGGACTAGGTTGGCCCGCCGCCGAAGTGTCCTACGACTATGGGGTCGTCCCCAAGACCACGAGAATAGGTTGGCCAGCCGCCGACATGTCCGACGACTATAGGGTCGTCCCCACGACCCCGGGACTAGGTTGGCCCGCCGCCGACATGTCCGACGTCTATACGGTCGTCCCCACGACCCCGGGGCAAGATTGGCCCGCCGCCGACGTGTCCTACGACTATGGGGTCGTCCCCACGACCACGAGAATAGGTTGGCCAGCCGCCGACATGTTCGACCACTATAGGGTCGTCCCCACGACCCCGGGACTAGGTTGGCCCGCCGCCGACATGTCCGACGTCTATTCGGTCGTCCCCACGACCCCGGGGCAAGATTGGCCCGGCACCGTCATGTCCGACGACTATAGGTTCGTCCCCACGACCCCGGGAGTAGGTTGGCCCGCCGCCGACTTGTCCGACGACTATAGGGTCGTCCCCACGACCCCGGGACTAGGTTGGCCAGCCGCCGACATGTCCGACGACTATACGGTCGTCCCCACGACCACGGGACTAGGTTGGCCCGCCGCCGACTTGTCGGACGACTATAGGGTCGTCCCTACCACCCCGGGACTAGGCTGGCCAGCCGCCGACATGTCCGACGTCTATAGGGTCGTCCCCACGACCCCCGGGCTAGATTGCCCCGGCACCGTCATGCCCGCGCACTATAGGGTCGTCCCCACGACCCCGGGACTAGATTGGCCCGCCACCGTCATGTCCGACGACTATACGGTCGTCCCCACGACCCCGGGACTAGGTTGGCCCGCCGCCGAAATGTCCTACGACTATAGGGTCGTCTCCACGACCCCGGGACTAGGTTGGCCAGCCGCCGACATGTCCGACGACTATAGGGTCGTCCCCACGACCACGGGACTAGGTTGGCCCGCCGCCGACATGTCCGACGTCTATAGGGTCGTCCCCACGCCCCGGGCCAAAGTTGGCCAGCCGCCGACATGTCCGACGACTATAGGGTCGTCCCCACGACCCCGGGACTAGATTGGCCCGCCACCGCCATGTCCGACGACTATAGGTTCGTCCCCACGACCCCGGGAGTAGGTTGGCCCGCCGCCGACTTGTCCGACGACTATAGGGTCGTCCCCACGACCACTGGCCAAAGTTGGCCAGCCGCCGACATGTCCGACGACTATAGGGTCGTCCCCACGACCCCGGGGCAAGATTGGCCCGCCGCCGACATGTCCGACGTCTATAGGGTCGTCCCCACGCCCCGGGCCAAAGTTGGCCAGCCGCCGACATGTCCGACGACTATAGGGTCGTCCCCACGACCCCGGGACTAGATTGGCCCGCCACCGCCATGTCCGACGACTATAGGTTCGTCCCCACGACCCCGGGAGTAGGTTGGCCCGCCGCCGACTTGTCCGACGACTATAGGGTCGTCCCCACGACCACTGGCCAAAGTTGGCCCGCCGCCGACTTGTCCGAGGACTATAGGGTCGTCCCCACGACCACTGGCCAAAGTTGGCCAGCCGCCGACATGTTCGACCACTATAGGGTCGTCCCCACGACCCCGGGACTAGGTTGGCCCGCCGCCGACATGTCCGACGTCTATACGGTCGTCCCCACGACCCCGGGGCAAGATTGGCCCGGCACCGTCATGTCCGACGACTATAGGTTCGTCCCCACGACCCCGGGAGTAGGTTGGCCCGCCGCCGACTTGTCCGACGACTATAGGGTCGTCCCCACGACCCCGGGACTAGGTTGGCCAGCCGCCGACATGTCCGACGACTATACGGTCGTCCCCACGACCACGGGACTAGGTTGGCCCGCCGCCGACTTGTCGGACGACTATAGGGTCGTCCCTACCACCCCGGGACTAGGTTGGCCCGCCGCCGACAAGTCCGACGACTATAGGGTCGTCCCCACGCCCCGAGCCAAAGTTGGCCAGCCGCCGAAATGTCCGACGACTATAGGGTCGTCCCCACGACCCCGGGACAAGATTGGCCTGCCACCGTCATGTCCGACGACTATACGGTCGTCCCCTCGACCCCGGGACTAGGTTGGCCCGCCGCCGACGTGTCCTACGACTATGGGGTCGTCCCCACGACCACGAGAATAGGTTGGCCAGCCGCCGACTTGTCCGACGACTATAGGGTCGTCCCCACGACCCCGGGACAAGGTTGGCCAGCCGCCAACATGTCCGACGACTATACGGTCGTCCCCACGACCACGGGAATCGATTGGCCCGCCGCCGAGTTGTCCGACGACTATAGGGTCGTCCCTACCACCCCGGGACTAGGTTGGCCAGCCGCCGACATGTCCGACGTCTATAGGGTCGTCCCCACGACCCCGGGGCTAGATTGCCCCGGCACCGTCATGTCCGACGATTATAGGGTCGTCCCCACGACCCCGGGACTAGGTTGGCCCGCCGCCGACTTGTCCTACGACTATAGGGTCGTCTCCACGACCCCGGGACTAGTTTGGCCAGCCGCCGACATGTCCGACGACTATATGGTCGTCCCCACGACCATGGGACTAGGTTGGCCCACCGCCGACATGTCCGACGTCTATAGGGTCGTCCCCACGCCCCGGGCCAAAGTTGGCCAGCCGCCGACATGTCCGACGACTATAGGGTCGTCCCCACGACCCCGGGACTAGGTTGGCCCGCCGCCGACGTGTCCTACGAATATGGGGTCGTCCCCACGACCACGAGACGAGGTTGGCCAGCCGCCGACAGGTCCGACGACTATAGGGTCGTCCCCACCACCCCGGGTCTAGGTTGGCCAGCCGCCGACATGTCCGACGACTATAGGGTCGTCCCCACGACCCCGGGGCTAGATTGCCCCGGCACCGTCATGTCCGACGACTATAGGGTCGTCCCCACGACCCCGGGACTAGGTTGGCCGGCCGCCGACTTGTCCGACGACTATAGGGTCGTCCCCACGACCCCGGGACTAGGTCGGCCCGCCGCCGACTTGTCCGACGACTATAGGGTCGTCCCCACGACCCCGGGACTAGATTGGCCCGCCACCGTCATGTCCGACGACTATAGGGCCGTCTCCACGACCCCGGGACTAGGTTGGCCCGCCGCCGACTTGTCCGACGACTATAGGGTCGTCCCCACGACCCCGGGACTAGATTGGCCCGCCACCGTCATGTCCGACGACTATACGGTCGTCCCCACGACCCCGGGACTAGGTTGGCCCGCCGCCGAAATGTCCTACGACTATAGGGTCGTCTCCACGACCCCGGGACTAGGTTGGCCAGCCGCCGACATGTCCGACGACTATAGGGTCGTCCCCACGACCACTGGCCAAAGTTGGCCAGCCGCCGACATGTCCGACGACTATAGGGTCGTCCCCACGACCCCGGGGCAAGATTGGCCCGCCGCCGACATGTCCGACGTCTATATGGTCGTCCCCACGCCCCGGGCCAAAGTTGGCCAGCCGCCGACATGTCCGACGACTATAGGGTCGTCCCAACGACCTCGGGACTAGATTGGCCCGCCACCGTCATGTCCGACGACTATACGGTCGTCCCCACGACCCCGGGACTAGGTTGGCCCGCCGCCGAAATGTCCTACGACTATAGGGTCGTCTCCACGACCCCGGGACTAGGTTGGCCAGCCGCCGACATGTCCGACGACTATAGGGTCGTCCCGACGACCCCGGGCCAAAGCTGGCCAGACGCCGACGTGTCCGACGACTATAGGGTCGTCCCCACGACCCCGGGACTAGGTTGGCCCGCCACCATCATGTCCGACGACTATAGGGTCGTCCCCACGACCCCGTGACTAGGTTGGCCCGCCGCCGACTTGTCCGACGACTGTAGGGTCGTCCCCACGACCCCGGGACTAGATTGGCCCGCCCCCGTCATGTCCGACGACTATAGGGTCGTCCCCACGACCCCGGGACTAGGTTGGCCCGCCGCCGACTTGTCCGACGACTATAGGGTCGTCCCCACGACCCCCGGACTAGGTTGGCCCGCCGCCGACTTGTCCGACGACTATAGGGACGTCCCCACGACCACGGGCCAAAGTTGCCCAACCGCCGACATGTCCGACGACTATAGGGTCTTCCCCACGACCCCGGGACTAGATTGGCCCGCCACCGTCATGTCCGACGACTATAGGGTCGTCCCCACGACCCCGGGACTAGGTTGGCCCGCCGCCGACTTGTCCGACGACTATAGGGTCGTCCCCACGACCCCCGGACTAGATTGACCCGCCACCGTCATGACCGACGACTATAGGGTCGTCTCCACGACCCCGGGACTAGGTTGGCCCGCCGCCGACTTGTCCGACGACTATAGGGTCGTCCCTACGACCCCGGGGCTAGGTTGGCCCGCCGCCGACTTGTCCGACGACTATAGGGTCGTCCCCACGACCCCAGGAGTAGATTGGCCCGCCACCGTCATGTCCGACGACTCTAGGGTCGTCCCCACGACCCCGGGACTAGGTTGGCCCGCCGCCGACATGTTCGACGACTATAGGGTCGTCCCCACGACCCCAGGAGTAGATTGCCCCGCCACCGTCATGTCCGACGACTATAGCGACGTCCCTCCCACTCCGGAACTAGGTTGGCCAGCCGCCGACATGTCCGACGACTATAGGGTCCTCCCCACGACCCCGGGCCTAGGTTGGCCCGCCGCCGACTTGTCCGACGACTATAGGGTCCTCCCCACGACCCCGGGACTAGGTTGGCCCGCCGCCGACTTGTCCGACGACTATAGGGTCGTCCCCACGACCCCGGGGCTAGGTTGGCCCGCCGCCGACTTGTCCGACGACTATAGGGTCGTCCCCACGACCCCAGGAGTAGATTGCCCCGCCACCGTCATGTCCGACGACTATAGGGTCGTCCCCACGACCCCGGGACTAGGTTCGCCAGCCGCCGACATGTCCGACGACTATAGGGTCGTTCCCACGACCCCCGGACTAGGTTGGCCCGCCGCCGACTTGTCCGACGACTATAGCGACGTCCCTCCCACTCCGGAACTAGGTTGGCCAGCCGCCGACATGTCCGACGACTATAGGGTCCTCCCCACGACCCCGGGACTAGGTTGGCCCGCCGCCGACTTGTCCGACGACTATAGGGTCGTCCCCACGACCCCGGGGCTAGGTTGGCCCGCCGCCGACTTGTCCGACGACTATAGGGTCGTCCCCACGACCCCAGGAGTAGATTGCCCCGCCACCGTCATGTCCGACGACTATAGGGTCGTCCCCACGACCCCGGGACTAGGTTCGCCAGCCGCCGACATGTCCGACGACTATAGGGTCGTTCCCACGACCCCCGGACTAGGTTGGCCCGCCGCCGACTTGTCCGACGACTATAGGGTCGTCCCCACGACCCCGGGACTAGATTGACCCGCCACCGTCATGTCCGACGACTATAGGGTCGTCTCCACGACCCCGGGACAAGGTTGGCCCGCCGCCGACTTGTCCGACGACTATAGGGTCGTCCCCACGACCACGGGCCAAAGTTGCCCAGCCGCCGACATGTCCGACGACTATAGGGTCGTCCCCACGACCCCGGGCCAAAGCTCGCCAGCCGCCGACATGTCCGACGTCTATAAGGTCGTCCCCACGACCCCGGGACTAGGTTGGCCAGCCGCCGACATGTTCGACGACTATAGGGTCGTACCCACGACCCGGGGGCTAGGTTGGCCCGCCGCCGACTTGTCCGACGACTATGGGGTCGTCCCCACGCCCCCAGGAGTAGATTGCCACGCCACCGTCATGTCCGACGACTATAGGGTCGTCCCCACGACCCCGGGACAAGGTTCGCCAGCCGCCGACATGTCCGACGACTATAGGGTCGTCCCCACGACCCCGGGACTAGATTGACACGCCACCGTCATGTCCGACGACTATAGTGTCGTCTCCAAGACCCCGGGACTAGGTTGGCCCGCCGCCGACTTGTCCGACGACTATAGGGTCGTCCCCACGACCCCGGGGCTAGATTGGCCCGCCACCGTCATGTCCGACGACTATAGGGTCGTCCCCACGACCCCGGGACTACGTTGGCCCGCCGCCGACTTGTCCGACGACTATAGGGACGTCCCCACGACCACGGGCCAAAGTTGCCCAACCGCCGACATGTCCGACGACTATAGGGTCTTCCCCACGACCCCGGGACTAGATTGGCCCGCCACCGTCATGTCCGACGACTATAGGGTCGTCCCCACGACCCCGCGACTAGATTGGCCCGCCACCGACTTGTCTGACGACTATAGGGGCTTCCCCAAGACCCCGGGACTAGGTTGGCCAGCCGCCGACATGTCCGACGACTATAGGGTCGTCTCCAAGACCCCGGGACTAGGTTGGCCAACCGCCGACATGTCCGACGACCATAGGGTCGTCCCCACGACCCCGGGCCAAAGCTGGCCAGACGCCGACATGTCCGACGTCTATAGGGTCGTCCCCACGACCCCGGGACTAGATTGGCCCGCCACCGGCATGTCCGACGACTATAGGGTCGTCCCCACGACCCCGGGACTAGGTTGGCCCGCCACCATCATGTCCGACGACTATAGGGTCGTCCCCACGACCCCGGGACTAGGTTGGCCCGCGGCCGACTTGTCTGACGACTATAGGGTCGTCCGCATGACCCCAGGAGTAGATTGGCCCGCCACCATCATGTCAGACGACTATAGGGTCGGCCCCACGACCCCGGGACTAGGATGGCCCGCCGCCGACTTGTCCGACGACCGTAGGGTCGTCCCCACGCCCCCGGGACTAGGTTGGCCAACCGCCGACATGTCCGACGACTATAGGGTCGTCCCCACGACCCCGGGACTAGGTTCGCCAGCCGCCGACATGTCCGACGACTATAGGGTCGTTCCCACGACCCCCGGACTAGGTTGGCCCGCCGCCGACTTGTCCGACGACTATAGCGACGTCCCTCCCACTCCGGAACTAGGTTGGCCAGCCGCCGACATGTCCGACGACTATAGGGTCCTCCCCACGACCCCGGGACTAGGTTGGCCCGCCGCCGACTTGTCCGACGACTATAGGGTCGTCCCCACGACCCCGGGGCTAGGTTGGCCCGCCGCCGACTTGTCCGACGACTATAGGGTCGTCCCCACGACCCCAGGAGTAGATTGCCCCGCCACCGTCATGTCCGACGACTATAGGGTCGTCCCCACGACCCCGGGACTAGGTTCGCCAGCCGCCGACATGTCCGACGACTATAGGGTCGTTCCCACGACCCCCGGACTAGGTTGGCCCGCCGCCGACTTGTCCGACGACTATAGGGTCGTCCCCACGACCCCGGGACTAGATTGACCCGCCACCGTCATGTCCGACGACTATAGGGTCGTCTCCACGACCCCGGGACAAGGTTGGCCCGCCGCCGACTTGTCCGACGACTATAGGGTCGTCCCCACGACCACGGGCCAAAGTTGCCCAGCCGCCGACATGTCCGACGACTATAGGGTCGTCCCCACGACCCCGGGCCAAAGCTCGCCAGCCGCCGACATGTCCGACGTCTATAAGGTCGTCCCCACGACCCCGGGACTAGGTTGGCCAGCCGCCGACATGTTCGACGACTATAGGGTCGTACCCACGACCCGGGGGCTAGGTTGGCCCGCCGCCGACTTGTCCGACGACTATAGGGTCGTCCCCACGCCCCCAGGAGTAGATTGCCACGCCACCGTCATGTCCGACGACTATAGGGTCGTCCCCACGACCCCGGGACAAGGTTCGCCAGCCGCCGACATGTCCGACGACTATAGGGTCGTCCCCACGACCCCGGGACTAGATTGACACACCACCGTCATGTCCGACGACTATAGTGTCGTCTCCAAGACCCCGGGACTAGGTTGGCCCGCCGCCGACTTGTCCGACGACTATAGGGTCGTCCCCACGACCCCGGGGCTAGATTGGCCCGCCACCGTCATGTCCGACGACTATAGGGTCGTCCCCACGACCCCGGGACTACGTTGGCCCGCCGCCGACTTGTCCGACGACTATAGGGACGTCCCCACGACCACGGGCCAAAGTTGCCCAACCGCCGACATGTCCGACGACTATAGGGTCTTCCCCACGACCCCGGGACTAGATTGGCCCGCCACCGTCATGTCCGACGACTATAGGGTCGTTCCCACGACCCCGCGACTAGATTGGCCCGCCACCGACTTGTCTGACGACTATAGGGGCTTCCCCAAGACCCCGGGACTAGGTTGGCCAGCCGCCGACATGTCCGACGACTATAGGGTCGTCTCCAAGACCCCGGGACTAGGTTGGCCAACCGCCGACATGTCCGACGACCATAGGGTCGTCCCCACGACCCCGGGCCAAAGCTGGCCAGACGCCGACATGTCCGACGTCTATAGGGTCGCCCCCACGACCCCGGGACTAGATTGGCCCGCCACCGGCATGTCCGACGACTATAGGGTCGTCCCCACGACCCCGGGACTAGGTTGGCCCGCCACCATCATGTCCGACGACTATAGGGTCGTCCCCACGACCCCGGGACTAGGTTGGCCCGCGGCCGACTTGTCTGACGACTATAGGGTCGTCCGCATGACCCCAGGAGTAGATTGGCCCGCCACCATCATGTCAGACGACTATAGGGTCGGCCCCACGACCCCGGGACTAGGATGGCCCGCCGCCGACTTGTCCGACGACCGTAGGGTCGTCCCCACGCCCCCGGGACTAGGTTGGCCAACCGCCGACATGTCCGACGACTATAGGGTCGTCCCCACGACCCCGGGACTAGGTTGGCCAACCGCCGACATGTCCGACGACTATAGGGTCGTCCCGACGATCCCGGGCCAAAGCTGGCCAGCCGCCGACATGTCCGACGACTATAGGGTCGTCCCCACGACCCCGGGACTAGATTGGCCCGCCACCGTCATGTCCGACGACTATAGGGTCGTTCCCACGAACCCCGGACTAGGTTGGCCCGCCGCCGACTTGTCCGACGACTATAGTGTCGTCCCCACGACCACTGGCCCAAGTTGGCCAGCCGCCGACATGTCCGACGACTATAGGGTCGTCCCCACGACCCCGGGGCAAGATTGGCCCGCCGCCGACATGTCCGACGTCTATAGGGTCGTCCCCACGCCCCGGGCCAAAGTTGGCCAGCCGCCGACATGTCCGACGACTATAGGGTCGTCCCCACGACCCCGGGACTAGATTGGCCCGCCACCGCCATGTCCGACGACTATAGGTTCGTCCCCACGACCCCGGGAGTAGGTTGGCCCGCCGTCGACATGTCCGACGACTATAGGGTCGTCCCCACGAACCCGGGACTAGGTTGGCCAGCCGCCGATATGTCCGACGACTATAGGGTCGTCCCCACGACCCCGGGACTAGGTTGGCCCGCCGCCGACATGTCCGACGTCTATACGGTCGTCCCCACGACCCCGGGGCATGATTGGCCCGCCACCGTCATGTCTGACGACTATAGGTTCGTCCCCACGACCCCGGGAGTAGGTTGGCCCGCCGCCGACTTGTCCGACGACTATAGGGTCGTCCCCACGACCACTGGCCAAAGTTGGCCAGCCGCCGAAATGTCCGACGACTATAGGGTCGTCCCCACGACCCCGGGGCAAGATTGGCCCGCCACCGTCATGTCCGACGACTATAGGATCGTCCCCACGACCCCGGGACTAGGTTGCCCCGCCGCCGACATGTCCGACGTCTATACGGTCGTCCCCACGACCCCGGGGCATGATTGGCCCGCCACCGTCATGTCTGACGACTATAGGTTCGTCCCCACGACCCCGGGAGTAGGTTGGCCCGCCGCCGACATGTCCGACGACTATAGGGTCGTCCCCACGACCCCGGGCCAAAGCTCGCCAGCCGCCGACATGTCCGACGTCTATAAGGTCGTCCCCACGACCCCGGGACTAGGTTGGCCAGCCGCCGACATGTTCGACGACTATAGGGTCGTACCCACGACCCGGGGGCTAGGTTGGCCCGCCGCCGACTTGTCCGACGACTATAGGGTCGTCCCCACGCCCCCAGGAGTAGATTGCCACGCCACCGTCATGTCCGACGACTATAGGGTCGTCCCCACGACCCCGGGACTACGTTGGCCCGCCGCCGACATGTCCGACGACCATAGGGTCGTCCCCACGACCCCGGGCCAAAGCTGGCCAGACGCCGACATGTCCGACGTCTATAGGGTCGTCCCCACGACCCCGGGACTAGATTGGCCCGCCACCGGCATGTCCGACGACTATAGGGTCGTCCCCACGACCCCGGGACTAGGTTGGCCCGCCACCATCATGTCCGACGACTATAGGGTCGTCCCCACGACCCCGGGACTAGGTTGGCCCGCGGCCGACTTGTCTGACGACTATAGGGTCGTCCGCATGACCCCAGGAGTAGATTGGCCCGCCACCATCATGTCAGACGACTATAGGGTCGGCCCCACGACCCCGGGACTAGGATGGCCCGCCGCCGACTTGTCCGACGACCGTAGGGTCGTCCCCACGCCCCCGGGACTAGGTTGGCCAACCGCCGACATGTCCGACGACTATAGGGTCGTCCCCACGACCCCGGGACTAGGTTGGCCAACCGCCGACATGTCCGACGACTATAGGGTCGTCCCGACGATCCCGGGCCAAAGCTGGCCAGCCGCCGACATGTCCGACGACTATAGGGTCGTCCCGACGATCCCGGGCCAAAGCTGGCCAGCCGCCGACATGTCCGACGACTATAGGGTCGTCCCCACGACCCCGGGACTAGATTGGCCCGCCACCGTCATGTCCGACGACTATAGGGTCGTTCCCACGAACCCCGGACTAGGTTGGCCCGCCGCCGACTTGTCCGACGACTATAGTGTCGTCCCCACGACCACTGGCCCAAGTTGGCCAGCCGCCGACATGTCCGACGACTATAGGGTCGTCCCCACGACCCCGGGCCAAAGCTGGCCAGACGCCGACATGTCCGACGTCTATAGGGTCGTCCCCACGACCCCGGGACTAGATTGGCCCGCCACCGGCATGTCCGACGACTATAGGGTCGTCTCCACGACCCCGGGACAAGGTTGGCCCGCCGCCGACTTGTCCGACGACTATAGGGTCGTCCCCACGACCACGGGCCAAAGTTGCCCAGCCGCCGACATGTCCGACGACTATAGGGTCGTCCCCACGACCCCGGCCCAAAGCTCGCCAGCCGCCGACATGTCCGACGTCTATAAGGTCGTCCCCACGACCCCGGGACTAGGTTGGCCAGCCGCCGACATGTTCGACGACTATAGGGTCGTACCCACGACCCGGGGGCTAGGTTGGCCCGCCGCCGACTTGTCCGACGACTATAGGGTCGTCCCCACGCCCCCAGGAGTAGATTGCCACGCCACCGTCATGTCCGACGACTATAGGGTCGTCCCCACGACCCCGGGACAAGGTTCGCCAGCCGCCGACATGTCCGACGACTATAGGGTCGTCCCCACGACCCCGGGACTAGATTGACACGCCACCGTCATGTCCGACGACTATAGGGTCGTCCCCACGACCCCGGGACAAGGTTCGCCAGCCGCCGACATGTCCGACGACTATAGGGTCGTCCCCACGACCCCGGGACTACGTTGGCCCGCCGCCGACTTGTCCGACGACTATAGGGACGTCCCCACGACCACGGGCCAAAGTTGCCCAACCGCCGACATGTCCGACGACTATAGGGTCTTCCCCACGACCCCGGGACTAGATTGGCCCGCCACCGTCATGTCCGACGACTATAGGATCGTCCCCACGACCCCGCGACTAGATTGGCCCGCCACCGACTTGTCTGACGACTATAGGGGCTTCCCCAAGACCCCGGGACTAGGTTGGCCAGCCGCCGACATGTCCGACGACTATAGGGTCGTCTCCAAGACCCCGGGACTAGGTTGGCCAACCGCCGACATGTCCGACGACCATAGGGTCGTCCCCACGACCCCGGGCCAAAGCTGGCCAGACGCCGACATGTCCGACGTCTATAGGGTCGTCCCCACGACCCCGGGACTAGATTGGCCCGCCACCGGCATGTCCGACGACTATAGGGTCGTCCCCACGACCCCGGGACTAGGTTGGCCCGCCACCATCATGTCCGACGACTATAGGGTCGTCCCCACGACCCCGGGACTAGGTTGGCCCGCGGCCGACTTGTCTGACGACTATAGGGTCGTCCGCATGACCCCAGGAGTAGATTGGCCCGCCACCATCATGTCAGACGACTATAGGGTCGGCCCCACGACCCCGGGACTAGGATGGCCCGCCGCCGACTTGTCCGACGACCGTAGGGTCGTCCCCACGCCCCCGGGACTAGGTTGGCCAACCGCCGACATGTCCGACGACTATAGGGTCGTCCCCACGACCCCGGGACTAGGTTGGCCAACCGCCGACATGTCCGACGACTATAGGGTCGTCCCGACGATCCCGGGCCAAAGCTGGCCAGCCGCCGACATGTCCGACGACTATAGGGTCGTCCCCACGACCCCGGGACTAGATTGGCCCGCCACCGTCATGTCCGACGACTATAGGGTCGTTCCCACGAACCCCGGACTAGGTTGGCCCGCCGCCGACTTGTCCGACGACTATAGTGTCGTCCCCACGACCACTGGCCCAAGTTGGCCAGCCGCCGACATGTCCGACGACTATAGGGTCGTCCCCACGACCCCGGGACTAGGTTGGCCCGCCGCCGACATGTCCGACGTCTATACGGTCGTCCCCACGACCCCGGGGCAAGATTGGCCCGCCGCCGACGTGTCCTACGACTATGGGGTCGTCCCCACGACCACGAGAATAGGTTGGCCAGCCGCCGACATGTTCGACCACTATAGGGTCGTCCCCACGACCCCGGGACTAGGTTGGCCCGCCGCCGACATGTCCGACGTCTATACGGTCGTCCCCACGACCCCGGGGCAAGATTGGCCCGGCACCGTCATGTCCGACGACTATAGGTTCGTCCCCACGACCCCGGGAGTAGGTTGGCCCGCCGCCGACTTGTCCGACGACTATAGGGTCGTCCCCACGACCCCGGGACTAGGTTGGCCAGCCGCCGACATGTCCGACGACTATACGGTCGTCCCCACGACCACGGGACTAGGTTGGCCCGCCGCCGACTTGTCGGACGACTATAGGGTCGTCCCTACCACCCCGGGACTAGGCTGGCCAGCCGCCGACATGTCCGACGTCTATAGGGTCGTCCCCACGACCCCCGGGCTAGATTGCCCCGGCACCGTCATGTCCGACGACTATAGGGTCGTCCCCACGACCCCGGGACTAGATTGGCCCGCCACCGTCATGTCCGACGACTATACGGTCGTCCCCACGACCCCGGGACTAGGTTGGCCCGCCGCCGAAATGTCCTACGACTATAGGGTCGTCTCCACGACCCCGGGACTAGGTTGGCCAGCCGCCGACATGTCCGACGACTATAGGGTCGTCCCCACGACCACGGGACTAGGTTGGCCCGCCGCCGACATGTCCGACGTCTATAGGGTCGTCCCCACGCCCCGGGCCAAAGTTGGCCAGCCGCCGACATGTCCGACGACTATAGGGTCGTCCCCACGACCCCGGGACTAGATTGGCCCGCCACCGCCCTGTCCGACGACTATAGGTTCGTCCCCACGACCCCGGGAGTAGGTTGGCCCGCCGCCGACTTGTCCGACGACTATAGGGTCGTCCCCACGACCACTGGCCAAAGTTGGCCAGCCGCCGACATGTCCGACGACTATAGGGTCGTCCCCACGACCCCGGGGCAAGATTGGCCCGCCGCCGACATGTCCGACGTCTATAGGGTCGTCCCCACGCCCCGGGCCAAAGTTGGCCAGCCGCCGACATGTCCGACGACTATAGGGTCGTCCCCACGACCCCGGGACTAGATTGGCCCGCCACCGCCATGTCCGACGACTATAGGTTCGTCCCCACGACCCCGGGAGTAGGTTGGCCCGCCGCCGACTTGTCCGACGACTATAGGGTCGTCCCCACGACCACTGGCCAAAGTTGGCCCGCCGCCGACTTGTCCGAGGACTATAGGGTCGTCCCCACGACCACTGGCCAAAGTTGGCCAGCCGCCGACATGTTCGACCACTATAGGGTCGTCCCCACGACCCCGGGACTAGGTTGGCCCGCCGCCGACATGTCCGACGTCTATACGGTCGTCCCCACGACCCCGGGGCAAGATTGGCCCGGCACCGTCATGTCCGACGACTATAGGTTCGTCCCCACGACCCCGGGAGTAGGTTGGCCCGCCGCCGACTTGTCCGACGACTATAGGGTCGTCCCCACGACCCCGGGACTAGGTTGGCCAGCCGCCGACATGTCCGACGACTATACGGTCGTCCCCACGACCACGGGACTAGGTTGGCCCGCCGCCGACTTGTCGGACGACTATAGGGTCGTCCCTACCACCCCGGGACTAGGTTGGCCCGCCGCCGACAAGTCCGACGACTATAGGGTCGTCCCCACGCCCCGAGCCAAAGTTGGCCAGCCGCCGAAATGTCCGACGACTATAGGGTCGTCCCCACGACCCCGGGACAAGATTGGCCTGCCACCGTCATGTCCGACGACTATACGGTCGTCCCCTCGACCCCGGGACTAGGTTGGCCCGCCGCCGACGTGTCCTACGACTATGGGGTCGTCCCCACGACCACGAGAATAGGTTGGCCAGCCGCCGACTTGTCCGACGACTATAGGGTCGTCCCCACGACCCCGGGACAAGGTTGGCCAGCCGCCAACATGTCCGACGACTATACGGTCGTCCCCACGACCACGGGAATCGATTGGCCCGCCGCCGAGTTGTCCGACGACTATAGGGTCGTCCCTACCACCCCGGGACTAGGTTGGCCAGCCGCCGACATGTCCGACGTCTATAGGGTCGTCCCCACGACCCCGGGGCTAGATTGCCCCGGCACCGTCATGTCCGACGATTATAGGGTCGTCCCCACGACCCCGGGACTAGGTTGGCCCGCCGCCGACTTGTCCTACGACTATAGGGTCGTCTCCACGACCCCGGGACTAGTTTGGCCAGCCGCCGACATGTCCGACGACTATATGGTCGTCCCCACGACCATGGGACTAGGTTGGCCCACCGCCGACATGTCCGACGTCTATAGGGTCGTCCCCACGCCCCGGGCCAAAGTTGGCCAGCCGCCGACATGTCCGACGACTATAGGGTCGTCCCCACGACCCCGGGACTAGGTTGGCCCGCCGCCGACGTGTCCTACGAATATGGGGTCGTCCCCACGACCACGAGACGAGGTTGGCCAGCCGCCGACAGGTCCGACGACTATAGGGTCGTCCCCACCACCCCGGGTCTAGGTTGGCCAGCCGCCGACATGTCCGACGACTATAGGGTCGTCCCCACGACCCCGGGGCTAGATTGCCCCGGCACCGTCATGTCCGACGACTATAGGGTCGTCCCCACGACCCCGGGACTAGGTTGGCCGGCCGCCGACTTGTCCGACGACTATAGGGTCGTCCCCACGACCCCGGGACTAGGTCGGCCCGCCGCCGACTTGTCCGACGACTATAGGGTCGTCCCCACGACCCCGGGACTAGATTGGCCCGCCACCGTCATGTCCGACGACTATAGGGCCGTCTCCACGACCCCGGGACTAGGTTGGCCCGCCGCCGACTTGTCCGACGACTATAGGGTCGTCCCCACGACCCCGGGACTAGATTGGCCCGCCACCGTCATGTCCGACGACTATACGGTCGTCCCCACGACCCCGGGACTAGGTTGGCCCGCCGCCGAAATGTCCTACGACTATAGGGTCGTCTCCACGACCCCGGGACTAGGTTGGCCAGCCGCCGACATGTCCGACGACTATAGGGTCGTCCCCACGACCACTGGCCAAAGTTGGCCAGCCGCCGACATGTCCGACGACTATAGGGTCGTCCCCACGACCCCGGGGCAAGATTGGCCCGCCGCCGACATGTCCGACGTCTATATGGTCGTCCCCACGCCCCGGGCCAAAGTTGGCCAGCCGCCGACATGTCCGACGACTATAGGGTCGTCCCCACGACCTCGGGACTAGATTGGCCCGCCACCGCCATGTCCGACGACTATAGGTTCGTCCCCACGACCCCGGGAGTGGGTTGGCCCGCCGCCGACTTGTCCGACGACTATAGGGTCGTCCCCACGAACCCGGGACTAGGTTGGCCAGTCACCGACATGTCCGACGTCTATATGGTCGTCCCCACGCCCCGGGCCAAAGTTGGCCAGCCGCCGACATGTCCGACGACTATAGGGTCGTCCCCACGACCTCGGGACTAGATTGGCCCGCCACCGTCATGTCCGACGACTATACGGTCGTCCCCACGACCCCGGGACTAGGTTGGCCCGCCGCCGAAATGTCCTACGACTATAGGGTCGTCTCCACGACCCCGGGACTAGGTTGGCCAGCCGCCGACATGTCCGACGACTATAGGGTCGTCCCCACGACCACGGGACTAGGTTGGCCCGCCGCCGACATGTCCGACGTCTATAGGGTCGTCCCCACGCCCCGGGCCAAAGTTGGCCAGCCGCCGACATGTCCGACGACTATAGGGTCGTCCCCACGACCCCGGGACTAGATTGGCCCGCCACCGCCATGTCCGACGACTATAGGTTCGTCCCCACGAACCCGGGACTAGGTTGGCCAGTCACCGACATGTCCGTCGACTATAGGGTCGTCCCCAAGACCACGGGCCAAAGTTGCCCTGCCGCCGACATGTCCGACGACTATAGGGTCGTCCCCACGACCCCGGGTCTAGGTTGGCCCGTCGCCGACTTGTCCGACGACTATAGGGTCGTCCCCACGACCCCGGGAGTAGGTTGGCCCGCCGCCGACTTGTCCGACGACTATAGGGTCGTTCCCACGACCCCGGGAGTAGGTTGGCCCGCCGCCGACTTGTCCGACGACTATAGGGTCGTCCCCACGACCACTGGCCAAAGTTGGCCAGCCGCCGACATGTCCGACGACTATAGGGTCGTTCCCACGACCCCAGGGCAACATTGGCCCGCCACCGTCATGACCGACGACTATAGGTTCGTCCCTACGACCCTGGGCATAGGTTGGCCTGCCGCCGACATGTCCCACGACTATAGGGTCGTCCCCACGACCACTGGCCAAAGTTGCCCAGCCGCCGACATGTCCGACGATTATAGGGTCGTCCCTACCACCCCGGGACTAGGTTGGCCCGCCGCCGACATGTCCGACGACTATAGGCTCGTCCCCACGCCCCGAGCCAAAGTTGGCCAGCCGCCGAAATGTCCGACGACTATAGGGTCGTCCCCACGACCCCGGGACAAGATTGGCCCGCCACCGTCATGTCCGACGACTATACGGTCGTCCCCTCTACCCCGGGACTAGGTTGGCCCGCCGCCGACGTGTCCTACGACTATGGGGTCGTCCCCACGACCACGAGAATAGGTTGGCCAGCCGCCGACATGTCCGACGACTATAGGGTCGTCCCCACGACCCCGGGACTAGGTTGGCCCGCCGCCGACATGTCCGACGTCTATACGGTCGTCCCCACGACCCCGGGGCAAGATTGGCCCGCCGCCGACGTGTCCGACGACTATAGGGTCGTCCCCACGACCCCGGGACTAGGTTGGCCCGCCGCCGACATGTCCGACGTCTATACGGTCTTCCCCACGACCCCGGGGCAAGATTGGCCCGCCACCGTCATGTCCGACGACTATAGGTTCGTCCCCACGACCCCGGGAGTAGGTTGGCCCGCCGCCGACTTGTCCGACGACTATAGGGTCGTCCTCACGACCACTGGCCAAAGTTGGCCAGCCGCCGACATGTCCGACGACTATAGGGTCGTCCCCACGACCCCGGGGCAAGATTGGCCCGCCACCGTCATGTCCGACGACTATAGGTTCGTCCCTACGACCCTGGGCATACGTTGGCCTGCCGCCGACATGCCCCACGACTATAGGGTCGTCCCCACGACCACTGGCCAAAGTTGCCCAGCCGCCGACATGTCCGACGACTATAGGGTCGTCCCCACGAACCCGGGACTAGGTTGGCCAGTCACCGACATGTCCGACGACTATAGGGTCGTCCCCAAGACCTCGGGCCAAAGTTGCCCTGCCGCCGACATGTCCGACGACTATAGGGTCGTCCCCACGACCCCAGGACTAGGTTGGCCGGCCGCCGACATGTCCGACGTCTATACGGTCGTCCCCACGACCCCGGGGCAAGATTGGCCCGCCGCCGACATGTCCGACGTCTATACGGTCGTCCCCACGACCCCGGGGCATGATTGGCCCGCCACCGTCATGTCTGACGACTATAGGTTCGTCCCCACGACCCCGGGACTAGGTTGGCCAGCCGCCGACATGTCCGACGACTATACGGTCGTCCCCACGACCACGGGACTAGGTTGGCCCGCCGCCGACTTGTCGGACGACTATAGGGTCGTCCCTACCACCCCGGGACTAGGTTGGCCCGCCGCCGACAAGTCCGACGACTATAGGGTCGTCCCCACGCCCCGAGCCAAAGTTGGCCAGCCGCCGAAATGTCCGACGACTATAGGGTCGTCCCCACGACCCCGGGACAAGATTGGCCTGCCACCGTCATGTCCGACGACTATACGGTCGTCCCCTCGACCCCGGGACTAGGTTGGCCCGCCGCCGACGTGTCCTACGACTATGGGGTCGTCCCCACGACCACGAGAATAGGTTGGCCAGCCGCCGACTTGTCCGACGACTATAGGGTCGTCCCCACGACCCCGGGACAAGGTTGGCCAGCCGCCAACATGTCCGACGACTATACGGTCGTCCCCACGACCACGGGAATCGATTGGCCCGCCGCCGAGTTGTCCGACGACTATAGGGTCGTCCCTACCACCCCGGGACTAGGTTGGCCAGCCGCCGACATGTCCGACGTCTATAGGGTCGTCCCCACGACCCCGGGGCTAGATTGCCCCGGCACCGTCATGTCCGACGATTATAGGGTCGTCCCCACGACCCCGGGACTAGGTTGGCCCGCCGCCGACTTGTCCTACGACTATAGGGTCGTCTCCACGACCCCGGGACTAGATTGCCCCGGCACCGTCATGTCCGACGACTATAGGGTCGTCCCCACGACCCCGGGACTAGGTTGGCCCGCCGCCGACGTGTCCTACGAATATGGGGTCGTCCCCACGACCACGAGACGAGGTTGGCCAGCCGCCGACAGGTCCGACGACTATAGGGTCGTCCCCACCACCCCGGGTCTAGGTTGGCCAGCCGCCGACATGTCCGACGACTATAGGGTCGTCCCCACGACCCCGGGGCTAGATTGCCCCGGCACCGTCATGTCCGACGACTATAGGGTCGTCCCCACGACCCCGGGACTAGGTTGGCCGGCCGCCGACTTGTCCGACGACTATAGGGTCGTCCCCACGACCCCGGGACTAGGTCGGCCCGCCGCCGACTTGTCCGACGACTATAGGGTCGTCCCCACGACCCCGGGACTAGATTGGCCCGCCACCGTCATGTCCGACGACTATAGGGCCGTCTCCACGACCCCGGGACTAGGTTGGCCCGCCGCCGACTTGTCCGACGACTATAGGGTCGTCCCCACGACCCCGGGACTAGATTGGCCCGCCACCGTCATGTCCGACGACTATACGGTCGTCCCCACGACCCCGGGACTAGGTTGGCCCGCCGCCGAAATGTCCTACGACTATAGGGTCGTCTCCACGACCCCGGGACTAGGTTGGCCAGCCGCCGACATGTCCGACGACTATAGGGTCGTCCCCACGACCACTGGCCAAAGTTGGCCAGCCGCCGACATGTCCGACGACTATAGGGTCGTCCCCACGACCTCGGGACTAGATTGGCCCGCCACCGTCATGTCCGACGACTATACGGTCGTCCCCACGACCCCGGGACTAGGTTGGCCCGCCGCCGAAATGTCCTACGACTATAGGGTCGTCTCCACGACCCCGGGACTAGGTTGGCCAGCCGCCGACATGTCCGACGACTATAGGGTCGTCCCCACGACCACGGGACTAGGTTGGCCCGCCGCCGACATGTCCGACGTCTATAGGGTCGTCCCCACGCCCCGGGCCAAAGTTGGCCAGCCGCCGACATGTCCGACGACTATAGGGTCGTCCCCACGACCCCGGGACTAGATTGGCCCGCCACCGCCATGTCCGACGACTATAGGTTCGTCCCCACGAACCCGGGACTAGGTTGGCCAGTCACCGACATGTCCGACGACTATAGGGTCGTCCCCAAGACCACGGGCCAAAGTTGCCCTGCCGCCGACATGTCCGACGACTATAGGGTCGTCCCCACGACCCCGGGTCTAGGTTGGCCCGTCGCCGACTTGTCCGACGACTATAGGGTCGTCCCCACGACCCCGGGAGTAGGTTGGCCCGCCGCCGACTTGTCCGACGACTATAGGGTCGTCCCCACGAACCCGGGACTAGGTTGGCCAGTCACCGACATGTCCGACCACTATAGGGTCGTCCCCAAGACCACGGGCCAAAGTTGCCCTGCCGCCGACATGTCCGACGACTATAGGGTCGTCCCCACGACCCCGGGTCTAGGTTGGCCCGCCGCCGACTTGTCCGACGACTATACGGTCGTCCCCACGACCCCGGGACTAGGTTGGCCCGCCGCCGACTTGTCCGACGACTATAGGGTCGTCCCTACCACCCCGGGACTAGGTTGGCCAGCCGCCGACATGTCCGACATCTATAGGGTCGTCCCCACGACCCCGGGGCTAGATTACCCCGGCACCGTCATGTCCGACGACTATAGGGTCGTCCCCACGACCCCGGGACTAGGTTGGCCCGCCGCCGACTTGTCCGACGAATATAGGGTCGTCTCTACGACCCCGGGACTAGGTTGGCCAGCCGCCGACATGTCTGACGACTATAGGGTCGTCCCCACGACCACGGGCCAAAGTTGCCCTGCCGCCGACATGTCCGACGACTATAGGGTCGTCCCCACGACCCCCGGGACTAGGTTGGCCAGTCACCGACATGTCCGACGACTATAGGGTCGTCCCCAAGACCACGGGCCAAAGTTGCCCTGCCGCCGACATGTCCGACGACTATAGGGTCGTCCCCACGACCCCAGGTCTAGGTTGGCCCGCCGCCGACTTGTCCGACGACTATACGGTCGTCCCCACGACCACGGGACTAGGTTGGCCCGCCGCCGACTTGTCCGACGTCTATAGGGTCGTCCCCACGCCCCGAGCCAAAGTTGGCCAGCCGCCGACATGTCCGACGACTATAGGGTCGTCCCCACCACCCCGGGACTAGGTTGGCCCGCCGCCGACGTGTCCTACGACTATGGGGTCGTCCCCACGACTACGAGAATAGGTTGGCCAGCCGCCGACTTGTCCGACGACTATACGGTCGTCCCCACGACCCCGGGACTAGGTTGGCCAGCCGCCGACATGTCCGACGACTATACGGTCGTCCCCACGACCACGGGAATAGATTGGCCCGCCGCCGACTTGTCCGACGACTATAGGGTCGTCCCTACCACCCCGGGACTAGGTTGGCCAGCCGCCGACATGTCCGACGTCTATAGGGTCGTTCCCACGACCCCGGGAGTAGGTTGGCCCGCCGCCGACTTGTCCGACGACTATAGGGTCGTCCCCACGACCACTGGCCAAAGTTGGCCAGCCGCCGACATGTCCGACGACTATAGGGTCGTTCCCACGACCCCAGGGCAACATTGGCCCGCCACCGTCATGACCGACGACTATAGGTTCGTCCCTACGACCCTGGGCATACGTTGGCCTGCCGCCGACATGTCCCACGACTATAGGGTCGTCCCCACGACCACTGGCCAAAGTTGCCCAGCCGCCGACATGTCCGACGACTATAGGGTCGTCCCTACCACCCCGGGACTAGGTTGGCCCGCCGCCGACATGTCCGACGACTATAGGCTCGTCCCCACGCCCCGAGCCAAAGTTGGCCAGCCGCCGAAATGTCCGACGACTATAGGGTCGTCCCCACGACCCCGGGACAAGATTGGCCCGCCACCGTCATGTCCGACGACTATACGGTCGTCCCCTCTACCCCGGGACTAGGTTGGCCCGCCGCCGACGTGTCCTACGACTATGGGGTCGTCCCCACGACCACGAGAATAGGTTGGCCAGCCGCCGACATGTCCGACGACTATAGGGTCGTCCCCACGACCCCGGGACTAGGTTGGCCCGCCGCCGACATGTCCGACGTCTATACGGTCGTCCCCACGACCCCGGGGCAAGATTGGCCCGCCGCCGACGTGTCCGACGACTATAGGGTCGTCCCCACGACCCCGGGACTAGGTTGGCCCGCCGCCGACATGTCCGACGTCTATACGGTCTTCCCCACGACCCCGGGGCAAGATTGGCCCGCCACCGTCATGTCCGACGACTATAGGTTCGTCCCCACGACCCCGGGAGTAGGTTGGCCCGCCGCCGACTTGTCCGACGACTATAGGGTCGTCCTCACGACCACTGGCCAAAGTTGGCCAGCCGCCGACATGTCCGACGACTATAGGGTCGTCCCCACGACCCCGGGGCAAGATTGGCCCGCCACCGTAATGTCCGACGACTATAGGTTCGTCCCTACGACCCTGGGCATACGTTGGCCTGCCGCCGACATGCCCCACGACTATAGGGTCGTCCCCACGACCACTGGCCAAAGTTGCCCAGCCGCCGACATGTCCGACGACTATAGGGTCGTCCCTACCACCCCGGGACTAGGTTGGCCCGCCGCCGACATGTCCGACGACTATAGGCTCGTCCCCACGCCCCGAGCCAAAGTTGGCCAGCCGCCGAAATGTCCGACGACTATAGGGTCGTCCCCACGACCCCGGGACAAGATTGGCCCGCCACCGTCATGTCCGACGACTATACGGTCGTCCCCTCTACCCCGGGACTAGGTTGGCCCGCCGCCGACGTGTCCTACGACTATGGGGTCGTCCCCACGACCACGAGAATAGGTTGGCCAGCCGCCGACATGTCCGACGACTATAGGGTCGTCCCCACGACCCCGGGACTAGGTTGGCCCGCCGCCGACATGTCCGACGTCTATACGGTCGTCCCCACGACCCCGGGGCAAGATTGGCCCGCCGCCGACGTGTCCGACGACTATAGGGTCGTCCCCACGACCCCGGGACTAGGTTGGCCCGCCGCCGACATGTCCGACGTCTATACGGTCTTCCCCACGACCCCGGGGCAAGATTGGCCCGCCACCGTCATGTCCGACGACTATAGGTTCGTCCCCACGACCCCGGGAGTAGGTTGGCCCGCCGCCGACTTGTCCGACGACTATAGGGTCGTCCTCACGACCACTGGCCAAAGTTGGCCAGCCGCCGACATGTCCGACGACTATAGGGTCGTCCCCACGACCCCGGGGCAAGATTGGCCCGCCACCGTCATGTCCGACGACTATAGGTTCGTCCCTACGACCCTGGGCATACGTTGGCCTGCCGCCGACATGCCCCACGACTATAGGGTCGTCCCCACGACCACTGGCCAAAGTTGCCCAGCCGCCGACATGTCCGACGACTATAGGGTCGTCCCCACGAACCCGGGACTAGGTTGGCCAGTCACCGACATGTCCGACGACTATAGGGTCGTCCCCAAGACCTCGGGCCAAAGTTGCCCTGCCGCCGACATGTCCGACGACTATAGGGTCGTCCCCACGACCCCAGGACTAGGTTGGCCGGCCGCCGACATGTCCGACGTCTATACGGTCGTCAACACGACCCCGGGGCAAGATTGGCCCGCCGCCGACATGTCCGACGTCTATACGGTCGTCCCCACGACCCCGGGGCATGATTGGCCCGCCACCGTCATGTCTGACGACTATAGGTTCGTCCCCACGACCCCGGGAGTAGGTTGGCCCGCCGCCGACTTGTCCGACGACTATAGGGTCGTCCCCACGACCACTGGCCAAAGTTGGCCAGCCGCCGACATGTCCGACGACTATAGGGTCGTCCCCACGACCCCGGGGCAAGATTGGCCCGCCACCGTCATGTCCGACGACTATAGGATCGTCCCTACGACCCTGGGCATACGTTGGCCTGCCGCCGACATGTCCGACGACTATAGGGTCGTCCCCACGACCACTGGCCAAAGTTGCCCAGCCGACGACATGCCCGACGACTATAGGGTCGTCCCTACCACCCCGGGACTAGGTTGGCCCGCCGCCGACATGTCCGACGACTATAGGGTCGTCCCCACGCCCCGAGCCAAAGTTGGCCAGCCGCCGAAATGCCCGACGACTATAGGGTCGTCCCCACGACCCCGGGACAAGATTGGCCCGCCACCGTCATGTCCGACGACTATACGGTCGTCCCCTCGACCCCGGGACTAGGTTGGCCCGCCGCCGACGTGTCCTACGACTATGGGGTCGTCCCCACGACCACGAGAATAGGTTGATCAGCCGCCGACATGTCCGACGACTATAGGTTCGTCCCCACGACCCCGGGAGTAGGTTGGCCCGCCGCCGACTTGTCCGACGACTATAGGGTCGTCCCCACGACCCCGGGACTAGGTTGGCCAGCCGCCGACATGTCCGACGACTATACGGTCGTCCCCACGACCACGGGACTAGGTTGGCCCGCCGCCGACTTGTCCGACGACTATAGAGTCGTCCCTACCACCCCGGGACTAGGTTGGCCAGCCGCCGACATGTCCGACGTCTATAGGGTCGTCCCCACGACTCCCGGGCTAGATTGCCCCGGCACCGTCATGTCCGACGACTATAGGGTCGTCCCCACGACCACGGGACTAGGTTGGCCCGCCGCCGACATGTCCGACGTCTATAGGGTCGTCCCCACGCCCCGGGCCAAAGTTGGCCAGCCGCAGACATGTCCGACGACTATAGGGTCGTCCCCACGACCCCGGGACTAGATTGGCCCGCCACCGTCATGTCCGACGACTATAGGGCCGTCTCCACGACCCCGGGACTAGGTTGGCCCGCCGCCGACTTGTCCGACGACTATAGGGTCGTCCCCACGACCACTGGCCGAAGTTGCCCAGCCGCCGACATGTCCGACGACTATAGGGTCGTCCCCACGCCCCGGGCCAAAGATGGCCAGCCGCCGACATGTCCGACGACTACAGGGTCGTCCCCACGACCCCGGGACTAGATTGGCCCGCCACCGTCATGTCCGACGACTATACGGTCGTCCCCACGACCCCGGGACTAGGTGGGCCCGCCGCCGACGAGTCCTACGACTATGGGGTCGTCCCCACGACCACGAGATGAGGTTGGCCAGCCGCCGACATGTCCGACGACTATAGGGTCGTCCCCACCACCCCGGGTCTAGGTTGGCCAGCCGCCGACATGTCCGACGACTATAGGGTCGTCCCCACGACCACGGGCCAAAGTTGCCCTGCCGCCGACATGTCCGACGACTATAGGGTCGTCCCCACGACCACAGTCCAATGTTGCCCAGCCGCCGACATGTCCGACGACTATAGGGTCGTCCCCACGACCCCGGGACTAGGTTGGCCGGTCGCCGACTTGTCCGACGACTATAGGGTCGTCCCCACGACCCCGGGACTAGGTCGGTCCGCCGCCGACTTGTCCGACGACTATAGGGTCGTCCCCACGACCCCGGGACTAGGTTGGCCCGCCGCCGACATGTCCGACGTCTATAGGGTCGTCCCCACGCCCCGGGCCAAAGTTGGCCAGCCGCCGACATGTCCGACCACTATAGGGTCGTCCCCACGACCCCGGGACTAGATTGGCCCGCCACCGCCATGTCCGACGACTATAGGTTCGTCCCCACGACCCCGGGAGTAGGTTGGCCCGCCGCCGACTTGTCCGACGACTATAGGGTCGTCCCCACGACCACTGGCCAAAGTTGGCCAGCCGCCGACATGTCCGACGACTATAGGGTCGTCGCCACGACCCCGGGGCAAGATTGGCCCGCCGCCGACATGTCCGACGTCTATATGGTCGTCCCCACGCCCCGGGCCAAAGTTGGCCAGCCGCCGACATGTCCGACGACTATAGGGTCGTCCCCACGACCTCGGGACTAGATTGGCCCGCCACCGCCATGTCCGACGACTATAGGGTCGTCCCCACGAACCCGGGACTAGGTTGGCCAGTCACCGACATGTCCGACGTCTATATGGTCGTCCCCACGCCCCGGTCCAAAGTTGGCCAGCCGCCGACATGTCCGACGACTATAGGGTCGTCCCCACGACCTCGGGACTAGATTGGCCCGCCACCATCATGTCCGACGACTATACGGTCGTCCCCACGACCCCGGGAGTAGGTTGGCCCGCCGCCGACTTGTCCGACGACTATAGGGTCGTCCCCACGAACCCGGGACTAGGTTGGCCAGTCACCGACATGTCCGACCACTATAGGGTCGTCCCCAAGACCACGGGCCAAAGTTGCCCTGCCGCCGACATGTCCGACGACTATAGGGTCGTCCCCACGACCCCGGGTCTAGGTTGGCCCGCCGCCGACTTGTCCGACGACTATACGGTCGTCCCCACGACCCCGGGACTAGGTTGGCCCGCCGCCGACTTGTCCGACGACTATAGGGTCGTCCCTACCACCCCAGGACTAGGTTGGCCAGCCGCCGACATGTCCGACATCTATAGGGTCGTCCCCACGACCCCGGGGCTAGATTTCCCCGGCACCGTCATGTCCGACGACTATAGGGTCGTCCCCACGACCCCGGGACTAGGTTGGCCCGCCGCCGACTTGTCCGACGACTATAGGGTCGTCTCTACGACCCCGGGACTAGGTTGGCCAGCCGCCGACATGTCCGACGACTATAGGGTCGTCCCCACGACCACGGGCCAAAGTTGCCCTGCCGCCGACATGTCCGACGACTATAGGGTCGTCCCCACGACCCCGGGACTAGGTTGGCCAGTCACCGACATGTCCGACGACTATAGGGTCGTCCCCAAGACCACGGGCCAAAGTTGCCCTGCCGCCGACATGTCCGACGACTATAGGGTCGTCCCCACGACCCCAGGTCTAGGTTGGCCCGCCGCCGACTTGTCCGACGACTATACGGTCGTCCCCACGACCACGGGACTAGGTTGGCCCGCCGCCGACTTGTCCGACGTCTATAGGGTCGTCCCCACGCCCCGAGCCAAAGTTGGCCAGCCGCCGACATGTCCGACGACTATAGGGTCGTCCCCACCACCCCGGGACTAGGTTGGCCCGCCGCCGACGTGTCCTACGACTATGGGGTCGTCCCCACGACTACGAGAATAGGTTGGCCAGCCGCCGACTTGACCGACGACTATAGTGTCGTCCCCACGACCCCGGGACTAGGTTGGCCAGCCGCCGACATGTCCGACGACTATACGGTCGTCCCTACGACCACGGGAATAGATTGGCCCGCCGCCGACTTGTCCGACGACTATAGGGTCGTCCCTACCACCCCGGGACTAGGTTGGCCAGCCGCCGACATGTCCGACGTCTATAGGGTCGTCCCCACGACCCCGGGAGTAGGTTGGCCCGCCGCCGACTTGTCCGACGACTATAGGGTCGTCCCCACGACCACTGGCCAAAGTTGGCCAGCCGCCGACATGTCCGACGACTATAGTGTCGTTCCCACGACCCCAGGGCAAGATTGGCCCGCCACCGTCATGACCGACGACTATAGGTTCGTCCCTACGACCCTGGGCATACGTTGGCCTGCCGCCGACATGTCCCACGACTATAGGGTCGTCCCCACGACCACTGGCCAAAGTTGCCCAGCCGCCGACATGTCCGACGACTATAGGGTCGTCCCTACCACCCCGGGACTAGGTTGGCCCGCCGCCGACATGTCCGACGACTATAGGGTCGTCCCCACGCCCCGAGCCAAAGTTGGCCAGCCGCCGAAATGTCCGACGACTATAGGGTCGTCCCCACGACCCCGGGACAAGATTGGCCCGCCACCGTCATGTCCGACGACTATACGGTCGTCCCCTCTACCCCGGGACTAGGTTGGCCCGCCGCCGACGTGTCCTACGACTATGGGGTCGTCCCCACTACCACGAGAATAGGTTGGCCAGCCGCCGACATGTCCGACGACTATAGGGTCGTCCCCACGACCACTGGCCAAAGTTGGCCAGCCGCCGACATGTCCGACGACTATAGGGTCGTCCCCACGACCCCAGGGCAAGATTGGCCCGCCACCGTCATGTCCGACGACTATAGGTTCCTCCCTACGACCCTGGGCATACGTTGGCCTGCCGCCGACATGTCCCACGACTATAGGGTCGTCCCCACGACCACTGGCCCAAGTTGCCCAGCCGCCGACATGTCCGACGACTATAGGGTCGTCCCTACCACCCCGGGACTAGGTTGGCCCGCCGCCACAATGTCCGACGACTATAGGGTCGTCCCCACGCCCCGAGCCAAAGTTGGCCAGCCGCCGAAATGTCCGACGACTATAGGGTCGTCCCCACGACCCCGGGACAAGATTGGCCCGCCACCGTCATGTCCGACGACTATACGGTCGTCCCCTCTACCCCGGGACTAGGTTGGCCCGCCGCCGACGTGTGCTACGACTATGGGGTCGTCCCCACGACCACGAGAATAGGTTGGCCAGCCGCCGACATGTCCGACGACTATAGGGTCGTCCCCACGACCCCGGGACTAGGTTGGCCCGCCGCCGACATGTCCGACGTCTATACGGTCGTCCCCACGACCCCGGGGCAAGATTGGCCCGCCGCCGACGTGTCCGACGACTATAGGGTCGTCCCCACGAACCCGGGACTAGGTTGGCCCGCCGCCGACATGTCCGACGTCTATACGGTCGTCCCCACGACCCCGGGGCAAGATTGGCCCGCCACCGTCATGTCCGACGACTATAGGTTCGTCCCCACGACCCCGGGAGTAGGTTGGCCCGCCGCCGACTTGTCCGACGACTATAGGGTCGTCCCCACGACCACTGGCCAAAGTTGGCCAGCCGCCGACATGTCCGACGTCTATAGGGTCGTCCCCACGCCCCGGGCCAAAGTTGGCCAGCCGCCGACATGTCCGACGACTATAGGGTCGTCCCCACGACCCCGGGACTAGATTGGCCCGCCACCGTCATGTCCGACGACTATAGGTTCGTCCCCACGACCCCGGCAGTAGGTTGGCCCGCCGCCGACTTGTCCGACGACTATAGGGTCGTCCCCACGACCACTGGCCAAAGTTGGCCAGCCGCCGACATGTCCGACGACTATAGGGTCGTCCCCACGACCCCAGGGCAAGATTGGCCCGCCACCGTCATGTCCGACGACTATAGGTTCGTCCCTACGACCCTGGGCATACGTTGGCCTGCCGCCGACATGTCCCACGATTATAGGGTCGTCCCCACGACCACTGGCCAAAGTTGCCCAGCCGCCGACATGTCCGACGACTATAGGGTCGTCCCTACCACCCGGGACTAGGTTGGCCCGCCGCCGACATGTCCGACGACTATAGGGTCGTCCCCACGCCCCGAGCCAAAGTTGTCCAGCCGCCGAAATGTCCGACGACTATAGGGTCGTCCCCACGACCCCGGGACAAGATTGGCCCGCCACCGTCATGTCCGACGACTATACGGTCGTCCCCTCTACCGCGGGACTAGGTTGGCCCGCCGCCGACGTGTCCTACGACTATGGGGTCGTCCCCACGACCACGAGAATAGGTTGGCCAGCCGCCGACATGTCCGACGACTATAGGGTCGTCCCCACGACCCCGGGACTAGGTTGGCCGGTCGCCCACTTGTCCGACGACTATAGGGTCGTCCCCACGACCCCGGGACTAGGTCGGTCCGCCGCCGACTTGTCCGACGACTATAGGGTCGTCCCCACGACCCCGGGACTAGGTTGGCCCGCCGCCGACATGTCCGACGTCTATAGGGTCGTCCCCACGCCCCGGGCCAAAGTTGGCCAGCCGCCGACATGTCCGACGACTATAGGGTCGTCCCCACGACCCCGGGACTAGATTGGCCCGCCACCGCCATGTCCGTCGACTATAGGTTCGTCCCCACGACCCCGGGAGTAGGTTGGCCCGCCGCCGACTTGTCCGACGACTATAGGGTCGTCCCCACGACCACTGGCCAAAGTTGGCCAGCCGCCGACATGTCCGACGACTATAGGGTCGTCGCCACGACCCCGGGGCAAGATTGGCCCGCCGCCGACATGTCCGACGTCTATATGGTCGTCCCCACGCCCCGGGCCAAAGTTGGCCAGCCGCCGACATGTCCGACGACTATAGGGTCGTCCCCACGACCTCGGGACTAGATTGGCCCGCCACCGCCATGTCCGACGACTATAGGTTCGTCCCCACGACCCCGGGAGTGGGTTGGCCCGCCGCCGACTTGTCCGACGACTATAGGGTCGTCCCCACGAACCCGGGACTAGGTTGGCCAGTCACCGACATGTCCGACGTCTATATGGTCGTCCCCACGCCCCGGGCCAAAGTTGGCCAGCCGCCGACATGTCCGACGACTATAGGGTCGTCCCCACGACCCCGGGACTAGATTGGCCCGCCACCGCCATGTCCGACGACTATAGGTTCGTCTCCACGAACCCGGGACTAGGTTGGCCAGTCACCGACATGTCCGACGACTATAGGGTCGTCCCCAAGACCACGGGCCAAAGTTGCCCTGCCGCCGACATGTCCGACGACTATAGGGTCGTCCCCACGACCCCGGGTCTAGGTTGGCCCGTCGCCGACTTGTCCGACGACTATAGGGTCGTCCCCACGACCCCGGGAGTAGGTTGGCCCGCCGCCGACTTGTCCGACGACTATAGGGTCGTCCCCACGAACCCGGGACTAGGTTGGCCAGTCACCGACATGTCCGACCATTATAGGGTCGTCCCCAAGACCACGGGCCAAAGTTGCCCTGCCGCCGACATGTCCGACGACTATAGGGTCGTCCCCACGACCCCGGGTCTAGGTTGGCCCGCCGCCGACTTGTCCGACGACTATACGGTCGTCCCCACGACCCCGGGACTAGGTTGGCCCGCCGCCGACTTGTCCGACGACTATAGGGTCGTCCCTACCACCCCAGGACTAGGTTGGCCAGCCGCCGACATGTCCGACATCTATAGGGTCGTCCCCACGACCCCGGGGCTAGATTTCCCCGGCACCGTCATGTCCGACGACTATAGGGTCGTCCCCACGACCCCGGGACTAGGTTGGCCCGCCGCCGACTTGTCCGACGACTATAGGGTCGTCTCTACGACCCCGGGACTAGGTTGGCCAGCCGCCGACATGTCCGACGACTATAGGGTCGTCCCCACGACCACGGGCCAAAGTTGCCCTGCCGCCGACATGTCCGACGACTATAGGGTCGTCCCCACGACCCCGGGACTAGGTTGGCCAGTCACCGACATGTCCTACGACTATAGGGTCGTCTCCACGACCCCGGGACTAGGTTGGCCAGCCGCCGACATGTCCGACGACTATAGGGTCGTCCCCACGACCACGGGACTAGGTTGGCCCGCCGCCGACATGTCCGACGTCTATAGGGTCGTCCCCACGCCCCGGGCCAAAGTTGGCCAGCCGCCGACATGTCCGACGACTATAGGGTCGTCCCCACCACCCCGGGACTAGGTTGGCCCGCCGCCGACGTGTCCTACGACTATGGGGTCGTCCCCACGACTACGAGAATAGGTTGGCCAGCCGCCGACTTGACCGACGACTATAGGGTCGTCCCCACGACCCCGGGACTAGGTTGGCCAGCCGCCGACATGTCCGACGACTATACGGTCGTCCCCACGACCACGGGAATAGATTGGCCCGCCGCCGACTTGTCCGACGACTATAGGGTCGTCCCTACCACCCCGGGACTAGGTTGGCCAGCCGCCGACATGTCCGACGTCTATAGGGTCGTCCCCACGACCCCGGGAGTAGGTTGGCCCGCCGCCGACTTGTCCGACGACTATAGGGTCGTCCCCACGACCACTGGCCAAAGTTGGCCAGCCGCCGACATGTCCCACGATTATAGGGTCGTCCCCACGACCACTGGCCAAAGTTGCCCAGCCGCCGACATGTCCGACGACTATAGGGTCGTCCCTACCACCCGGGACTAGGTTGGCCCGCCGCCGACATGTCCGACGACTATAGGGTCGTCCCCACGCCCCGAGCCAAAGTTGTCCAGCCGCCGAAATGTCCGACGACTATAGGATCGTCCCCACGACCCCGGGACAAGATTGGCCCGCCACCGTCATGTCCGACGACTATACGGTCGTCCCCTCTACCGCGGGACTAGGTTGGCCCGCCGCCGACGTGTCCTACGACTATGGGGTCGTCCCCACGACCACGAGAATAGGTTGGCCAGCCGCCGACATGTCCGACGACTATAGGGTCGTCCCCACGACCCCGGGACTAGGTTGGCCGGTCGCCGACTTGTCCGACGACTATAGGGTCGTCCCCACGACCCCGGGACTAGGTCGGTCCGCCGCCGACTTGTCCGACGACTATAGGGTCGTCCCCACGACCCCGGGACTAGGTTGGCCCGCCGCCGACATGTCCGACGTCTATAGGGTCGTCCCCACGCCCCGGGCCAAAGTTGGCCAGCCGCCGACATGTCCGACGACTATAGGGTCGTCCCCACGACCCCGGGACTAGATTGGCCCGCCACCGCCATGTCCGACGACTATAGGTTCGTCCCCACGACCCCGGGAGTAGGTTGGCCCGCCGCCGACTTGTCCGACGACTATAGGGTCGTCCCCACGACCACTGGCCAAAGTTGGCCAGCCGCCGACATGTCCGACGACTATAGGGTCGTCGCCACGACCCCGGGGCAAGATTGGCCCGCCGCCGACATGTCCGACGTCTATATGGTCGTCCCCACGCCCCGGGCCAAAGTTGGCCAGCCGCCGACATGTCCGACGACTATAGGGTCGTCCCCACGACCTCGGGACTAGATTGGCCCGCCACCGCCATGTCCGACGACTATAGGTTCGTCCCCACGACCCCGGGAGTGGGTTGGCCCGCCGCCGACTTGTCCGACGACTATAGGGTCGTCCCCACGAACCCGGGACTAGGTTGGCCAGTCACCGACATGTCCGACGTCTATATGGTCGTCCCCACGCACCGGTCCAAAGTTGGCCAGCCGCCGACATGTCCGACGACTATAGGGTCGTCCCCACGACCTCGGGACTAGATTGGCCCGCCACCATCATGTCCGACGACTATACGGTCGTCCCCACGACCCCGGGACTAGGCTGGCCCGCCGCCGAAATGTCCTACGACTATAGGGTCGTCTCCACGACCCCGGGACTAGGTTGGCCAGCCGCCGACATGTCCGACGACTATAGGGTCGTCCCCACGACCACGGGACTAGGTTGGCCCGCCGCCGACATGTCCGACGTCTATAGGGTCGTCCCCACGCCCCGGGCCAAAGTTGGCCAGCCGCCGACATGTCCGACGACTATAGGGTCGTCCCCACGACCCCGGGACTAGATTGGCCCGCCACCACCATGTCCGACGACTATAGGTTCGTCTCCACGAACCCGGGACTAGGTTGGCCAGTCACCGACATGTCCGACGACTATAGGGTCGTCCCCAAGACCACGGGCCAAAGTTGCCCTGCCGCCGACATGTCCGACGACTATAGGGTCGTCCCCACGACCCCGGGTCTAGGTTGGCCCGTCGCCGACTTGTCCGACGACTATAGGGTCGTCCCCACGACCCCGGGAGTAGGTTGGCCCGCCGCCGACTTGTCCGACGACTATAGGGTCGTCCCCACGAACCCGGGACTAGGTTGGCCAGTCACCGACATGTCCGACCATTATAGGGTCGTCCCCAAGACCACGGGCCAAAGTTGCCCTGCCGCCGACATGTCCGACGACTATAGGGTCGTCCCCACGACCCCGGGTCTAGGTTGGCCCGCCGCCGACTTGTCCGACGACTATACGGTCGTCCCCACGACCCCGGGACTAGGTTGGCCCGCCGCCGACTTGTCCGACGACTATAGGGTCGTCCCTACCACCCCAGGACTAGGTTGGCCAGCCGCCGACATGTCCGACATCTATAGGGTCGTCCCCACGACCCCGGGGCTAGATTTCCCCGGCACCGTCATGTCCGACGACTATAGGGTCGTCCCCACGACCCCGGGACTAGGTTGGCCCGCCGCCGACTTGTCCGACGACTATAGGGTCGTCTCTACGACCCCGGGACTAGGTTGGCCAGCCGCCGACATGTCCGACGACTATAGGGTCGTCCCCACGACCACGGGCCAAAGTTGCCCTGCCGCCGACATGTCCGACGACTATAGGGTCGTCCCCACGACCCCGGGACTAGGTTGGCCAGTCACCGACATGTCCGACGACTATAGGGTCGTCCCCAAGACCACGGGCCAAAGTTGCCCTGCCGCCGACATGTCCGACGACTATAGGGTCGTCCCCAAGACCACGGGCCAAAGTTGCCCTGCCGCCGACATGTCCGACGACTATAGGGTCGTCCCCACGACCCCAGGTCTAGGTTGGCCCGCCGCCGACTTGTCCGACGACTATACGGTCGTCCCCACGACCACGGGACTAGGTTGGCCCGCCGCCGACTTGTCCGACGTCTATAGGGTCGTCCCCACGCCCCGAGCCAAAGTTGGCCAGCCGCCGACATGTCCGACGACTATAGGGTCGTCCCCACCACCCCGGGACTAGGTTGGCCCGCCGCCGACGTGTCCTACGACTATGGGGTCGTCCCCACGACTACGAGAATAGGTTGGCCAGCCGCCGACTTGTCCGACGACTATAGGGTCGTCCCCACGACCCCGGGACTAGGTTGGCCAGCCGCCGACATGTCCGACGACTATACGGTCGTCCCCACGACCACGGGAATAGATTGGCCCGCCGCCGACTTGTCCGACGACTATAGGGTCGTCCCTACCACCCCGGGACTAGGTTGGCCAGCCGCCGACATGTCCGACGTCTATAGGGTCGTCCCCACGACCCCGGGAGTAGGTTGGCCCGCCGCCGACTTGTCCGACGACTATAGGGTCGTCCCCACGACCACTGGCCAAAGTTGGCCAGCCGCCGACATGTCCGACGACTATAGTGTCGTTCCCACGACCCCAGGGCAAGATTGGCCCGCCACCGTCATGACCGACGACTATAGGTTCGTCCCTACGACCCTGGGCATACGTTGGCCTGCCGCCGACATGTCCCACGACTATAGGGTCGTCCCCACGACCACTGGCCAAAGTTGCCCAGCCGCCGACATGTCCGACGACTATAGGGTCGTCCCTACCACCCCGGGACTAGGTTGGCCCGCCGCCGACATGTCCGACGACTATAGGGTCGTCCCCACGACCACTGGCCAAAGTTGGCCAGCCGCCGACATGTCCGACGACTATAGGGTCGTCCCCACGACCCCAGGGCAAGATTGGCCCGCCACCGTCATGTCCGACGACTATAGGTTCCTCCCTACGACCCTGGGCATACGTTGGCCTGCCGCCGACATGTCCCACGACTATAGGGTCGTCCCCGCGACCACTGGCCCAAGTTGCCCAGCCGCCGACATGTCCGACGACTATAGGGTCGTCCCTACCACCCCGGGACTAGGTTGGCCCGCCGCCACAATGTCCGACGACTATAGGGTCGTCCCCACGCCCCGAGCCAAAGTTGGCCAGCCGCCGAAATGTCCGACGACACTAGGGTCGTCCCCACGACCCCGGGACAAGATTGGCCCGCCACCGTCATGTCCGACGACTATACGGTCGTCCCCTCTACCCCGGGACTAGGTTGGCCCGCCGCCGACGTGTGCTACGACTATGGGGTCGTCCCCACGACCACGAGAATAGGTTGGCCAGCCGCCGACATGTCCGACGACTATAGGGTCGTCCCCACGACCCCGGGACTAGGTTGGCCCGCCGCCGACATGTCCGACGTCTATACGGTCGTCCCCACGACCCCGGGGCAAGATTGGCCCGCCGCCGACGTGTCCGACGACTATAGGGTCGTCCCCACGACCCCGGGACTAGGTTGGCCCGCCGCCGACATGTCCGACGTCTATACGGTCGTCCCCACGACCCCGGGGCAAGATTGGCCCGCCACCGTCATGTCCGACGACTATAGGTTCGTCCCCACGACCCCGGGAGTAGGTTGGCCCGCCGCCGACTTGTCCGACGACTATAGGGTCGTCCCCACGACCACTGGCCAAAGTTGGCCAGCCGCCGACATGTCCGACGTCTATAGGGTCGTCCCCACGCCCCGGGCCAAAGTTGGCCAGCCGCCGACATGTCCGACGACTATAGGGTCGTCCCCACGACCCCGGGACTAGATTGGCCCGCCACCGTCATGTCCGACGACTATAGGTTCGTCCCCACGACCCCGGCAGTAGGTTGGCCCGCCGCCGACTTGTCCGACGACTATAGGGTCGTCCCCACGACCACTGGCCAAAGTTGGCCAGCCGCCGACATGTCCGACGACTATAGGGTCGTCCCCACGACCCCAGGGCAAGATTGGCCCGCCACCGTCATGTCCGACGACTATAGGTTCGTCCCTACGACCCTGGGCATACGTTGGCCTGCCGCCGACATGTCCCACGATTATAGGGTCGTCCCCACGACCACTGGCCAAAGTTGCCCAGCCGCCGACATGTCCGACGACTATAGGGTCGTCCCTACCACCCGGGACTAGGTTGGCCCGCCGCCGACATGTCCGACGACTATAGGGTCGTCCCCACGCCCCGAGCCAAAGTTGTCCAGCCGCCGAAATGTCCGACGACTATAGGGTCGTCCCCACGACCCCGGGACAAGATTGGCCCGCCACCGTCATGTCCGACGACTATACGGTCGTCCCCTCTACCGCGGGACTAGGTTGGCCCGCCGCCGACGTGTCCTACGACTATGGGGTCGTCCCCACGACCACGAGAATAGGTTGGCCAGCCGCCGACATGTCCGACGACTATAGGGTCGTCCCCACGACCCCGGGACTAGGTTGGCCCGCCGCCGACATGTCCGACGTCTATACGGTCGTCCCCACGACCCCGGGGCAAGATTGGCCCGCCGCCGACGTGTCCGACGACTATAGGGTCGTCCCCACGACCCCGGGACTAGGTTGGCCCGCCGCCGACATGTCCGACGTCTATACGGTTGTCCCCACGACCCCGGGGCAAGATTGGCCCGCCACCGTCATGTCCGACGACTATAGGGTCGTCCCCACGACCACTGGCCGAAGTTGCCCAGCCGCCGACATGTCCGACGACTATAGGGTCGTCCCCACGCCCCGGGCCAAAGATGGCCAGCCGCCGACATGTCCGCCGTCTATAGGGTCGTCCCCACGACCCCGGGACTAGATTGGCCCGCCACCGTCATGTCCGACGACTATAGGGCCGTCCCCACGACCCCGGGTCTAGGTTGGCCCGCCGCCGACTTGTCCGACGACTATAGGGTCGTCCCCACGACCCCGGGAGTAGGTTGGCCCGCCGCCGACTTGTCCGACGACTATAGGGTCGTCCCCACGAACCCGGGACTAGGTTGGCCAGTCACCGACATGTCCGACGACTATAGGGTCGTCCCCAAGACCACGGGCCAAAGTTGCCCTGCCGCCGACATGTCCGACGACTATAGGGTCGTCCCCACGACCCCGGGTCTAGGTTGGCCCGCCGCCGACTTGTCCGACGACTATACGGTCGTCCCCACGACCACGGGACTAGGTTGGCACGCCGCCGACTTGTCCGACGTCTATAGGGTCGTGCCTACCACCCCGGGACTAGGTTGGCCAGCCGCCGACATGTCCGACGTCTATAGGGTCGTCCCCGCGACCCCGGGGCTAGATTGCCCCGGCACCGTCATATCCGACGACTATAGGGTCGTCCCGACGACCACGGGACTAGGTTGGCCCGCCGCCGACATGTCCGACGTCTATAGGGTCGTCCCCACGCCCCGGGCCAAAGTTGGCCAGCCGCCGACATGTCCGACGACTATAGGGTCGTCCCCACGACCCCGGGACTAGATTGGCCCGCCACCGTCATGTCCGACGACTATAGGGCCGTCTCCACGACCCCGGGACTAGGTTGGCCCGCCGCCGACTTGTCCGACGACTATAGGGTCGTCCCCAAAACCACTGGCCAAAGTTGCCCAGCCGCCGACATGTCCGACGACTATAGCGTCGTCCCCACGCCCCGGGCCAAAGATGGCCAGCCGCCGACATGTCCGACGACTATAGGGTCGTCCGCACGACCCCGAGACTAGATTGGCCCGCCACCGTCATGTCCGACGACTATACGGTTGTCCCCACGACCCCGGGACTACGTTGGCCCGCCGCCGACGTGTCCTACGTCTATGGGGTCGTCCCCACGACCCCGGGACTAGGTTGGCCAGTCACCGACATGTCCGACGACTATAGGGTCGTCCCCACGCCCCGGGACAAAGATGGCCAGCCGCCGACATGTCCGAAGACTATAGGGTCGTCCCCACGACCCCGGGACTAGATTGGCCCGCCACCGTCATGTCCGACGACTATACGGTCGTCCCCTCGACCCCGGGACTAGGTTGGCCCGCCGCCGACGTGTCCTACGACTATGGGGTCGTCCCCACGACCACGAAACGAGGTTGGGCAGCCGCCGACATGTCCGCCGACTATAGGATCGTCCCCACCACCCCGGGTCTAGGTTGGCCAGCCGCCGACATGTCCGACGACTATAGGGTCGTCCCCACGACCACGGGCCAAATTTGCCCTGCCGCCGACATGTCCGACGACTATAGGGTCGTCCCCACGACCACTGTCCAAAGTTGCCCAGCCGCCGACATGTCCGACGACTATAGGGTCGTCCCCACGACCCCGGGACTAGGTTCGCCGGCCGCCGACTTGTCCGACGACTATAGGGTCGTCCCCACGACCCCGGGACTAGGTCGGCCCGCCGCCGACTTGTCCGACGACTATAGGGTCGTCCCCACGAACCCGGGACTAGGTTAGCCAGTCACCGACATGTCCGACGACTATAGGGTCGTTCCCAAGACCACGGGCCAAAGTTGCCCTGCCGCCGACATGTCCGACGACTATAGGGTCGTCCCCACGACCCCGGGTCTAGGTTGGCCCGCCGGCGACTAGTCCGACGACTATAGGGTCGTCCCCACGACCCCGGGAGTAGGTTGGCCCGCCGCCGACTTGTCCGACGTCTATAGGGTCGTGCCTACCACCCCGGGACTAGGTTGGCCAGCCGCCGACATGTCCGACGTCTATAGGGTCGTCCCCGCGACCCCGGGGCTAGATTGCCCCGGCACCGTCATATCCGACGACTATAGGGTCGTCCCGACGACCACGGGACTAGGTTGGCCCGCCGCCGACATGTCCGACGTCTATAGGGTCGTCCCCACGCCCCGGGCCAAAGTTGGCCAGCCGCCGACATGTCCGACGACTATAGGGTCGTCCCCACGACCCCGGGACTAGATTGGCCCGCCACCGTCATGTCCGACGACTATAGAGCCGTCTCCACGACCCCGGGACTAGGTTGGCCCGCCGCCGACTTGTCCGACGACTATAGGGTCGTCCCCAAAACCACTGGCCAAAGTTGCCCAGCCGCCGACATGTCCGACGACTATAGCGTCGTCCCCACGCCCCGGGCCAAAGATGGCCAGCCGCCGACATGTCCGACGACTATAGAGTCGTCCGCACGACCCCGAGACTAGATTGGCCCGCCACCGTCATTTCCGACGACTATACGGTTGTCCCCACGACCCCGGGACTAGGTTGGCCCGCCGCCGACGTGTCCTACGACTATGGGGTCGTCCCCACGACCACGAAACGAGGTTGGGCAGCCGCCGACATGTCCGCCGACTATAGGATCGTCCCCTCGACCCCGGGACTAGGTTGGCCCGCCGCCGACGTGTCCTACGACTATGGGGTCGTCCCCACGACCACGAGAATAGGTTGGCCAGCCGCCGACATGTCCGACGACTATAGGGTCGTCCCCACGACCCCGGGACTAGGTTGGCCGGTCGCCGACTTGTCCGACGACTATAGGGTCGTCCCCACGACCCCGGGACTAGGTCGGTCCGCCGCCGACTTGTCCGACGACTATAGGGTCGTCCCCACGACCCTGGGCATACGTTGGCCTGCCGCCGACATGTCCCACGATTATAGGGTCGTCCCCACGACCACTGGCCAAAGTTGCCCAGCCGCCGACATGTCCGACGACTATAGGGTCGTCCCTACCACCCGGGACTAGGTTGGCCCGCCGCCGACATGTCCGACGACTATAGGGTCGTCCCCACGCCCCGAGCCAAAGTTGTCCAGCCGCCGAAATGTCCGACGACTATAGGGTCGTCCCCACGACCCCGGGACAAGATTGGCCCGCCACCGTCATGTCCGACGACTATACGGTCGTCCCCTCTACCGCGGGACTAGGTTGGCCCGCCGCCGACGTGTCCTACGACTATGGGGTCGTCCCCACGACCACGAGAATAGGTTGGCCAGCCGCCGACATGTCCGACGACTATAGGGTCGTCCCCACGACCCCGGGACTAGGTTGGCCGGTCGCCGACTTGTCCGACGACTATAGGGTCGTCCCCACGACCCCGGGACTAGGTCGGTCCGCCGCCGACTTGTCCGACGACTATAGGGTCGTCCCCACGACCCCGGGACTAGGTTGGCCCGCCGCCGACATGTCCGACGTCTATAGGGTCGTCCCCACGCCCCGGGCCAAAGTTGGCCAGCCGCCGACATGTCCGACGACTATAGGGTCGTCCCCACGACCCCGGGACTAGATTGGCCCGCCACCGCCATGTCCGACGACTATAGGTTCGTCCCCACGACCCCGGGAGTAGGTTGGCCCGCCGCCGACTTGTCCGACGACTATAGGGTCGTCCCCACGACCACTGGCCAAAGTTGGCCAGCCGCCGACATGTCCGACGACTATAGGGTCGTCGCCACGACCCCGGGGCAAGATTGGCCCGCCGCCGACATGTCCGACGTCTATATGGTCGTCCCCACGCCCCGGGCCAAAGTTGGCCAGCCGCCGACATGTCCGACGACTATAGGGTCGTCCCCACGACCTCGGGACTAGATTGGCCCGCCACCGCCATGTCCGACGACTATAGGTTCGTCCCCACGACCCCGGGAGTGGGTTGGCCCGCCGCCGACTTGTCCGACGACTATAGGGTCGTCCCCACGAACCCGGGACTAGGTTGGCCAGTCACCGACATGTCCGACGTCTATATGGTCGTCCCCACGCCCCGGTCCAAAGTTGGCCAGCCGCCGACATGTCCGACGACTATAGGGTCGTCCCCACGACCTCGGGACTAGATTGGCCCGCCACCATCATGTCCGACGACTATACGGTCGTCCCCACGACCCCGGGACTAGGCTGGCCCGCCGCCGAAATGTCCTACGACTATAGGGTCGTCTCCACGACCCCGGGACTAGGTTGGCCAGCCGCCGACATGTCCGACGACTATAGGGTCGTCCCCACGACCACGGGACTAGGTTGGCCCGCCGCCGACATGTCCGACGTCTATAGGGTCGTCCCCACGCCCCGGGCCAAAGTTGGCCAGCCGCCGACATGTCCGACGACTATAGGGTCGTCCCCACGACCCCGGGACTAGATTGGCCCGCCACCGCCATGTCCGACGACTATAGGTTCGTCTCCACGAACCCGGGACTAGGTTGGCCAGTCACCGACATGTCCGACGACTATAGGGTCGTCCCCAAGACCACGGGCCAAAGTTGCCCTGCCGCCGACATGTCCGACGACTATAGGGTCGTCCCCACGACCCCGGGTCTAGGTTGGCCCGTCGCCGACTTGTCCGACGACTATAGGGTCGTCCCCACGACCCCGGGAGTAGGTTGGCCCGCCGCCGACTTGTCCGACGACTATAGGGTCGTCCCCACGAACCCGGGACTAGGTTGGCCAGTCACCGACATGTCCGACCATTATAGGGTCGTCCCCAAGACCACGGGCCAAAGTTGCCCTGCCGCCGACATGTCCGACGACTATAGGGTCGTCCCCACGACCCCGGGTCTAGGTTGGCCCGCCGCCGACTTGTCCGACGACTATACGGTCGTCCCCACGACCCCGGGACTAGGTTGGCCCGCCGCCGACTTGTCCGACGACTATAGGGTCGTCCCTACCACCCCAGGACTAGGTTGGCCAGCCGCCGACATGTCCGACATCTATAGGGTCGTCCCCACGACCCCGGGGCTAGATTTCCCCGGCACCGTCATGTCCGACGACTATAGGGTCGTCCCCACGACCCCGGGACTAGGTTGGCCCGCCGCCGACTTGTCCGACGACTATAGGGTCGTCTCTACGACCCCGGGACTAGGTTGGCCAGCCGCCGACATGTCCGACGACTATAGCGTCGTCCCCACGCCCCGGGCCAAAGATGGCCAGCCGCCGACATGTCCGACGACTATAGAGTCGTCCGCACGACCCCGAGACTAGATTGGCCCGCCACCGTCATTTCCGACGACTATACGGTTGTCCCCACGACCCCGGGACTAGGTTGGCCCGCCGCCGACGTGTCCTACGACTATGGGGTCGTCCCCACGACCACGAAACGAGGTTGGGCAGCCGCCGACATGTCCGCCGACTATAGGATCGTCCCCTCGACCCCGGGACTAGGTTGGCCCGCCGCCGACGTGTCCTACGACTATGGGGTCGTCCCCACGACCACGAAACGAGGTTGGGCAGCCGCCGACATGTCCGCCGACTATAGGATCGTCCCCACCACCCCGGGTCTAGGTTGGCCAGCCGCCGACATGTCCGACGACTATAGGGTCGTCCCCACGACCACGGGCCAAATTTGCCCTGCCGCCGACATGTCCGACGACTATAGGGTCGTCCCCACGACCACTGTCCAAAGTTGCCCAGCCGCCGACATGTCCGACGACTATAGGGTCGTCCCCACGACCCCGGGACTAGGTTCGCCGGCCGCCGACTTGTCCGACGACTATAGGGTCGTCCCCACGACCCCGGGACTAGGTCGGCCCGCCGCCGACTTGTCCGACGACTATAGGGTCGTCCCCACGAACCCGGGACTAGGTTGGCCAGTCACCGACATGTCCGACGACTATAGGGTCGTCCCCAAGACCACGGGCCAAAGTTGCCCTGCCGCCGACATGTCCGACGACTATAGGGTCGTCCCCACGACCCCGGGTCTAGGTTGGCCCGCCGGCGACTTGTCCGACGACTATAGGGTCGTCCCCACGACCCCGGGAGTAGGTTGGCCCGCCGCCGACTTGTCCGACGACTATAGGGTCGTCCCCACGAACCCGGGACTAGGTTGGCCAGTCACCGACATGTCCGACGACTATAGGGTCGTCCCCAAGACCACGGGCCAAAGTTGCCCTGCCGCCGACATGTCCGACGACTATAGGGTCGTCCCCACGACCCCGGGTCTAGGTTGGCCCGCCGCCGACTTGTCCGACGACTATACGGCTGGGCAACTTTGGCCCGTGGTCGTGGGGACGACCCTATAGTCGTCGGACATGACGGTGGCGGGGCAATCTAGTCCGGGGGTCGTGGGGACGACCCTATATTCGTCGGACAAGTCGGCGGCGGGCCAACCTAGTCCCGGGGTCGTGGGGACGACCCTATAGTCGTCGGACATGTCGGCGGCTGGCCAACATAGTCCCGGGGTCGAGGGGACGACCCTATAGTCGTCGGACATGACGGTGGCGGGGCAATCTAGTCCGGGGGTCGTGGGGACGACCCTATAGTCGTCGGACAAGTCGGCGGCGGGCCAACCTAGTCCCGGGGTCGTGGGGACGACCCTATTGTCGTCGGACATGACGGTGGCGGGCCAATCTAGTCCCGGGGTCGTGGGGACGACCCTATAGTCGTCGGACATGTCGGCGGCTGGCCAACATAGTCCCGGGGTCGAGGGGACGACCCTATAGTCGTCGGACATGACGGTGGCGGGGCAATCTAGTCCGGGGGTCGTGGGGACGACCCTATATTCGTCGGACAAGTCGGCGGCGGGCCAACCTAGTCCCGGGGTCGTGGGGACGACCCTATAGTCGTCGGACATGTCGGCGGCTGGCCAACATAGTCCCGGGGTCGAGGGGACGACCCTATAGTCGTCGGACATGACGGTGGCGGGGCAATCTAGTCCGGGGGTCGTGGGGACGACCCTATAGTCGTCGGACAAGTCGGCGGCGGGCCAACCTAGTCCCGGGGTCGTGGAGGCGACCCTATATTCGTCGGGCATGACGGTGGCGGGGCAATCTAGGCCTGGGGTCGTGGAGACGACCCTATCGTCGTCGGACAAGTCGGCGGCGGGCCAACCTAGTCCCGGGGTCGTGGAGGCGACCCTATAGTCGTCGCACATGACGGTGGCGGGCCAATCTAGTCCCAGGGCCGTGGGGACGAACCTACAATCGTCGGACATGTCGGCGGCGGGACAACGTAGGCCCGGGGTCGCGGGGACGACCCTACAGTCGTTGGACATGTCGGCGGCGGGACAACGTAGGCCCGGGGTCGCGGGGACGACCCTACAGTCGTCGGACATGTCGGCGGTGGGACAACGTTGGCCCGGGGTCGTGGGGACGACCCTATAGTCGTCGGACAAGACGGCGGCGGGCCAACCTAGTCCCGGGGTCGTGGGGACGACCCTATATTCGTCGGACATGTTGGTGGCGAGCCAACCTAGTCCCGGGGTCGTGGGGACGACCCTATAGTCGTCGGACATGACGGTGGCGGGCCAACCTAGTCCCGGGGTCGTGGGGACGAACCTATAGTCGTCGGACATGTCGGCGGCTGGGCAACTTTGGCCAGTGGTCGTGGAGACGACCCTATAGTCGTCGGACAAGTCAGCGGTGGGCCAACCTAGTCCCGGGGTCGTGGAGGCGACCCTATATTCGTCGGACATGACGGTGGCGGGGCAATCTAGTCCAGGGGTCGTGGGGACGACCCTATAGTCGTCCGACATGTCGGCGGCTGGGCAACTTTGGCCAGTGGTCGTGGAGACGATCCTATAGTCGTCGGACAAGTCAGCGGTGTGCCAACCTAGTCCCGGGGTCGTGGGGACGACCCAATAGTCGTTGGACATGTCGGCGGCGGGACAACGTAGGCCCGGGGTCGAGGGGACGACCCTATAGTCGTCGGACATGACGGTGGCGGGGCAATCTAGTCCGGGGGTCGTGGGGACGACCCTATAGTCGTCGGACAAGTCGGCGGCGGGCCAGCCTAGTCCCGGGGTCGTGGGGACGACCCTATATTCGTCGGACATGTTGGTGGCGAGCCAACCTAGTCCCGGGGTCGTGGGGACGACCCTATAGTCGTCGGACATGTCGGCGGCTGGCCAACATAGTCCCGGGGTCGAGGGGACGACCCTATAGTCGTCGGACATGTCGGCGGCGCGCCAACCTTTTCCCGGGGTCGTGGGGACGATCCTATAGTCGTCGGACATGTCGGCAGCTGGCCAACCTAGTCCCGGGGTGGTAGGGACGACTCTGTTGTCGTCGGAGAAGTCGGCGGCGGGCCATCCTAGTCCCGGGATCGTGGGGACGACCCTATAGTCGTCGGACAAGTCGGCGGCGGGCCAACGTAGGCCCGGGGTCGTGGGGACAACCCTATAGTGGTCGGACATGTCGGCGGCTGGCCACCATATTCCCGGGGTCGAGGGGACGACCCTATAGTCGTCGGACAGGTCGGCGGCGGGCCAACCTAGTCCCGGGGTCGTGGAGGCGACCCTATATTCGTCGGACATGACGGTGGCGGGGCAATCTAGGCCTGGGGTCGTGGAGACGACCCTATAGTCGTCGGACAAGTCGGCGGCGGGCCAACCTAGTCCCGGGGTCGTGGAGGCGACCCTATAGTCGTCGCACATGACGGTGGCGGGCCAATCTAGTCCCAGGGCCGTGGGGACGACCCTATAGTCGTCGGACATGTCGGCGGCTGGGCAACTTTGGCCAGTGGTCGTGGAGACGACCCTATAGTCGTCGGACAAGTCAGCGGTGGGCCAACCTAGTCCCGGGGTCGTGGAAGCGACCCTATATTCGTCGGACATGACGGTGGCGGGGCAATCTAGTCCAGGGGTCGTGGGGACGACCCTATAGTCGTCCGACATGTCGGCGGCTGGGCAACTTTGGCCAGTGGTCGTGGAGACGATCCTATAGTCGTCGGACAAGTCAGCGGTGGGCCAACCTAGTCCCGGGGTCGTGGGGACGACCCAATAGTCGTCGGACAATTCGGCGGCGGACCAACCTAGTCCCGGGGTCGTGGGGACGACCCTATATTCGTCGGACATGTTGGTGGCGAGCCAACCTAGTCCCGGGGTCGTGGGGACGACCCTATAGTCGTCGGACATGACGGTGGCGGGCCAAACTAGTCCCTGGGTCGTGGGGACGACCCTATAGTCGTCGGACACGTCGGCGGCTGGGCAACTGTGGCCAGTGGTCGTGGAGACGACCCTATAGTCGTCGGACAAGTCGGCGGCGGGCCAACCTAGTCCCGGGGTCGTGGAGGCGACCCTATAGTCGTCGGACATGACGGTGGCGGGGCAATCTAGTCCTGGGGTCGTGGAGACGACCCTATAGTCGTCGGACAAGTCGGCTGCGGGCCAACCTAGTCCCGGCGTCGTGGAGGCGACCCTATAGTCGTCGGACATGACGGTGGCTGGCCAATCTAGTCCCGGGGACGTGGGGACGACCCTATAGTCGTCGGACAAGTCGGCGGTGGGCCAACCTAGTCCCGGGATCGTGGGGACGACCCTACAGTCGTCGGACATGTCGGCGGCGGGACAACGTAGGCCCGGGGTCGTGGGGACGACCCTATAGTCGTCGCACATGACGGTGGCGGGCCAATCTAGTCCCGGGGACGTGGGGACGACCCTATAGTCGTCGGACATGACGGTGGCGGGCCAACCTAGTCCCGGGGTCGTGGGGACGACCCTATATTCGTCGGACATGTTGGTGGCGAGCCAACCTAGTCCCGGGGTCGTGGGGACGACCCTATAGTCGTCGGACATGTCGGCGGCTGGCCAACATAGTCCCGGGGTCGAGGGGACGACCCTATAGTCGTCGGACATGACGGTGGCGGGGCAATCGTGTCCTGGGGTCGTGGGGACGACCCTATAGTCGTCGGACAAGTCGGCGGCGGGCCAACCTAGTCCCGGGGTCGTGGGGACGACCCTATAGTCGTCGGACAAGTTGGCGGCGGGCCAACCTAGTCCCGGGGTCGTGGGGACGACCCTATAGTCGTCGGACATGTCGGCGGCTGGCCAATCTAGTCCCGGGGTCGTGGGGACGACCCTATAGTCGTCGGACATGTCGGCGGCTGGCCAACATAGTCCCGGGGTCGAGGGGACGACCCTATAGTCGTCAGACATGACGGTGGCGGGGCAATCGAGTCCTGGGGTCGTGGGGACGACCCTATAGTCGTCGGACATGTCGGCAGCTGGCCAACCTAGTCCCGGGGTCGTGGGGACGACCCTATAGTCGTCGGACAAGTCGGCGGCGGGCCAACCTAGTCCCGGGGTCGTGGGGACGACCCTATAGTCGTCGGACATGACGGTGCCGGGGGAATCTAGCCCCGGGGTCGTGGGGACGACCCTATAGTCTTCGGACATGTCGGCGGCTGGGCAACATTGGCCCGTGGTCGTGGGGACCACCCTATAGTCGTCGGACAAGTCGGCGGCGGGCCAATCAAGTCCCGGGGTCGTGGGGACGACCCTATAGTCGTCGGACAAGACGGTGGAGGGCCAATCTAGTCCCGGGGTCGTGGGGACAACCCTATAGTCGTCGGACAAGTCGGCGGCGGGCGAACATAGTCCCGGGGTCGTGGGGACGACCCTATAGTCGTCGGACATGTCGGCGGCTGGGCATCATTGGCCCTGGGTCGTGGGGACGACCCTATAGTCGTCGGACAAGTCGGCGGCGGGCCAACATAGTCCCGGGGTCGTGGGGACGACGCTATAGTCGTCGGACAAGTCGGCGGCGGGCCAACCTAGTCCCGGGATCGTGGGGCGGCCCTATAGTCGTCGGACATGTCGGTGGCGGGACAATCTTGTCCCGGGGTCGTGGGGACGTCCCTATAGTCGTCGGACATGACGGTGGCGGGGCAATCTAGTCCGGGGATCGTGGGGACGATCCTGTAGTCGTCGAACATGTCGGCGGCTGGCCAACCTAGTCCCGGGGTGGTAGGGACGACCCTAAAGTCGTCGGACAAGTCGGCGGCGGGCCAACCTAGTCCCGGGGACGTGGGGACGACCCTGTAGTCGTCGGACATGACGGTGGTGGGCCAATCTAGTCCCGGGGTCGTGGGGACGACCCTATTGTCGTCGGACATGTCGGCGGCGGGTCATCTTAGTCCCTGGGTCGTGGGGACGACCCTATAGTCGTCGGACAAGTCGGCGGCGGGCCAACCCAGTCCCGGGGTCGTGGGGACGACCCTATAGTCGTCGGACAAGTCGGCGGCGGGCCCACCAAGTCCCGGGGTCGTGGGGACGACCCTGTAGTCGTCGGACATGACGGTGGTGGGCCAATCTAGTCCCGGGGTCGTGGGGACGACCCTATTGTCGTCGGACATGTCGGCGGCTGGCCAACCTAGTCGCGGGATCGTGGGGACGACCCTATAGTCGTCGGACATTTCGGCGGCGGGCCAACGTATGCCTAGGGTCTTAGGCACGAACCTATATTCGTCGGACATGACGGTGGCGGGCCAATCTAGTCCCGGGGTCGTTGGGACGACCCTATAGTCGTCGGACTAGTTGGCAGCGGGCCAACCTAGTCCCGGGGTCGTGGGGACGACTCTATAGTCGTCGGACAAGTCGGCGGCGGGTCATCCTAGTCCCTGGGTCGTGGGGACGACCCTATTGTCGTCGGACAAGTCGGCGGCGGGCCAACCTAGTCCCGGGGTCGTGGGGACGATCCTATAGTCGTCGGACATGATGGTGGCGGGCCAACCTAGTCCCGGGGTCGTGGGGCGACCCTATAGTCGTCGGACATGTCGGTGGCGGGCCAATATAGTCCCGGGGTCGTGGGGACGACCCTATAGTCGTCGGACATGTCGGCGGCTGGGCAACATTGGCCCGTGGTCGTGGGGACGTCCCTATAGTCGCCGGACAAGTCGGCGGCGGGCCAACCTAGTCCCTGGGTCGTGGAGACGACCCTATAGTCGTCGGACATGTCGGCGGCTTGCCAACCTAGTCCCGGGGTGTTAGGGACGACCCTATAGTCGTCGGACAAGTCGGCGGCTTGCCAACCTAGTCCCGGGGTGGTAGGGACGACCCTATAGTCGTCGGACAAGTCGGTGGCGGGCCAACCTAGTCCCGGGGTCGTGGGGACGACCCAATAGTCGTCGGACAAATCGGCGGCGGGCCAACCTAATCCCGGTGTCGTGGGGACGACCCTATAGTCGTCGGACATGACGGTGGCGGGCCAATCTATTCCCGGGGTCGTGGGGACGACCCTATAGTCGTCGGACATGTCGGCGGCTGGCCAACCTAGTTCCGGGGTGGGAGGGACGACCCTATAGTCGTCGGACAAGTCGGCGGCGGGCCAACCTAGTCCCGGGGTCGTGGGCACGACCCTATAGTCGTCGGACAAGTCGGCGGCGGGCCAACATAGTCCCGGGGTCGTGGGGACGACCCTATAGTCGTCGGACATGACGGTGGCGGGCCAATCAAGTCCCGGGGTCGTGGGTACGACCCTATACTCGTCGGACATGACGGTGGCGGGACACTCTAGTCCCGGGGTCGTGGGGACGACCCTATAGTCGTCGGACATGTCGGCGGCTGGGCAACATTGGCCCGTGGTCGTGGGGACGTCCCTATAGTCGCCGGACAAGTCGGCGGCGGGCCAACCTACTCCCGGGGTCGTGGGGCGACCCTATAGTCGTCGGACATGACGGTGGCGGGCCAATCTAGTCCCGGGGTCGTGGGGACGAGCCTATAGTCGTCGGACATGTCGGCGGCTGACCAACTTTGGCCCGGGGTCGTGGAGACGACCCTATAGTCGTCGGACAAGTCGGCGGCGGGCCAACCCAGACCTGGGGTCGTGGGGACGACCCTATAGTCTTCGGACATGCCGGCGGCTGGGCAACTTTGGCCCGGGGTCGTGGGGCGACCCTATAGTCGTCGGACATGTCGGTGGCGGGCCAATCTAGTCCCGGGGTCGTGGGGACGACCCTATAGTCGTCGGACATGTCGGCGGCTGGGCAACATTGGCCCGTGGTCGTGGGGACGTCCCTATAGTCGCCGGACAAGTCGGCGGCGGGCCAACCTAGTCCCGGGGTCGTGGAGACGACCCTATAGTCGTCGGACAGGTCGGCGGCTTGCCAACCTAGTCCCGGGGTGTTAGGGACGACCCTATAGTAGTCGGACAAGTCGGCGGCTTGCCAACCTAGTCCCGGGGTGGTAGGGACGACCCTATAGTCGTCGGACAAGTCGGTGGCGGGCCAACCTAGTCCCGGGGTCGTGGGGACGACCCAATAGACGTCGGACAAATCGGCGGCGGGCCAACCTAATCCCGGTGTCGTGGGGACGACCCTATAGTCGTCGGACATGACGGTGGCGGGCCAATCTATTCCCGGGGTCGTGGGGACGACCCTATAGTCGTCGGACATGTCGGCGGCTGGCCAACCTAGTTCCGGGGTGGGAGGGACGACCCTATAGTCGCCGGACAAGTCGGCGGCGGGCCAACCTAGTCCCGGGGTCGTGGGCACGACCCTATAGTCGTCGGACAAGTCGGCGGCGGGCCAATCAAGTCCCGGGGTCGTGGGGACGACCCTATAGTCGTCGGACAAGACGGTGGAGGGCCAATCTAGTCCCGGGGTCGTGGGGACGACCCTATAGTCGTCGGACATGTCGGCGGCTGGGCAACTTTGGCCCGTGGTCGTGGGGACGTCCCTATAGTCGTCGGACTAGTCGGCGGCGGGCCAACCTAGTCCCGGGGTCGTGGGGACGACTCTATAGTCGTTGGCCAAGTCGGCGGCGGGTCATCCTAGTCCCTGGGTCGTGGGGACGACCCTATAGTCGTCGGACAAGTCGGCGGCGGGCCAACCCAGTCCCGTGGTCGTGGGGACGAACCTATATTCGTCGGACATGACGGTGGCGGGTCAATCTAGTCCCGGGGTCGTTGGGACGACCCTATAGTCGTCGGACAAGTCGGCGGCGGGCCAACCTAGTCCCGGCGTCGTGGGGACGACCCTATATTCGTCCGACGAGTTGGCGGCGGGCCAACCTAGTCCCGGGGTCGTGGGGACGACCGTATAGTCGTCGGACATGTCGGCGGCTGGCCAACCTAGTCCCGGGGTCGTGGGGACGACCCTATAGTCGTCGGACAAGTCGGCGGCGGGCCAACCTAGTCCCGGGGTCGTGGGGACGACCGTATAGTCGTCGGACATGTCGGCAGCTGGCCAACCTAGTCCCGGGGTCGTGGGGACGACCCTATAGTCGTCGGACAAGTCGGCGGCGGGCCAACCTAGTCCCGGGGTCGTGGGGACGACCCTATAGTCGTCGGACATGACGGTGCCGGGGGAATCTAGCCCCGGGGTCGTGGGGACGACCCTATAGTCTTCGGACATGTCGGCGGCTGGGCAACATTGGCCCGCGGTCGTTGGGACCACCCTATAGTCGTCGGACAAGTCGGCGGCGGGCCAATCAAGTCCCGGGGTCGTGGGGACGACCCTATAGTCGTCGGACAAGACGGTGGAGGGCCAATCTAGTCCCGGGGTCGTGGGGACGACCCTATAGTCGTCGGACATGTCGGCGGCTGGGCAACTTTGGCCCGTGGTCGTGGGGACGTCCCTATAGTCGTCGGACTAGTCGGCGGCGGGCCAACCTAGTCCCGGGGTCGTGGGGACGACTCTATATTCGTTGGCCAAGTCGGCGGCGGGTCATCCTAGTCCCTGGGTCGTGGGGACAACCCTATAGTCGTCGGACAAGTCGGCGGCGGGCCAACCCAGTCCCGTGGTCGTGGGGACGAACCTATATTCGTCGGACATGACGGTGGCGGGTCAATCTAGTCCCGGGGTCGTTGGGACGACCCTATAGTCGTCGGACAAGTCGGCGGCGGGCCAACCTAGTCCCGGGGTCGTGGAGACGACCCTATAGTCGTCGGACATGTCGGCGGCTGGCCAACCTAGTTCCGGGGTGGGAGGGACGACCCAATAGGCGTCGGACAAGTCGGTGGCGGGCCAATCTAGTCCCGGGGTCGTGGGTTCGACCCTATACTCGTCGGACATGACGGTGGCGGACCACTCTAGTCCCGGGGTTGTGGGGACGACCCCATAGTCGTCGAACATGTCGGCGGCTGGCCAATCTAGTCCCGGGGTCCTGGGGACGACCCTATAGTCGTCGGACAAGTCGGCGGCGGGCCAACCTAGTCCCGGGGTCGTGGGGACGACCCTATAGTCGTCGGACAAGTCGGCGGCGGGCCAACAAAATCCCGGGGTCGTGGGGACGACCCTATAGTCGTCGGACAAGTCGGCGGCGGGCCAACCTAGTCCCGGGGTCGTGGGGCGACCCTATAGTCGTCGGACATGTTGGTGGCGGGCCAATCTAGTCCCGGGGTCGTGGGGACGACCCTATAGTCGTCGGACATGTTGGCGGCTGGGCATCATTGGCCCTGGGTCGTGGGGACGACCCTATAGTCGTCGGACAAGTCGGCGGCGGGCCAACCTAGTCCCTAGGTCGTGGGGACGACCCTATAGTCGTCGGAAATGATGGTGGGGGGCCAATCTAGTCCCGGGGTCGTGGGGACGACCCTATGGGCGTCGGACATGTCGGCGGCTGGGCAACATTGGCCCGTGGTCGTGGGGACGTCCCTATAGTCGCCGGACAAGTCGGCGGCGGGCCAACCTAGTCCCGGGGTCGTGGAGACGACCCTGTAGTCGTCGGACATGTCGGCGGCTTGCCAACCTAGTCCCGGGGTGGTAGGGACGACCCTATAGTCGTCGGACAAGTCGGCGGCGGGCCAACCTAGTCCCGGGGTCGTGGGCACGTCCCTATAGTCGTCGGACAAGCCGGCGGCGCGCCAACCTAGTCCCGGGGTCGTGGAGACGACCCTATAGTCGTCGGGCATGTCGGCGGCGGGCCAACATAGTCCCGGGGTCGTGGGGACGACCCTATAGTCGTCGGACAAGTCGGCGGCGGGCCAACCTAGTCCCGGGGTCGTGGGGCGACCCCATAGTCGTCGAACATGTCGGCGGCTGGCCAATCTAGTCCCGGGGTCCTGGGGACGACCCTGTAGTCGTCGGACAAGTCGGCGGCGGGCCAACCTAGTCCCGGGGTCGTGGGGACGACCCTATAGTCGTCGGACAAGTCGGCGGCGGGCGAACATAGTCCCGGGGTCGTGGGGACGACCCTATAGTCGTCGGACATGTCGGCGGCTGGGCATCATTGGCCCTGGGTCGTGGGGACGACCCTATAGTCGTCGGACAAGTCGGCGGCGGGCCAACATAGTCCCGGGGTCGTGGGGACGACCCTATAGTCGTCGGACAAGTCGGCGGCGGGCCAACCTAGTCCCGGGATCGTGGGGCGGCCCTATAGTCGTCGGACATGTCGGTGGCGGGACAATCTTGTCCCGGGGTCGTGGGGACGTCCCTATAGTCGTCGGACATGACGGTGGCGGGGCAATCTAGTCCGGGGATCGTGGGGACGATCCTGTAGTCGTCGAACATGTCGGCGGCTGGCCAACCTAGTCCCGGGGTGGTAGGGACGACCCTAATGTCGTCGGACAAGTCGGCGGCGGGCCAACCTAGTCCCGGGGACGTGGTGACGACCCTGTAGTCGTCGGACATGACGGTGGTGGGCCAATCTAGTCCCGGGGTCGTGGGGACGACCCTATTGTCGTCGGACATGTCGGCGGCGGGTCATCTTAGTCCCTGGGTCGTGGGGACGACCCTATAGTCGTCGGACAAGTCGGCGGCGGGCCAACCCAGTCCCGGGGTCGTGGGGACGACCCTATAGTCGTCGGACAAGTCGGCGGCGGGCCAACCTAGTCCCGGGGTCGTGGGGACGACCCTGTAGTCGTCGGACATGACGGTGGTGGGCCAATCTAGTCCCGGGGTCGTGGGGACGACCCTATTGTCGTCGGACATGTCGGCGGCGGGTCATCTTAGTCCCTGGGTCGTGGGGACGACCCTATAGTCGTCGGACAAGTCGGCGGCGGGCCAACCCAGTCCCGGGGTCGTGGGGACGACCCTATAGTCGTCGGACAAGTCGGCGGCGGGCCAACCTAGTCCCGGGGTCGTGGGGACGACCCTGTAGTCGTCGGACATGACGGTGGTGGGCCAATCTAGTCCCGGGGTCGTGGGGACGACCCTATTGTCGTCGGACATGTCGGCGGCTGGCCAACCTAGTCGCGGGATCGTGGGGACGACCCTATAGTCGTCGGACATTTCGGCGGCGGGCCAACGTATGCCTAGGGTCTTAGGCACGAACCTATATTCGTCGGACATGACGGTGGCGGGCCAATCTAGTCCCGGGGTCGTGGGGCGACCCTATAGTCGTCGGACATGTCGGTGGCGGGCCAATCTAGTCCCGGGGTCGTGGGGACGACCCTATAGTCGTCGGACATGTCGGTGGCTGGGCAACATTGGCCCGTGGTCGTGGGGACGTCCCTATAGTCGCCGGACAAATCGGCGGCGGGCCAACCTAGTCCCTGGGTCGTGGAGACGACCCTATAGTCGTCGGACATGTCGGCGGCTTGCCAACCTAGTCCCGGGGTGTTAGGGACGACCCTATAGTCGTCGGACAAGTCGGCGGCGGGCCAACCTAGTCCCGGGATCGTGGGGCGGCCCTATAGTCGTCGGACATGTCGGTGGCGGGACAATCTTGTCCCGGGGTCGTGGGGACGACCCTATAGTCGTCGGACATGTCGGCGGCTGGGCATCATTGGCCCTGGGTCGTGGGGACGACCCTATAGTCGTCGGACAAGTCGGCGGCGGGCCAACATAGTCCCGGGGTCGTGGGGACGACCCTATAGTCGTCGGACATGTCGGCGGCTGGGCATCATTGGCCCTGGGTCGTGGGGACGACCCTATAGTCGTCGGACAAGTCGGCGGCGGGCCAACATAGTCCCGGGGTCGTGGGGACGACCCTATAGTCGTCGGACAAGTCGGCGGCGGGCCAACCTAGTCCCGGGATCGTGGGGCGGCCCTATAGTCGTCGGACATGTCGGTGGCGGGACAATCTTGTCCCGGGGTCGTGGGGACGTCCCTATAGTCGTCGGACATGACGGTGGCGGGGCAATCTAGTCCGGGGATCGTGGGGGCGATCCTGTAGTCGTCGAACATGTCGGCGGCTGGCCAACCTAGTCCCGGGGTGGTAGGGACGACCCTAAAGTCGTCGGACAAGTCGGCGGCGGGCCAACCTAGTCCCGGGGACGTGGGGACGACCCTGTAGTCGTCGGACATGACGGTGGTGGGCCAATCTAGTCCCGGGGTCGTGGGGACGACCCTATTGTCGTCGGACATGTCGGCGGCGGGTCATCTTAGTCCCTGGGTCGTGGGGACGACCCTATAGTCGTCGGACAAGTCGGCGGCGGGCCAACCCAGTCCCGGGGTCGTGGGGACGACCCTATAGTCGTCGGACAAGTCGGCGGCGGGCCCACCAAGTCCCGGGGTCGTGGGGACGACCCTGTAGTCGTCGGACATGACGGTGGTGGGCCAATCTAGTCCCGGGGTCGTGGGGACGACCCTATTGTCGTCGGACATGTCGGCGGCTGGCCAACCTAGTCGCGGGATCGTGGGGACGACCCTATAGTCGTCGGACATTTCGGCGGCGGGCCAACGTATGCCTAGGGTCTTAGGCACGAACCTATATTCGTCGGACATGACGGTGGCGGGCCAATCTAGTCCCGGGGTCGTTGGGACGACCCTATAGTCGTCGGACTAGTTGGCAGCGGGCCAACCTAGTCCCGGGGTCGTGGGGACGACTCTATAGTCGTCGGACAAGTCGGCGGCGGGTCATCCTAGTCCCTGGGTCGTGGGGACGACCCTATTGTCGTCGGACAAGTCGGCGGCGGGCCAACCTAGTCCCGGGGTCGTGGGGACGATCCTATAGTCGTCGGACATGATGGTGGCGGGCCAACCTAGTCCCGGGGTCGTGGGGCGACCCTATAGTCGTCGGACATGTCGGTGGCGGGCCAATATAGTCCCGGGGTCGTGGGGACGACCCTATAGTCGTCGGACATGTCGGCGGCTGGGCAACATTGGCCCGTGGTCGTGGGGACGTCCCTATAGTCGCCGGACAAGTCGGCGGCGGGCCAACCTAGTCCCTGGGTCGTGGAGACGACCCTATAGTCGTCGGACATGTCGGCGGCTTGCCAACCTAGTCCCGGGGTGTTAGGGACGACCCTATAGTCGTCGGACAAGTCGGCGGCTTGCCAACCTAGTCCCGGGGTGGTAGGGACGACCCTATAGTCGTCGGACAAGTCGGTGGCGGGCCAACCTAGTCCCGGGGTCGTGGGGACGACCCAATAGTCGTCGGACAAATCGGCGGCGGGCCAACCTAATCCCGGTGTCGTGGGGACGACCCTATAGTCGTCGGACAAGTCGGCGGCGGGCCAACCTAGTCCCGGGGTCGTGGGCACGACCCTATAGTCGTCGGACAAGTCGGCGGCGGGCCAACATAGTCCCGGGGTCGTGGGGACGACCCTATAGTCGTCGGACATGACGGTGGCGGGCCAATCAAGTCCCGGGGTCGTGGGTACGACCCTATACTCGTCGGACATGACGGTGGCGGGACACTCTAGTCCCGGGGTCGTGGGGACGACCCTATAGTCGTCGGACATGTCGGCGGCTGGGCAACATTGGCCCGTGGTCGTGGGGACGTCCCTATAGTCGCCGGACAAGTCGGCGGCGGGCCAACCTAGTCCCGGGGTCGTGGGGCGACCCTATAGTCGTCGGACATGACGGTGGCGGGCCAATCTAGTCCCGGGGTCGTGGGGACGAGCCTATAGTCGTCGGACATGTCGGCGGCTGACCAACTTTGGCCCGGGGTCGTGGAGACGACCCTATAGTCGTCGGACAAGTCGGCGGCGGGCCAACCCAGACCTGGGGTCGTGGGGACGACCCTATAGTCTTCGGACATGCCGGCGGCTGGGCAACTTTGGCCCGGGGTCGTGGGGCGACCCTATAGTCGTCGGACATGTCGGTGGCGGGCCAATCTAGTCCCGGGGTCGTGGGGACGACCCTATAGTCGTCGGACATGTCGGCGGCTGGGCAACATTGGCCCGTGGTCGTGGGGACGTCCCTATAGTCGCCGGACAAGTCGGCGGCGGGCCAACCTAGTCCCGGGGTCGTGGAGACGACCCTATAGTCGTCGGACAGGTCGGCGGCTTGCCAACCTAGTCCCGGGGTGTTAGGGACGACCCTATAGTCGTCGGACAAGTCGGCGGCTTGCCAACCTAGTCCCGGGGTGGTAGGGACGACCCTATAGTCGTCGGACAAGTCGGTGGCGGGCCAACCTAGTCCCGGGGTCGTGGGGACGACCCAATAGACGTCGGACAAATCGGCGGCGGGCCAACCTAATCCCGGTGTCGTGGGGACGACCCTATAGTCGTCGGACATGACGGTGGCGGGCCAATCTATTCCCGGGGTCGTGGGGACGACCCTATAGTCGTCGGACATGTCGGCGGCTGGCCAACCTAGTTCCGGGGTGGGAGGGACGACCCTATAGTCGTCGGACAAGTCGGCGGCGGGCCAACCTAGTCCCGGGGTCGTGGGCACGACCCTATAGTCGTCGGACAAGTCGGCGGCGGGCCAATCAAGTCCCGGGGTCGTGGGGACGACCCTATAGTCGTCGGACAAGACGGTGGAGGGCCAATCTAGTCCCGGGGTCGTGGGGACGACCCTATAGTCGTCGGACATGTCGGCGGCTGGGCAACTTTGGCCCGTGGTCGTGGGGACGTCCCTATAGTCGTCGGACTAGTCGGCGGCGGGCCAACCTAGTCCCGGGGTCGTGGGGACGACTCTATAGTCGTTGGCCAAGTCGGCGGCGGGTCATCCTAGTCCCTGGGTCGTGGGGACGACCCTATAGTCGTCGGACAAGTCGGCGGCGGGCCAACCCAGTCCCGTGGTCGTGGGGACGAACCTATATTCGTCGGACATGACGGTGGCGGGTCAATCTAGTCCCGGGGTCGTTGGGACGACCCTATAGTCGTCGGACAAGTCGGCGGCGGGCCAACCTAGTCCCGGCGTCGTGGGGACGACCCTATATTCGTCCGACGAGTTGGCGGCGGGCCAACCTAGTCCCGGGGTCGTGGGGACGACCGTATAGTCGTCGGACATGTCGGCGGCTGGCCAACCTAGTCCCGGGGTCGTGGGGACGACCCTATAGTCGTCGGACAAGTCGGCGGCGGGCCAACCTAGTCCCGGGGTCGTGGGGACGACCGTATAGTCGTCGGACATGTCGGCAGCTGGCCAACCTAGTCCCGGGGTCGTGGGGACGACCCTATAGTCGTCGGACAAGTCGGCGGCGGGCCAACCTAGTCCCGGGGTCGTGGGGACGACCCTATAGTCGTCGGACATGACGGTGCCGGGGGAATCTAGCCCCGGGGTCGTGGGGACGACCCTATAGTCTTCGGACATGTCGGCGGCTGGGCAACATTGGCCCGCGGTCGTTGGGACCACCCTATAGTCGTCGGACAAGTCGGCGGCGGGCCAATCAAGTCCCGGGGTCGTGGGGACGACCCTATAGTCGTCGGACAAGACGGTGGAGGGCCAATCTAGTCCCGGGGTCGTGGGGACGACCCTATAGTCGTCGGACATGTCGGCGGCTGGGCAACTTTGGCCCGTGGTCGTGGGGACGTCCCTATAGTCGTCGGACTAGTCGGCGGCGGGCCAACCTAGTCCCGGGGTCGTGGGGACGACTCTATATTCGTTGGCCAAGTCGGCGGCGGGTCATCCTAGTCCCTGGGTCGTGGGGACAACCCTATAGTCGTCGGACAAGTCGGCGGCGGGCCAACCCAGTCCCGTGGTCGTGGGGACGAACCTATATTCGTCGGACATGACGGTGGCGGGTCAATCTAGTCCCGGGGTCGTTGGGACGACCCTATAGTCGTCGGACAAGTCGGCGGCGGGCCAACCTAGTCCCGGGGTCGTGGAGACGACCCTATAGTCGTCGGACATGTCGGCGGCTGGGCAACTTTGGCCCGTGGTCGTGGGGACGTCCCTATAGTCGTCGGACAAGTCGGCGGCGGGCCAACCTAGTCCCGGGGTCGTGGAGACGACCCTATAGTCGTCGGACATGTCGGCGGCTGACCAACTTAGGCCCGTGGTCGTGGGGACGACCCTATAGTCGTCGGACATGACGGTGGCGGGCCAATCTAGCCCCGGGGTCGTGGGGTCGACCCTATAGTCGTCGGACATGTCGGCGGCTGGCCAACCTAGTTCCGGGGTGGGAGGGACGACCCAATAGGCGTCGGACAAGTCGGTGGCGGGCCAATCTAGTCCCGGGGTCGTGGGTTCGACCCTATACTCGTCGGACATGACGGTGGCGGACCACTCTAGTCCCGGGGTTGTGGGGACGACCCCATAGTCGTCGAACATGTCGGCGGCTGGCCAATCTAGTCCCGGGGTCCTGGGGACGACCCTATAGTCGTCGGACAAGTCGGCGGCGGGCCAACCTAGTCCCGGGGTCGTGGGGACGACCCTATAGTCGTCGGACAAGTCGGCGGCGGGCCAACATAGTCCCGGGGTCGTGGGGACGACCCTATAGTCGTCGGACAAGTCGGCGGCGGGCCAACCTAGTCCCGGGGTCGTGGGGCGACCCTATAGTCGTCGGACATGTTGGTGGCGGGCCAATCTAGTCCCGGGGTCGTGGGGACGACCCTATAGTCGTCGGACATGTCGGCGGCTGGGCATCATTGGCCCTGGGTCGTGGGGACGACCCTATAGTCGTCGGACAAGTCGGCGGCGGGCCAACCTAGTCCCTAGGTCGTGGGGACGACCCTATAGTCGTCGGAAATGATGGTGGGGGGCCAATCTAGTCCCGGGGTCGTGGGGACGACCCTATGGGCGTCGGACATGTCGGCGGCTGGGCAACATTGGCCCGTGGTCGTGGGGACGTCCCTATAGTCGCCGGACAAGTCGGCGGCGGGCCAACCTAGTCCCGGGGTCGTGGAGACGACCCTGTAGTCGTCGGACATGTCGGCGGCTTGCCAACCTAGTCCCGGGGTGGTAGGGACGACCCTATAGTCGTCGGACAAGTCGGCGGCGGGCCAACCTAGTCCCGGGGTCGTGGGCACGTCCCTATAGTCGTCGGACAAGCCGGCGGCGCGCCAACCTAGTCCCGGGGTCGTGGAGACGACCCTATAGTCGTCGGGCATGTCGGCGGCGGGCCAACATAGTCCCGGGGTCGTGGGGACGACCCTATAGTCGTCGGACAAGTCGGCGGCGGGCCAACCTAGTCCCGGGGTCGTGGGGCGACCCCATAGTCGTCGAACATGTCGGCGGCTGGCCAATCTAGTCCCGGGGTCCTGGGGACGACCCTGTAGTCGTCGGACAAGTCGGCGGCGGGCCAACCTAGTCCCGGGGTCGTGGGGACGACCCTATAGTCGTCGGACAAGTCGGCGGCGGGCGAACATAGTCCCGGGGTCGTGGGGACGACCCTATAGTCGTCGGACATGTCGGCGGCTGGGCATCATTGGCCCTGGGTCGTGGGGACGACCCTATAGTCGTCGGACAAGTCGGCGGCGGGCCAACATAGTCCCGGGGTCGTGGGGACGACCCTATAGTCGTCGGACAAGTCGGCGGCGGGCCAACCTAGTCCCGGGATCGTGGGGCGGCCCTATAGTCGTCGGACATGTCGGTGGCGGGACAATCTTGTCCCGGGGTCGTGGGGACGTCCCTATAGTCGTCGGACATGACGGTGGCGGGGCAATCTAGTCCGGGGATCGTGGGGACGATCCTGTAGTCGTCGAACATGTCGGCGGCTGGCCAACCTAGTCCCGGGGTGGTAGGGACGACCCTAATGTCGTCGGACAAGTCGGCGGCGGGCCAACCTAGTCCCGGGGACGTGGTGACGACCCTGTAGTCGTCGGACATGACGGTGGTGGGCCAATCTAGTCCCGGGGTCGTGGGGACGACCCTATTGTCGTCGGACATGTCGGCGGCGGGTCATCTTAGTCCCTGGGTCGTGGGGACGACCCTATAGTCGTCGGACAAGTCGGCGGCGGGCCAACCCAGTCCCGGGGTCGTGGGGACGACCCTATAGTCGTCGGACAAGTCGGCGGCGGGCCAACCTAGTCCCGGGGTCGTGGGGACGACCCTGTAGTCGTCGGACATGACGGTGGTGGGCCAATCTAGTCCCGGGGTCGTGGGGACGACCCTATTGTCGTCGGACATGTCGGCGGCTGGCCAACCTAGTCGCGGGATCGTGGGGACGACCCTATAGTCGTCGGACATTTCGGCGGCGGGCCAACGTATGCCTAGGGTCTTAGGCACGAACCTATATTCGTCGGACATGACGGTGGCGGGCCAATCTAGTCCCGGGGTCGTTGGGACGACCCTATAGTCGTCGGACTAGTTGCAGCGGGCCAACCTAGTCCCGGGGTCGTGGGGACGACTCTATAGTCGTCGGACAAGTCGGCGGCGGGTCATCCTAGTCCCTGGGTCGTGGGGACGACCCTATTGTCGTCGGACAAGTCGGCGGCGGGCCAACCTAGTCCCGGGGTCGTGGGGACGATCCTATAGTCGTCGGACATGATGGTGGCGGGCCAACCTAGTCCCGGGGTCGTGGGGCGACCCTATAGTCGTCGGACATGTCGGTGGCGGGCCAATCTAGTCCCGGGGTCGTGGGGACGACCCTATAGTCGTCGGACATGTCGGTGGCTGGGCAACATTGGCCCGTGGTCGTGGGGACGTCCCTATAGTCGCCGGACAAGTCGGCGGCGGGCCAACCTAGTCCCTGGGTCGTGGAGACGACCCTATAGTCGTCGGACATGTCGGCGGCTTGCCAACCTAGTCCCGGGGTGTTAGGGACGACCCTATAGTCGTCGGACAAGTCGGCGGCTTGCCAACCTAGTCCCGGGGTGGTAGGGACGACCCTATAGTCGTCGGACAAGTCGGTGGCGGGCCAACCTAGTCCCGGGGTCGTGGGGACGACCCAATAGTCGTCGGACAAATCGGCGGCGGGCCAACCTAATCCCGGTGTCGTGGGGACGACCCTATAGTCGTCGGACATGACGGTGGCGGGCCAATCTATTCCCGGGGTCGTGGGGACGACCCTATAGTCGTCGGACATGTCGGCGGCTGGCCAACCTAGTTCCGGGGTGGGAGGGACGACCCTATAGTCGTCGGACAAGTCGGCGGCGGGCCAACCTAGTCCCGGGGTCGTGGGCACGACCCTATAGTCGTCGGACAAGTCGGCGGCGGGCCAACATAGTCCCGGGGTCGTGGGGACGACCCTATAGTCGTCGGACAAGTCGGCGGCGGGCCAACCTAGTCCCGGGGTCGTGGGGTGACCCTATAGTCGTCGGACATGACGGTGGCGGGCCAATCTAGTCCCGGGGTCGTGGGGACGAGCCTATAGTCGTCGGACATGTCGGCGGCTGACCAACTTTGGCCCGGGGTCGTGGGGACGTCCCTATAGTCGCCGGACAAGTCGGCGGCGGGCCAACCTAGTCCCGGGGTCGTGGGGCGACCCTATAGTCGTCGGACATGACGGTGGCCGGCCAATCTAGTCCCGGGGTCGTGGGGACGAGCCTATAGTCGTCGGACATGTCGGCGGCGGGCCAACCTAGTCCCGGGGTCGTGGGGCGACCCTATAGTCGTCGGACATGTCGGCGGCTTGCCAACCTAGTCCCGGGGTGTTAGGGACGACCCTATAGTCGTCGGACAAGTCGGCGGCTTGCCAACCTAGTCCCGGGGTGGTAGGGACGACCCTATAGTCGTCGGACATGTCGGCGGCTGACCAACTTTGGCCCGGGGTCGTGGAGACGACCCTATAGTCGTCGGACAAGTCGGCGGCGGGCCAACCCAGACCTGGGGTCGTGGGGACGACCCTATAGTCGTCGGACAAGTCGGTGGCGGGCCAACCTAGTCCCGGGGTCGTGGGGACGACCCAATAGTCGTCGGACAAATCGGCGGCGGGCCAACCTAATCCCGGTGTCGTGGGGACGACCCTATAGTCGTCGGACATGTCGGCGGCTGGGCAACATTGGCCCGTGGTCGTGGGCACGTCCCTATAGTCGCCGGACAAGTCGGCGGCGGGCCAACCTAGTCCCGGGGTCGTGGAGACGACCCTATAGTCGTCGGACATGTCGGCGGCTTGCCAACCTAGTCCCGGGGTGTTAGGGACGACCCTATAGTCGTCGGACAAGTCGGCGGCTTGCCAACCTAGTCCCGGGGTCGTGGAGACGACCCTATAGTCGTCGGGCATGTCGGCGGCGGGCCAACATAGTCCCGGGGTCGTGGGGACGACCCTATAGTCGTCGGACAAGTCGGCGGCGGGCCAACCTAGTCCCGGGGTCGTGGGGCGACCCCATAGTCGTCGAACATGTCGGCGGCTGGCCAATCTAGTCCCGGGGTCCTGGGGACGACCCTGTAGTCGTCGGACAAGTCGGCGGCGGGCCAACCTAGTCCCGGGGTCGTGGGGACGACCCTATAGTCGTCGGACAAGTCGGCGGCGGGCGAACATAGTCCCGGGGTCGTGGGGACGACCCTATAGTCGTCGGACATGTCGGCGGCTGGGCATCATTGGCCCTGGGTCGTGGGGACGACCCTATAGTCGTCGGACAAGTCGGCGGCGGGCCAACATAGTCCCGGGGTCGTGGGGACGACCCTATAGTCGTCGGACAAGTCGGCGGCGGGCCAACCTAGTCCCGGGATCGTGGGGCGGCCCTATAGTCGTCGGACATGTCGGTGGCGGGACAATCTTGTCCCGGGGTCGTGGGGACGTCCCTATAGTCGTCGGACATGACGGTGGCGGGGCAATCTAGTCCGGGGATCGTGGGGACGATCCTGTAGTCGTCGAACATGTCGGCGGCTGGCCAACCTAGTCCCGGGGTGGTAGGGACGACCCTAATGTCGTCGGACAAGTCGGCGGCGGGCCAACCTAGTCCCGGGGACGTGGTGACGACCCTGTAGTCGTCGGACATGACGGTGGTGGGCCAATCTAGTCCCGGGGTCGTGGGGACGACCCTATTGTCGTCGGACATGTCGGCGGCGGGTCATCTTAGTCCCTGGGTCGTGGGGACGACCCTATAGTCGTCGGACAAGTCGGCGGCGGGCCAACCCAGTCCCGGGGTCGTGGGGACGACCCTATAGTCGTCGGACAAGTCGGCGGCGGGCCAACCTAGTCCCGGGGTCGTGGGGACGACCCTGTAGTCGTCGGACATGACGGTGGTGGGCCAATCTAGTCCCGGGGTCGTGGGGACGACCCTATTGTCGTCGGACATGTCGGCGGCTGGCCAACCTAGTCGCGGGATCGTGGGGACGACCCTATAGTCGTCGGACATTTCGGCGGCGGGCCAACGTATGCCTAGGGTCTTAGGCACGAACCTATATTCGTCGGACATGACGGTGGCGGGCCAATCTAGTCCCGGGGTCGTTGGGACGACCCTATAGTCGTCGGACTAGTTGCAGCGGGCCAACCTAGTCCCGGGGTCGTGGGGACGACTCTATAGTCGTCGGACAAGTCGGCGGCGGGTCATCCTAGTCCCTGGGTCGTGGGGACGACCCTATTGTCGTCGGACAAGTCGGCGGCGGGCCAACCTAGTCCCGGGGTCGTGGGGACGATCCTATAGTCGTCGGACATGATGGTGGCGGGCCAACCTAGTCCCGGGGTCGTGGGGCGACCCTATAGTCGTCGGACATGTCGGTGGCGGGCCAATCTAGTCCCGGGGTCGTGGGGACGACCCTATAGTCGTCGGACATGTCGGTGGCTGGGCAACATTGGCCCGTGGTCGTGGGGACGTCCCTATAGTCGCCGGACAAGTCGGCGGCGGGCCAACCTAGTCCCTGGGTCGTGGAGACGACCCTATAGTCGTCGGACATGTCGGCGGCTTGCCAACCTAGTCCCGGGGTGTTAGGGACGACCCTATAGTCGTCGGACAAGTCGGCGGCTTGCCAACCTAGTCCCGGGGTGGTAGGGACGACCCTATAGTCGTCGGACAAGTCGGTGGCGGGCCAACCTAGTCCCGGGGTCGTGGGGACGACCCAATAGTCGTCGGACAAATCGGCGGCGGGCCAACCTAATCCCGGTGTCGTGGGGACGACCCTATAGTCGTCGGACATGACGGTGGCGGGCCAATCTATTCCCGGGGTCGTGGGGACGACCCTATAGTCGTCGGACATGTCGGCGGCTGGCCAACCTAGTTCCGGGGTGGGAGGGACGACCCTATAGTCGTCGGACAAGTCGGCGGCGGGCCAACCTAGTCCCGGGGTCGTGGGCACGACCCTATAGTCGTCGGACAAGTCGGCGGCGGGCCAACATAGTCCCGGGGTCGTGGGGACGACCCTATAGTCGTCGGACAAGTCGGCGGCGGGCCAACCTAGTCCCGGGGTCGTGGGGTGACCCTATAGTCGTCGGACATGACGGTGGCGGGCCAATCTAGTCCCGGGGTCGTGGGGACGAGCCTATAGTCGTCGGACATGTCGGCGGCTGACCAACTTTGGCCCGGGGTCGTGGAGACGACCCTATAGTCGTCGGACAAGTCGGCGGCGGGCCAACCCAGACCTGGGGTCGTGGGGACGACCCTATAGTCGTCGGACATGACGGTGGCGGGCCAATCAAGTCCCGGGGTCGTGGGTACGACCCTATACTCGTCGGACATGACGGTGGCGGGACACTCTAGTCCCGGGGTCGTGGGGACGACCCTATAGTCGTCGGACATGTCGGCGGCTGGGCAACATTGGCCCGTGGTCGTGGGTACGTCCCTATAGTCGCCGGACAAGTCGGCGGCGGGCCAACCTAGTCCCGGGGTCGTGGGGCGACCCTATAGTCGTCGGACATGACGGTGGCCGGCCAATCTAGTCCCGGGGTCGTGGGGACGAGCCTATAGTCGTCGGACATGTCGGCGGCGGGCCAACCTAGTCCCGGGGTCGTGGGGCGACCCTATAGTCGTCGGACATGTCGGCGGCTTGCCAACCTAGTCCCGGGGTGTTAGGGACGACCCTATAGTCGTCGGACAAGTCGGCGGCTTGCCAACCTAGTCCCGGGGTGGTAGGGACGACCCTATAGTCGTCGGACATGTCGGCGGCTGACCAACTTTGGCCCGGGGTCGTGGAGACGACCCTATAGTCGTCGGACAAGTCGGCGGCGGGCCAACCCAGACCTGGGGTCGTGGGGACGACCCTATAGTCGTCGGACAAGTCGGTGGCGGGCCAACCTAGTCCCGGGGTCGTGGGGACGACCCAATAGTCGTCGGACAAATCGGCGGCGGGCCAACCTAATCCCGGTGTCGTGGGGACGACCCTATAGTCGTCGGACATGTCGGCGGCTGGGCAACATTGGCCCGTGGTCGTGGGGACGTCCCTATAGTCGCCGGACAAGTCGGCGGCGGGCCAACCTAGTCCCGGGGTCGTGGAGACGACCCTATAGTCGTCGGACATGTCGGCGGCTTGCCAACCTAGTCCCGGGGTGTTAGGGACGACCCTATAGTCGTCGGACAAGTCGGCGGCTTGCCAACCTAGTCCCGGGGTGGTAGGGACGACCCTATAGTCGTCGGACAAGTCGGTGGCGGGCCAACCTAGTCCCGGGGTCGTGGGGACGACCCAATAGTCGTCGGACAAATCGGCGGCGGGCCAACCTAATCCCGGTGTCGTGGGGACGACCCTATAGTCGTCGGACATGACGGTGGCGGGCCAATCTATTCCCGGGGTCGTGGGGACGACCCTATAGTCGTCGGACAAGTCGGCGGCGGGCCAACCTAGTCCCGGGGTCGTGGGGCGACCCTATAGTCGTCGGACATGACGGTGGCGGGCCAATCTAGTCCCGGGGTCGTGGGGACGAGCCTATAGTCGTCGGACATGTCGGCGGCTGACCAACTTTGGCCCGGGGTCGTGGAGACGACCCTATAGTCGTCGGACAAGTCGGCGGCGGGCCAACCCAGACCTGGGGTCGTGTGTACGACCCTATACTCGTCGGACATGACGGTGGCGGGCCACTCTAGTCCCGGGGTCGTGGGGACGACCCTATAGTCGTCGGACATGTCGGCGGCTGGGCAACATTGGCCCGTGGTCGTGGGGACGTCCCTATAGTCGCCGGACAAGTCGGCGGCGGGCCAACCTAGTCCCGGGGTCGTGGGGCGACCCTATAGTCGTCGGACATGACGGTGGCGGGCCAATCTAGTCCCGGGGTCGTGGGGACGAGCCTATAGTCGTCGGACATGTCGGCGGCTGACCAACTTTGGCCCGGGGTCGTGGAGACGACCCTATAGTCGTCGGACAAGTCGGCGGCGGGCCAACCCAGACCTGGGGTCGTGGGGACGACCCTATAGTCGTCGGACATGATGGTGGCGGGCCAATCTATTCCCGGGGTCGTGGGGACGACCCTATAGTCGTCGGACATGTCGGCGGCTGGCCAACCTAGTTCCGGGGTGGGAGGGACGACCCTATAGTCGTCGGCCAAGTCGGCGGCGGGTCAACCTAGTCCCGGGGTCGTGGGGGCGACCCTATAGTCGTCGGACATGTCGGCGGCGGGCCAACATAGTCCCGGGGTCGTGGGGACGACCCTATAGTCTTCGGACATGCCGGCGGCTGGGCAACTTTGGCCCGGGGTCGTGAGGACGACCCTATAGTCGTCGGACATGACGGTGGCGGGCCAATCTAGTCCCGGGATCGTGGGGACGACCCTATACTCGTCGGACATGACGGTGGTGGGCCAATCTAGTCCCGGGGTCCTGGGGACGACCCTGTAGTCGTCGGACAAGTCGGCGGCGGGCCAACCTAGTCCCGGGGTCGTGGGGACGACCCTATAGTCGTCGGACAAGTCGGCGGCGGGCCAACATAGTCCCGGGGTCGTGGGGACGACCCTATAGTCGTCGGACATGTCGGCGACTGGGCATCATTGGCCCTGGGTCGTGGGGACGACCCTATAGTCGTCGGACAAGTCGGCGGCGGGCCAACATAGTCCCGGGGTCGTGGGGACGACCCTATAGTCGTCGGACAAGTCGGCGGCGGGCCAACCTAGTCCCGGGATCGTGGGGCGGCCCTATAGTCGTCGGACATGTCGGTGGCGGGACAATCTTGTCCCGGGGTCGTGGGGACGTCCCTATAGTCGTCGGACATGACGGTGGCGGGGCAATCTAGTCCGGGGATCGTGGGGACGATCCTGTAGTCGTCGAACATGTCGGCGGCTGGCCAACCTAGTCCCGGGGTGGTAGGGACGACCCTATAGACGTCGGACAAGTCGGCGGCTGGCCAACCTAGTCCCGGGGACGTGGGGACGACCCTGTAGTCGTCGGACATGACGGTCGTGGGCCAATCTAGTCCCGGGGTCGTGGGGACGACCCTATTGTCGTCGGACATGTCGGCGGCGGGTCATCTTAGTCCCTGGGTCGTGGGGACGACCCTATAGTCGTCGGACAAGTCGGCGGCGGGCCAACCCAGTCCCGGGGTCGCGGGGACGACCCTATAGTCGTCGGACAAGTCGGCGGCGGGCCAACCTAGTCCCGGGGTCGTGGGGACGACCCTGTAGTCGTCGGACATGACGGTGGTGGGCCAATCTAGTCCCGGGGTCGTGGGGACGACCCTATAGTCGTCGGACATGTCGGCGGCTGGGCATCGTTGGCCCTCGGTCGTGGGGACGACCCTATAGTCGTCGGACAAGTCGGCGGCGGGCCAACCTAGTCCCTAGGTCGCGGGGACGACCCTATAGTCGTCGGAAATGATGGTGGCGGGCCAATCTAGTCCCGGGGTCGTGGGGACGACCCTATAGGCGTCGGACATGTCGGCGGCTGGGCAACATTGGCCCGTGGTCGTGGGGACGTCCCTATAGTCGCCGGACAAGTCGGCGGCGGGCCAACCTAGTCCCGGGGTCGTGGAGACGACCCTGTAGTCGTCGGACATGTCGGCGGCTGGCCAACCTAGTACCGGGTGGTAGGGACGACCCTATAGTCGTCGGACAAGTCGGCGGCGGGCCAACCTAGTCCCGGGGACGTGGGGACGACCCTGTAGTCGTCGGACATGACGGTGGTGGGCCAATCTAGGCCCGGGGTCGTGGGGACGACCCTATTGTCGTCGGACATGTCGGCGGCGGGTCATCTTAGTCCCTGGGTCGTGGGGACGACCCTATAGTCGTCGGACAAGTCGGCGGCGGGCCAACCCAGTCCCGGGGTCGTGGGGACGACCCTATAGTCGTCGGACAAGTCGGCGGCGGGCCAACCTAGTCCCGGGGACGTGGGGACGACCCTGTAGTCGTCGGACATGACGGTGGTGGGCCAACCTAGTCCCGGGGTCGTGGGGACGATCCTATAGTCGTCGGACATGATGGTGGCGGGCCAACCTAGTCCCGGGGTCGTGGGGCGACCCTATAGTCGTCGGACATGTCGGTGGCGGGCCAATCTAGTCCCGGGGTCGGGGGGACGACCCTATAGTCGTCGGACATGTCGGCGGCTGGCCAACCTAGTTCCGGGGTGGGAGGGACGACCCTATAGTCGTCGGCCAAGTCGGCGGCAGGTCAACCTAGTCCCGGGGTCGTGGGGACGACCCTATAGTCGTCGGACAAGTCGGCGGCGGGCCAACATAGTCCCGGGGTCGTGGGGACGACCCTATAGTCGTCGGACATGTCGGCGGCGGGCCACCCAAGTCCCGGGGCCGTGGGGACGACCCTATAGCCGTCGGACATGATGGTGGGAGGCCAATCTAGTCCCGGGGTCGTGGGGACGGCCCTATAGTCGTCGGACATGTCGGCGGCGGGCCAACCTAGTCCCGGGGTCGTGGGGACGTCCCTATAGTCATCGGACAAGTCGGCGGCGGGCCAACATAGTCCCGGGGTCGTGGGGACGACCCTATAGTCGTCGGGCAAGTCGGCGGCGGGTCATCCTAGTCCCTGGGTCGTGGGGACGACCCTATAGTCGTCGGACAAGTCGGCGGCGGGCCAACCCAGTCCCGGGGTCGTGGGGACGACCCTATAGTCGTCGGACATGTCGGCGGCTGGGCAACTTTGGCCCGTGGTCGTGGGGACGACCCTATAGTCGTCGGACAACTCGGCGGCGGGCCAACCTAGTCCCGGGGTCGTGGAGACGACCCTATAGTCGTCGGACATGACGGTGGTGGGGCAATCTACTCCTGGGGTCGTGGGGACGACCCCATAGTCGTCGGACAAGTCGGCGGCGGGCCAACCTAGTCCCGGGGTCGTGGGGACGACCCTATAGTCGTCGGACATGATGGAGGCGGGCCAACCTAGTCCCGGGGTCGTGGGGACGACCCTATAGTCGTCGGACATGTCGGCGGCTGACCAACTTTGGCCCGGGGTCGTGGAGACGACCCTATAGTCGTCGGACATGTCGGCGGCTGGGCAACTTTGGCCCGTGGTCGTGGGGACGACCCTATAGTCGTCGGACAACTCGGCGGCGGGCCAACCTAGTCCCGGGGTCGTGGAGACGACCCTATAGTCGTCGGACATGACGGTGGTGGGGCAATCTACTCCTGGGGTCGTGGGGACGACCCCATAGTCGTCGGACAAGTCGGCGGCGGGCCAACCTAGTCCCGGGGTCGTGGGGACGACCCTATAGTCGTCGGACATGATGGTGGCGGGCCAACCTAGTCCCGGGGTCGTGGGGACGACCCTATAGTCGTCGGACATGTCGGCGGCTGGCCAACCTAGTCCCGGGGTCGTGGGGACGAACCTATAATCGTCGGACAAGTCGGCGGCGGGCCACCCTAGTCCCGGGGTCCTGGGGACGACCCTATAGCCGTCGGACATGATGGTGGGGTGCCAATCTAGTCCCGGGGTCGTGGGGACGACCCTATAGTCGTTGGACATGTTGGCGGGTGGGCAACTTTGGCCCGTGGTCGCGGGGACGACCCTATAGTCGTCGGACATGTCGGCGGCTGGCCAACTTTGGCCCGTGATCGTGGGGACAACCCTATAGACCTCCGACATGATGGTGGCGGGCCAATCTAGTCCCGGGGTCGTGGGGACGACCCTATAGTCGTCTGACATGACGGTGGCGGGCCAATCTAGCCCCGGGGTCGTGGGGTCGACCCTATAGTCGTCGGACATGTCGGCGGCTGGCCAACCTAGTTCCGGGGTGGGAGGGACGACCCAATTGGCGTCGGACAAGTCGGTGGCGGGCCAATCTAGTCCCGGGGTCGTGGGTACGACCCTATACTCGTCGGACATGACGGTGGCGGACCACTCTAGTCCCGGGGTTGTGGGGACGACCCCATAGTCGTCGAACATGTCGGCGGCTGGCCAATCTAGTCCCGGGGTCCTGGGGACGACCCTATAGTCGTCGGACAAGTCGGCGGCGGGCCAACCTAGTCCCGGGGTCGTGGGGACGACCCTATAGTCGTCGGACAAGTCGGCGGCGGGCCAACATAGTCCCGGGGTCGTGGGGACGACCCTATAGTCGTCGGACAAGTCGGCGGCGGGCCAACCTAGTCCCGGGGTCGTGGGGCGACCCTATAGTCGTCGGACATGTTGGTGGCGGGCCAATCTAGTCCCGGGGTCGTGGGGACGAGCCTATAGTCGTCGGACATGTCGGCGGCTGACCAACTTTGGCCCGGGGTCGTGGAGACGACCCTATAGTCGTCGGACAAGTCGGCGGCGGGCCAACCCAGACCTGGGGTCGTGGGGACGACCCTATAGTCGTCGGACATGACGGTGGCGGGCCAATCAAGTCCCGGGGTCGTGGGTACGACCCTATACTCGTCGGACATGACGGTGGCGGGACACTCTAGTCCCGGGGTCGTGGGGACGACCCTATAGTCGTCGGACATGTCGGCGGCTGGGCAACATTGGCCCGTGGTCGTGGGGACGTCCCTATAGTCGCCGGACAAGTCGGCGGCGGGCCAACCTAGTCCCGGGGTCGTGGGGCGACCCTATAGTCGTCGGACATGACGGTGGCGGGCCAATCTAGTCCCGGGGTCGTGGGGACGAGCCTATAGTCGTCGGACATGTCGGCGGCTGACCAACTTTGGCCCGGGGTCGTGGAGACGACCCTATAGTCGTCGGACAAGTCGGCGGCGGGCCAACCCAGACCTGGGGTCGTGGGGACGACCCTATAGTCTTCGGACATGCCGGCGGCTGGGCAACTTTGGCCCGGGGTCGTGGGGCGACCCTATAGTCGTCGGACATGTCGGTGGCGGGCCAATCTAGTCCCGGGGTCGTGGGGACGACCCTATAGTCGTCGGACATGTCGGCGGCTGGGCAACATTGGCCCGTGGTCGTGGGGACGTCCCTATAGTCGCCGGACAAGTCGGCGGCGGGCCAACCTAGTCCCGGGGTCGTGGAGACGACCCTATAGTCGTCGGACATGTCGGCGGCTTGCCAACCTAGTCCCGGGGTGTTATGGACGACCCTATAGTCGTCGGACAAGTCGGCGGCTTGCCAACCTAGTCCCGGGGTGGTAGGGACGACCCTATAGTCGTCGGACAAGTCGGTGGCGGGCCAACCTAGTCCCGGGGTCGTGGGGACGACCCAATAGTCGTCGGACAAATCGGCGGCGGGCCAACCTAATCCCGGTGTCGTGGGGACGACCCTATAGTCGTCGGACATGACGGTGGCGGGCCAATCTATTCCCGGGGTCGTGGGGACGACCCTATAGTCGTCGGACAAGTCGGCGGCGGGCCAACCTAGTCCCGGGGTCGTGGGGCGACCCTATAGTCGTCGGACATGACGGTGGCGGGCCAATCTAGTCCCGGGGTCGTGGGGACGAGCCTATAGTCGTCGGACATGTCGGCGGCTGACCAACTTTGGCCCGGGGTCGTGGAGACGACCCTATAGTCGTCGGACAAGTCGGCGGCGGGCCAACCCAGACCTGGGGTCGTGTGTACGACCCTATACTCGTCGGACATGACGGTGGCGGGCCACTCTAGTCCCGGGGTCGTGGGGACGACCCTATAGTCGTCGGACATGTCGGCGGCTGGGCAACATTGGCCCGTGGTCGTGGGGACGTCCCTATAGTCGCCGGACAAGTCGGCGGCGGGCCAACCTAGTCCCGGGGTCGTGGGGCGACCCTATAGTCGTCGGACATGACGGTGGCGGGCCAATCTAGTCCCGGGGTCGTGGGGACGAGCCTATAGTCGTCGGACATGTCGGCGGCTGACCAACTTTGGCCCGGGGTCGTGGAGACGACCCTATAGTCGTCGGACAAGTCGGCGGCGGGCCAACCCAGACCTGGGGTCGTGGGGACGACCCTATAGTCGTCGGACATGATGGTGGCGGGCCAATCTATTCCCGGGGTCGTGGGGACGACCCTATAGTCGTCGGACATGTCGGCGGCTGGCCAACCTAGTTCCGGGGTGGGAGGGACGACCCTATAGTCGTCGGCCAAGTCGGCGGCGGGTCAACCTAGTCCCGGGGTCGTGGGGGCGACCCTATAGTCGTCGGACATGTCGGCGGCGGGCCAACATAGTCCCGGGGTCGTGGGGACGACCCTATAGTCTTCGGACATGCCGGCGGCTGGGCAACTTTGGCCCGGGGTCGTGAGGACGACCCTATAGTCGTCGGACATGACGGTGGCGGGCCAATCTAGTCCCGGGATCGTGGGGACGACCCTATACTCGTCGGACATGACGGTGGTGGGCCAATCTAGTCCCGGGGTCCTGGGGACGACCCTGTAGTCGTCGGACAAGTCGGCGGCGGGCCAACCTAGTCCCGGGGTCGTGGGGACGACCCTATAGTCGTCGGACAAGTCGGCGGCGGACCAACATAGTCCCGGGGTCGTGGGGACGACCCTATAGTCGTCGGACATGTCGGCGGCTGGGCATCATTGGCCCTGGGTCGTGGGGACGACCCTATAGTCGTCGGACAAGTCGGCGGCGGGCCAACATAGTCCCGGGGTCGTGGGGACGACCCTATAGTCGTCGGACAAGTCGGCGGCGGGCCAACCTAGTCCCGGGATCGTGGGGCGGCCCTATAGTCGTCGGACATGTCGGTGGCGGGACAATCTTGTCCCGGGGTCGTGGGGACGTCCCTATAGTCGTCGGACATGACGGTGGCGGGGCAATCTAGTCCGGGGATCGTGGGGACGATCCTGTAGTCGTCGAACATGTCGGCGGCTGGCCAACCTAGTCCCGGGGTGGTAGGGACGACCCTATAGACGTCGGACAAGTCGGCGGCTGGCCAACCTAGTCCCGGGGACGTGGGGACGACCCTGTAGTCGTCGGACATGACGGTCGTGGGCCAATCTAGTCCCGGGGTCGTGGGGACGACCCTATTGTCGTCGGACATGTCGGCGGCGGGTCATCTTAGTCCCTGGGTCGTGGGGACGACCCTATAGTCGTCGGACAAGTCGGCGGCGGGCCAACCCAGTCCCGGGGTCGTGGGGACGACCCTATAGTCGTCGGACAAGTCGGCGGCGGGCCAACCTAGTCCCGGGGTCGTGGGGACGACCCTGTAGTCGTCGGACATGACGGTGGTGGGCCAATCTAGTCCCGGGGTCGTGGGGACGACCCTATAGTCGTCGGACATGTCGGCGGCTGGGCATCGTTGGCCCTCGGTCGTGGGGACGACCCTATAGTCGTCGGACAAGTCGGCGGCGGGCCAACCTAGTCCCGGGGACGTGGGGACGACCCTATAGTCGTCGGACATGTCGGCGGCTGGGCATCGTTGGCCCTCGGTCGTGGGGACGACCCTATAGTCGTCGGACAAGTCGGCGGCGGGCCAACCTAGTCCCGGGGTCGTGGGGACGACCCTGTAGTCGTCGGACATGACGGTGGTGGGCCAATCTAGTCCCGGGGTCGTGGGGACGACCCTATAGTCGTCGGACATGTCGGCGGCTGGGCATCGTTGGCCCTCGGTCGCGGGGACGACCCTATAGTCGTCGGAAATGATGGTGGCGGCAAACCAATCCCGGGGTCGTGGGGACGACCCTATAGGCGTCGGACATGTCGGCGGCTGGGCAACATTGGCCCGTGGTCGTGGGGACGTCCCTATAGTCGCCGGACAAGTCGGCGGCGGGCCAACCTAGTCCCGGGGTCGTGGAGACGACCCTGTAGTCGTCGGACATGTCGGCGGCTGGCCAACCTAGTACCGGGTGGTAGGGACGACCCTATAGTCGTCGGACAAGTCGGCGGCGGGCCAACCTAGTCCCGGGGACGTGGGGACGACCCTGTAGTCGTCGGACATGACGGTGGTGGGCCAATCTAGGCCCGGGGTCGTGGGGACGACCCTATTGTCGTCGGACATGTCGGCGGCGGGTCATCTTAGTCCCTGGGTCGTGGGGACGACCCTATAGTCGTCGGGCAAGTCGGCGGCGGGCCAACCCAGTCCCGGGGTCGTGGGGACGACCCTATAGTCGTCGGACAAGTCGGCGGCGGGCCAACCTAGTCCCGGGGACGTGGGGACGACCCTGTAGTCGTCGGACATGACGGTGGTGGGCCAACCTAGTCCCGGGGTCGTGGGGACGATCCTATAGTCGTCGGACATGATGGTGGCGGGCCAACCTAGTCCCGGGGTCGTGGGGACGACCCTATAGTCGTCGGACATGTCGGCGGCGGGCCACCCAAGTCCCGGGGCCGTGGGGACGACCCTATAGCCGTCGGACATGATGGTGGGGGGCCAATCTAGTCCCGGGGTCGTGGGGACGGCCCTATAGTCGCCGGACAAGTCGGCGGCGGGCCAACCTAGTCCCGGGGTCGTGGAGACGACCCTGTAGTCGTCGGACATGTCGGCGGCTGGCCAACCTAGTACCGGGTGGTAGGGACGACCCTATAGTCGTCGGACAAGTCGGCGGCGGGCCAACCTAGTCCCGGGGACGTGGGGACGACCCTGTAGTCGTCGGACATGACGGTGGTGGGCCAATCTAGGCCCGGGGTCGTGGGGACGACCCTATTGTCGTCGGACATGTCGGCGGCGGGCCAACCTAGTCCCGGGGTCGTGGGGACGTCCCTATAGTCATCGGACAAGTCGGCGGCGGGCCAACATAGTCCCGGGGTCGTGGGGACGACCCTATAGTCGTCGGGCAAGTCGGCGGCGGGTCATCCTAGTCCCTGGGTCGTGGGGACGACCCTATAGTCGTCGGACAAGTCGGCGGCGGGCCAACCCAGTCCCGGGGTCGTGGGGACGACCCTATAGTCGTCGGACATGTCGGCGGCTGGGCAACTTTGGCCCGTGGTCGTGGGGACGACCCTATAGTCGTCGGACAACTCGGCGGCGGGCCAACCTAGTCCCGGGGTCGTGGAGACGACCCTATAGTCGTCGGACATGACGGTGGTGGGGCAATCTACTCCTGGGGTCGTGGGGACGACCCCATAGTCGTCGGACAAGTCGGCGGCGGGCCAACCTAGTCCCGGGGTCGTGGGGAAGACCCTATAGTCGTCGGACATGATGGAGGCGGGCCAACCTAGTCCCGGGGTCGTGGGGACGACCCTATAGTCGTCGGACATGTCGGCGGCTGACCAACTTTGGCCCGGGGTCGTGGAGACGACCCTATAGTCGTCGGACATGTCGGCGGCTGGGCAACTTTGGCCCGTGGTCGTGGGGACGACCCTATAGTCGTCGGACAACTCGGCGGCGGGCCAACCTAGTCCCGGGGTCGTGGAGACGACCCTATAGTCGTCGGACATGACGGTGGTGGGGCAATCGACTCCTGGGGTCGTGGGGACGACCCCATAGTCGTCGGACAAGTCGGCGGCGGGCCAACCTAGTCCCGGGGTCGTGGGGACGACCCTATAGTCGTCGGACATGATGGTGGCGGGCCAACCTAGTCCCGGGGTCGTGGGGACGACCCTATAGTCGTCGGACATGTCGGCGGCTGGCCAACCTAGTCCCGGGGTCGTGGGGACGAACCTATAATCGTCGGACAAGTCGGCGGCGGGCCACCCTAGTCCCGGGGTCCTGGGGACGACCCTATAGCCGTCGGACATGATGGTGGGGTGCCAATCTAGTCCCGGGGTCGTGGGGACGACCCTATAGTCGTTGGACATGTTGGCGGGTGGGCAACTTTGGCCCGTGGTCGCGGGGACGACCCTATAGTCGTCGGACATGTCGGCGGCTGGCCAACTTTGGCCCGTGATCGTGGGGACAACCCTATAGACCTCCGACATGATGGTGGCGGGCCAATCTAGTCCCGGGGTCGTGGGGACGACCCTATAGTCGTCTGACAAGTCGGCGGCGGGCCAAAATAATCCCGGGGTCGTGGGGACGACCCTATAGTCGTCGGACAAGTCGGCGGCGGGCCAACCTAGTCCCGGGGTCGTGGGGACGACCCTATAGTCGTCGGACATGTCCGCGGCTGGCCAACCTAGTCCCGGGGTCGTGGGGACGACCCTATAATCGTCGGACAAGTCGGCGGCGGGCCACCCTAGTCCCGGGGTCCTGGGGACGACCCTATAGCCGTCGGACATGATGGTGGGGGGCCAACCTAGTCCCGGGGTCGTGGAGACGACCCTATAGCCGTCGGACATGATGGTGGGGGGCCAATCTAGTCCCGGGGTCGTGGGGACGACCCTATAGTCGTTAGACATGTTGGCGGCTGGGCAACTTTGGCCCGTGGTCGTGGGGACGACCCTATAGTCCTCGGACATGTCGGCGGCTGGCCAACTTTGGCCCGTGGTCGTGGGGACAACCCTATAGACCTCCGACATGTCGGCGGCTGGCCAACCTAGTCCCGGGGTCGTGGGGACGACCCTATAGTCGTCGGACATGTCGGCGGCTGGCCAACCTAGTCCCGGGGTCGTGGGGACGACCCTATAATCGTCGGACAAGTCGGCGGCGGGCCACCCTAGTCCCGGGGTCCTGGGGACGACCCTATAGCCGTCGGACATGATGGTGGGGGGCCAACATAGTCCCGGGGTCGTGGGGACGACCCTATAGTCGTCGGACATGTCGGCGGCTGGGCATCATTGGCCCTGGGTCGTGGGGACGACCCTATAGTCGTCGGACAAGTCGGCGGCGGGCCAACATAGTCCCGGGGTCGTGGGGACGACCCTATAGTCGTCGGACAAGTCGGCGGCGGGCCAACCTAGTCCCGGGATCGTGGGGCGGCCCTATAGTCGTCGGACATGTCGGTGGCGGGACAGTCTAGTCCCGGGGTCGTGGGGACGACCCTATAGTCGTCGGACATGTCGGTGGCGGGCCAATCTAGTCCCGGGGTCGTGGGGACGACCCTATAGTCGTCGGACATGTCGGCGGCTGGGCATCATTGGCCCTGGGTCGTGGGGACGACCCTATAGTCGTCGGACAAGTCGGCGGCGGGCCAACCTAGTCCCTAGGTCGTGGGGACGACCCTATAGTCGTCGGACATGATGGTGGCGGGCCAATCTAGTCCCGGGGTCGTGGGTACGACCCTATACTCGTCGGACATGACGGTGGCGGACCACTCTAGTCCCGGGGTTGTGGGGACGACCCCATAGTCGTCGAACATGTCGGCGGCTGGCCAATCTAGTCCCGGGGTCCTGGGGACGACCCTATAGTCGTCGGACAAGTCGGCGGCGGGCCAACCTAGTCCCGGGGTCGTGGGGACGACCCTATAGTCGTCGGACAAGTCGGCGGCGGGCCAACATAGTCCCGGGGTCGTGGGGACGACCCTATAGTCGTCGGACAAGTCGGCGGCGGCCCAACCTAGTCCCGGGGTCGTGGGGCGACCCTATAGTCGTCGGACATGTCGGTGGCGGGCCAATCTAGTCCCAGGGTCGTGGGGACGACCCTATAGTCGTCGGATATGTCGGCGGCTGGGCATCATTGGCCCTGGGTCGTGGGGACGACCCTATAGTCGTCGGACAAGTCGGCGGCGGGCCAACCTAGTCCCTAGGTCGTGGGGACGACCCTATAGTCGTCGGACATGATGGTGGCGGGCCAGTCTAGTCCCGGGGTCGTGGGGACGACCCTATAGGCGTCGGACATGTCGGCGGCTGGGCAACATTGGCCCGTGGTCGTGGGGACGTCCCTATAGTCGCCGGACAAGTCGGCGGCGGGCCAACCTAGTCCCGGGGTCGTGGAGACGACCCTGTAGTCGTCGGACATGTCGGCGGCTTGCCAACCTAGTCCCGGGGTGGTAGGGACGACCCTATAGTCGTCGGACAAGTCGGCGGCGGACCAACCTAGTCCCGGGGTCGTGGGGACGACCCTATAGTCGTCGGACATGTCGGCGGCTGGGCAACTTTGGCCCGTGGTCGTGGGGACGTCCCTATAGTCGTCGGACAAGTCGGCGGCGGGCCAACCTAGTCCCGGGGTCGTGGAGACGACCCTATAGTCGTCGGACATGTCGGCGGCTGGGCATCATTGGCCCTGGGTCGTGGGGACGACCCTATAGTCGTCGCACAAGTCGGCGGCGGGCCAACCTAGTCCCGGGGTCGTGGGGCGACCCCATAGTCGTCGAACATGTCGGCGGCTGGCCAATCTAGTCCCGGGGTCCTGGGGACGACCCTATAGTCGTCGGACAAGTCGGCGGCGGGCCAACCTAGTCCCGGGGTCGTGGGGACAACCCTATAGTCGTCGGACAAGTCGGCGGCGGGCCAACATAGTCCCGGGGTCGTGGGGACGTCCCTATAGTCGTCGGACATGACGGTGGCGGGGCAATCTAGTCCGGGGATCGTGGGGACGATCCTGTAGTCGTCGAACATGTCGGCGGCTGGCCAACCTAGTCCCGGGGTGGTAGGGACGATCCCTATAGTCGTCGGACAAGGGGGGGGGCGGGCCACCCTAGTCCCGGGGTCGTGGGGACGACCCTGTAGTCGTCGGACATGACGGTGGTGGGCCAACCTAGTCCCGGGGTCGTGGGGACGACCCTATAGTCGTCGGACATGATGGTGGCGGGCCAATCTAGTCCCGGGGTCGTGGGGACGACCCTATAGTCGTCGGACAAGTCAGCGGCGGGCCAACCTAGTCCCGGGGTCGTGGGGACGACCCTATAGTCGTCGGACATGTCGGCGGCTGGGCATCATTGGCCCTGGGTCGTGGGGACGACCCTATAGTCGTCGGACACGTCGGCGGCGGGCCAACATAGTCCCGGGGTCGTGGGGACGACCCTATAGTCGTCGGACAAGTCGGCGGCGGGCCAACCTAGTCCCGGGATCGTGGGGCGGCCCTATAGTCGTCGGACATGTCGGTGGCGGGACAATCTAGTCCCGGGGTCGTGGGGACGACCCTATAGTCGTCGGACATGACGGTGGCGGGCCAATCTAGTCCCGGGGTCGTGGGGACGACCCTATAGTCGTCGGACATGTCGGCGGCTGGGCATCATTGGCCCTGGGTCGTGGGGATGACCCTATAGTCGTCGGACAAGTCGGCGGCGGGCCAACCTAGACCCTAGGTCGTGGGGACGACCCTATAGTCGTCGGACATGATGGTGGCGGGCCAATCTAGTCCCGGGGTCGTGGGTACGACCCTATACTCGTCGGACATGACGGTGGCGGACCACTCTAGTCCCGGGGTTGTGGGGACGACCCAAAGTCGTCCAACATGTCGGCGGCTGGCAAATCTAGTCCCGGGGTCCTGGGGACGACCCTATAGTCGTCGGACAAGTCGGCGGCGGGCCAACCTAGTCCCGGGGTCGTGGGGACGACCCTATAGTCGTCGGACAAGTCGGCGGCGGGCCAACATAGTCCCGGGGTCGTGGGGACGACCCTATAGTCGTCGGACAAGTCGGCGGCGGGCCAACCTAGTCCCGGGGTCGTGGGGCGACCCTATAGTCGTCGGACATGTCGGTGGCGGGCCAATCTAGTCCCGGGGTCGTGGGGACGACCCTATAGTCGTCGGACATGTCGGCGGCTGGGCATCATTGGCCCTGGGTCGTGGGGACGACCCTATAGTCGTCGGACAAGTCGGCGGCGGGCCAACCTAGTCCCTAGGTCGTGGGGACGACCCTATAGTCGTCGGACATGATGGTGGCGGGCCAATCTAGTCCCGGGGTCGTGGGGACGACCCTATAGGCGTCGGACATGTCGGCGGCTGGGCAACATTGGCCGGTGGTCGTGGGGACGTCCCTATAGTCGCCGGACAAGTCGGCGGCGGGCCAACCTAGTCCCGGGGTCGTGGAGACGACCCTGTAGTCGTCGGACATGTCGGCGGCTTGCCAACCTAGTCCCGGGGTGGTAGGGACGACCCTATAGTCGTCGGACAAGTCGGCGGCGGGCCAACCTAGTCCCGGGGTCGTGGGGACGACCCTATAGTCGTCGGACATGATGGTGGCGGGCCAACCTAGTCCCGGGGTCGTGGGGCGACCCTATAGTCGTCGGACATGTCGGTGGCGGGCCAATCTAGTCGCGGGGTCGTGGGGACGACCCTATAGTCGTCGGACATGTCGGCGGCTGGGCAACATTGGCCCGTGGTCGTGGGGACGTCCCTATAGTCGCCGGACAAGTCGGCGGCGGGCCAACCTAGTCCCGGGGTCGTGGAGACGACCCTATAGTCGTCGGACATGTCGGCGGCTTGCCAGCCTAGTCCCGGGGTGGTAGGGACGACCCTATAGTCGTCGGACAAGTCGGCGGCGGGCCAACCTAGTCCCGGGGTCGTGCGGACGACCCTATAGTCGTCGGACATGATGGTGGCGGGCCAATCTATTCCCGGGGTCGTGGGTACGACCCTATAGTCGTCGGACATGTCGGCGGCTGGCCAACCTAGTTCCGGGGTGGGAGGGACGACCCTATAGTCGTCGGCAAAGTCGGCGGCGGGTCAACCTAGTCCCGGGGTCGTGGGGACGACCCTATAGTCGTCGGACAAGTCGGCGGCGGGCCAACATAGTCCCGGGGTCGTGGGGACGACCCTATAGTCGTCGGACATGTCGGCGGCGGGCCACCCAAGTCCCGGGGCCGTGGGGACGACCCTATAGCCGTCGGACATGATGGTGGGGGGCCAATCTAGTCCCGGGGTCGTGGGGACGGCCCTATAGTCGTCGGACATGTCGGCGGCTGGGCAACATTGGCCCGTGGTCGTGGGGACGTCCCTATAATCGCCGGACAAGTCGGCGGCGGGCCAACCTAGTCCCGGGGTCGTGGGGACGACCCTATAGTCATCGGACAAGTCGGCGGCGGGCCAACATAGTCCCGGGGTCGTGGGGACGACCCTATAGTCGTCGGGCAAGTCGGCGGCGAGCCAACCTAGTCCCGGGGTTGTGGGGCGACCCTATAGTCGTCGGACATGTCGGCGGCTGGGCAACATTGGCCCGTGGACGTGGGGACGTCCCTATAGTCGCCGGACAAGTCGGCGGCGGGCCAACCTAGTCCCGGGGTCGAGGAGACGACCCTATAGTCGTCGGACATGTCGGCGGCTGGGCAACATTGGCCCGTGGTCGTGGGGACGTCCCTATAGTCGTCGGACAAGTCGGCGGCGGGCCAACCTAGTCCCGGGGTCGTGGAGACGACCATATAGTCGTCGGACATGTCGGCGGCTGACCAACTTTGGCCCGTGGTCGTGGGGACGACCCTATAGTCGTCGGACATGACGGTGGCGGGCCAATGTAGCCCCGGGGTCGTGGGGACGACCCTATAGTCGTCGGACATGTCGGCGGCTGGCCAACCTAGTTCCGGGGTGGGAGGGACGACCCTATAGTCGTCGGACAAGTCGGCGGCGGGCCAACCTAGTCCCGGGGTCGTGGGCACGACCCTATAGTCGTCGGACAAGTCGGCGGCGGGCCAACATAGTCCCGGGGTCGTGGGGACGACCCTATAGTCGTCGGACAAGTCGGCGGCGGGCCAACATAGTCCCGGGGTCGTGGGTACGACCCTATACTCGTCGGACATGACGGTGGCGGGCCAATGTAGCCCCGGGGTCGTGGGGACGACCCTATAATCGTCGGACATGTCGGCGGCTGGCCAACCTAGTTCCGGGGTGGGAGGGACGACCCTATAGTCGTCGGACAAGTCGGCGGCGGGCCAACCTAGTCCCGGGGTCGTGGGCACGACCCTATAGTCGTCGAACAAGTCGGCGGCGGGCCAACATAGTCCCGGGGTCGTGGGGACGACCCTATAGTCGTCGGACAAGTCGGCGGCGGGCCAACCTAGTCCCGGGGTCGTGGGGCGACCCTATAGTCGTCGGACATGACGGTGGCGGGCCAATCTAGCCCCGGGGTCGTGGGGACGAGCCTATAGTCGTCGGATATGTCGGCGGCTGACCAACTTTGGACCGGGGTCGTGGAGACGACCCTATAGTCGTCGGACAAGTCGGCGGCGGGCCAACCCAGACCTGGGGTCGTGGGGACGACCCTATAGTCGTCGGACATGACGGTGGCGGGCCAATCAAGTCCCGGGGTCGTGGGTACGACCCTATACTCGTCGGACATGACGGTGGCGGGCCACTCTAGTCCCGGGGTTGTGGGGACGACCCCATAGTCGTCGAACATGTCGGCGGCTGGCCAATCTAGTCCCGGGGTCCTGGGGACGACCCTATAGTCGTCCGACAAGTCGGCGACGGGCCAACCTAGTCCCGGGGTCGTGGGGACGACCCTATAGTCGTCGGACAATTCGGCGGCGGGCCAACATAGTCCCGCGGTCGTGGGTACGACCCTATACTCGTCGGACATGACGGTGGCGGACCACTCTAGTCCCGGGGTTGTGGGGACGACCCAAAGTCGTCCAACATGTCGGCGGCTGGCAAATCTAGTCCCGGGGTCCTGGGGACGACCCTATAGTCGTCGGACAAGTCGGCGGCGGGCCAACCTAGTCCCGGGGTCTTGGGGACGACCCTATAGTCGTCGGACATGATGGTGGCGGGCCAATCTAGTCCCGGGGTCGTGGGTACGACCCTATACTCGTCGGACATGACGGTGGCGGACCACTCTAGTCCCGGGGATGTGGGGACGACCCAAAGTCGTCCAACATGTCGGCGGCTGGCAAATCTAGTCCCGGGGTCCTGGGGACGACCCTATAGTCGTCGGACAAGTCGGCGGCGGGCCAACCTAGTCCCGGGGTCGTGGGGACGACCCTATAGTCGTCGGACAAGTCGGCGGCGGGCCAACATAGTCCCGGGGTCGTGGGGACGACCCTATAGTCGTCGGACAAGTCGGCGGCGGGCCAACCTAGTCCCGGGGTCGTGGGGCGACCCTATAGTCGTCGGACATGTCGGTGGCGGGCCAATCTAGTCCCGGGGTCGTGGGGACGACCCTATAGTCGTCGGACATGTCGGCGGCTGGGCATCATTGGCCCTGGGTCGTGGGGACGACCCTATAGTCGTCGGACAAGTCGGCGGCGGGCCAACCTAGTCCCTAGGTCGTGGGGACGACCCTATAGTCGTCGGACATGATGGTGGCGGGCCAATCTAGTCCCGGGGTCGTGGGGACGACCCTATAGGCGTCGGACATGTCGGCGGCTGGGCAACATTGGCCGGTGGTCGTGGGGACGTCCCTATAGTCGCCGGACAAGTCGGCGGCGGGCCAACCTAGTCCCGGGGTCGTGGAGACGACCCTGTAGTCGTCGGACATGTCGGCGGCTTGCCAACCTAGTCCCGGGGTGGTAGGGACGACCCTATAGTCGTCGGACAAGTCGGCGGCGGGCCAACCTAGTCCCGGGGTCGTGGGGACGACCCTATAGTCGTCGGACATGATGGTGGCGGGCCAACCTAGTCCCGGGGTCGTGGGGCGACCCTATAGTCGTCGGACATGTCGGTGGCAGGCCAATCTAGTCGCGGGGTCGTGGGGACGACCCTATAGTCGTCGGACATGTCGGCGGCTGGGCAACATTGGCCCGTGGTCGTGGGGACGTCCCTATAGTCGCCGGACAAGTCGGCGGCGGGCCAACCTAGTCCCGGGGTCGTGGAGACGACCCTATAGTCGTCGGACATGTCGGCGGCTTGCCAGCCTAGTCCCGGGGTGGTAGGGACGACCCTATAGTCGTCGGACAAGTCGGCGGCGGGCCAACCTAGTCCCGGGGTCGTGCGGACGACCCTATAGTCGTCGGACATGATGGTGGCGGGCCAATCTATTCCCGGGGTCGTGGGTACGACCCTATAGTCGTCGGACATGTCGGCGGCTGGCCAACCTAGTTCCGGGGTGGGAGGGACGACCCTATAGTCGTCGGCAAAGTCGGCGGCGGGTCAACCTAGTCCCGGGGTCGTGGGGACGACCCTATAGTCGTCGGACAAGTCGGCGGCGGGCCAACATAGTCCCGGGGTCGTGGGGACGACCCTATAGTCGTCGGACATGTCGGCGGCGGGCCACCCAAGTCCCGGGGCCGTGGGGACGACCCTATAGCCGTCGCACATGATGGTGGGGGGCCAATCTAGTCCCGGGGTCGTGGGGACGGCCCTATAGTCGTCGGACATGTCGGCGGCTGGGCAACATTGGCCCGTGGTCGTGGGGACGTCCCTATAATCGCCGGACAAGTCGGCGGCGGGCCAACCTAGTCCCGGGGTCGTGGGGACGACCCTATAGTCATCGGACAAGTCGGCGGCGGGCCAACATAGTCCCGGGGTCGTGGGGACGACCCTATAGTCGTCGGGCAAGTCGGCGGCGAGCCAACCTAGTCCCGGGGTTGTGGGGCGACCCTATAGTCGTCGGACATGTCGGCGGCTGGGCAACATTGGCCCGTGGACGTGGGGACGTCCCTATAGTCGCCGGACAAGTCGGCGGCGGGCCAACCTAGTCCCGGGGTCGTGGAGACGACCCTATAGTCGACGGACATGTCGGCGGCTTGCCAACCTAGTCCCGGGGTGGTAGGGACGACCCTATAGTCGTCGGACAAGTCGGTGGCGGGCCAACCTAGTCCCGGGGTCGTGGGGACGACCCTATAGTCGTCGGACAAGTCGGCGGCGGGCCAACCTAATCCCGGTTGTCGTGGGGACGACCCTATAGTCGTCGGACATGGCGGTGGCGGGCCAATCTATTCCCGGGGTCGTGGGGACGACCCTATAGTCGTCGGACATGTCGGCGGCTGGCAACCTAGTTCCGGGGTGGGAGGGACGACCCTATAGTCGTCGGACAAGTCGGCGGCGGGCCAACCTAGTCCCGGGGTCGTGGGGCGACCCTATAGTCGTCGGACATGACGGTGGCGGGCCAATCTATTCCCGGGGTCGTGGGTACGACCCTATAGTCGTCGGACATGTCGGCGGCTGGCCAACCTAGTTCCGGGGTGGGAGGGACGACCCTATAGTCGTCGGCAAAGTCGGCGGCGGGTCAACCTAGTCCCGGGGTCGTGGGGACGACCCTATAGTCGTCGGACAAGTCGGCGGCGGGCCAACATAGTCCCGGGGTCGTGGGGACGACCCTATAGTCGACGGACATGTCGGCGGCTTGCCAACCTAGTCCCGGGGTGGTAGGGACGACCCTATAGTCGTCGGACAAGTCGGCGGCGGGCCAACCTAGTCCCGGGGTCGTGGGCACGACCCTATAGTCGTCGGACAAGTCGGCGGCGGGCCAACATAGTCCCGGGGTCGTGGGGACGACCCTATAGTCGTCGGACAAGTCGGCGGCGGGCCAACCTAGTCCCGGGGTCGTGGGGCGACCCTATAGTCGTCGGACATGACGGTGGCGGGCCAATCTAGCCCCGGGGTCGTGGGGACGAGCCTATAGTCGTCGGACATGTCGGCGGCTGACCAACTTTGGCCCGGGGTCGTGGAGACGACCCTATAGTCGTCGGACAAGTCGGTGGCGGGCCAACCCAGACCTGGGGTCGTGGGGACGACCCTATAGTCGTCGGACATGACGGTGGCGGGCCAATCAAGTCCCGGGGTCGTGGGTACGACCCTATACTCGTCGGACATGACGGTGGCGGGCCACTCTAGTCCCGGGGTTGTGGGGACGACCCCATAGTCGTCGAACATGTCGGCGGCTGGCCAATCTAGTCCCGGGGTCCTGGGGACGACCCTATAGTCGTCGGACAAGTCGGCGGCGGGCCAACCTAGTCCCGGGGTCGTGGGGACGACCCTATAGTCGTCGGACAAGTCGGCGGCGGGCCAACATAGTCCGGGGTCGTGGGGACGACCCTATAGTCGTCGGACAAGTCGGCGGCGGGCCAACCTAGTCCCGGGGTCGTGGAGACGACCCTATAGTCGTCGGACATGTCGGCGGCTTGCCAGCCTAGTCTCGGGGTGGTAGGGACGACCCTATAGTCGTCGGACAAGTCGGCGGCGAGCTAACCTAGTCCCGGTGTCGTGGGGACGACCCTATAGTCGTCGGACATGACGGTGGCGGGCCAATCTAGTCCCGGGGTCGTGGGGACGACCCTATAGTCGTCGGACATGTCGGCGGCTGGGCAACTTTGGCCCGTGGTCGTGAGGACGTCCCTATAGTCGTCGGACAACTCGGCGGCGGGCCACCCTAGTCCCGGGGTCGTGGGGACGACCCTATAGTCGTCGGACATGTCGGCGGCTGGCCAACCTAGTTCCGGGGTGGGAGGGACGACCCTATAGTCGTCGGACAAGTCGGCGGCGGGCCAACCTAGTCCCGGGGTCGTGGGGCGACCCTATAGTCGTCGGACATGACGGTGGCGGGCCAATCTATTCCCGGGGTCGTGGGTACGACCCTATAGTCGTCGGACATGTCGGCGGCTGGCCAACCTAGTTCCGGGGTGGGAGGGACGACCCTATAGTCGTCGGCAAAGTCGGCGGCGGGTCAACCTAGTCCCGGGGTCGTGGGGACGACCCTATAGTCGTCGGACAAGTCGGCGGCGGGCCAACATAGTCCCGGGGTCGTGGGGACGACCCTATAGTCGACGGACATGTCGGCGGCTTGCCAACCTAGTCCCGGGGTGGTAGGGACGACCCTATAGTCGTCGGACAAGTCGGCGGCGGGCCAACCTAGTCCCGGGGTCGTGGGCACGACCCTATAGTCGTCGGACAAGTCGGCGGCGGGCCAACATAGTCCCGGGGTCGTGGGGACGACCCTATAGTCGTCGGACAAGTCGGCGGCGGGCCAACCTAGTCCCGGGGTCGTGGGGCGACCCTATAGTCGTCGGACATGACGGTGGCGGGCCAATCTAGCCCCGGGGTCGTGGGGACGAGCCTATAGTCGTCGGACATGTCGGCGGCTGACCAACTTTGGCCCGGGGTCGTGGAGACGACCCTATAGTCGTCGGACAAGTCGGTGGCGGGCCAACCCAGACCTGGGGTCGTGGGGACGACCCTATAGTCGTCGGACATGACGGTGGCGGGCCAATCAAGTCCCGGGGTCGTGGGTACGACCCTATACTCGTCGGACATGACGGTGGCGGGCCACTCTAGTCCCGGGGTTGTGGGGACGACCCCATAGTCGTCGAACATGTCGGCGGCTGGCCAATCTAGTCCCGGGGTCCTGGGGACGACCCTATAGTCGTCGGACAAGTCGGCGGCGGGCCAACCTAGTCCCGGGGTCGTGGGGACGACCCTATAGTCGTCGGACAAGTCGGCGGCGGGCCAACATAGTCCGGGGTCGTGGGGACGACCCTATAGTCGTCGGACAAGTCGGCGGCGGGCCAACCTAGTCCCGGGGTCGTGGAGACGACCCTATAGTCGTCGGACATGTCGGCGGCTTGCCAGCCTAGTCTCGGGGTGGTAGGGACGACCCTATAGTCGTCGGACAAGTCGGCGGCGAGCTAACCTAGTCCCGGTGTCGTGGGGACGACCCTATAGTCGTCGGACATGACGGTGGCGGGCCAATCTAGTCCCGGGGTCGTGGGGACGACCCTATAGTCGTCGGACATGTCGGCGGCTGGGCAACTTTGGCCCGTGGTCGTGAGGACGTCCCTATAGTCGTCGGACAACTCGGCGGCGGGCCACCCTAGTCCCGGGGTCGTGGGGACGACCCTATAGTCGTCGGACAAGTCGGCGGCGGGCCAACCTAGTTCCGGGGTGGGAGGGACGACCCTATAGTCGTCGGACAAGTCGGCGGCGGGCCAACATAGTCCCGGGGTCGTGGGGACGACCCTATAGTCGTCGGACAAGTCGGCGGCGGGCCAACATAGTCCCGGGGTCGTGGGGACGACCCTATAGTCGTCGGACAAGGCGGCGGCGGGCCAACATAGTCCCGGGGTCGTGGGGACGACCCTATAGTCGTCGGACAAGTCGGCGGCGGGCCAACATAGTCCCGGGGTCGTGGGGACGACCCTATAGTCGTCGGACAAGTTCGGTGGCGGGCCAATCTAGTCCCGGGGTCGTGGGGACGACCCTATAGTCGTCGGACATGTCGGCGGCTGGGCAACATTGGCCCTGGGTCGTTGGGACGACCCTATAGTCGTCGGACATGACGGTGGTGGGCCAACCTAGTCCCGGGGTCGTGGGGACGACCCTATAGTCGTCGGACAAGTCGGCGGCGGGCCAACATAGTCCCGGGGTCGTGGGGACGACCCTATAGTCGTCGGACAAGTTCGGCGGCGGGCCAACCTAGTCCCGGGATCGTGGGGCGACCCTATAGTCGTCGGACATGTCGGTGGCGGGCCAATCTAGTCCCGGGGTCGTGGGGACGACCCTATAGTCGTCGGACATGTCGGCGGCTGGGCAACATTGGCCCTGGGTCGTTGGGACGACCCCATAGTCGTCGGACAAGTCGGCGGCGGGCCAACCTAGTCCCGGGGTCGTGGGGACGACCCTATAATCGTCGGACATGTCGGCGGCGGGCCACCCTAGTCCCGGGGTCGTGGGGACGACCCTATAGCCGTCGGACAAGACGGCGGCGGGCCAACCTAGTCCCGGGGTCGTGGGGACGATCCTCTTGTCGTCGGACATGACGGTGGTGGGCCAATCTAGTCCCGGGGTCGTGGGGACGACCCTATAGCCGTCGGACATGTCGGCGGCTGGCCAACTTTGGCCCGTGGTCGTGGGGACGACCCTATAGGCGTCGGACATGACGGTGGCGGGCCAATCTAGCCCCGGGGTCGTGGAGACGACCCTATAGTCGTCGGACATGTCGGCGGCTGACCAACTTTGGCCCGTGGTCGTGGGGACGACCCTATAGTCGTCGGACATGACGGTGGCGGGCCAATCTATTCCCGGGGTCGTGGGGACGACCCTATAGTCGTCGGACATGTCGGCGGCTGGGCAACATTGGCCCGTGGTCGTGGGGACGTCCCTATAGTCGTCGGACAAGTCGGCGGCGGGCCAACCTAGTCCCGGGGTCGTGGAGACGACCATATAGTCGTCGGACATGCCGGCGGCTGACCAACTTTGGCCCGTGGTCGTGGGGACGACCCTATAGCCGTCGGACATGACGGTGGCGGGCCAATGTAGCCCCGGGGTCGTGGGGACGACCCTATAGTCGTCGGACATGTCGGCGGCTGGCCAACCTAGTTCCGGGGTGGGAGGGACGACCCTATAGTCGTCGGACAAGTCGGCGGCGGGCCAACCTAGTCCCGGGGTCGTGGGCACGACCCTATAGTCGTCGGACAAGTCGGCGGCGGGCCAACATAGTCCCGGGGTCGTGGGGACGACCCTATAGTCGTCGGACAAGTCGGCGGCGGGCCAACATAGTCCCGGGGTCGTGGGTACGACCCTATACTCGTCGGACATGACGGTGGCGGGCCAATGTAGCCCCGGGGTCGTGGGGACGACCCTATAATCGTCGGACATGTCGGCGGCTGGCCAACCTAGTTCCGGGGTGGGAGGGACGACCCTATAGTCGTCGGACAAGTCGGCGGCGGGCCAACCTAGTCCCGGGGTCGTGGGCACGACCCTATAGTCGTCGGACAAGTCGGCGGCGGGTCAACATAGTCCCGGGGTCGTGGGGACGACCCTATAGTCGTCGGACAAGTCGGCGGCGGGCCAACCTAGTCCCGGGGTCGTGGGGCGACCCTATAGTCGTCGGACATGACGGTGGCGGGCCAATCTAGCCCCGGGGTCGTGGGGACGAGCCTATAGTCGTCGGATATGTCGGCGGCTGACCAACCTTGGCCCGGGGTCGTGGAGACGACCCTATAGTCGTCGGACAAGTCGGCGGCGGGCCAACCCAGACCTGGGGTCGTGGGGACGACCCTATAGTCGTCGGACATGACGGTGGCGGGCCAATCAAGGCCCGGGGTCGTGGGTACGACCCTATACTCGTCGGACATGACGGTGGCGGGCCACTCTAGTCCCGGGGTTGTGGGGACGACCCCATAGTCGTCGAACATGTCGGCGGCTGGCCAATCTAGTCCCGGGGTCCTGGGGACGACCCTATAGTCGTCCGACAAGTCGGCGGCGGGCCAACCTAGTCCCGGGGTCGTGGGGACGACCCTATAGTCGTCGGACAAGTCGGCGGCGGGCCAACATAGTCCCGGGGTCGTGGGGACGACCCTATAGTCGTCGGACAAGTCGGCGGCGGGCCAACCTAGTCCCGGGGTCGTGGGGCGACCCTATAGTCGTCGGACATGACGGTGGCGGGCCACCCTAGTCCCGGGGTCGTGGGGACGACCCTATAGTCGTCGGACAAGTCGGCGGCGGGCCAACCAAGTCCAGGGGTCGTGGAGACGACCCTATAGTCGTCGGACATGACGGTGGCGGGGCAATCTACTCCTGGGGTCGTGGGGATGACCCCATAGTCGTCGGACAAGTCGGCGGCGGGCCAACCTAGTCCCGGGGTCGTGGGGACGACCCTATAATCGTCGGACATGTCGGCGGCGGGCCACCCTAGTCCCGGGGTCGTGGGGACGACCCTATAGCCGTCGGACAAGTCGGCGGCGGGCCAACCTAGTCCCGGGGTCGTGGGGCGACCCTATAGTCGTCGGACATGACGGTGGCGGGCCAATCTAGTCCCGGGGTCGTGGGGACGAGCCTATAGTCGTCGGACATGTCGGCGGCTGACCAACTTTGGCCCGGGGTCGTGGAGACGACCCTATAGTCGTCGGGCAAGTCGGCGGCGGGCCAACCCAGACCTGGGGTCGTGGGGACGACCCTATAGTCGTCGGACATGACGGTGGCGGGCCAATCCAGTCCCGGGGTCGTGGGTACGACCCTATACTCGTCGGACATGACGGTGGCGGGCCACTCTAGTCCCGGGGTTGTGGGGACGACCCCATAGTCGTCGAACATGTCGGCGGCTGGCCAATCTAGTCCCGGGGTCCTGGGGACGACCCTATAGTCGTCGGACAAGTCGGCGGCGGGCCAACCTAGTCCCGGGGTCGTGGGGACGACCCTATAGTCGTCGGACAAGTCGGCGGCGGGCCACCCTAGTCCCGGGGTCGTGGTGACGACCCTATCGTCGTCGGACAAGTCGGCGGCGGGCCAACCTAGTCCCGGGGTCGTGGGGACGACCCTATAGTCGTCGGACAAGTCGGCGGCGGGCCAACCTAGTCCAGGGGTCGTGGGGACGACCCTATAGTCGTCGGACAAGTCGGCGGCGGGCCAACATAGTCCCGGGGTCGTGGGGACGACCCTATAGTCGTCGGACAAGTCGGCGGCGGGCCAACCTAGTCCCGGGGTCGTGGGGCGACCCTATAGTCGTCGGACATGACGGTGGCGGGCCACCCTAGTCCCGGGGTCGTGGGGACGACCCTATAGTCGTCGGACAAGTCGGCGGCGGGCCAACCAAGTCCAGGGGTCGTGGAGACGACCCTATAGTCGTCGGACATGACGGTGGCGGGGCAATCTACTCCTGGGGTCGTGGGGATGACCCCATAGTCGTCGGACAAGTCGGCGGCGGGCCAACCTAGTCCCGGGGTCGTGGGGACGACCCTATAGTCGTCGGACAAGTTCGGCGGCGGGCCAACCTAGTCCCGGGATCGTGGGGCGACCCTATAGTCGTCGGACATGTCGGTGGCGGGCCAATCTAGTCCCGGGGTCGTGGGGACGACCCTATAGTCGTCGGACATGTCGGCGGCTGGGCAACATTGGCCCTGGGTCGTTGGGACGACCCCATAGTCGTCGGACAAGTCGGCGGCGGGCCAACCTAGTCCCGGGGTCGTGGGGACGACCCTATAATCGTCGGACATGTCGGCGGCGGGCCACCCTAGTCCCGGGGTCGTGGGGACGACCCTATAGCCGTCGGACAAGACGGCGGCGGGCCAACCTAGTCCCGGGGTCGTGGGGACGATCCTCTTGTCGTCGGACATGACGGTGGTGGGCCAATCTAGTCCCGGGGTCGTGGGGACGACCCTATAGCCGTCGGACATGTCGGCGGCTGGCCAACTTTGGCCCGTGGTCGTGGGGACGACCCTATAGGCGTCGGACATGACGGTGGCGGGCCAATCTAGCCCCGGGGTCGTGGAGACGACCCTATAGTCGTCGGACATGTCGGCGGCTGACCAACTTTGGCCCGTGGTCGTGGGGACGACCCTATAGTCGTCGGACATGACGGTGGCGGGCCAATCTATTCCCGGGGTCGTGGGGACGACCCTATAGTCGTCGGACATGTCGGCGGCTGGGCAACATTGGCCCGTGGTCGTGGGGACGTCCCTATAGTCGTCGGACAAGTCGGCGGCGGGCCAACCTAGTCCCGGGGTCGTGGAGACGACCATATAGTCGTCGGACATGCCGGCGGCTGACCAACTTTGGCCCGTGGTCGTGGGGACGACCCTATAGCCGTCGGACATGACGGTGGCGGGCCAATGTAGCCCCGGGGTCGTGGGGACGACCCTATAGTCGTCGGACATGTCGGCGGCTGGCCAACCTAGTTCCGGGGTGGGAGGGACGACCCTATAGTCGTCGGACAAGTCGGCGGCGGGCCAACCTAGTCCCGGGGTCGTGGGCACGACCCTATAGTCGTCGGACAAGTCGGCGGCGGGCCAACATAGTCCCGGGGTCGTGGGGACGACCCTATAGTCGTCGGACAAGTCGGCGGCGGGCCAACATAGTCCCGGGGTCGTGGGTACGACCCTATACTCGTCGGACATGACGGTGGCGGGCCAATGTAGCCCCGGGGTCGTGGGGACGACCCTATAATCGTCGGACATGTCGGCGGCTGGCCAACCTAGTTCCGGGGTGGGAGGGACGACCCTATAGTCGTCGGACAAGTCGGCGGCGGGCCAACCTAGTCCCGGGGTCGTGGGCACGACCCTATAGTCGTCGGACAAGTCGGCGGCGGGTCAACATAGTCCCGGGGTCGTGGGGACGACCCTATAGTCGTCGGACAAGTCGGCGGCGGGCCAACCTAGTCCCGGGGTCGTGGGGCGACCCTATAGTCGTCGGACATGACGGTGGCGGGCCAATCTAGCCCCGGGGTCGTGGGGACGAGCCTATAGTCGTCGGATATGTCGGCGGCTGACCAACTTTGGCCCGGGGTCGTGGAGACGACCCTATAGTCGTCGGACAAGTCGGCGGCGGGCCAACCCAGACCTGGGGTCGTGGGGACGACCCTATAGTCGTCGGACATGACGGTGGCGGGCCAATCAAGGCCCGGGGTCGTGGGTACGACCCTATACTCGTCGGACATGACGGTGGCGGGCCACTCTAGTCCCGGGGTTGTGGGGACGACCCCATAGTCGTCGAACATGTCGGCGGCTGGCCAATCTAGTCCCGGGGTCCTGGGGACGACCCTATAGTCGTCCGACAAGTCGGCGGCGGGCCAACCTAGTCCCGGGGTCGTGGGGACGACCCTATAGTCGTCGGACAAGTCGGCGGCGGGCCAACATAGTCCCGGGGTCGTGGGGACGACCCTATAGTCGTCGGACAAGTCGGCGGCGGGCCAACCTAGTCCCGGGGTCGTGGGGCGACCCTATAGTCGTCGGACATGACGGTGGCGGGCCACCCTAGTCCCGGGGTCGTGGGGACGACCCTATAGTCGTCGGACAAGTCGGCGGCGGGCCAACCAAGTCCAGGGGTCGTGGAGACGACCCTATAGTCGTCGGACATGACGGTGGCGGGGCAATCTACTCCTGGGGTCGTGGGGATGACCCCATAGTCGTCGGACAAGTCGGCGGCGGGCCAACCTAGTCCCGGGGTCGTGGGGACGACCCTATAATCGTCGGACATGTCGGCGGCGGGCCACCCTAGTCCCGGGGTCGTGGGGACGACCCTATAGCCGTCGGACAAGTCGGCGGCGGGCCAACCTAGTCCCGGGGTCGTGGGGCGACCCTATAGTCGTCGGACATGACGGTGGCGGGCCAATCTAGTCCCGGGGTCGTGGGGACGAGCCTATAGTCGTCGGACATGTCGGCGGCTGACCAACTTTGGCCCGGGGTCGTGGAGACGACCCTATAGTCGTCGGGCAAGTCGGCGGCGGGCCAACCCAGACCTGGGGTCGTGGGGACGACCCTATAGTCGTCGGACATGACGGTGGCGGGCCAATCCAGTCCCGGGGTCGTGGGTACGACCCTATACTCGTCGGACATGACGGTGGCGGGCCACTCTAGTCCCGGGGTTGTGGGGACGACCCCATAGTCGTCGAACATGTCGGCGGCTGGCCAATCTAGTCCCGGGGTCCTGGGGACGACCCTATAGTCGTCGGACAAGTCGGCGGCGGGCCAACCTAGTCCCGGGGTCGTGGGGACGACCCTATAGTCGTCGGACAAGTCGGCGGCGGGCCACCCTAGTCCCGGGGTCGTGGTGACGACCCTATCGTCGTCGGACAAGTCGGCGGCGGGCCAACCTAGTCCCGGGGTCGTGGGGACGACCCTATAGTCGTCGGACAAGTCGGCGGCGGGCCAACCTAGTCCAGGGGTCGTGGAGACGACCCTATAGTCGTCGGACGTGACGGTGGCGGGCCAATCTAGCCCCGGGGTCGTGGGGACGACCCTATAGACGTCGGACATGTCGGCGGCGGGCCAAACTAGTCCCGGGGTCGTGGGGGCGACCCTATAGTCGTCGGACATGTCGGCGGCTGGGCAACTTTGGCCAGTGGTCGTGGGGATGACCCTATAGTCGTCGGACAAGTCGGCGGCGGGACAACCTAGTCCCGGGGTCGTGGAGACGGCCCTATAGTCCTCGGACATGACGGTGGCGGGCCAATCTAGTCCCGGGGTCGTGGGGACGACCCTATAGTCGTCGGACATGTCGGCGGCTGGCCAACCTAGTCCCGGGGTCGTGGGGACGACTCTATAGTCGTCGGACAAGTCGGCGGCGGGTCATCCTAGTCCCTGGGTCGTGGGGACGACCCTATAGTCGTCGGACAAGTCGGTGGCGGGCCAATCTATTCTCGGGGCCGTGGGGACGACCCTGTAGTCGTCGGACATGACGGTGGTGGGCCAATCTAGTCCGAGGGTCGTGGGGACAATCCTGTTGTCGTCGGACATGACGGTGGTGGGCCAATCTAGTCCCGGGGTCGTGGGGACGACCCTATAGTCGTCGGACAAGCCGGCGGCGGGCCAACCTAGTCCCGGGGTCGTGGGGACGACCCTATAGTCGTCGGACATGACGGTGGCGGGCCAATCTAGTCCCGGGGTCGTTGGGACGACCCTATAGTCGTCGGACTAGTCGGCGGCGGGCCAACCTAGTCCCGGGGTCGTGGGGACGACCCTATAGTCGTCGGACATGTCGGCGGTTGGCCAACCTAGTCCCGTGGTCGTGGGGACGACCCTATAGTCGTCGGACATGTCGGCGGCGGGCCAACCTAGTCCCGGGGTCGTGGGGACGACCCTATAGTCGTCGGACAAGTCGGCGGCGGGCCAACCTAGTCCCGGGGTCGTGGGGACGACCCTATAGTCGTCGGACATGACGGTGGCGGGCCAATCTAGTCCCGGGGTCGTTGGGACGACCCTATAGTCGTCGGACTAGTCGGCGGCGGGCCAACCTAGTCCCGGGGTCGTGGGGACGACCCTATAGTCGTCGGACATGTCGGCGGTTGGCCAACCTAGTCCCGTGGTCGTGGGGACGACCCTATAGTCGTCGGACAAGTCGGCGGCGGGCCAACCTAGTCCCGGGGTCGTGGAGACGACCCTATAGTCGTCGCACATGAAGGTGGCGGGGCAATCTACTCCTGGGGTCGTGCGGACGACCCTATTGTCGTCGGACAAGTCGGCCGCGGGCCAACCTAGTCCCGGGGTCGTGGGGACGACCCTATAGTCGTCGGACAAGTCGGCGGCGGGCCAACCTAGTCCCGGGGTCGTGGGGACGACCCTATAGTCGTCGGACATGTCGGCGGTTGGCCAACCTAGTCCCGTGGTCGTGGGGACGACCCTATAGTCGTCGGACATGTCGGCGGCGGGCCAACCTAGTCCCGGGGTCGTGGGGACGACCCTATAGTCGTCGGACAAGTCGGCGGCGGGCCAACCTAGTCCCGGGGTCGTGGGGACGACCCTATAGTCGTCGGACATGATGGTGGCGGGCCAACCTAGTCCCGGGGTCGTGGGGACGACCCTATAGTCGCCGGACATGTCGGCGGCTGGCCAGCTTTGGCCCGGGGTCGTGGGGACGACCCTATAGTCGTCGGACATGACGGTGACGGGCCAATCTAGTCCTGGGGTCGTTGGGACGACCCTATAGTCGTCGGACATTTCGGCGGCTGGGCAACTTTGGCCCGTGGTCGTGGGGACGACCCTATAGACGTCGAACAAGTCGGCCGCGGGCCAACCTAGTCCCGGGGTCGTGGGGACGACCCTATAGTCGTCGGACATGATGGTGGCGGGCCAACCTAGTCCCGGGGTCGTGGGGACGACCCTATAGTCGTCGGACAAGTCGGCGGCCGGCCATCCTAGTCCCGGGGTCGTGGGGCCGACCCTATAGTCGTCGGACAAGTCGGCGGCCGGCCATCCTAGTCCCGGGGTCGTGGGGCCGACCCTATAGTCGTCTGACATGATGGTGGCGGGCCAATCTACTCCTGGGGTCGTGCGGACGAACCTATAGTCGTCAGACCACTCGGCCGCGGGCCAACCTAGTCCCGGGGTCGTGGGGACGACCCTATAGTCGTCGGACAAGTCGGCGGCGAGCCAACCTAGTCCCGGGGTCGTGCGGACGACCCTAAAGTCCTCGGACATGACGGTGGAGGGCCAATCTAGTCCCGGGGTCGTGGGGACGACCCTATAGTCGTCGGACAAGTCGGCGGCGGGCCAACCTAGTCCCGGGGTCGTGGGGACGACCCTATAGTCGTCGGACATGACGGTGGCGGGCCAATCTAGTCCCGGGGTCGTGGGGACGACCCTATAGTTGTCGGAAGTCTCGGCGGCTGACCAACTTTGGCCCGTGGTCGTGGGGACGACCCTATAGTCGGCGGACATGACGGTGGCGGACCAATCTAGCCCCGGGGTCGTGGGGACGACCCTATAGTCGTCGGACATGTCGGCGGCTGGGCAACTTTGGCCCGTGGTCGTGGGGACGACCCTATAGTCGTCGGACAAGTCGGCGGCGGGCCAACCTATTCCCGGGGTCGTGGGGACGACCCTATAGTCGTCGGACATGTCGGCGGTTGGGCAACTTTGGCCCGTGGTCGTGGGGACGACCCTATAGTCGTCGGACATGTCGGCGGCTGGGCAACTTTGGCCCGTGGTCGTGGGGACGACCCTATAGTCTTCGGACAAGTCGGCGGCGGGCCAATCTAGTCCCGGGGTCGTTGGGACGACCCTATAGTCGTCGGACATGATGGTGGCGGGCCAACCTAGTCCCGGGGTCGTGGGGACGACCCTATAGTCGTCGGACATGTCGGCGGCTGGCCAGCTTTGGCCCGGGGTCGTGGGGACGACCCTATAGTCGTCGGACATGTCGGCGGTTGGCCAACCTAGTCCCGGGGTCGTGGGGACGACCCTATAGTCGTCGGACAAGTCGGCGGCCGGCCATCCTAGTCCCGGGGTCGTGGGGCCGACCCTATAGTCGTCTGACATGATGGTGGCGGACCAATCTACTCCTGGGGTCGTGCGGACGAACCTATAGTCGTCAGACAAGTCGGCCGGGGGCCAACCAAGTCCCGGAGTCGTCGGGACGACCCTATAGTCGTCGGACATGATGGTGGCGGGCCAACCTAGTCCCGGTGTCGTGGGGACGACCCTATAGTCGTCGGACATGACGGTGGCGGGCCAATCTAGTCCCGGGGTCGTTGGGACGACCCTATAGTCGTCGGACATTTCGGCGGCTGGGCAACTTTGGCCCGCGGTCGTGGGGACGACCCTATAGACGTCGGACAAGTCGGCGGCGGGCCAACCTAGTCCCGGGGTCGTGGAGACGACCCTATAGTCGTCGGACAAGTCGGCCGCGGGCCAACCTAGTCCCGGGGTCGTGGGGACGACCCTATAGTCGTCGGACATGATGGTGGCGGGCCAACCTAGTCCCGGGGTCGTGGGGACGACCCTATAGTCGTCGGACATGTCGGCGGCTGGCCAGCTTTGGCCCCGGGGTCGTGGGGACGACCCTATAGTCGTCGGACATGTCGGCGGTTGGCCAACCTAGTCCCGGGGTCGTGGGGACGACCCTATAGTCGTCGGACATGATGGTGGCGGGCCAACCTAGTCCCGGGGTCGTGGGGACGACCCTATAGTCGTCGGACATGTCGGCGGCTGGCTAGCTTTGGCCCGGGGTCGTGGGGACGACCCTATAGTCGTCGGACATGTCGGCGGCTGGCGGACCTAGTCCCGGGGTCGTGGGGACGACCCTATAGTCGAAGGACATGACGGTGGCGGGGCAATCTACTCCTGGGGTCGTGGGGACGACCCTATAGTCGTCGGACAAGTCGGCGGCGGGCCAACCTAGCCCCGGAGTCGTGGGGACGACCCTATAGTCGTCGGACATGTCGGCGGCTGACCAACTTTGGCCCGTGGTCGTGGGGACGACCCTATTGTCGTCGGACAAGTCGGCGGCGGGCCAACCTAGTCCCGGTGTCGTGGGGAGGACCCTATGGTCGTCGGACATGTCGGCGGCTGGCCAACCTAGTTCCGGGGTGGGAGGGACGACCCTATAGTCGTCGGACAAGTCGGCGGTGGGCCAACCTATTTCCGGGGTCGTGGGGACGACCCTAGAGTCGTCGGACATGACGGTGGCGGGCCAATCTAGTCCCGGGGTCGTTGGGACGACCGTATAGTCGTCGGACATGACGGCGGCTGGCCAACCTGGTCCCGGGGTCGTGGGGACGACCCTATAGTCGTCGGACATGTCGGCGGCTGACCAACTTTGGCCCGTGGTCGTGGGGACGACCCTATAGTCGGCGGACATGACGGTGGCGGGCCAATCTAGCCCCGGGGTCGTGGGGACGACGCTATAGTCGTCGGACATGTCGGCGGCGGGCCAACTTTGGCCCGTGGTCGTGGGGACGACCCTATAGTCCGCGGACATGACGGTGGCGGGCCAGTCTAGCCCCGGGGTCGTGGGGACGACCCTATAGTCGTCGGACATGTTGGCGGCTGGCCAGCTTTGGCCCGGGGTCGTGGGGACGACCCTATAGTCGTCGGTCATGTCGGCGGTTGGCCAACCTAGTCCCGGGGTCGTGGGGCCGACCCTATAGTCGTCTGACGTGATGGTGGCGGGCCAATCTACTCCTGGGGTCGTGCGGACGAACCTATAGTCGTCAGACCACTCGGCCGCGGGCCAACCTAGTCCCGGGGTCGTGGGGACGACCCTATAGTCGTCGGACAAGTCGGCGGCGGGCCAACCTAGTCCCGGGGTCGTGCGGACGACCCTATAGTCGTCGGACAAGTCGGCGGCGGGCCAACCTAGTCCAGGGGTCGTGGAGACGACCCTATAGTCGTCGGACGTGACGGTGGCGGGCCAATCTAGCCCCGGGGTCGTGGGGACGACCCTATAGACGTCGGACATGTCGGCGGCGGGCCAAACTAGTCCCGGGGTCGTGGGGGCGACCCTATAGTCGTGGGACATGTCGGCGGCTGGGCAACTTTGGCCAGTGGTCGTGGGGACGACCCTATAGTCGTCGGACAAGTCGGCGGCGGGACAACCTAGTCCCGGGGTCGTGGAGACGGCCCTATAGTCCTCGGACATGACGGTGGCGGGCCAATCTAGTCCTGGGGCGTGGGGATGACCCCATAGTCGTCGGACAAGTCGGCGGCGGGCCAACCTAGTCCCGGGGTCGTGGGGACGACCCTATAATCGTCGGACATGTCGGCGGCGGGCCACCCTAGTCCCGGGGTCGTGGGGACGACCCTATAGCCGTCGGACAAGTCGGCGGCGGGCCAACCTAGTCCCGGGGTCGTGGGGCGACCCTATAGTCGTCGGACATGACGGTGGCGGGCCAATCTAGTCCCGGGGTCGTGGGGACGAGCCTATAGTCGTCGGACATGTCGGCGGCTGACCAACTTTGGCCCGGGGTCGTGGAGACGACCCTATAGTCGTCGGGCAAGTCGGCGGCGGGCCAACCCAGACCTGGGGTCGTGGGGACGACCCTATAGTCGTCGGACATGACGGTGGCGGGCCAATCCAGTCCCGGGGTCGTGGGTACGACCCTATACTCGTCGGACATGACGGTGGCGGGCCACTCTAGTCCCGGGGTTGTGGGGACGACCCCATAGTCGTCGAACATGTCGGCGGCTGGCCAATCTAGTCCCGGGGTCCTGGGGACGACCCTGTAGTCGTCGGACAAGTCGGCGGCGGGCCAACCTAGTCCCGGGGTCGTGGGGACGACCCTATAGTCGTCGGACAAGTCGGCGGCGGGCCACCCTAGTCCCGGGGTCGTGGTGACGACCCTATCGTCGTCGGACAAGTCGGCGGCGGGCCAACCTAGTCCCGGGGTCGTGGGGACGACCCTATAGTCGTCGGACAAGTCGGCGGCGGGCCAACCTAGTCCAGGGGTCGTGGAGACGACCCTATAGTCGTCGGACGTGACGGTGGCGGGCCAATCTAGCCCCGGGGTCGTGGGGACGACCCTATAGACGTCGGACATGTCGGCGGCGGGCCAAACTAGTCCCGGGGTCGTGGGGGCGACCCTATAGTCGTCGGACATGTCGGCGGCTGGGCAACTTTGGCCAGTGGTCGTGGGGACGACCCTATAGTCGTCGGACAAGTCGGCGGCGGGACAACCTAGTCCCGGGGTCGTGGAGACGGCCCTATAGTCCTCGGACATGACGGTGGCGGGCCAATCTAGTCCCGGGGTCGTGGGGACGACCCTATAGTCGTCGGACATGTCGGCGGCTGGCCAACCTAGTCCCGGGGTCGTGGGGACGACTCTATAGTCGTCGGACAAGTCGGCGGCGGGTCATCCTAGTCCCTGGGTCGTGGGGACGACCCTATAGTCGTCGGACAAGTCGGCGGCGGGCCAATCTATTCCCGGGGCCGTGGGGACGACCCTGTAGTCGTTGGACATGACGGTGGTGGGCCAATCTAGTCCCGGGGTCGTGGGGACGGCCCTATTGTCGTCGGACATGTCGGCGGCTGGCCAACCTAGTCCCGGGATCGTGGGGTCGACCCTATAGTCGTCGGACATGTCGGCGGCGGGCCAACCTAGTCCCGGGGTCGTGGGGACGACCCAATAGTCGTCGGACATGACGGTGGCGGGCCAATCTATTCCCGGGGCCGTGGGGACGACCCTGTAGTCGTCGGACATGACGGTGGTGGGCCAATCTAGTCCGAGGGTCGTGGGGACAATCCTGTTGTCGTCGGACATGACGGTGGTGGGCCAATCTAGTCCCGGGGTCGTGGGGACGACCCTATAGTCGTCGGACAAGTCGGCGGCGGGCCAACCTAGTCCCGGGGTCGTGGGGACGACCCTATAGTCGTCGGACATGACGGTGGCGGGCCAATCTAGTCCCGGGGTCGTTGGGACGACCCTATAGTCGTCGGACTAGTCGGCGGCGGGCCAACCTAGTCCCGGGGTCGTGGGGACGACCCTATAGTCGTCGGACATGTCGGCGGTTGGCCAACCTAGTCCCGTGGTCGTGGGGACGACCCTATAGTCGTCGGACATGTCGGCGGCGGGCCAACCTAGTCCCGGGGTCGTGGGGACGACCCTATAGTCGTCGGACAAGTCGGCGGCGGGCCAACCTAGTCCCGGGGTCGTGGGGACGACCCTATAGTCGTCGGACATGACGGTGGCGGGCCAATCTAGTCCCGGGGTCGTTGGGACGACCCTATAGTCGTCGGACTAGTCGGCGGCGGGCCAACCTAGTCCCGGGGTCGTGGGGACGACCCTATAGTCGTCGGACATGTCGGCGGTTGGCCAACCTAGTCCCGTGGTCGTGGGGACGACCCTATAGTCGTCGGACAAGTCGGCGGCGGGCCAACCTAGTCCCGGGGTCGTGGAGACGACCCTATAGTCGTCGGACAAGTCGGCGGCGGGCCAACCTAGTCCCGGGGTCGTGCGGACGACCCTATAGTCGTCGGACAAGTCGGCGGCGGGCCAACCTAGTCCAGGGGTCGTGGAGACGACCCTATAGTCGTCGGACGTGACGGTGGCGGGCCAATCTAGCCCCGGGGTCGTGGGGACGACCCTATAGACGTCGGACATGTCGGCGGCGGGCCAAACTAGTCCCGGGGTCGTGGGGGCGACCCTATAGTCGTGGGACATGTCGGCGGCTGGGCAACTTTGGCCAGTGGTCGTGGGGACGACCCTATAGTCGTCGGACAAGTCGGCGGCGGGACAACCTAGTCCCGGGGTCGTGGAGACGGCCCTATAGTCCTCGGACATGACGGTGGCGGGCCAATCTAGTCCTGGGGCGTGGGGATGACCCCATAGTCGTCGGACAAGTCGGCGGCGGGCCAACCTAGTCCCGGGGTCGTGGGGACGACCCTATAATCGTCGGACATGTCGGCGGCGGGCCACCCTAGTCCCGGGGTCGTGGGGACGACCCTATAGCCGTCGGACAAGTCGGCGGCGGGCCAACCTAGTCCCGGGGTCGTGGGGCGACCCTATAGTCGTCGGACATGACGGTGGCGGGCCAATCTAGTCCCGGGGTCGTGGGGACGAGCCTATAGTCGTCGGACATGTCGGCGGCTGACCAACTTTGGCCCGGGGTCGTGGAGACGACCCTATAGTCGTCGGGCAAGTCGGCGGCGGGCCAACCCAGACCTGGGGTCGTGGGGACGACCCTATAGTCGTCGGACATGACGGTGGCGGGCCAATCCAGTCCCGGGGTCGTGGGTACGACCCTATACTCGTCGGACATGACGGTGGCGGGCCACTCTAGTCCCGGGGTTGTGGGGACGACCCCATAGTCGTCGAACATGTCGGCGGCTGGCCAATCTAGTCCCGGGGTCCTGGGGACGACCCTGTAGTCGTCGGACAAGTCGGCGGCGGGCCAACCTAGTCCCGGGGTCGTGGGGACGACCCTATAGTCGTCGGACAAGTCGGCGGCGGGCCACCCTAGTCCCGGGGTCGTGGTGACGACCCTATCGTCGTCGGACAAGTCGGCGGCGGGCCAACCTAGTCCCGGGGTCGTGGGGACGACCCTATAGTCGTCGGACAAGTCGGCGGCGGGCCAACCTAGTCCAGGGGTCGTGGAGACGACCCTATAGTCGTCGGACGTGACGGTGGCGGGCCAATCTAGCCCCGGGGTCGTGGGGACGACCCTATAGACGTCGGACATGTCGGCGGCGGGCCAAACTAGTCCCGGGGTCGTGGGGGCGACCCTATAGTCGTCGGACATGTCGGCGGCTGGGCAACTTTGGCCAGTGGTCGTGGGGACGACCCTATAGTCGTCGGACAAGTCGGCGGCGGGACAACCTAGTCCCGGGGTCGTGGAGACGGCCCTATAGTCCTCGGACATGACGGTGGCGGGCCAATCTAGTCCCGGGGTCGTGGGGACGACCCTATAGTCGTCGGACATGTCGGCGGCTGGCCAACCTAGTCCCGGGGTCGTGGGGACGACTCTATAGTCGTCGGACAAGTCGGCGGCGGGTCATCCTAGTCCCTGGGTCGTGGGGACGACCCTATAGTCGTCGGACAAGTCGGCGGCGGGCCAATCTATTCCCGGGGCCGTGGGGACGACCCTGTAGTCGTTGGACATGACGGTGGTGGGCCAATCTAGTCCCGGGGTCGTGGGGACGGCCCTATTGTCGTCGGACATGTCGGCGGCTGGCCAACCTAGTCCCGGGATCGTGGGGTCGACCCTATAGTCGTCGGACATGTCGGCGGCGGGCCAACCTAGTCCCGGGGTCGTGGGGACGACCCAATAGTCGTCGGACATGACGGTGGCGGGCCAATCTATTCCCGGGGCCGTGGGGACGACCCTGTAGTCGTCGGACATGACGGTGGTGGGCCAATCTAGTCCGAGGGTCGTGGGGACAATCCTGTTGTCGTCGGACATGACGGTGGTGGGCCAATCTAGTCCCGGGGTCGTGGGGACGACCCTATAGTCGTCGGACAAGTCGGCGGCGGGCCAACCTAGTCCCGGGGTCGTGGGGACGACCCTATAGTCGTCGGACATGACGGTGGCGGGCCAATCTAGTCCCGGGGTCGTTGGGACGACCCTATAGTCGTCGGACTAGTCGGCGGCGGGCCAACCTAGTCCCGGGGTCGTGGGGACGACCCTATAGTCGTCGGACATGTCGGCGGTTGGCCAACCTAGTCCCGTGGTCGTGGGGACGACCCTATAGTCGTCGGACATGTCGGCGGCGGGCCAACCTAGTCCCGGGGTCGTGGGGACGACCCTATAGTCGTCGGACAAGTCGGCGGCGGGCCAACCTAGTCCCGGGGTCGTGGGGACGACCCTATAGTCGTCGGACATGACGGTGGCGGGCCAATCTAGTCCCGGGGTCGTTGGGACGACCCTATAGTCGTCGGACTAGTCGGCGGCGGGCCAACCTAGTCCCGGGGTCGTGGGGACGACCCTATAGTCGTCGGACATGTCGGCGGTTGGCCAACCTAGTCCCGTGGTCGTGGGGACGACCCTATAGTCGTCGGACAAGTCGGCGGCGGGCCAACCTAGTCCCGGGGTCGTGGAGACGACCCTATAGTCGTCGCACATGAAGGTGGCGGGGCAATCTACTCCTGGGGTCGTGCGGACGACCCTATTGTCGTCGGACAAGTCGGCCGCGGGCCAACCTAGTCCCGGGGTCGTGGGGACGACCCTATAGTCGTCGGACATGATGGTGGCGGGCCAACCTAGTCCCGGGGTCGTGGGGACGACCCTATAGTCGTCGGACATGTCGGCGGCTGGCCAGCTTTGGCCCGGGGTCGTGGGGACGACCCTATAGTCGTCGGACATGACGGTGACGGGCCAATCTAGTCCTGGCGTCGTTGGGACGACCCTATAGTCGTCGGACATTTCGGCGGCTGGGCAACTTTGGCCCGTGGTCGTGGGGACGACCCTATAGACGTCGAACAAGTCGGCCGCGGGCCAACCTAGTCCCGGGGTCGTGGGGACGACCCTATAGTCGTCGGACATGATGGTGGCGGGCCAACCTAGTCCCGGGGTCGTGGGGACGACCCTATAGTCGTCGGACAAGTCGGCGGCCGGCCATCCTAGTCCCGGGGTCGTGGGGCCGACCCTATAGTCGTCGGACAAGTCGGCGGCCGGCCATCCTAGTCCCGGGGTCGTGGGGCCGACCCTATAGTCGTCTGACATGATGGTGGCGGGCCAATCTACTCCTGGGGTCGTGCGGACGAACCTATAGTCGTCAGACCACTCGGCCGCGGGCCAACCTAGTCCCGGGGTCGTGGGGACGACCCTATAGTCGTCGGACAAGTCGGCGGCGGGCCAACCTAGTCCCGGGGTCGTGCGGACGACCCTAAAGTCCTCGGACATGACGGTGGAGGGCCAATCTTGTCCCGGGGTCGTGGGGACGACCCTATAGTCGTCGGACAAGTCGGCGGCGGGCCAACCTAGTCCCGGGGTCGTGGGGACGACCCTATAGTCGTCGGACATGACGGTGGCGGGCCAATCTAGTCCCGGGGTCGTGGGGACGACCCTATAGTTGTCGGAAGTCTCGGCGGCTGACCAACTTTGGCCCGTGGTCGTGGGGACGACCCTATAGTCGGCGGACATGACGGTGGCGGACCAATCTAGCCCCGGGGTCGTGGGGACGACCCTATAGTCGTCGGACATGTCGGCGGCTGGGCAACTTTGGCCCGTGGTCGTGGGGACGACCCTATAGTCGTCGGACAAGTCGGCGGCGGGCCAACCTATTCCCGGGGTCGTGGGGACGACCCTATAGTCGTCGGACATGTCGGCGGTTGGGCAACTTTGGCCCGTGGTCGTGGGGACGACCCTATAGTCGTCGGACATGTCGGCGGCTGGGCAACTTTGGCCCGTGGTCGTGGGGACGACCCTATAGTCGTCGGACATGTCGGCGGTTGGCCAACCTAGTCCCGGGGTCGTGGGGACGACCCTATAGTCGTCGGACATGATGGTGGCGGGCCAACCTAGTCCCGGGGTCGTGGGGACGACCCTATAGTCGTCGGACATGTCGGCGGCTGGCCAGCTTTGGCCCCGGGGTCGTGGGGACGACCCTATAGTCGTCGGACATGTCGGCGGTTGGCCAACCTAGTCCCGGGGTCGTGGGGACGACCCTATAGTCGTCGGACATGATGGTGGCGGGCCAACCTAGTCCCGGGGTCGTGGGGACGACCCTATAGTCGTCGGACATGTCGGCGGCTGGCTAGCTTTGGCCCGGGGTCGTGGGGACGACCCTATAGTCGTCGGACATGTCGGCGGCTGGCGAACCTAGTCCCGGGGTCGTGGGGACGACCCTATAGTCGAAGGACATGACGGTGGCGGGGCAATCTACTCCTGGGGTCGTGGGGACGACCCTATAGTCGTCGGACAAGTCGGCGGCGGGCCAACCTAGCCCCGGAGTCGTGGGGACGACCCTATAGTCGTCGGACATGTCGGCGGCTGACCAACTTTGGCCCGTGGTCGTGGGGACGACCCTATAGTCGTCGGACAAGTCGGCGGCGGGCCAACCTAGTCCCGGTGTCGTGGGGAGGACCCTATGGTCGTCGGACATGTCGGCGGCTGGCCAACCTAGTTCCGGGGTGGGAGGGACGACCCTATAGTCGTCGGACAAGTCGGCGGTGGGCCAACCTATTTCCGGGGTCGTGGGGACGACCCTAGAGTCGTCGGACATGACGGTGGCGGGCCAATCTAGTCCCGGGGTCGTTGGGACGACCGTATAGTCGTCGGACATGACGGCGGCTGGCCAACCTGGTCCCGGGGTCGTGGGGACGACCCTATAGTCGTCGGACATGTCGGCGGCTGACCAACTTTGGCCCGTGGTCGTGGGGACGACCCTATAGTCGGCGGACATGACGGTGGCGGGCCAATCTAGCCCCGGGGTCGTGGGGACGACGCTATAGTCGTCGGACATGTCGGCGGCAGGCCAACTTTGGCCCGTGGTCGTGGGGACGACCCTATAGTCCGCGGACATGACGGTGGCGGGCCAGTCTAGCCCCGGGGTCGTGGGGACGACCCTATAGTCTTCGGACATGTTGGCGGCTGGCCAGCTTTGGCCCGGGGTCGTGGGGACGACCCTATAGTCGTCGGTCATGTCGGCGGTTGGCCAACCTAGTCCCGGGGTCGTGGGGCCGACCCTATAGTCGTCTGACGTGATGGTGGCGGGCCAATCTACTCCTGGGGTCGTGCGGACGAACCTATAGTCGTCAGACCACTCGGCCGCGGGCCAACCTAGTCCCGGGGTCGTGGGGACGACCCTATAGTCGTCGGACAAGTCGGCGGCGGGCCAACCTAGTCCCGGGGTCGTGCGGACGACCCTAAAGTCCTCGGACATGACGGTGGCGGGCCAATCTAGTCCCGGGGTCGTGGGGACGACCCTATAGTCGTCGGACAAGTCGGCGGCGGGCCAACCTAGTCCCGGGGTCGTGGGGACGACCCTATTGTCGTCGGACATGACGGTGGCGGGCCAATCTAGTCCCGGGGTCGTGGGGACGACCCTATAGTCGTCGGACATGTCGGCGGCTGGGCAACTTTGGCCCGTGGTCGTGGGGACGACCCTATAGTCGTCGGACAAGTCGGTGGCGGGCCAACCTAGTCCCGGGGTCGTGGCGACGACCCTATAGTCCTCGGACATGACGGTGGCGGGCCAATCTAGCCCCGGGGTCGTGGAGACGACCCTATAGTCGTCGGACATGACGGTGGCGGGGCAATCTACTCCTGGGGTCGTGCGGACGACCCTATTGTCGTCGAACAAGTCGGCCGCGGGACAACCTAGTCCCGGGGTCGTGGGGACGACCCTATAGTCGTCAGACATGATGGTGGCGGGCCAATCTATTCCCGGGGTCGTGGGGACGACACTATAGTCATCGGACATGACGGCGGCTGGGCACCTTTGGCCCGTGGTCGTGGTGGCGACCCTATAGTCGTCGGACAAGTCGGCGGCGGGCCAACCTAGTCCCGGGGTCGTGGGGACGACCCTATAGTCGTCGGACATGACGGTGGCGGGCCAATCTAGTCCCGGGGTCGTTGGGACGACCCTATAGTCGTCGGACTAGTCGGCGGCGGGCCAACCTAGTCCCGGGGTCGTGGGGACGACCCTATAGTCGTCGGACATGTCGGCGGATGGCCAACCTAGTCCCGTGGTCGTGGGGACGACCCTATAGTCGTCGGACAAGTCGGCGGCGGGCCAACCTAGTCCCGGGGTCGTGGAGACGACCCTATAGTCGTCGCACATGAAGGTGGCGGGGCAATCTACTCCTGGGGTCGTGCGGACGACCCTATTGTCGTCGGACAAGTCGGCCGCGGGCCAACCTAGTCCCGGGGTCGTGGAGACGACCCTATAGTCGTCGCACATGAAGGTGGCGGGGCAATCTACTCCTGGGGTCGTGCGGACGACCCTATTGTCGTCGGACAAGTCGGCCGCGGGCCAACCTAGTCCCGGGGTCGTGGGGACGACCCTATAGTCGTCGGACATGACGGTGGCGGGCCAATCTAGTCCCGGGGTCGTTGGGACGACCCTATAGTCGTCGGACTAGTCGGCGGCGGGCCAACCTAGTCCCGGGGTCGTGGGGACGACCCTATAGTCGTCGGACATGTCGGCGGTTGGCCAACCTAGTCCCGTGGTCGTGGGGACGACCCTATAGTCGTCGGACAAGTCGGCGGCGGGCCAACCTAGTCCCGGGGTCGTGGAGACGACCCTATAGTCGTCGCACATGAAGGTGGCGGGGCAATCTACTCCTGGGGTCGTGCGGACGACCCTATTGTCGTCGGACAAGTCGGCCGCGGGCCAACCTAGTCCCGGGGTCGTGGGGACGACCCTATAGTCGTCGGACATGATGGTGGCGGGCCAACCTAGTCCCGGGGTCGTGGGGACGACCCTATAGTCGTCGGACATGTCGGCGGCTGGCCAGCTTTGGCCCGGGGTCGTGGGGACGACCCTATAGTCGTCGGACATGACGGTGACGGGCCAATCTAGTCCTGGCGTCGTTGGGACGACCCTATAGTCGTCGGACATTTCGGCGGCTGGGCAACTTTGGCCCGTGGTCGTGGGGACGACCCTATAGACGTCGAACAAGTCGGCCGCGGGCCAACCTAGTCCCGGGGTCGTGGGGACGACCCTATAGTCGTCGGACATGATGGTGGCGGGCCAACCTAGTCCCGGGGTCGTGGGGACGACCCTATAGTCGTCGGACAAGTCGGCGGCCGGCCATCCTAGTCCCGGGGTCGTGGGGCCGACCCTATAGTCGTCGGACAAGTCGGCGGCCGGCCATCCTAGTCCTGGGGTCGTGGGGCCGACCCTATAGTCGTCTGACATGATGGTGGCGGGCCAATCTACTCCTGGGGTCGTGCGGACGAACCTATAGTCGTCAGACCACTCGGCCGCGGGCCAACCTAGTCCCGGGGTCGTGGGGACGACCCTATAGTCGTCGGACAAGTCGGCGGCGGGCCAACCTAGTCCCGGGGTCGTGCGGACGACCCTAAAGTCCTCGGACATGACGGTGGAGGGCCAATCTAGTCCCGGGGTCGTGGGGACGACCCTATAGTCGTCGGACAAGTCGGCGGCGGGCCAACCTAGTCCCGGGGTCGTGGGGACGACCCTATAGTCGTCGGACATGACGGTGGCGGGCCAATCTAGTCCCGGGGTCGTGGGGACGACCCTATAGTTGTCGGAAGTCTCGGCGGCTGACCAACTTTGGCCCGTGGTCGTGGGGACGACCCTATAGTCGGCGGACATGACGGTGGCGGACCAATCTAGCCCCGGGGTCGTGGGGACGACCCTATAGTCGTCGGACATGTCGGCGGCTGGGCAACTTTGGCCCGTGGTCGTGGGGACGACCCTATAGTCGTCGGACAAGTCGGCGGCGGGCCAACCTATTCCCGGGGTCGTGGGGACGACCCTATAGTCGTCGGACATGTCGGCGGTTGGGCAACTTTGGCCCGTGGTCGTGGGGACGACCCTATAGTCGTCGGACATGTCGGCGGCTGGGCAACTTTGGCCCGTGGTCGTGGGGACGACCCTATAGTCGTCGGACATGTCGGCGGTTGGCCAACCTAGTCCCGGGGTCGTGGGGACGACCCTATAGTCGTCGGACAAGCCGGCGGCCGGCCATCCTAGTCCCGGGGTCGTGGGGCCGACCCTATAGTCGTCTGACATGATGGTGGCGGACCAATCTACTCCTGGGGTCGTGCGGACGAACCTATAGTCGTCAGACAAGTCGGCCGGGGGCCAACCAAGTCCCGGAGTCGTCGGGACGACCCTATAGTCGTCGGACATGATGGTGGCGGGCCAACCTAGTCCCGGTGTCGTGGGGACGACCCTATAGTCGTCGGACATGACGGTGGCGGGCCAATCTAGTCCCGGGGTCGTTGGGACGACCCTATAGTCGTCGGACATTTCGGCGGCTGGGCAACTTTGGCCCGCGGTCGTGGGGACGACCCTATAGACGTCGGACAAGTCGGCGGCGGGCCAACCTAGTCCCGGGGTCGTGGAGACGACCCTATAGTCGTCGGACAAGTCGGCCGCGGGCCAACCTAGTCCCGGGGTCGTGGGGACGACCCTATAGTCGTCGGACATGATGGTGGCGGGCCAACCTAGTCCCGGGGTCGTGGGGACGACCCTATAGTCGTCGGACATGTCGGCGGCTGGCCAGCTTTGGCCCCGGGGTCGTGGGGACGACCCTATAGTCGTCGGACATGTCGGCGGTTGGCCAACCTAGTCCCGGGGTCGTGGGGACGACCCTATAGTCGTCGGACATGATGGTGGCGGGCCAACCTAGTCCCGGGGTCGTGGGGACGACCCTATAGTCGTCGGACATGTCGGCGGCTGGCTAGCTTTGGCCCGGGGTCGTGGGGACGACCCTATAGTCGTCGGACATGTCGGCGGCTGGCGAACCTAGTCCCGGGGTCGTGGGGACGACCCTATAGTCGAAGGACATGACGGTGGCGGGGCAATCTACTCCTGGGGTCGTGGGGACGACCCTATAGTCGTCGGACATGTCGGCGGCTGACCAACTTTGGCCCGTGGTCGTGGGGACGACCCTATAGTCGTCGGACAAGTCGGCGGCGGGCCAACCTAGTCCCGGTGTCGTGGGGAGGACCCTATGGTCGTGAGACATGTCGGCGGCTGGCCAACCTAGTTCCGGGGTGGGAGGGACGACCCTATAGTCGTCGGACAAGTCGGCGGTGGGCCAACCTATTTCCGGGGTCGTGGGGACGACCCTAGAGTCGTCGGACATGACGGTGGCGGGCCAATCTAGTCCCGGGGTCGTTGGGACGACCGTATAGTCGTCGGACATGACGGCGGCTGGCCAACCTGGTCCCGGGGTCGTGGGGACGACCCTATAGTCGTCGGACATGTCGGCGGCTGACCAACTTTGGCCCGTGGTCGTGGGGACGACCCTATAGTCGGCGGACATGACGGTGGCGGGCCAATCTAGCCCCGGGGTCGTGGGGACGACGCTATAGTCGTCGGACATGTCGGCGGCAGGCCAACTTTGGCCCGTGGTCGTGGGGACGACCCTATAGTCCGCGGACATGACGGTGGCGGGCCAGTCTAGCCCCGGGGTCGTGGGGACGACCCTATAGTCTTCGGACATGTTGGCGGCTGGCCAGCTTTGGCCCGGGGTCGTGGGGACGACCCTATAGTCGTCGGTCATGTCGGCGGTTGGCCAACCTAGTCCCGGGGTCGTGGGGCCGACCCTATAGTCGTCTGACGTGATGGTGGCGGGCCAATCTACTCCTGGGGTCGTGCGGACGAACCTATAGTCGTCAGACCACTCGGCCGCGGGCCAACCTAGTCCCGGGGTCGTGGGGACGACCCTATAGTCGTCGGACAAGTCGGCGGCGGGCCAACCTAGTCCCGGGGTCGTGCGGACGACCCTAAAGTCCTCGGACATGACGGTGGCGGGCCAATCTAGTCCCGGGGTCGTGGGGACGACCCTATAGTCGTCGGACAAGTCGGCGGCGGGCCAACCTAGTCCCGGGGTCGTGGGGACGACCCTATTGTCGTCGGACATGACGGTGGCGGGCCAATCTAGTCCCGGGGTCGTGGGGACGACCCTATAGTCGTCGGACATGTCGGCGGCTGGGCAACTTTGGCCCGTGGTCGTGGGGACGACCCTATAGTCGTGGGACAAGTCGGTGGCGGGCCAACCTAGTCCCGGGGTCGTGGCGACGACCCTATAGTCCTCGGACATGACGGTGGCGGGCCAATCTAGCCCCGGGGTCGTGGAGACGACCCTATAGTCGTCGGACATGACGGTGGCGGGGCAATCTACTCCTGGGGTCGTGCGGACGACCCTATTGTCGTCGAACAAGTCGGCCGCGGGACAACCTAGTCCCGGGGTCGTGGGGACGACCCTATAGTCGTCAGACATGATGGTGGCGGGCCAATCTATTCCCGGGGTCGTGGGGACGACACTATAGTCATCGGACATGACGGCGGCTGGGCACCTTTGGCCCGTGGTCGTGGTGGCGACCCTATAGTCGTCGGACAAGTCGGCGGCGGGCCAACCTAGTCCCGGGGTCGTGGAGACGACCCTATAGTCGTCGGACATGACGGTGGCGGGGCAATCTACTCCTGGGGTCGTGCGGACGACCCTATTGTCGTCGAACAAGTCGGCCGCGGGCCAACCTAGTCCCGGGGTCGTGGGGACGACCCTATAGTCGTCGGACATGATGGTGGCGGGCCAACCTAGTCCCGGGGTCGTGGGGACGACCCTATAGTCGTCGGACATGTCGGCGGCTGGCCAGCTTTGGCCCGGGGTCGTGGGGACGACCCTATAGTCGTCGGACATGTCGGCGGTTGGCCAACCTAGTCCCGGGGTCGTGGGGACGACCCTATAGTCGTCCGACAAGTCGGCGGCCGGCCATCCTAGTCCCGGGGTCGTGGGGCCGACCGTATAGTCGTCGGACATGTCGGCGTCTGGCCAACCTGGTCCCGGGGTCGTGGGGACGACCCTATAGTCGTCGGACATGTCGGCGGCTGACCAACTTTGGCCCGTGGTCGTGGGGACGACCCTATAGTCGGCGGACATGACGGTGGCGGGCCAATCTAGCCCCGGGGTCGTGGGGACGACCCTATAGTCGTCGGACATGTCGGCGGCTGGGCATCTTTGGCCCGTGGTCGTGGGGACGACCCTATAGTCGTCGGACAAGTCGGCGGCGGGCCAATCTAGTCCGGGGGTCGTTGGGACGACCGTATAGTCGTCGGACATGACGGTGGCGGGCCAATCTAGTCCCGGGGTCGTGGGGACGACCCTATAGTCGTCGGACATGTCGGCGGGTGACCAACTTTGGCCCGTGGTCGTGGGGACGACCCTATAGTCGGCGGACATGACGGTGGCGGGCCAATCTAGCCCCGGGGTCGAGGGGACGACCCTATAGTCGTCGGACATGTCGGCGGCTGGCCAACTTTGGCCCGTGGTCGTGGGGACGACCCTATAGTCGTCGGACATGACGGTGGCGGGCCAATCTTGCCCCGGGGTCGTGGGGACGACCCTATAGTCGTCGGACATGACGGTGGCGGGCCAGTCTAACCCCGGGGTCGTGGGGACGACCCTATAGTCGTCGGACATGTCGGCGGCTGGCCAACTTTGGCCCGTGGTCGTGGGGACGACCCTATAGTCGGCGGACATGACGGTGGCGGGCCAGTCTAACCCCGGGGTCGTGGGGACGACCCTATAGTCGTCGGACATGTCGGCGGTTGGGCAACTTTGGCCCGTTGTCGTGGGGACGACCCTATAGTCGTCGGACATGACGGTGGCGGGCCAATCTAGTCCCGGGGTCGTGGGGACGACCCTATAGTCGTCGGACATGTCGGCGGCTGGGCAACTTTGGCCAGTGGTCGTGGGGTCGACCCTATAGACGTCGGACATGTCGGTGACTGGCCAACCTAGTCCCGGGTTCGTGGGGACGACCCTATAGTCGTCGGACATGTCGGCGGCAGGGCAACTTTGGCCCGTGGTCTTGGGGACGACCCTATAGTCGTCGGACATGTCCGCGGCTGGCCAACTTTGGCCCGGGGCGTGGGGACGACCCTATAGTCGTCGGACATGTCGGCGGCGGGCCAACCTAGTCCCGGGGTCGTGGGGACGACCCTATAGTCGTCGGACATGTCGGCGGCTGGCCAACTTTGGCCCGTGGTCGTGGGGACGACCCTATAGTCGGCGGACATGACGGTGGCGGGCCAGTCTAACCCCGGGGTCGTGGGGACGACCCTATAGTCGTCGGACATGTCGGCGGTTGGGCAACTTTGGCCCGTTGTCGTGGGGACGACCCTATAGTCGTCGGACAAGTCGGCGGCGGGCCAATCTAGTCCGGGGGTCGTTGGGACGACCGTATAGTCGTCGGACATGTCGGCGGTTGGCCAACCTAGTCCCGGGGTCGTGGGGACGACCCTATAGTCGTCCGACAAGTCGGCGGCCGGCCATCCTAGTCCCGGGGTCGTGGGGCCGACCCTATAGTCGTCTGACATGACGGTGGCGGGCCAATCTAGTCCCGGGGTCGTTGGGTCGACCGTATAGTCGTCGGACATGTCGGCGTCTGGCCAACCTGGTCCCGGGGTCGTGGGGACGACCCTATAGTCGTCGGACATGTCGGCGGCTGACCAACTTTGGCCCGTGGTCGTGGGGACGACCCTATAGTCGGCGGACATGACGGTGGCGGGCCAATCTAGCCCCGGGGTCGTGGGGACGACCCTATAGTCGTCGGACATGTCGGCGGCTGGGCAACTTTGGCCCGTGGTCGTGGGGACGACCCTATAGTCGTCGGACAAGTCGGCGGCGGGCCAATCTAGTCCGGGGGTCGTTGGGACGACCGTATAGTCGTCGGACATGACGGTGGCGGGCCAATCTAGTCCCGGGGTCGTGGGGACGACCCTATAGTCGTCGGACATGTCGGCGGGTGACCAACTTTGGCCCGTGGTCGTGGGGACGACCCTATAGTCGGCGGACATGACGGTGGCGGGCCAATCTAGCCCCGGGGTCGAGGGGACGACCCTATAGTCGTCGGACATGTCGGCGGCTGGCCAACTTTGGCCCGTGGTCGTGGGGACGACCCTATAGTCGTCGGACATGACGGTGGCGGGCCAATCTTGCCCCGGGGTCGTGGGGACGACCCTATAGTCGTCGGACATGACGGTGGCGGGCCAGTCTAACCCCGGGGTCGTGGGGACGACCCTATAGTCGTCGGACATGTCGGCGGCTGGCCAACTTTGGCCCGTGGTCGTGGGGACGACCCTATAGTCGGCGGACATGACGGTGGCGGGCCAGTCTAACCCCGGGGTCGTGGGGACGACCCTATAGTCGTCGGACATGTCGGCGGTTGGGCAACTTTGGCCCGTTGTCGTGGGGACGACCCTATAGTCGTCGGACATGACGGTGGCGGGCCAATCTAGTCCCGGGGTCGTGGGGACGACCCTATAGTCGTCGGACATGTCGGCGGCTGGGCAACTTTGGCCAGTGGTCGTGGGGTCGACCCTATAGACGTCGGACATGTCGGTGACTGGCCAACCTAGTCCCGGGTTCGTGGGGACGACCCTATAGTCGTCGGACATGTCGGCGGCAGGGCAACTTTGGCCCGTGGTCTTGGGGACGACCCTATAGTCGTCGGACATGTCCGCGGCTGGCCAACTTTGGCCCGGGGCGTGGGGACGACCCTATAGTCGTCGGACATGTCGGCGGCGGGCCAACCTAGTCCCGGGGTCGTGGGGACGACCCTATAGTCGTCGGACATGTCGGCGGCTGGGCAACTTTGGCCAGTGGTCGTGGGGACGACCCTATAGTCGTCGGACATGTCGGTGACTGGCCAAACTAGTCCCGGGTTCGTGGGTACGACCCTATAGTCGTCGGACATGTCGGTGACTGGACAACCTAGTCCCGGGTTCGTGGGGACGCCCCTATAGTCGTCGGACATGTCGGCGGCTGGCCAACTTTGGCCCGGGGCGTGGGGACGACCCTATAGTCGTCGGACATGTCGGCGGCGGGCCAACCTAGTCCCGGGGTCGTGGGGACGACCCTATAGTCGTCGAACATGTCGGCGGCTGGCCAATCTAGTCCCGGGGTCCTGGGGACGACCCTGTAGTCGTCGGACAAGTCGGCGGCGGGCCAACCTAGTCCCGGGGTCGTGGGGACGACCCTATAGTCGTCGGACAAGTCGGCGGCGGGCCACCCTAGTCCCGGGGTCGTGGTGACGACCCTATCGTCGTCGGACAAGTCGGCGGCGGGCCAACCTAGTCCCGGGGTCGTGGGGACGACCCTATAGTCGTCGGACAAGTCGGCGGCGGGCCACCCTAGTCCCGGGGTCGTGGTGACGACCCTATCGTCGTCGGACAAGTCGGCGGCGGGCCAATCTATTCCCGGGGCCGTGGGGACGACCCTGTAGTCGTTGGACATGACGGTGGTGGGCCAATCTAGTCCCGGGGTCGTGGGGACGGCCCTATTGTCGTCGGACATGTCGGCGGCGGGCCAAACTAGTCCCGGGGTCGTGGGGGCGACCCTATAGTCGTCGGACATGTCGGCGGCTGGGCAACTTTGGCCAGTGGTCGTGGGGACGACCCTATAGTCGTCGGACAAGTCGGCGGCGGGCCAACCTAGTCCAGGGGTCGTGGAGACGACCCTATAGTCGTCGGACGTGACGGTGGCGGGCCAATCTAGCCCCGGGGTCGTGGGGACGACCCTATAGACGTCGGACATGTCGGCGGCGGGCCAAACTAGTCCCGGGGTCGTGGGGGCGACCCTATAGTCGTCGGACATGTCGGCGGCTGGGCAACTTTGGCCAGTGGTCGTGGGGACGACCCTATAGTCGTCGGACAAGTCGGCGGCGGGACAACCTAGTCCCGGGGTCGTGGAGACGGCCCTATAGTCCTCGGACATGACGGTGGCGGGCCAATCTAGTCCCGGGGTCGTGGGGACGACCCTATAGTCGTCGGACATGTCGGCGGCTGGCCAACCTAGTCCCGGGGTCGTGGGGACGACTCTATAGTCGTCGGACAAGTCGGCGGCGGGTCATCCTAGTCCCTGGGTCGTGGGGACGACCCTATAGTCGTCGGACAAGTCGGCGGCGGGCCAATCTATTCCCGGGGCCGTGGGGACGACCCTGTAGTCGTTGGACATGACGGTGGTGGGCCAATCTAGTCCCGGGGTCGTGGGGACGGCCCTATTGTCGTCGGACATGTCGGCGGCTGGCCAACCTAGTCCCGGGATCGTGGGGTCGACCCTATAGTCGTCGGACATGTCGGCGGCGGGCCAACCTAGTCCCGGGGTCGTGGGGACGACCCAATAGTCGTCGGACATGACGGTGGCGGGCCAATCTATTCCCGGGGCCGTGGGGACGACCCTGTAGTCGTCGGACATGACGGTGGTGGGCCAATCTAGTCCGAGGGTCGTGGGGACAATCCTGTTGTCGTCGGACATGACGGTGGTGGGCCAATCTAGTCCCGGGGTCGTGGGGACGACCCTATAGTCGTCGGACAAGTCGGCGGCGGGCCAACCTAGTCCCGGGGTCGTGGGGACGACCCTATAGTCGTCGGACATGACGGTGGCGGGCCAATCTAGTCCCGGGGTCGTTGGGACGACCCTATAGTCGTCGGACTAGTCGGCGGCGGGCCAACCTAGTCCCGGGGTCGTGGGGACGACCCTATAGTCGTCGGACATGTCGGCGGTTGGCCAACCTAGTCCCGTGGTCGTGGGGACGACCCTATAGTCGTCGGACATGTCGGCGGCGGGCCAACCTAGTCCCGGGGTCGTGGGGACGACCCTATAGTCGTCGGACAAGTCGGCGGCGGGCCAACCTAGTCCCGGGGTCGTGGGGACGACCCTATAGTCGTCGGACATGACGGTGGCGGGCCAATCTAGTCCCGGGGTCGTTGGGACGACCCTATAGTCGTCGGACTAGTCGGCGGCGGGCCAACCTAGTCCCGGGGTCGTGGGGACGACCCTATAGTCGTCGGACATGTCGGCGGTTGGCCAACCTAGTCCCGTGGTCGTGGGGACGACCCTATAGTCGTCGGACAAGTCGGCGGCGGGCCAACCTAGTCCCGGGGTCGTGGAGACGACCCTATAGTCGTCGCACATGAAGGTGGCGGGGCAATCTACTCCTGGGGTCGTGCGGACGACCCTATTGTCGTCGGACAAGTCGGCCGCGGGCCAACCTAGTCCCGGGGTCGTGGGGACGACCCTATAGTCGTCGGACATGATGGTGGCGGGCCAACCTAGTCCCGGGGTCGTGGGGACGACCCTATAGTCGTCGGACATGTCGGCGGCTGGCCAGCTTTGGCCCGGGGTCGTGGGGACGACCCTATAGTCGTCGGACATGACGGTGACGGGCCAATCTAGTCCTGGCGTCGTTGGGACGACCCTATAGTCGTCGGACATTTCGGCGGCTGGGCAACTTTGGCCCGTGGTCGTGGGGACGACCATATAGACGTCGAACAAGTCGGCCGCGGGCCAACCTAGTCCCGGGGTCGTGGGGACGACCCTATAGTCGTCGGACATGATGGTGGCGGGCCAACCTAGTCCCGGGGTCGTGGGGACGACCCTATAGTCGTCGGACAAGTCGGCGGCCGGCCATCCTAGTCCCGGGGTCGTGGGGCCGACCCTATAGTCGTCGGACAAGTCGGCGGCCGGCCATCCTAGTCCCGGGGTCGTGGGGCCGACCCTATAGTCGTCTGACATGATGGTGGCGGGCCAATCTACTCCTGGGGTCGTGCGGACGAACCTATAGTCGTCAAACCACTCGGCCGCGGGCCAACCTAGTCCCGGGGTCGTGGGGACGACCCTATAGTCGTCGGACAAGTCGGCGGCGGGCCAACCTAGTCCCGGGGTCGTGCGGACGACCCTAAAGTCCTCGGACATGACGGTGGAGGGCCAATCTAGTCCCGGGGTCGTGGGGACGACCCTATAGTCGTCGGACAAGTCGGCGGCGGGCCAACCTAGTCCCGGGGTCGTGGGGACGACCCTATAGTCGTCGGACATGACGGTGGCGGGCCAATCTAGTCCCGGGGTCGTGGGGACGACCCTATAGTTGTCGGAAGTCTCGGCGGCTGACCAACTTTGGCCCGTGGTCGTGGGGACGACCCTATAGTCGGCGGACATGACGGTGGCGGACCAATCTAGCCCCGGGGTCGTGGGGACGACCCTATAGTCGTCGGACATGTCGGCGGCTGGGCAACTTTGGCCCGTGGTCGTGGGGACGACCCTATAGTCGTCGGACAAGTCGGCGGCGGGCCAACCTATTCCCGGGGTCGTGGGGACGACCCTATAGTCGTCGGACATGTCGGCGGTTGGGCAACTTTGGCCCGTGGTCGTGGGGACGACCCTATAGTCGTCGGACATGTCGGCGGCTGGGCAACTTTGGCCCGTGGTCGTGGGGACGACCCTATAGTCGTCGGACATGTCGGCGGTTGGCCAACCTAGTCCCGGGGTCGTGGGGACGACCCTATAGTCGTCGGACAAGTCGGCGGCCGGCCATCCTAGTCCCGGGGTCGTGGGGCCGACCCTATAGTCGTCTGACATGATGGTGGCGGACCAATCTACTCCTGGGGTCGTGCGGACGAACCTATAGTCGTCAGACAAGTCGGCCGGGGGCCAACCAAGTCCCGGAGTCGTCGGGACGACCCTATAGTCGTCGGACATGATGGTGGCGGGCCAACCTAGTCCCGGTGTCGTGGGGACGACCCTATAGTCGTCGGACATGACGGTGGCGGGCCAATCTAGTCCCGGGGTCGTTGGGACGACCCTATAGTCGTCGGACATTTCGGCGGCTGGGCAACTTTGGCCCGCGGTCGTGGGGACGACCCTATAGACGTCGGACAAGTCGGCGGCGGGCCAACCTAGTCCCGGGGTCGTGGAGACGACCCTATAGTCGTCGGACAAGTCGGCCGCGGGCCAACCTAGTCCCGGGGTCGTGGGGACGACCCTATAGTCGTCGGACATGATGGTGGCGGGCCAACCTAGTCCCGGGGTCGTGGGGACGACCCTATAGTCGTCGGACATGTCGGCGGCTGGCCAGCTTTGGCCCCGGGGTCGTGGGGACGACCCTATAGTCGTCGGACATGTCGGCGGTTGGCCAACCTAGTCCCGGGGTCGTGGGGACGACCCTATAGTCGTCGGACATGATGGTGGCGGGCCAACCTAGTCCCGGGGTCGTGGGGACGACCCTATAGTCGTCGGACATGTCGGCGGCTGGCTAGCTTTGGCCCGGGGTCGTGGGGACGACCCTATAGTCGTCGGACATGTCGGCGGCTGGCGAACCTAGTCCCGGGGTCGTGGGGACGACCCTATAGTCGAAGGACATGACGGTGGCGGGGCAATCTACTCCTGGGGTCGTGGGGACGACCCTATAGTCGTCGGACAAGTCGGCGGCGGGCCAACCTAGCCCCGGAGTCGTGGGGACGACCCTATAGTCGTCGGACATGTCGGCGGCTGACCAACTTTGGCCCGTGGTCGTGGGGACGACCCTATAGTCGTCGGACAAGTCGGCGGCGGGCCAACCTAGTCCCGGTGTCGTGGGGAGGACCCTATGGTCGTCGGACATGTCGGCGGCTGGCCAACCTAGTTCCGGGGTGGGAGGGACGACCCTATAGTCGTCGGACAAGTCGGCGGTGGGCCAACCTATTTCCGGGGTCGTGGGGACGACCCTAGAGTCGTCGGACATGACGGTGGCGGGCCAATCTAGTCCCGGGGTCGTTGGGACGACCGTATAGTCGTCGGACATGACGGCGGCTGGCCAACCTGGTCCCGGGGTCGTGGGGACGACCCTATAGTCGTCGGACATGTCGGCGGCTGACCAACTTTGGCCCGTGGTCGTGGGGACGACCCTATAGTCGGCGGACATGACGGTGGCGGGCCAATCTAGCCCCGGGGTCGTGGGGACGACGCTATAGTCGTCGGACATGTCGGCGGCAGGCCAACTTTGGCCCGTGGTCGTGGGGACGACCCTATAGTCCGCGGACATGACGGTGGCGGGCCAGTCTAGCCCCGGGGTCGTGGGGACGACCCTATAGTCTTCGGACATGTTGGCGGCTGGCCAGCTTTGGCCCGGGGTCGTGGGGACGACCCTATAGTCGTCGATCATGTCGGCGGTTGGCCAACCTAGTCCCGGGGTCGTGGGGCCGACCCTATAGTCGTCTGACGTGATGGTGGCGGGCCAATCTACTCCTGGGGTCGTGCGGACGAACCTATAGTCGTCAGACCACTCGGCCGCGGGCCAACCTAGTCCCGGGGTCGTGGGGACGACCCTATAGTCGTCGGACAAGTCGGCGGCGGGCCAACCTAGTCCCGGGGTCGTGCGGACGACCCTAAAGTCCTCGGACATGACGGTGGCGGGCCAATCTAGTCCCGGGGTCGTGGGGACGACCCTATAGTCGTCGGACAAGTCGGCGGCGGGCCAACCTAGTCCCGGGGTCGTGGGGACGACCCTATTGTCGTCGGACATGACGGTGGCGGGCCAATCTAGTCCCGGGGTCGTGGGGACGACCCTATAGTCGTCGGACATGTCGGCGGCTGGGCAACTTTGGCCCGTGGTCGTGGGGACGACCCTATAGCCGTCGGACAAGTCGGTGGCGGGCCAACCTAGTCCCGGGGTCGTGGCGACGACCCTATAGTCCTCGGACATGACGGTGGCGGGCCAATCTAGCCCCGGGGTCGTGGAGACGACCCTATAGTCGTCGGACATGACGGTGGCGGGGCAATCTACTCCTGGGGTCGTGCGGACGACCCTATTGTCGTCGAACAAGTCGGCCGCGGGACAACCTAGTCCCGGGGTCGTGGGGACGACCCTATAGTCGTCAGACATGATGGTGGCGGGCCAATCTATTCCCGGGGTCGTGGGGACGACACTATAGTCATCGGACATGACGGCGGCTGGGCACCTTTGGCCCGTGGTCGTGGTGGCGACCCTATAGTCGTCGGACAAGTCGGCGGCGGGCCAACCTAGTCCCGGGGTCGTGGGGACGACCCTATAGTCGTCGGACATGACGGTGGCGGGCCAATCTAGTCCCGGGGTCGTTGGGACGACCCTATAGTCGTCGGACTAGTCGGCGGCGGGCCAACCTAGTCCCGGGGTCGTGGGGACGACCCTATAGTCGTCGGACATGTCGGCGGATGGCCAACCTAGTCCCGTGGTCGTGGGGACGACCCTATAGTCGTCGGACAAGTCGGCGGCGGGCCAACCTAGTCCCGGGGTCGTGGAGACGACCCTATAGTCGTCGCACATGAAGGTGGCGGGGCAATCTACTCCTGGGGTCGTGCGGACGACCCTATTGTCGTCGGACAAGTCGGCCGCGGGCCAACCTAGTCCCGGGGTCGTGGAGACGACCCTATAGTCGTCGCACATGAAGGTGGCGGGGCAATCTACTCCTGGGGTCGTGCGGACGACCCTATTGTCGTCGGACAAGTCGGCCGCGGGCCAACCTAGTCCCGGGGTCGTGGGGACGACCCTATAGTCGTCGGACATGACGGTGGCGGGCCAATCTAGTCCCGGGGTCGTTGGGACGACCCTATAGTCGTCGGACTAGTCGGCGGCGGGCCAACCTAGTCCCGGGGTCGTGGGGACGACCCTATAGTCGTCGGACATGTCGGCGGTTGGCCAACCTAGTCCCGTGGTCGTGGGGACGACCCTATAGTCGTCGGACAAGTCGGCGGCGGGCCAACCTAGTCCCGGGGTCGTGGAGACCTCCCTATAGTCGTCGCACATGAAGGTGGCGGGGCAATCTACTCCTGGGGTCGTGCGGACGACCCTATTGTCGTCGGACAAGTCGGCCGCGGGCCAACCTAGTCCCGGGGTCGTGGGGACGACCCTATAGTCGTCGGACATGATGGTGGCGGGCCAACCTAGTCCCGGGGTCGTGGGGACGACCCTATAGTCGTCGGACATGTCGGCGGCTGGCCAGCTTTGGCCCGGGGTCGTGGGGACGACCCTATAGTCGTCGGACATGACGGTGACGGGCCAATCTAGTCCTGGCGTCGTTGGGACGACCCTATAGTCGTCGGACATTTCGGCGGCTGGGCAACTTTGGCCCGTGGTCGTGGGGACGACCCTATAGACGTCGAACAAGTCGGCCGCGGGCCAACCTAGTCCCGGGGTCGTGGGGACGACCCTATAGTCGTCGGACATGATGGTGGCGGGCCAACCTAGTCCCGGGGTCGTGGGGACGACCCTATAGTCGTCGGACAAGTCGGCGGCCGGCCATCCTAGTCCCGGGGTCGTGGGGCCGACCCTATAGTCGTCGGACAAGTCGGCGGCCGGCCATCCTAGTCCTGGGGTCGTGGGGCCGACCCTATAGTCGTCTGACATGATGGTGGCGGGCCAATCTACTCCTGGGGTCGTGCGGACGAACCTATAGTCGTCAGACCACTCGGCCGCGGGCCAACCTAGTCCCGGGGTCGTGGGGACGACCCTATAGTCGTCGGACAAGTCGGCGGCGGGCCAACCTAGTCCCGGGGTCGTGCGGACGACCCTAAAGTCCTCGGACATGACGGTGGAGGGCCAATCTAGTCCCGGGGTCGTGGGGACGACCCTATAGTCGTCGGACAAGTCGGCGGCGGGCCAACCTAGTCCCGGGGTCGTGGGGACGACCCTATAGTCGTCGGACATGACGGTGGCGGGCCAATCTAGTCCCGGGGTCGTGGGGACGACCCTATAGTTGTCGGAAGTCTCGGCGGCTGACCAACTTTGGCCCGTGGTCGTGGGGACGACCCTATAGTCGGCGGACATGACGGTGGCGGACCAATCTAGCCCCGGGGTCGTGGGGACGACCCTATAGTCGTCGGACATGTCGGCGGCTGGGCAACTTTGGCCCGTGGTCGTGGGGACGACCCTATAGTCGTCGGACAAGTCGGCGGCGGGCCAACCTATTCCCGGGGTCGTGGGGACGACCCTATAGTCGTCGGACATGTCGGCGGTTGGGCAACTTTGGCCCGTGGTCGTGGGGACGACCCTATAGTCGTCGGACATGTCGGCGGCTGGGCAACTTTGGCCCGTGGTCGTGGGGACGACCCTATAGTCGTCGGACATGTCGGCGGTTGGCCAACCTAGTCCCGGGGTCGTGGGGACGACCCTATAGTCGTCGGACAAGTCGGCGGCCGGCCATCCTAGTCCCGGGGTCGTGGGGCCGACCCTATAGTCGTCTGACATGATGGTGGCGGACCAATCTACTCCTGGGGTCGTGCGGACGAACCTATAGTCGTCAGACAAGTCGGCCGGGGGCCAACCAAGTCCCGGAGTCGTCGGGACGACCCTATAGTCGTCGGACATGATGGTGGCGGGCCAACCTAGTCCCGGTGTCGTGGGGACGACGCTATAGTCGTCGGACATGACGGTGGCGGGCCAATCTAGTCCCGGGGTCGTTGGGACGACCCTATAGTCGTCGGACATTTCGGCGGCTGGGCAACTTTGGCCCGCGGTCGTGGGGACGACCCTATAGACGTCGGACAAGTCGGCGGCGGGCCAACCTAGTCCCGGGGTCGTGGAGACGACCCTATAGTCGTCGGACAAGTCGGCCGCGGGCCAACCTAGTCCCGGGGTCGTGGGGACGACCCTATAGTCGTCGGACATGATGGTGGCGGGCCAACCTAGTCCCGGGGTCGTGGGGACGACCCTATAGTCGTCGGACATGTCGGCGGCTGGCCAGCTTTGGCCCCGGGGTCGTGGGGACGACCCTATAGTCGTCGGACATGTCGGCGGTTGGCCAACCTAGTCCCGGGGTCGTGGGGACGACCCTATAGTCGTCGGACATGATGGTGGCGGGCCAACCTAGTCCCGGGGTCGTGGGGACGACCCTATAGTCGTCGGACATGTCGGCGGCTGGCTAGCTTTGGCCCGGGGTCGTGGGGACGACCCTATAGTCGTCGGACATGTCGGCGGCTGGCGAACCTAGTCCCGGGGTCGTGGGGACGACCCTATAGTCGAAGGACATGACGGTGGCGGGGCAATCTACTCCTGGGGTCGTGGGGACGACCCTATAGTCGTCGGACATGTCGGCGGCTGACCAACTTTGGCCCGTGGTCGTGGGGACGACCCTATAGTCGTCGGACAAGTCGGCGGCGGGCCAACCTAGTCCCGGTGTCGTGGGGAGGACCCTATGGTCGTCGGACATGTCGGCGGCTGGCCAACCTAGTTCCGGGGTGGGAGGGACGACCCTATAGTCGTCGGACAAGTCGGCGGTGGGCCAACCTATTTCCGGGGTCGTGGGGACGACCCTAGAGTCGTCGGACATGACGGTGGCGGGCCAATCTAGTCCCGGGGTCGTTGGGACGACCGTATAGTCGTCGGACATGACGGCGGCTGGCCAACCTGGTCCCGGGGTCGTGGGGACGACCCTATAGTCGTCGGACATGTCGGCGGCTGACCAACTTTGGCCCGTGGTCGTGGGGACGACCCTATAGTCGGCGGACATGACGGTGGCGGGCCAATCTAGCCCCGGGGTCGTGGGGACGACGCTATAGTCGTCGGACATGTCGGCGGCAGGCCAACTTTGGCCCGTGGTCGTGGGGACGACCCTATAGTCCGCGGACATGACGGTGGCGGGCCAGTCTAGCCCCGGGGTCGTGGGGACGACCCTATAGTCTTCGGACATGTTGGCGGCTGGCCAGCTTTGGCCCGGGGTCGTGGGGACGACCCTATAGTCGTCGGTCATGTCGGCGGTTGGCCAACCTAGTCCCGGGGTCGTGGGGCCGACCCTATAGTCGTCTGACGTGATGGTGGCGGGCCAATCTACTCCTGGGGTCGTGCGGACGAACCTATAGTCGTCAGACCACTCGGCCGCGGGCCAACCTAGTCCCGGGGTCGTGGGGACGACCCTATAGTCGTCGGACAAGTCGGCGGCGGGCCAACCTAGTCCCGGGGTCGTGCGGACGACCCTAAAGTCCTCGGACATGACGGTGGCGGGCCAATCTAGTCCCGGGGTCGTGGGGACGACCCTATAGTCGTCGGACAAGTCGGCGGCGGGCCAACCTAGTCCCGGGGTCGTGGGGACGACCCTATTGTCGTCGGACATGACGGTGGCGGGCCAATCTAGTCCCGGGGTCGTGGGGACGACCCTATAGTCGTCGGACATGTCGGCGGCTGGGCAACTTTGGCCCGTGGTCGTGGGGACGACCCTATAGTCGTGGGACAAGTCGGTGGCGGGCCAACCTAGTCCCGGGGTCGTGGCGACGACCCTATAGTCCTCGGACATGACGGTGGCGGGCCAATCTAGCCCCGGGGTCGTGGAGACGACCCTATAGTCGTCGGACATGACGGTGGCGGGGCAATCTACTCCTGGGGTCGTGCGGACGACCCTATTGTCGTCGAACAAGTCGGCCGCGGGACAACCTAGTCCCGGGGTCGTGGGGACGACCCTATAGTCGTCAGACATGATGGTGGCGGGCCAATCTATTCCCGGGGTCGTGGGGACGACACTATAGTCATCGGACATGACGGCGGCTGGGCACCTTTGGCCCGTGGTCGTGGTGGCGACCCTATAGTCGTCGGACAAGTCGGCGGCGGGCCAACCTAGTCCCGGGGTCGTGGAGACGACCCTATAGTCGTCGGACATGACGGTGGCGGGGCAATCTACTCCTGGGGTCGTGCGGACGACCCTATTGTCGTCGAACAAGTCGGCCGCGGGCCAACCTAGTCCCGGGGTCGTGGGGACGACCCTATAGTCGTCGGACATGATGGTGGCGGGCCAACCTAGTCCCGGGGTCGTGGGGACGACCCTATAGTCGTCGGACATGTCGGCGGCTGGCCAGCTTTGGCCCGGGGTCGTGGGGACGACCCTATAGTCGTCGGACATGTCGGCGGTTGGCCAACCTAGTCCCGGGGTCGTGGGGACGACCCTATAGTCGTCCGACAAGTCGGCGGCCGGCCATCCTAGTCCCGGGGTCGTGGGGCCGACCGTATAGTCGTCGGACATGTCGGCGTCTGGCCAACCTGGTCCCGGGGTCGTGGGGACGACCCTATAGTCGTCGGACATGTCGGCGGCTGACCAACTTTGGCCCGTGGTCGTGGGGACGACCCTATAGTCGGCGGACATGACGGTGGCGGGCCAATCTAGCCCCGGGGTCGTGGGGACGACCCTATAGTCGTCGGACATGTCGGCGGCTGGGCATCTTTAGCCCGTGGTCGTGGGGACGACCCTATAGTCGTCGGACAAGTCGGCGGCGGGCCAATCTAGTCCGGGGGTCGTTGGGACGACCGTATAGTCGTCGGACATGACGGTGGCGGGCCAATCTAGTCCCGGGGTCGTGGAGACGACCCTATAGTCGTCGGACATGTCGGCGGGTGACCAACTTTGGCCCGTGGTCGTGGGGACGACCCTATAGTCGGCGGACATGACGGTGGCGGGCCAATCTAGCCCCGGGGTCGAGGGGACGACCCTATAGTCGTCGGACATGTCGGCGGCTGGCCAACTTTGGCCCGTGGTCGTGGGGACGACCCTATAGTCGTCGGACATGACGGTGGCGGGCCAATCTTGCCCCGGGGTCGTGGGGACGACCCTATAGTCGTCGGACATGACGGTGGCGGGCCAGTCTAACCCCGGGGTCGTGGGGACGACCCTATAGTCGTCGGACATGTCGGCGGCTGGCCAACTTTGGCCCGTGGTCGTGGGGACGACCCTATAGTCGGCGGACATGACGGTGGCGGGCCAGTCTAACCCCGGGGTCGTGGGGACGACCCTATAGTCGTCGGACATGTCGGTGGTTGGGCAACTTTGGCCCGTTGTCGTGGGGACGACCCTATAGTCGTCGGACATGACGGTGGCGGGCCAATCTAGTCCCGGGGTCGTGGGGACGACCCTATAGTCGTCGGACATGTCGGCGGCTGGGCAACTTTGGCCAGTGGTCGTGGGGTCGACCCTATAGACGTCGGACATGTCGGTGACTGGCCAACCTAGTCCCGGGTTCGTGGGGACGACCCTATAGTCGTCGGACATGTCGGCGGCAGGGCAACTTTGGCCCGTGGTCTTGGGGACGACCCTATAGTCGTCGGACATGTCCGCGGCTGGCCAACTTTGGCCCGGGGCGTGGGGACGACCCTATAGTCGTCGGACATGTCGGCGGCGGGCCAACCTAGTCCCGGGGTCGTGGGGACGACCCTATAGTCGTCGGACATGTCGGCGGCTGGCCAACTTTGGCCCGTGGTCGTGGGGACGACCCTATAGTCGGCGGACATGACGGTGGCGGGCCAGTCTAACCCCGGGGTCGTGGGGACGACCCTATAGTCGTCGGACATGTCGGCGGTTGGGCAACTTTGGCCCGTTGTCGTGGGGACGACCCTATAGTCGTCGGACAAGTCGGCGGCGGGCCAATCTAGTCCGGGGGTCGTTGGGACGACCGTATAGTCGTCGGACATGTCGGCGGTTGGCCAACCTAGTCCCGGGGTCGTGGGGACGACCCTATAGTCGTCCGACAAGTCGGCGGCCGGCCATCCTAGTCCCGGGGTCGTGGGGCCGACCCTATAGTCGTCTGACATGACGGTGGCGGGCCAATCTAGTCCCGGGGTCGTTGGGTCGACCGTATAGTCGTCGGACATGTCGGCGTCTGGCCAACCTGGTCCCGGGGTCGTGGGGACGACCCTATAGTCGTCGGACATGTCGGCGGCTGACCAACTTTGGCCCGTGGTCGTGGGGACGACCCTATAGTCGGCGGACATGACGGTGGCGGGCCAATCTAGCCCCGGGGTCGTGGGGACGACCCTATAGTCGTCGGACATGTCGGCGGCTGGGCAACTTTGGCCCGTGGTCGTGGGGACGACCCTATAGTCGTCGGACAAGTCGGCGGCGGGCCAATCTAGTCCGGGGGTCGTTGGGACGACCGTATAGTCGTCGGACATGACGGTGGCGGGCCAATCTAGTCCCGGGGTCGTGGGGACGACCCTATAGTCGTCGGACATGTCGGCGGGTGACCAACTTTGGCCCGTGGTCGTGGGGACGACCCTATAGTCGGCGGACATGACGGTGGCGGGCCAATCTAGCCCCGGGGTCGAGGGGACGACCCTATAGTCGTCGGACATGTCGGCGGCTGGCCAACTTTGGCCCGTGGTCGTGGGGACGACCCTATAGTCGTCGGACATGACGGTGGCGGGCCAATCTTGCCCCGGGGTCGTGGGGACGACCCTATAGTCGTCGGACATGACGGTGGCGGGCCAGTCTAACCCCGGGGTCGTGGGGACGACCCTATAGTCGTCGGACATGTCGGCGGCTGGCCAACTTTGGCCCGTGGTCGTGGGGACGACCCTATAGTCGGCGGACATGACGGTGGCGGGCCAGTCTAACCCCGGGGTCGTGGGGACGACCCTATAGTCGTCGGACATGTCGGCGGTTGGGCAACTTTGGCCCGTTGTCGTGGGGACGACCCTATAGTCGTCGGACATGACGGTGGCGGGCCAATCTAGTCCCGGGGTCGTGGGGACGACCCTATAGTCGTCGGACATGTCGGCGGCTGGGCAACTTTGGCCAGTGGTCGTGGGGTCGACCCTATAGACGTCGGACATGTCGGTGACTGGCCAACCTAGTCCCGGGTTCGTGGGGACGACCCTATAGTCGTCGGACATGTCGGCGGCAGGGCAACTTTGGCCCGTGGTCTTGGGGACGACCCTATAGTCGTCGGACATGTCCGCGGCTGGCCAACTTTGGCCCGGGGCGTGGGGACGACCCTATAGTCGTCGGACATGTCGGCGGCGGGCCAACCTAGTCCCGGGGTCGTGGGGACGACCCTATAGTCGTCGGACATGTCGGCGGCTGGGCAACTTTGGCCAGTGGTCGTGGGGACGACCCTATAGTCGTCGGACATGTCGGTGACTGGCCAAACTAGTCCCGGGTTCGTGGGTACGACCCTATAGTCGTCGGACATGTCGGTGACTGGACAACCTAGTCCCGGGTTCGTGGGGACGCCCCTATAGTCGTCGGACATGTCGGCGGCTGGCCAACTTTGGCCCGGGGCGTGGGGACGACCCTATAGTCGTCGGACATGTCGGCGGCGGGCCAACCTAGTCCCGGGGTCGTGGGGACGACCCTATAGTCGTCGGACATGTCGGCGGCTGGGCAACTTTGGCCAGTGGTCGTGGGGACGACCCTATAGTCGTCGGACATGTCGGCGGCTGGCCAACTTTGACCCGGGTCGTGGGGACGACCCTATAGTTGTCGGACAAGTCGGCGGCGGGCCAACCTAGTCCCGGGGTCGTGGGGACGACCCTATAGTCGTCGGACATGTCGGCGGCGGGGCAACTTTGGCCAGTGGTCGTGGGGGACGACCCTAGAGTCGTCGGACATGTCGGCGGCAGGCCAACCTAGCCCCGGGGTCGTGGGGACGACCCTATAGTCGTCGGACATGACGGTGACGGGCCAATCTTGTCCCGGGGTCGTGGGGACGACCCTATAGTCGTCGGACATGTCGGCGGGTGGCCAACTTTGGCCCGGGGCGTGGGGACGACCCTATAGTCGTCGGACATGTCGGCGGCGGGCCAACCTAGTCCCGGGGTCGTGGGGACGACCCTATAGTCGTCGGACATGTCGGCGGCGGGCCAACCTAGTCCCGGGGTCGTGGGGACGACCCTATAGTCGTCGGACATGTCGGCGGCTGGGCAACTTTGGCCAGTGGTCGTGGGGACGACCCTATAGTCGTCGGACATGTCGGCGGCAGGGCAACTTTGGCCCGTGGTCGTGGGGACGACCCTATAGTCGTCGGACAAGTCGGCGGCGGGCCAACCTAATCCCGGGGTCGTGGGGACGACCCTATAGTCGTCGGACATGTCGGCGGCTGGGCAACTTTGGCCAGTGGTCGTGGGGACGACCCTATAGTCGTCGGACATGTCGGTGACTGGCCAAACTAGTCCCGGGTTCGTGGGGACGACCCTATAGTCGTCGGACATGTGGGTGACTGGACAACCTAGTCCCGGGTTCGTGGGGACGACCCTATAGTCGTCGGACATGTCGGCGGCTGGGCAACTTTGGCCAGTGGTCGTGGGGTCGACCCTATAGACGTCGGACATGTCGGTGACTGGCCAACCTAGTCCCGGGTTCGTGGGGACGACCCTATAGTCGTCGGACATGTCGGCGGCGGGCCAACCTAGTCCCGGGGTCGTGGGGACGACCCTATAGTCGTCGGACATGTCGGCGGCTGGGCAACTTTGGCCAGTGGTCGTGGGGACGACCCTATAGTCGTCGGACATGTCGGCGGCAGGGCAACTTTGGCCCGTGGTCGTGGGGACGACCCAATAGTCGTCGGACAAGTCGGCGGCGGGCCAACCTAGTCCCGGGGTCGTGGGGACGACCCTATAGTCGTCGGACATGTCGGCGGCTGGGCAACTTTGGCCAGTGGTCGTGGGGACGACCCTATAGTCGTCGGACATGTCGGTGACTGGCCAAACTAGTCCCGGGTTCGTGGGGACGACCCTATAGTCGTCGGACATGTCGGTGACTGGACAACCTAGTCCCGGGTTCGTGGGGACGACCCTATAGTCGTCGGACATGTCGGCGGCTGGGCAACTTTGGCCAGTGGTCGTGGGGTCGACCCTATAGACGTCGGACATGTCGGTGACTGGCCAACCTAGTCCCGGGTTCGTGGGGACGACCCTATAGTCGTCGGACATGTCGGCGGCAGGGCAACTTTGGCCCGTGGTCTTGGGGACGACCCTATAGTCGTCGGACATGTCGGCGGCTGGCCAACTTTGGCCCGGGGCGTGGGGACGACCCTATAGTCGTCGGACATGTCGGCGGCGGGCCAACCTAGTCCCGGGGTCGTGGGGACGACCCTATAGTCGTCGGACATGTCGGCGGCTGGGCAACTTTGGCCTGTGGTCGTGGGGACGACCCTATAGTCGTCGGACATGTCGGCGGCTGGGCAACTTTGGCCAGTGGTCGTGGGGACGACCCTAGAGTCGTCGGACATGACGGTGGCGGGCCAATCTTGTCCCGGGGTCGTGGGGACGACCCTATAGTCGTCGGACATGTCGGCGGGTGGCCAACTTTGGCCCGGGGCGTGGGGACGACCCTATAGTCGTCGGACATGTCGGCGGCTGGGCAACTTTGGCCAGTGGTCGTGGGGTCGACCCTATAGACGTCGGACATGTCGGTGACTGGCCAACCTAGTCCCGGGTTCGTGGGGACGACCCTATAGTCGTCGGACATGTCGGCGGCTGGCCAACTTTGGCTCGGGGCGTGGGGACGACCCTATACTCGTCGGACATGTCGGCGGCGGGCCAACCTAGTCCCGGGGTCGTGGGGACGACCCTATAGTCGTCGGACATGTCGGCGGCTGGGCAACTTTGGCCAGTGGTCGTGGGGACGACCCTATAGTCGTCGGACATGTTGGCGGCTGGCCAACTTTGACCCGGGTCGTGGGGACGACCCTATAGTCGTCGGACATGTCGGCGGCGGGCCAACCTAGTCCCGGGGTCGTGGGGACGACCCTATAGTCGTCGGACATGTCGGCGGCTGGGCAACTTTGGCCAGTGGTCGTGGGGTCGACCCTATAGACGTCGGACATGTCGGTGACTGGCCAACCTAGTCCCGGGTTCGTGGGGACGACCCTATAGTCGTCGGACATGTCGGCGGCAGGGCAACTTTGGCCCGTGGTCTTGGGGACGACCCTATAGTCGTCGGACATGTCGGCGGCTGGCCAACTTTGGCCCGGGGCGTGGGGACGACCCTATAGTCGTCGGACATGTCGGCGGCGGGCCAACCTAGTCCCGGGGTCGTGGGGACGACCCTATAGTCGTCGGACATGTCGGCGGCTGGGCAACTTTGGCCTGTGGTCGTGGGGACGACCCTATAGTCGTCGGACATGTCGGCGGCTGGGCAACTTTGGCCAGTGGTCGTGGGGACGACCCTAGAGTCGTCGGACATGTCGGCGGCAGGCCAACCTAGCCCCGGGGTCGTGGGGACGACCCTATAGTCGTCGGACATGACGGTGGCGGGCCAATCTTGTCCCGGGGTCGTGGGGACGACCCTATAGTCGTCGGACATGTCGGCGGGTGGCCAACTTTGGCCCGGGGCGTGGGGACGACCCTATAGTCGTCGGACATGTCGGCGGCTGGGCAACTTTGGCCAGTGGTCGTGGGGTCGACCCTATAGACGTCGGACATGTCGGTGACTGGCCAACCTAGTCCCGGGTTCGTGGGGACGACCCTATAGTCGTCGGACATGTCGGCGGCTGGCCAACTTTGGCTCGGGGCGTGGGGACGACCCTATACTCGTCGGACATGTCGGCGGCGGGCCAACCTAGTCCCGGGGTCGTGGGGACGACCCTATAGTCGTCGGACATGTCGGCGGCGGGGCAACTTTGGCCAGTGGTCGTGGGGACGACCCTATTGTCGTCGGACATGTCGCTGACTGGCCAACCTAGTCCCGGGTTCGTGGGGACGACCCTATAGTCGTCGGACCTGTCGGCGGCAGGCCAACCTAGTCCCGGGGTCGTGGGGACGACCGTATAGTCGTCGGACATGACGGAGGCGGGCCAATCTTGTCCCGGGGTCGTGGGGACGACCCTATAGTCGTCGGACATGTCGGCGGCTGGCCAACTTTGGCCCGGGGCGTGGGGACGACCCTATAGTCGTCGGACATGTCGGCGGCGGGCCAACCTAGTCCCGTGGTCGTGGGGACGACCCTATAGTCGTCGGACATGTCGGCGGCAGTGCAACTTTGGCCCATGGTCGTGGGGACGACCCTATAGTCGTCGGACATGTCGGCGGCTGGGCAAGTTTGGCCAGTGGTCGTGGGGACGACCCTATAGTCGTCGGACATGTCGGCGGCAGGGCAACTTTGGCCCGTGGTCGTGGGGACGACCCTATAGTCGTCGGACATGTCGGCGGCTGGCCAACTTTGGCCCGGGGCGTGGGGACGACCCTATAGTCGTCGGACATGTCGGCGGCGGGCCAACCTAGTCCCGTGGTCGTGGGGACGACCCTATAGTCGTCGGACATGTCGGCGGCAGTGCAACTTTGGCCCGTGGTCGTGGGGACGACCCTATAGTCGTCGGACATGTCGGCGGCTGGGCAACTTTGGCCAGTGGTCGTGGGGACGACCCTATAGTCGTCGGACATGTCGGCGGCAGGGCAACTTTGGCCCGTGGTCGTGGGGACGACCCTAAAGTCGTCGGACATGTCGGCGGCTGGGCAACTTTGGCCAGTGGTCGTGGGGACGACCCTATACTCGTCGGACATGTCGGTGACTGGCCAACCTAGTCCCGGGTTCGTGGGGACGACCCTATAGTCGTTGGACATGTCGGCGACAGGCCAACCTAGACCCGGGGTCGTGGGGACGACCCTAAAGTCGTCGGACATGTCGGCGGCTGGCCAACTTTGGCCCCGGTCGTGGGGACGACCCTATAGTCGTCGGACATGTCGGCGGCTGGGCAACTTTGGCCAGTGGTCGTGGGGACGACCCTATAGTCGTCGGACATGTCGGTGACTGGCCAAACTAGTCCCGGGTTCGTGGGGACGACCCTATAGTCGTCGGACATGTCGGCGGCTGGCCAACTTTGGCCCGGGGCGTGGGGACGACCCTATTGTCGTCGGACATGTCGGCGGCTGGCCAACCTAGTCCCGGGGTCGTGGGGACGACCCTATAGTCGTCGGACAAGTCGGCGGCGGGCCAACCTAGTCCCGGGGTCGTGGAGACGACCCTATAGACGTCGGACATGTCGGCGGCTGGTCAACCTAGTCCCGGGGTCGTGGGGACGACCCTATAGTCGTCGGACATGACGGTGCCGGGGCAATCTAGCCCCCGGGTCGTGGGGACGACCCTATAGTCGTCGGACATGTCGGCGGCTGGCCAACTTTGGCCCGGGGCGTGGGGACGACCCTATAGTCGTCGGACAAGTCGGCGGCGGGCCAACCTAGTCCCGGGGTCGTGGAGACGACCCTATAGTCGTCGGACATCACGGTGGCGGGCCAATCTAGTCCCGGGGTCGTGGGGACGACCCTATAGTCGTCGGACATGTCTTAGGCTGGGCAACTTTGGCCAGTGGTCGTGGGGACGACCCTATAGTCGTCGGACAAGTCGGCGGCGGGCCAACCTAGTCCCGGGGTCGTGGGGACGACCGTATAGTCGTCGGACATGACGGTGGCGGGCCAATCTAGTCCCGGGGTGGTGGGGACGACCCTATAGTCGTCGGACATGACGGCGGCTGGCCAACTTTGGCCCGGGGCGTGGGGACGACCCTATAGTCGTCGGACATGTCGGCGGCAGGGCAACTTTGGCCCGTGGTCGTGGGGACGACCCTACAATCGTCGGACATGTCGGCGGCTGGCCAACCTAGTCCCGGGGTCGTGGAGACGACCCTATAGTCGCCGGACAAGTCGGCGGCAAGCCAACCTAGTCCCGGGGTCGTGGGGACGACCCTATAGTCGTCGGACATGTTGGCGGCTGGCCAGCTTTGGCGCGGGGTCGTGGCGACGACCCTATAGTTGTCGAACATGTCGGCGGCTGGCCAACCTAGTCCCGGGGTCGTGGGGACGACCCTATAGTCGTCGGACATGTCGGCGTCTGGCCAACATAGTCCCGGGGTCGTGGGGACGACCCTATAGTCGTCGGACAAGTCGGCGGCGGGCCAACCTACTCCCGGGGTCGTGGGGACGACCCCATAGTCGTCGGAAAAGTCGGCGGCTGGCCAACCTAGTCTCGTGGTCGTGGGGACGACCCTATAGTCGCCGGACAAGTCGGCGGCAAGCCAACCTAGTCCCGGGGTCGTGGGGACGACCCTATAGTCGTCGGACATGTTGGCGGCTGGCCAGCTTTGGCGCGGGGTCGTGGCGACGACCCTATAGTTGTCGAACATGTCGGCGGCTGGCCAACCTAGTCCCGGGGTCGTGGGGACGACCCTATAGTCTTCGGACATCACGTTGGCGGGCCAATCTAGTCCCGGGGTCGTAGGGACGACCCTATAGTCGTCGGACATGTCGGCGGCAGGCCAACGTATGCCCAGGTTCGTAGGGACGAACCTATAGTCGTCGGACATGACCGTGGCGGGCCAATGTAGCCCCGGGGTCGTGGGGACGACCCTATAGACGTCGGACATGTCGGCGGCGGGCCAACCTAGTCCCGGGGTCGTGGGGACGACCCTATAGTCGTCGGACATGTCGGCGGCTGGGCAACTTTGGCCAGTGGTCGTGGGGACGACCCTATAGTCGTCGGACATGTCGGCGGCAGGCCAACGTATGCCCAGGGACGTAGGGATGAACCTATAGTCGTCGGACATGACCGTGGCGGGCCAATCTAGTCCCGGGGTCGTGGGGACGACCCTATAGTCGTCGGACATGACGGTGCCGGGGCAATCTAGCCCCGGGGTCGTGGGGACGACCCTATAGTCGTTGGACATGTCGGCGGCTGGCCAACTTTGGCCCGGGGCGTGGGGACGACCCTATAGTCGTCGGACATGTCGGCGGCGGGCCAACCTAGTCCCGGGATCGTGGGGACGACCCTATAGTCGTCGGACATGTCGGCGGCAGGGCAACTTTGGCCCGTGGTCGTGGGGACGACCCTATAGTCGTCGGACATGTCGGCGGCTGGGCAACTTTGACCTGTGGTCGTGGGGACGACCCTATAGTCGTCGGACATGTCGGTGACTGGCCAACCTAGTCCCGGGGTCGTGGAGACGACCCTACAGTCGTCGGACAAGTCGGCGGCGGGCCAACCTAGTCCCGGGGTCGTGGGGACGACCCTATAGTCGTCGGACATGTCGGCGGCAGGGCAACTTTGGCCCGTGGTCGTGGGGACGACCCTATAGTCGTCGGACAAGTAGGCGGCGGGCCGACCTAGTCCCGGGGTCGTGGGGACGACCCTATAGTCGTCGGTCATGACGGTGCCGGGGCAATCTAGCCCCGGGGTCGTGGGGACGACCCTATAGTCGGCGGACATGTCGGCGGCTGGCCAACTTTGGCCCGGGGTCGTGGGGACGACCCTATAGTCGTCGGACATGTCAGCGGCAGGGCAACTTTGGCCCGTGGTCGTGGGGACGACCCTACAATCGTCGGACATGTCGGCGGCTGGCCAACCTAGTCCCGGGGTCGTGGAGACGACCCTATAGTCGTCGGACAAGTCGGCGGCGGGCCAACCTAGTCCCGGGGTCGTGGAGACGACCCTATAGTTGTCGGACACGTCGGCGGCGGGCCAACCTAGTCCCGGGGTCGCGGGGACGACCGTATAGTCGTCGGACATGACGGTGGCGGGCCAATCTAGTCCCGGGGACGTGGGGACGACCCTATAGTCGTCGGACATGACGGTGCCGGGGCAATCTAGTCCCGGGGTGGTAGGGACGACCCTATAGTCGTCGGACAAGTCGGCGGCGGGCCAACCTAGTCCCGGGGTCGTGGGGACGACCCTATAGTCGTCGACCAAGTCGGCGGCTGGCCAACCTAGTCCGGGGGTGGTAGGGACGATCCTATAGTCGTCGGACATGTCGGCGGCTGGGCAACTTTGGCCAGTGGTCGTGGGGACGACCCTATAGTCGTCGGACATGTCGGTGACTGGCCAAACTAGTCCCGGGTTCGTGGGGACGACCCTATAGTCGTCGGACATGTCGGTGACTGGACAACCTAGTCCCGCGTTCGTGGGGACGACCCTATAGTCGTCGGACATGTCGGCGACTGGGCAACTTTGGCCAGTGGTCGTGGGGTCGACCCTATAGACGTCGGACATGTCGGTGACTGGCCAACCTAGTCCCGGGTTCGTGGGGACGACCCTATAGTCGTCGGACATGTCGGCGGCTGGCCAACTTTGGCCCGGGGCGTGGGGACGACCCTATTGTCGTCGGACATGTCGGCGGCTGGCCAACCTAGTCCCGGGGTCGTGGGGACGACCCTATAGTCGTCGGACAAGTCGGCGGCGGGCCAACCTAGTCCCGGGGTCGTGGAGACGACCCTATAGACGTCGGACATGTCGGCGGCTGGCCAACCTAGTCCCGGGGTCGTGGGGACGACCCTATAGTCGTCGGACATGACGGTGCCGGGGCAATCTAGCCCCCGGGTCGTGGGGACGACCCTATAGTCGTCGGACATGTCGGCGGCTGGCCAACTTTGGCCCGGGGCGTGGGGACGACCCTATAGTCGTCGGACAAGTCGGCGGCGGGCCAACCTAGTCCCGGGGTCGTGGAGACGACCCTATAGTCGTCGGACATCACGGTGGCGGGCCAATCTAGTCCCGGGGTCGTGGGGACGACCCTATAGTCGTCGGACATGTCTTAGGCCGGGCAACTTTGGCCAGTGGTCGTGGGGACGACCCTATAGTCGTCGGACAAGTCGGCGGCGGGCCAACCTAGTCCCGGGGTCGTGGGGACGACCGTATAGTCGTCGGACATGACGGTGGCGGGCCAATCTAGTCCCGGGGTGGTGGGGACGACCCTATAGTCGTCGGACATGACGGCGGCTGGCCAACTTTGGCCCGGGGCGTGGGGACGACCCTATAGTCGTCGGACATGTCGGCGGCAGGGCAACTTTGGCCCGTGGTCGTGGGGACGACCCTACAATCGTCGGACATGTCGGCGGCTGGCCAACCTAGTCCCGGGGTCGTGGAGACGACCCTATAGTCGTCGGACAAGTCGGCGGCGGGCCAACCTAGTCCCGGGGTCGTGGAGACGACCCTATAGTTGTCGGACACGTCGGCGGCGGGCCAACCTAGTCCCGGGGTCGCGGGGACGACCGTATAGTCGTCGGACATGACGGTGGCGGGCCAATCTAGTCCCGGGGACGTGGGGACGACCCTATAGTCGTCGGACATGACGGTGCCGGGGCAATCTAGTCCCGGGGTGGTAGGGACGACCCTATAGTCGTCGGACAAGTCGGCGGCGGGCCAACCTAGTCCCGGGGTCGTGGGGACGACCCTATAGTCGTCGACCAAGTCGGCGGCTGGCCAACCTAGTCCGGGGGTGGTAGGGACGATCCTATAGTCGTCGGACATGTCGGCGGCTGGGCAACTTTGGCCAGTGGTCGTGGGGACGACCCTATAGTCGTCGGACATGTCGGTGACTGGCCAAACTAGTCCCGGGTTCGTGGGGACGACCCTATAGTCGTCGGACATGTCGGTGACTGGACAACCTAGTCCCGCGTTCGTGGGGACGACCCTATAGTCGTCGGACATGTCGGCGACTGGGCAACTTTGGCCAGTGGTCGTGGGGTCGACCCTATAGACGTCGGACATGTCGGTGACTGGCCAACCTAGTCCCGGGTTCGTGGGGACGACCCTATAGTCGTCGGACATGTCGGCGGCTGGCCAACTTTGGCCCGGGGCGTGGGGACGACCCTATTGTCGTCGGACATGTCGGCGGCTGGCCAACCTAGTCCCGGGGTCGTGGGGACGACCCTATAGTCGTCGGACAAGTCGGCGGCGGGCCAACCTAGTCCCGGGGTCGTGGAGACGACCCTATAGACGTCGGACATGTCGGCGGCTGGCCAACCTAGTCCCGGGGTCGTGGGGACGACCCTATAGTCGTCGGACATGACGGTGCCGGGGCAATCTAGCCCCCGGGTCGTGGGGACGACCCTATAGTCGTCGGACATGTCGGCGGCTGGCCAACTTTGGCCCGGGGCGTGGGGACGACCCTATAGTCGTCGGACAAGTCGGCGGCGGGCCAACCTAGTCCCGGGGTCGTGGAGACGACCCTATAGTCGTCGGACATCACGGTGGCGGGCCAATCTAGTCCCGGGGTCGTGGGGACGACCCTATAGTCGTCGGACATGTCTTAGGCCGGGCAACTTTGGCCAGTGGTCGTGGGGACGACCCTATAGTCGTCGGACAAGTCGGCGGCGGGCCAACCTAGTCCCGGGGTCGTGGGGACGACCGTATAGTCGTCGGACATGACGGTGGCGGGCCAATCTAGTCCCGGGGTGGTGGGGACGACCCTATAGTCGTCGGACATGACGGCGGCTGGCCAACTTTGGCCCGGGGCGTGGGGACGACCCTATAGTCGTCGGACATGTCGGCGGCAGGGCAACTTTGGCCCGTGGTCGTGGGGACGACCCTACAATCGTCGGACATGTCGGCGGCTGGCCAACCTAGTCCCGGGGTCGTGGAGACGACCCTATAGTCGCCGGACAAGTCGGCGGCAAGCCAACCTAGTCCCGGGGTCGTGGGGACGACCCTATAGTCGTCGGACATGTTGGCGGCTGGCCAGCTTTGGCGCGGGGTCGTGGCGACGACCCTATAGTTGTCGAACATGTCGGCGGCTGGCCAACCTAGTCCCGGGGTCGTGGGGACGACCCTATAGTCGTCGGACATGTCGGCGTCTGGCCAACATAGTCCCGGGGTCGTGGGGACGACCCTATAGTCGTCGGACAAGTCGGCGGCGGGCCAACCTACTCCCGGGGTCGTGGGGACGACCCCATAGTCGTCGGAAAAGTCGGCGGCTGGCCAACCTAGTCTCGTGGTCGTGGGGACGACCCCATAGTCGTAGGACACGTCGGCGGCGGGCCAACCTAGTCCCTGGGTCGCGGGGACGACCGTATAGTCGTCGGACATCACGGTGGCGGCCAATCTAGTTTCGGGGTCGTGGGGACGACCCTATAGTCTTCGGACATCACGTTGGCGGGCCAATCTAGTCCCGGGGTCGTGGGGACGACCCTATAGTCGTCGGACATGTCGGCGGCAGGCCAACGTATGCCCAGGTTCGTAGGGACGAACCTATAGTCGTCGGACATGACCGTGGCGGGCCAATCTAGCCCCGGGGTCGTGGGGACGACCCTATAGACGTCGGACATGTCGGCGGCGGGCCAACCTAGTCCCGGGGTCGTGGGGACGACCCTATAGTCGTCGGACATGTCGGCGGCTGGGCAACTTTGGCCAGTGGTCGTGGGGACGACCCTATAGTCGTCGGACATGTCGGCGGCAGGCCAACGTATGCCCAGGGACGTAGGGATGAACCTATAGTCGTCGGACATGACCGTGGCGGGCCAATCTAGTCCCGGGGTCGTGGGGACGACCCTATAGTCTTCGGACATCACGTTGGCGGGCCAATCTAGTCCCGTGGTCGTGGGGACGACCCTATAGTCGTCGGACATGTCGGCGGCTGGGCAACTTTGACCTGTGGTCGTGGGGACGACCCTATAGTCGTCGGACATGTCGGTGACTGGCCAACCTAGTCCCGGGGTCGTGGAGACGACCCTACAGTCGTCGGACAAGTCGGCGGCGGGCCAACCTAGTCCCGGGGTCGTGGGGACGACCCTATAGTCGTCGGACATGTCGGCGGCAGGGCAACTTTGGCCCGTGGTCGTGGGGACGACCCTATAGTCGTCGGACAAGTAGGCGGCGGGCCGACCTAGTCCCGGGGTCGTGGGGACGACCCTATAGTCGTCGGTCATGACGGTGCCGGGGCAATCTAGCCCCGGGGTCGTGGGGACGACCCTATAGTCGGCGGACATGTCGGCGGCTGGCCAACTTTGGCCCGGGGTCGTGGGGACGACCCTATAGTCGTCGGACATGTCAGCGGCAGGTCAACTTTGGCCCGTGGTCGTGGGGACGACCCTACAATCGTCGGACATGTCGGCGGCTGGCCAACCTAGTCCCGGGGTCGTGGAGACGACCCTATAGTCGTCGGACAAGTCGGCGGCGGGCCAACCTAGTCCCGGGGTCGTGGAGACGACCCTATAGTTGTCGGACACGTCGGCGGCGGGCCAACCTAGTCCCGGGGTCGCGGGGACGACCGTATAGTCGTCGGACATGACGGTGGCGGGCCAATCTAGTCCCGGGGACGTGGGGACGACCCTATAGTCGTCGGACATGACGGTGCCGGGGCAATCTAGTCCCGGGGTGGTAGGGACGACCCTATAGTCGTCGGACAAGTCGGCGGCGGGCCAACCTAGTCCCGGGGTCGTGGGGACGACCCTATAGTCGTCGACCAAGTCGGCGGCTGGCCAACCTAGTCCGGGGGTGGTAGGGACGATCCTATAGTCGTCGGACAAGTCGGCGGCGGGCCAACCTAGTCCCGGGGTCGTGGGGACGACCCCATAGTCGTCGGAAAAGTCGGCGGCGGGCCAACCTAGACCCGGGGTCGTGGGGACGACCCTATAGTCGTCGGACATGTCGGCGCCAGGGCAACTTTGGCCCGTGGTCGTGGGGACGACCCTATAGTCGTCGGATATGTCGGTGACTGGCCAACCTAGTCCCGGGTTCGTGGGGACGACCCTATAGTCGTCGGACATGTCGGCGGCTGGCCAACCTAGTCTCCTGGTCGTGGGGACGACCCCATACTCGTAGGACACGTCGGCGGCGGGCCAACCTAGTCCCGGGGTCGCGGGGACGACCGTATAGTCGTCGGACATGACGGTGGCGGGCCAATCTAGTCCCGGGGACGTGGGGACGACCCTATAGTCGTCGGACATGACGGTGCCGGGGCAATCTAGCCCCGGGGTCGTGGGGACGACCCTATAGTCGTCGGACATGTCGGCGGCTGGCCAACTTTGGCCCGGGGCGTGGGGACGACCCTATAGTCGTCGGACATGTCGGCGGCGGGCCAACCTAGTCCTGGGATCGTGGGGACGACCCTATAGTCGTCGGACATGTCGGCGGCAGGGCAACGTTGGCCCGTGGTCGTGGGGACGACCCTATAGTCGTCGGACAATTCGGCGGCGGGCCAACCTAGTCCCGGGGTCGTGGAGACGACCCTATAGTCGTCGGACATCACGGTGGCGGCCAATCTAGTCCCAGGGTCGTGGGGACGACCCTATAGTCGTCGGACATCACGGTGGCGGGCCAATCTAATCCCGGGGTCGTGGGGACGACCCTATAGTCGTCGGACATGTCTGCGGCTGGGCAACTTTGGCCAGTGGACGTGGGGACGACCGTATAGTCGTCGGACATGACGGTGGCGGGCCAATCTAGTCCCGGGGTCGTGGGGACGACCCCATAGTCGTCGGACATGTCGGCGGCTGGCCTACTTTGGACCGGGGCGTGGGGACGACCCTATAGTCGTCGGACATGCCGGCGGCGGGCCAACCTAGTCCCGGGGTCGTGGGGACGACCCTATAGTCGTCGGATATGTCGGCGGCAGGGCAACTTTGCCCCGTGGTCGTGGGGACGACCCTATAGTCGTCGGACAAGTGGGCGGCGGGCCAACCTAGTCCCGCGGTCGTGGAGACGACCCTATAGTTGTCGGACATGTCGGCGGCTGGCCAACCTAGTCCCGGGGTCGTGGGGACGACCCTATACTCGTCGGACAAGTCGGCGGCGGGCCAACCTAGTCCCGGGGTCGTGGAGACGACCCTACAGTCGTCGGAAATGCCGGTGACTGGCCAACCTAGTCCCGGGGTCGTGGAGACGACCCTATAGTCGTCGGACGTGACGGTGCCGGGGCAATCTAGCCCCGGGGTCGAGGGGACGACCCTATAGACGTCGGACATGTCGGCGGCTGGCCAACCTAGTCCCGGGGTGGTAGGGACGACCCTATAGTCGTCGGACAAGTCGGCGGCGGGCCAACCTAGTCCCGGGGTCGTGGGGACGACCCTATAGTCGTCGACCATGTCGGCGGCTGGCCAACCTAGTCCGGGGGTGGTAGGGACGACCCTATAGTCGTCGGACAAGTCGGCGGCGGGAAAACCTAGTCCCGGGGTCGTGGGGACGACCCTATAATCGTCGGATAAGTCGGCTGCGGGCCAACCTAGTCCCGGGGTCGTGGGGACGACCCTATAGTCGTCGGACATGACGGTGCCGGGGCAATCTAGCCCCGGGGTCGTGGGGACGACCGTATAGTCGTCGGACATGACGGTGGCGGGCCAATCTAGTCCCGGGGTCGTGGGGACGACCCTATAGTCGTCGGACATGTCTGCGGCTGGGCAACTTTGGCCAGTGGTCGTGGGGACCAACCTATAGTCGTCTGAGAAGTCGGTGGCGGGCCAACCTAGTCCCGGGGTCGTGGGGACGACCGTATAGTCGTCGGACATGACGGTGGCGGGCCAATCTAGTCCCGGGGTCGTGGGGACGACTCTATAGTCGTCGGACATGTCGGCGGCCGGCCAACTTTGGACCGGGGCGTGGGGACGACCCTATAGTCGTCGGACATGTCGGCGGCGGGCCGACCTAGTCCCGGGGTCGTGGGGACGACCCTATAGTCGTCGGACATGTTGGCGGCTGGCCAGCTTTGGCGCGGGGTCGTGGCGACGACCCTATAGTTGTCGAACATGTCGGCGGCGGGCCAACCTAGTCCCGGGGTCGCGGGGACGACCGTATAGTCGTCGGACATCACGGTGGCGGCCAATCTAGTCCCGGGGTCGTGGGGACGACCCTATAGTCGTCGGACATGTCTGCGGCTGGGCAACTTTGGCCAGTGGACGTGGGGACGACCGTATAGTCGTCGGACATGACGGTGGCGGGCCAATTTAGTCCCGGGGTCATGGGGACGACCCCATAGTCGTCGGACATGTCGGCGGCTGGCCAACTTTGGACCGGGGCGTGGGGACGACCCTATAGTCGTCGGACATGTCGGCGGCGGGCCAACCTAGTCCCGGGGTCGTGGGGACGACCCTATAGTCGTCGGACATGTCGGCGGCAGGGCAACTTTGGCCCGTGGTCGTGGGGACGACCCTATAGTCGTCGGACAAGTCGGCGGCGGGCCAACCTAGTCCCGGGGTCGTGGAGACGACCCTATAGTTGTCGGACATGTCGGCGGCTGGCCAACCTAGTCCCGAGGTCGTGGGGACGACCCTATAGTCGTCGGACAAGTCGGCGGCGGGCCAACTTAGTCCCGGGGTCGTGGAGACGACCCTATAGTCGTCGGACATGCCGGTGACTGGCCAACCTAGTCCCGGGGTCGTGGAGACGACCCTATAGTCGTCGGACGTGACGGAGCCGGGGCAATCTAGCCCCGGGGTCGAGGGGACGACCCTATAGACGTCGGACATGTCGGCGGCTGGCCAACCTAGTCCCGGGGTGGTAGGGACGACCCTATAGTCGTCGGACAAGTCGGCGGCGGGCCAACCTAGTCCCGGGGTCGTGGGGACGACCCTATAGTCGTCGACCAAGTCGGCGGCTGGCCAACCTAGTCCGGGGGTGGTAGGGACGACCTTATAGTCGTCGGACAAGTCGGCGGCGGGCCAACCTATTCCCGGGGTCGTGGGGACGACCCTATAGTCGTCGGATAAGTCGGCGGCGAGCCAACCTAGTCCCGGGGTCGTGGGGACGACCCTATAGTCGTCGGACAAGTCGGCGGCGGGCCAACCTACTCCCGGGGTCGTGGGGACGACCCCATAGTCGTCGGAAAAGTCGGCGGCGGGCCAACCTAGACCCGGGGATCGTGGGGACGACCCTATAGTCGTCGGACATGTCGGCGCCAGGGCAACTTTGGCCCGTGGTCGTGGGGACGACCCTATAGTCGTCGGATATGTCGGTGACTGGCCAACCTAGTCCCGGGTTCGTGGGGACGACCCTATAGTCGTCGGACATGTCGGCGGCTGGCCAACTTTGGACCGGGGCGTGGGGACGACCCTATAGTCGTCGGACATGTCGGCGGCGGGCCAACCTAGTCCCGGGGTCGTGGGGACGACCCTATAGTCGTCGGACATGTCGGCGGCAGGGCAACTTTGGCCCATGGTCGTGGGGACGACCCTATAGTCGTCGGAAAAGTCGGCGGCGGGCCAACCTAGTCCCGGGGTCGTGGAGAGGACCCTATAGTTGTCGGACATGTCGGCGGCTGGCCAATCTAGTCCCGGGGTCGTGGGGACGACCCTATAGTCGTCGTACAAGTCGGCGGCGGGCCAACCTACTCCCGGGGTCGCGGGGACGACCGTATAGTCGTCGGACATGACGGTGGCGGGCCAATCTAGTCCCGGGGTCGTGGGGACGACCCTATAGTCGTCGGACATGTCGGCGGCAGGGCAACTTTGGCCCATGGTCGTGGGGACGACCCTATAGTCGTCGGAAAAGTCGGCGGCGGGCCAACCTAGTCCCGGGATCGTGGGGACGACCCTATAGTCGTCGGACATGTCGGCGGCAGGGCAACTTTGGCCCGTGGTCGTGGGGACGACCCTATAGTCGTCGGACAAGTCGGCGGCGGGCCAACCTAGTCCCGGGGTCGTGGAGACGACCCTATAGTCGTCGGACATCACGGTGGCGGCCAATCTATTCCCGGGGTCGTGGGGACGACCCTATAGTCGTCGGACATCACGGTGGCGGGCCAATCTAGTCCCGGGGTCGTGGGGACGACCCTATAGTCGTCGGACATGTCTGCGGCTGGGCAACTTTGGCCAGTGGACGTGGGGACGACCGTATAGTGCCGTCGGACATGACGGTGGCGGGCCAATCTTGTCCCGGGGTCGTGGGGACGACCCCGTAGTCGTCGGACATGTCGGCGGCTGGCCAACTTTGGACCGGGGCGTGGGGACGACCCTATAGTCGTCGGACATGTCGGCGGCGGGCCAACCTAGTCCCGGGGTCGTGGGGACGACCCTATAGTCGTCGGACATGTCGGCGGCAGGGCAACTTTGGCCCGTGGTCGTGGGGACGACCCTATAGTCGTCGGACATGTCGGCGGCAGGGCAACTTTGGCCCGTGGTCGTGGGGACGACCCTATAGTCGTCGGACATGTCGGCGGCGGGCCAACCTAGTCCCGGGGTCGTGGGGACGACCCTATAGTCGTCGGATAAGTCGGCGGCGGGCCAACCTAGTCCCGGGGTCGTGGGGACGACCCTATAGTCGTCGGACGTGTCGACGTCTGGCGAACTTAGTCCCGGGGTCGTGGGGACGACCCTATAGTCGTCGGACAAGTCGGCGGCGGGCCAACCTACTCCCGGGGTCGTGGGGACGACCCCATAGTCGTCGGAAAAGTCGGCGGCGGGCCAACCTAGACCCGGGGTCGTGGGGACGACCCTATAGTCGTCGGACATGTCGGCGCCAGGGAAACTTTGGCCCGTGGTCGTGGGGACGACCCTATAGTCGTCGGATATGTCGGTGACTGGCCAACCTAGTCCCGGGTTCGTGGGACGACCCTATAGTCGTCGGACATGTCGGCGGCTGGCCAACCTAGTCCCGGGGTGGTAGGGACGACCCTATAGTCGTCGGACAAGTCGGCGGCGGGCCAACCTAGTCCCGGGGTCGTGGGGACGACCCTATAGACGTCGTACAAGTCGGCGGCGGGCCAACCTACTCCCGGGGTCGCGGGGACGACCGTATAGTCGTCGGACATGACGGTGGCGGGCCAATCTAGTCCCGGGGTCGTGGGGACGACCCTATAGTAGTCGGACATGACGGCGGCAGGGCAACTTTGGCCCGTGGTCGTGGGGACGACCCTATAGTCGTCGGAGAAGTCGGCGGCGGGCCAACCTAGTCCCGGGGTCGTGGAGACGACCCTATAGTTGTCGGACATGTCGGCGGCTGGCCAATCTAGTCCCGGGGTCGTGGGGACGACCCTATAGTCGTCGTACAAGTCGGCGGCGGGCCAACCTACTCCCGGGGTCGCGGGGACGACCCTATAGTCGTCGGACGTGACGGTGCCGGGGCAATCTAGCCCCGGGGTCGAGGGGACGACCCTATAGTAGTCGGACATGACGGTGCCGGGGCAATCTAGCCCCGGGGTCGTGGGGACGACCCTATAGTTGTCGGACATGTCGGCGGCTGGCCAACCTAGTCCCGGGGTCGTGGGGACGACCCTATACTCGTCGGACAAGTCGGCGGCTGGCCAACCTAGTCCCGGGGTCGTGGGGACGACCCTATACTCGTCGGACAAGTCGGCGGCGGGCCAACCTAGTCCCGGGGTCGTGGAGACGACCCTACAGTCGTCGGAAATGCCGGTGACTGGCCAACCTAGGCCCGGGGTCGTGGAGACGACCCTATAGTCGTCGGACATGTCGGCGGCTGGCCAACTTTGGACCGGGGCGTGGGGACGACCCTATAGTCGTCGGACATGTCGGCGGCGGGCCAACCTAGTCCCGGGGTCGTGGGGACGACCCTATAGTCGTCGGACATGTCGGCGGCAGGGCAACTTTGGCCCGTGGTCGTGGGGACGACCCTATAGTCGTCGGACAAGTCGGCGGCGGGCCAACCTAGTCCCGGGGTCGTGGAGAGGTCCCTATAGTTGTCGGACATGTCGGCGGCTGGCCAATCTAGTCCCGGGGTCGTGGGGACGACCCTATAGTCGTCGTACAAGTCGGCGGCGGGCCAACCTACTCCCGGGGTCGCGGGGACGACCGTATAGTCGTCGGACATGACGGTGGCGGGCCAATCTAGTCCCGGGGTCGTGGGGACGACCCTATAGTAGTCGGACATGACGGTGCCGGGGCAATCTAGCCCCGGGGTCGTGGGGACGACCCTATAGTTGTCGGACATGTCGGCGGCTGGCCAACCTAGTCCCGGGGTCGTGGGGACGACCCTATAGTCGTCGGACAATTCGGCGGCGGGCCAACCTAGTCCCGGGGTCGTGGAGACGACCCTACAGTCGTCGGAAATGCCGGTGACTGGCCAACCTAGGCCCGGGGTCGTGGAGACGACCCTATAGTCGTCGGACGTGACGGTGCCGGGGCAATCTAGCCCCGGGGTCGAGGGGACGACCCTATAGTAGTCGGACATGACGGTGCCGGGGCAATCTAGCCCCGGGGTCGTGGGGACGACCCTATAGTTGTCGGACATGTCGGCGGCTGGCCAACCTAGTCCCGGGGTCGTGGGGACGACCCTATACTCGTCGGACAAGTCGGCGGCTGGCCAACCTAGTCCCGGGGTCGTGGGGACGACCCTATACTCGTCGGACAAGTCGGCGGCGGGCCAACCTAGTCCCGGGGTCGTGGAGACGACCCTACAGTCGTCGGAAATGCCGGTGACTGGCCAACCTAGGCCCGGGGTCGTGGAGACGACCCTATAGTCGTCGGACGTGACGGTGCCGGGTCAATCTAGTCCCGGGGTCGTGGGGACGACCCTATAGTCGTCGGACGTGTCGACGTCTGGCGAACTTAGTCCCGGGGTCGTGGGGACGACCCTATAGTCGTCGGACAAGTCGGCGGCGGGCCAACCTACTCCCGGGGTCGTGGGGACGACCCCATAGTCGTCGGAAAAGTCGGCGGCGGGCCAACCTAGACCCGGGGTCGTGGGGACGACCCTATAGTCGTCGGACATGTCGGCGCCAGGGAAACTTTGGCCCGTGGTCGTGGGGACGACCCTATAGTCGTCGGATATGTCGGTGACTGGCCAACCTAGTCCCGGGTTCGTGGGACGACCCTATAGTCGTCGGACATGTCGGCGGCTGGCCAACCTAGTCTCGTGGTCGTGGGGACGACCCCATAGTCGTAGGACACGTCGGCGGCGGGCCAACCTAGTCCCGGGGTCGCGGGGACGACCGTATAGTCGTCGGACATGTCGGCGGCAGGGCAACTTTGGCCCGTGGTCGTGGGGACGACCCTATAGTCGTCGGACATCACGGTGGCGGATGATCTAGTCCCGGGGTCGTGGGGACGACCCTATAGTCGTCGGACATCACGGTGGCGGGCCAATCTAGTCCCGGGGTCGTGGGGACGACCCTATAGTCGTCGGACATGTCGGCGGCAGGGCAACTTTGGCCCGTGGTCGTGGGGACGACCCTATAGTCGTCGGACATCACGGTGGCGGATGATCTAGTCCCGGGGTCGTGGGGACGACCCTATAGTCGTCGGACATGTCTGCGGCTGGGCAACTTTGGCCAGTGGACGTGGGGACGACCGTATAGTCGTCGGACATGACGGTGGCGGGCCAATCTAGTCCCGGGGTCGTGGGGACGACCCCATAGTCGTCGGACATGTCGGCGGCTGGCCAACTTTGGACCGGGGCGTGGGGACGACCCTATAGTCGTCGGACATGTCGGCGGCGGGCCAACCTAGTCCCGGGGTCGTGGGGACGACCCTATAGTCGTCGGACATGTCGGCGGCAGGGCAACTTTGGCCCGTGGTCGTGGGGACGACCCTATAGTCGTCGGAGAAGTCGGCGGCGGGCCAACCTAGTCCCGGCGTCGTGGGGACGACCCTATAGACGTCGGATAAGTCGGGGGGCGGGCCAACCTAGTCCCGGGGTCGTGGGGACGACCCTTTAGTCGTCGGACGTGTCGGCGTTTGGCCAACTTAGTCCCGGGGTCGTGGGGACGACCCTATAGTCGTCGGATATGTCGGTGACTGGCCAACCTAGTCCCGGGTTCGTGGGGACGACCCTATAGTCGTCGGACATGTCGGCGGCTGGCCAACTTTGGACCGGGGCGTGGGGACGACCCTATAGTCGTCGGACATGTCGGCGGCGGGCCAACCTAGTCCCGGGGTCGTGGGGACGACCCTATAGTCGTCGGACATGTCGGCGGCAGGGCAACTTTGGCCCGTGGTCGTGGGGACGACCCTATAGTCGTCGGACAAGTCGGCGGCGGGCCAACCTAGTCCCGGGGTCGTGGAGAGGACCCTATAGTTGTCGGACATGTCGGCGGCTGGCCAATCTAGTCCCGGGGTCGTGGGGACGACCCTACAGTCGTCGTACAAGTCGGCGGCGGGCCAACCTACTCCCGGGGTCGCGGGGACGACCGTATAGTCGTCGGACATGACGGTGGCGGGCCAATCTAGTCCCGGGGTCGTGGGGACGACCCTATAGTAGTCGGACATGACGGTGCCGGGGCAATCTAGCCCCGGGGTCGTGGGGACGACCCTATAGTTGTCGGACATGTCGGCGGCTGGCCAACCTAGTCCCGGGGTCGTGGGGACGACCCTATACTCGTCGGACAAGTCGGCGGCGGGCCAACCTAGTCCCGGGGTCGTGGAGACGACCCTACAGTCGTCGGAAATGCCGGTGACTGGCCAACCTAGGCCCGGGGTCGTGGAGACGACCCTATAGTCGTCGGACGTGACGGTGCCGGGGCAATCTAGCCCCGGGGTCGAGGGGACGACCCTATAGACGTCGGATATGTCGGCGGCTGGCCAACCTAGTCCCGGGGTGGTAGGGACGACCCTATAGTCGTCGGACATGTCTGCGGCTGGGCAACTTTGGCCAGTGGTCGTGGGGACCAACCTATAGTCGTCGGAGAAGTCGGTGGCGGGCCAACCTAGTCCCGGGGTCGTGGGGACGACCGTATAGTCGTCGGACATGACTGTGGCGGGCCAATCTAGTCCCGGGGTCGTGGGGACGACTCTATAGTCGTCGGACATGTCGGCGGCTGGCCAACTTTGGACCGGGGCGTGGGGACGACCCTATAGTCGTCAAACATGTCGGCGGCGGGCCGACCTAGTCCCGGGGTCGTGGGGACGACCCTATAGTCGTCGGACATGTTGGCGGCAGGCCAGCTTTGGCGCGGGGTCGTGGCGACGACCCTATAGTTGTCGAACATGTCGGCGGCGGGCCAACCTAGTCCCGGGGTCGCGGGGACGACCCTATACTCGTCGGACAAGTCGGCGGCGGGCCAACCTAGTCCCGGGGTCGTGGGGACGACCCTACAGTCGTCGTACAAGTCGGCGGCGGGCCAACCTACTCCCGGGGTCGCGGGGACGACCGTATAGTCGTCGGACATGACGGTGGCGGGCCAATCTAGTCCCGGGGTCGTGGGGACGACCCTATAGTAGTCGGACATGACGGTGCCGGGGCAATCTAGCCCCGGGGTCGTGGGGACGACCCAAAAGTTGTCGGACATGTCGGCGGCTGGCCAACCTAGTCCCGGGGTCGTGGGGACGACCCTATACTCGTCGGACAAGTCGGCGGCGGGCCAACCTAGTCCCGGGGTCGTGGAGACGACCCTACAGTCGTCGGAAATGCCGGTGACTGGCCAACCTAGGCCCGGGGTCGTGGAGACGACCCTATAGTCGTCGGACGTGACGGTGCCGGGGCAATCTAGCCCCGGGGTCGAGGGGACGACCCTATAGACGTCGGACATGTCGGCGGCTGGCCAACCTAGTCCCGGGGTGGTAGGGACGACCCTATAGTCGTCGGACATGTCTGCGGCTGGGCAACTTTGGCCAGTGGTCGTGGGGACCAACCTATAGTCGTCGGAGAAGTCGGTGGCGGGCCAACCTAGTCCCGGGGTCGTGGGGACGACCGTATAGTCGTCGGATATGTCGGTGACTGGCCAACCTAGTCCCGGGTTCGTGGGACGACCCTATAGTCGTCGGACATGTCGGCGGCTGGCCAACCTAGTCTCGTGGTCGTGGGGACGACCCCATAGTCGTAGGACACGTCGGCGGCGGGCCAACCTAGTCCCGGGGTCGCGGGGACGACCGTATAGTCGTCGGACATGTCGGCGGCAGGGCAACTTTGGCCCGTGGTCGTGGGGACGACCCTATAGTCGTCGGATATGTCGGTGACTGGCCAACCTAGTCCCGGGTTCGTGGGGACGACCCTATAGTCGTCGGACATGTCGGCGGCTGGCCAACCTAGTCTCCTGGTCGTGGGGACGACCCCATACTCGTAGGACACGTCGGCGGCGGGCCAACCTAGTCCCGGGGTCGCGGGGACGACCGTATAGTCGTCGGACATGACGGTGGCGGGCCAATCTAGTCCCGGGGACGTGGGGACGACCCTATAGTCGTCGGACATGACGGTGCCGGGGCAATCTAGCCCCGGGGTCGTGGGGACGACCCTATAGTCGTCGGACATGTCGGCGGCTGGCCAACTTTGGCCCGGGGCGTGGGGACGACCCTATAGTCGTCGGACATGTCGGCGGCGGGCCAACCTAGTCCTGGGATCGTGGGGACGACCCTATAGTCGTCGGACATGTCGGCGGCAGGGCAACGTTGGCCCGTGGTCGTGGGGACGACCCTATAGTCGTCGGACAATTCGGCGGCGGGCCAACCTAGTCCCGGGGTCGTGGAGACGACCCTATAGTCGTCGGACATCACGGTGGCGGCCAATCTAGTCCCAGGGTCGTGGGGACGACCCTATAGTCGTCGGACATCACGGTGGCGGGCCAATCTAATCCCGGGGTCGTGGGGACGACCCTATAGTCGTCGGACATGTCTGCGGCTGGGCAACTTTGGCCAGTGGCCGTGGGGACGACCGTATAGTCGTCGGACATGACGGTGGCGGGCCAATCTAGTCCCGGGGTCGTGGGGACGACCCCATAGTCGTCGGACATGTCGGCGGCTGGCCAACTTTGGACCGGGGCGTGGGGACGACCCTATAGTCGTCGGACATGCCGGCGGCGGGCCAACCTAGTCCCGGGGTCGTGGGGACGACCCTATAGTCGTCGGACATGTCGGCGGCAGGGCAACTTTGCCCCGTGGTCGTGGGGACGACCCTATAGTCGTCGGACAAGTCGGCGGCGGGCCAACCTAGTCCCGCGGTCGTGGAGACGACCCTATAGTTGTCGGACATGTCGGCGGCTGGCCAACCTAGTCCCGGGGTCGTGGGGACGACCCTATACTCGTCGGACAAGTCGGCGGCGGGCCAACCTAGTCCCGGGGTCGTGGAGACGACCCTACAGTCGTCGGAAATGCCGGTGACTGGCCAACCTAGTCCCGGGGTCGTGGAGACGACCCTATAGTCGTCGGACGTGACGGTGCCGGGGCAATCTAGCCCCGGGGTCGAGGGGACGACCCTATAGACGTCGGACATGTCGGCGGCTGGCCAACCTAGTCCCGGGGTGGTAGGGACGACCCTATAGTCGTCGGACAAGTCGGCGGCGGGCCAACCTAGTCCCGGGGTCGTGGGGACGACCCTATAGTCGTCGACCATGTCGGCGGCTGGCCAACCTAGTCCGGGGGTGGTAGGGACGACCCTATAGTCGTCGGACAAGTCGGCGGCGGGCCAACCTAGTCCCGGGGTCGTGGGGACGACCCTATAATCGTCGGATAAGTCGGCTGCGGGCCAACCTAGTCCCGGGGTCGTGGGGACGACCCTATAGTCGTCGGACATGACGGTGCCGGGGCAATCTAGCCCCGGGGTCGTGGGGACGACCGTATAGTCGTCGGACATGACGGTGGCGGGCCAATCTAGTCCCGGGGTCGTGGGGACGACCCTATAGTCGTCGGACATGTCTGCGGCTGGGCAACTTTGGCCAGTGGTCGTGGGGACCAACCTATAGTCGTCTGAGAAGTCGGTGGCGGGCCAACCTAGTCCCGGGGTCGTGGGGACGACCGTATAGTCGTCGGACATGACGGTGGCGGGCCAATCTAGTCCCGGGGTCGTGGGGACGACTCTATAGTCGTCGGACATGTCGGCGGCCGGCCAACTTTGGACCGGGGCGTGGGGACGACCCTATAGTCGTCGGACATGTCGGCGGCGGGCCGACCTAGTCCCGGGGTCGTGGGGACGACCCTATAGTCGTCGGACATGTTGGCGGCTGGCCAGCTTTGGCGCGGGGTCGTGGCGACGACCCTATAGTTGTCGAACATGTCGGCGGCGGGCCAACCTAGTCCCGGGGTCGCGGGGACGACCGTATAGTCGTCGGACATCACGGTGGCGGCCAATCTAGTCCCGGGGTCGTGGGGACGACCCTATAGTCGTCGGACATCACGGTGGCGGGCCAATCTAGTCCCGGGGTCGTGGGGACGACCCTATAGTCGTCGGACATGTCTGCGGCTGGGCAACTTTGGCCAGTGGACGTGGGGACGACCGTATAGTCGTCGGACATGACGGTGGCGGGCCAATTTAGTCCCGGGGTCATGGGGACGACCCCATAGTCGTCGGACATGTCGGCGGCTGGCCAACTTTGGACCGGGGCGTGGGGACGACCCTATAGTCGTCGGACATGTCGGCGGCGGGCCAACCTAGTCCCGGGGTCGTGGGGACGACCCTATAGTCGTCGGACATGTCGGCGGCAGGGCAACTTTGGCCCGTGGTCGTGGGGACGACCCTATAGTCGTCGGACAAGTCGGCGGCGGGCCAACCTAGTCCCGGGGTCGTGGAGACGACCCTATAGTTGTCGGACATGTCGGCGGCTGGCCAACCTAGTCCCGAGGTCGTGGGGACGACCCTATAGTCGTCGGACAAGTCGGCGGCGGGCCAACCTAGTCCCGGGGTCGTGGAGACGACCCTATAGTCGTCGGACATGCCGGTGACTGGCCAACCTAGTCCCGGGGTCGTGGAGACGACCCTATAGTCGTCGGACGTGACGGAGCCGGGGCAATCTAGCCCCGGGGTCGAGGGGACGACCCTATAGACGTCGGACATGTCGGCGGCTGGCCAACCTAGTCCCGGGGTGGTAGGGACGACCCTATAGTCGTCGGACAAGTCGGCGGCGGGCCAACCTAGTCCCGGGGTCGTGGGGACGACCCTATAGTCGTCGACCAAGTCGGCGGCTGGCCAACCTAGTCCGGGGGTGGTAGGGACGACCTTATAGTCGTCGGACAAGTCGGCGGCGGGCCAACCTATTCCCGGGGTCGTGGGGACGACCCTATAGTCGTCGGACAAGTCGGCGGCGGGCCAACCTAGTCCCGGGGTCGTGGAGACGACCCTATAGTCGTCGGACATCACGGTGGCGGCCAATCTATTCCCGGGGTCGTGGGGACGACCCTATAGTCGTCGGACATCACGGTGGCGGGCCAATCTAGTCCCGGGGTCGTGGGGACGACCCTATAGTCGTCGGACATGTCTGCGGCTGGGCAACTTTGGCCAGTGGACGTGGGGACGACCGTATAGTGCCGTCGGACATGACGGTGGCGGGCCAATCTTGTCCCGGGGTCGTGGGGACGACCCCGTAGTCGTCGGACATGTCGGCGGCTGGCCAACTTTGGACCGGGGCGTGGGGACGACCCTATAGTCGTCGGACATGTCGGCGGCGGGCCAACCTAGTCCCGGGGTCGTGGGGACGACCCTATAGTCGTCGGACATGTCGGCGGCAGGGCAACTTTGGCCCGTGGTCGTGGGGACGACCCTATAGTCGTCGGACATGTCGGCGGCAGGGCAACTTTGGCCCGTGGTCGTGGGGACGACCCTATAGTCGTCGGACAAGTCGGCGGCGGGCCAACCTAGTCCCGGGGTCGTGGGGACGACCCTATAGTCGTCGGATAAGTCGGCGGCGGGCCAACCTAGTCCCGGGGTCGTGGGGACGACCCTATAGTCGTCGGACGTGTCGACGTCTGGCGAACTTAGTCCCGGGGTCGTGGGGACGACCCTATAGTCGTCGGACAAGTCGGCGGCGGGCCAACCTACTCCCGGGGTCGTGGGGACGACCCCATAGTCGTCGGAAAAGTCGGCGGCGGGCCAACCTAGACCCGGGGTCGTGGGGACGACCCTATAGTCGTCGGACATGTCGGCGCCAAGGAAACTTTGGCCCGTGGTCGTGGGGACGACCCTATAGTCGTCGGATATGTCGGTGACTGGCCAACCTAGTCCCGGGTTCGTGGGACGACCCTATAGTCGTCGGACATGTCGGCGGCTGGCCAACCTAGTCTCGTGGTCGTGGGGACGACCCCATAGTCGTAGCACACGTCGGCGGCGGGCCAACCTAGTCCCGGGGTCGCGGGGACGACCGTATAGTCGTCGGACATGTCGGCGGCAGGGCAACTTTGGCCCGTGGTCGTGGGGACGACCCTATAGTCGTCGGACATCACGGTGGCGGATGATCTAGTCCCGGGGTCGTGGGGACGACCCTATAGTCGTCGGACATCACGGTGGCGGGCCAATCTAGTCCCGGGGTCGTGGGGACGACCCTATAGTCGTCGGACATGTCTGCGGCTGGGCAACTTTGGCCAGTGGACGTGGGGACGACCGTATAGTCGTCGGACAAGTCGGCGGCGGGCCAACCTAGTCCCGGGGTCGTGGAGACGACCCTATAGTTGTCGGACATGTCGGCGGCTGGCCAACCTAGTCCCGAGGTCGTGGGGACGACCCTATAGTCGTCGGACAAGTCGGCGGCGGGTCAACCTAGTCCCGGGGTCGTGGAGACGACCCTATAGTCGTCGGACATGCCGGTGACTGGCCAACCTAGTCCCGGGGTCGTGGAGACGACCCTATAGTCGTCGGACGTGACGGAGCCGGGGCAATCTAGCCCCGGGGTCGAGGGGACGACCCTATAGACGTCGGACATGTCGGCGGCTGGCCAACCTAGTCCCGGGGTGGTAGGGACGACCCTATAGTCGTCGGACAAGTCGGCGGCGGGCCAACCTAGTCCCGGGGTCGTGGGGACGACCCTATAGTCGTCGACCAAGTCGGCGGCTGGCCAACCTAGTCCGGGGGTGGTAGGGACGACCTTATAGTCGTCGGACAAGTCGGCGGCGGGCCAACCTATTCCCGGGGTCGTGGGGACGACCCTATAGTCGTCGGATAAGTCGGCGGCGGGCCAACCTAGTCCCGGGGTCGTGGGGACGACCCTATAGTCGTCGGACAAGTCGGCGGCGGGCCAACCTACTCCCGGGGTCGTGGGGACGACCCCATAGTCGTCGGAAAAGTCGGCGGCGGGCCAACCTAGACCCGGGGATCGTGGGGACGACCCTATAGTCGTCGGACATGTCGGCGCCAGGGCAACTTTGGCCCGTGGTCGTGGGGACGACCCTATAGTCGTCGGATATGTCGGTGACTGGCCAACCTAGTCCCGGGTTCGTGGGGACGACCCTATAGTCGTCGGACATGTCGGCGGCTGGCCAACTTTGGACCGGGGCGTGGGGACGACCCTATAGTCGTCGGACATGTCGGCGGCGGGCCAACCTAGTCCCGGGTTCGTGGGGACGACCCTATAGTCGTCGGACATGTCGGCGGCTGGCCAACTTTGGACCGGGGCGTGGGGACGACCCTATAGACGTCGGACATGTCGGCGGCTGGCCAACCTAGTCCCGGGGTGGTAGGGACGACCCTATAGTCGTCGGACAAGTCGGCGGCGGGCCAACCTAGTCCCGGGGTCGTGGGGACGACCCTATAGACGTCGGATAAGTCGGGGGGCGGGCCAACCTAGTCCCGGGGTCGTGGGGACGACCTTTTAGTCGTCGGACGTGTCGGCGTCTGGCCAACTTAGTCCCGGGGTCGTGGGGACGACCCTATAGTCGTCGGATATGTCGGTGACTGGCCAACCTAGTCCCGGGTTCGTGGGGACGACCCTATAGTCGTCGGACATGTCGGCGGCTGGCCAACTTTGAACCGGGGCGTGGGGACGACCCTATAGTCGTCGGACATGTCGGCGGCGGGCCAACCTAGTCCCGGGGTCGTGGCGACGACCCTATAGTCGTCGGACATGTCGGCGGCAGGGCAACTTTGGCCCGTGGTCGTGGGGACGACCCTATAGTCGTCGGACAAGTCGGCGGCGGGCCAACCTAGTCCCGGGGTCGTGGAGAGGACCCTATAGTTGTCGGACATGTCGGCGGCTGGCCAATCTAGTCCCGGGGTCGTGGGGACGACCCTATAGTCGTCGTACAAGTCGGCGGCGGGCCAACCTACTCCCGGGGTCGCGGGGACGACCGTATAGTCGTCGGACATGACGGTGGCGGGCCAATCTAGTCCCGGGGTCGTGGGGACGACCCTATAGTAGTCGGACATGACGGTGCCGGGGCAATCTAGCCCCGGGGTCGTGGGGACGACCCTATAGTTGTCGGACATGTCGGCGGCTGGCCAACCTAGTCCCGGGGTCGTGGGGACGACCCTATACTCGTCGGACAAGTCGGCGGCGGGCCAACCTAGTCCCGGGGTCGTGGAGACGACCCTACAGTCGTCGGAAATGCCGGTGACTGGCCAACCTAGGCCCTGGGTCGTGGAGACGATCCTATAGTCGTCGGACGTGACGGTGCCGGGGCAATCTAGCCCCGGGGTCGAGGGGACGACCCTATAGTAGTCGGACATGACGGTGCCGGGGCAATCTAGCCCCGGGGTCGTGGGGACGACCCTATAGTTGTCGGACATGTCGGCGGCTGGCCAACCTAGTCCCGGGGTCGTGGGGACGACCCTATACTCGTCGGACAAGTCGGCGGCTGGCCAACCTAGTCCCGGGGTCGTGGGGACGACCCTATACTCGTCGGACAAGTCGGCGGCGGGCCAACCTGGTCCCGGGGTCGTGGAGACGACCCTACAGTCGTCGGAAATGCCGGTGACTGGCCAACCTAGGCCCGGGGTCGTGGAGACGACCCTATAGTCGTCGGACGTGACGGTGCCGGGGCAATCTAGTCCCGGGGTCGTGGGGACGACCCTATAGTCGTCGGACGTGTCGACGTCTGGCGAACTTAGTCCCGGGGTCGTGGGGACGACCCTATAGTCGTCGGACAAGTCGGCGGCGGGCCAACCTACTCCCGGGGTCGTGGGGACGACCCCATAGTCGTCGGAAAAGTCGGCGGCGGGCCAACCTAGACCCGGGGTCGTGGGGACGACCCTATAGTCGTCGGACATGTCGGCGCCAGGGAAACTTTGGCCCGTGGTCGTGGGGACGACCCTATAGTCGTCGGATATGTCGGTGACTGGCCAACCTAGTCCCGGGTTCGTGGGACGACCCTATAGTCGTCGGACATGTCGGCGGCTGGCCAACCTAGTCTCGTGGTCGTGGGGACGACCCCATAGTCGTAGGACACGTCGGCGGCGGGCCAACCTAGTCCCGGGGTCGCGGGGACGACCGTATAGTCGTCGGACATGTCGGCGGCAGGGCAACTTTGGCCCGTGGTCGTGGGGACGACCCTATAGTCGTCGGACATCACGGTGGCGGATGATCTAGTCCCGGGGTCGTGGGGACGACCCTATAGTCGTCGGACATCACGGTGGCGGGCCAATCTAGTCCCGGGGTCGTGGGGACGACCCTATAGTCGTCGGACATGTCTGCGGCTGGGCAACTTTGGCCAGTGGACGTGGGGACGACCGTATAGTCGTCGGACATGACGGTGGCGGGCCAATCTAGTCCCGGGGTCGTGGGCACGACCCCATAGTCGTCGGACATGTCGGCGGCTGGCCAACTTTGGACCGGGGCGTGGGGACGACCCTATAGTCGTCGGACATGTCGGCGGCGGGCCAACCTAGTCCCGGGGTCGTGGGGACGACCCTATAGTCGTCGGACATGTCGGCGGCAGGGCAACTTTGGCCCGTGGTCGTGGGGACGACCCTATAGTCGTCGGAGAAGTCGGCGGCGGGCCAACCTAGTCCCGGGGTCGTGGGGACGACCCTATAGACGTCGGATAAGTCGGGGGGCGGGCCAACCTAGTCCCGGGGTCGTGGGGACGACCCTTTAGTCGTCGGACGTGTCGGCGTCTGGCCAACTTAGTCCCGGGGTCGTGGGGACGACCCTATAGTCGTCGGATATGTCGGTGACTGGCCAACCTAGTCCCGGGTTCGTGGGGACGACCCTATAGTCGTCGGACATGTCGGCGGCTGGCCAACTTTGGACCGGGGCGTGGGGACGACCCTATAGTCGTCGGACATGTCGGCGGCGGGCCAACCTAGTCCCGGGGTCGTGGGGACGACCCTATAGTCGTCGGACATGTCGGCGGCAGGGCAACTTTGGCCCGTGGTCGTGGGGACGACCCTATAGTCGTCGGACAAGTCGGCGGCGGGCCAACCTAGTCCCGGGGTCGTGGAGAGGACCCTATAGTTGTCGGACATGTCGGCGGCTGGCCAATCTAGTCCCGGGGTCGTGGGGACGACCCTACAGTCGTCGTACAAGTCGGCGGCGGGCCAACCTACTCCCGGGGTCGCGGGGACGACCGTATAGTCGTCGGACATGACGGTGGCGGGCCAATCTAGTCCCGGGGTCGTGGGGACGACCCTATAGTAGTCGGACATGACGGTGCCGGGGCAATCTAGCCCCGGGGTCGTGGGGACGACCCTATAGTTGTCGGACATGTCGGCGGCTGGCCAACCTAGTCCCGGGGTCGTGGGGACGACCCTATACTCGTCGGACAAGTCGGCGGCGGGCCAACCTAGTCCCGGGGTCGTGGAGACGACCCTACAGTCGTCGGAAATGCCGGTGACTGGCCAACCTAGGCCCGGGGTCGTGGAGACGACCCTATAGTCGTCGGACGTGACGGTGCCGGGGCAATCTAGCCCCGGGGTCGAGGGGACGACCCTATAGACGTCGGACATGTCGGCGGCTGGCCAACCTAGTCCCGGGGTGGTAGGGACGACCCTATAGTCGTCGGACATGTCTGCGGCTGGGCAACTTTGGCCAGTGGTCGTGGGGACCAACCTATAGTCGTCGGAGAAGTCGGTGGCGGGCCAACCTAGTCCCGGGGTCGTGGGGACGACCGTATAGTCGTCGGACATGACTGTGGCGGGCCAATCTAGTCCCGGGGTCGTGGGGACGACTCTATAGTCGTCGGACATGTCGGCGGCTGGCCAACTTTGGACCGGGGCGTGGGGACGACCCTATAGTCGTCAAACATGTCGGCGGCGGGCCGACCTAGTCCCGGGGTCGTGGGGACGACCCTATAGTCGTCGGACATGTTGGCGGCAGGCCAGCTTTGGCGCGGGGTCGTGGCGACGACCCTATAGTTGTCGAACATGTCGGCGGCGGGCCAACCTAGTCCCGGGGTCGCGGGGACGACCGTATAGTCGTCGGACATGACGGTGGCGGGCCAATCTAGTCCCGGGGTCGTGGGGACGACCCTATAGTCGTCGGACATGTTGGCGGCTGGCCAGCTTTGGCGCGGGGTCGTGGCGACGACCCTATAGTTGTCGAACATGTCGGCGGCTGGCCAACCTAGTCCCGGGGTCGTGGGGACGACCCTATAGTCGTCGGACATGTCGGCGGCTGGCCAACCTAGTCTCGTGGTCGTGGGGACGACGCCATAGTCGTAGGACACGTCGGCGGCGGGCCAACCTAGTCCCGGGGTCGCGGGGACGACCGTATAGTCGTCGGACATCACGGTGGCGGCCAATCTAGTCCCGGGGTCGTGGGGACGACCCTATAGTCGTCGGACATCACGGTGGCGGGCCAATCTAGTCCCGGGGTCGTGGGGACGACCCTATAGTCGTCGGACATGTCTGCGGCTGGGCAACTTTGGCCAGTGGACGTGGGGACGACCGTATAGTCGTCCGACATGACGGTGGCGGGCCAATCTAGTCCCGGGGTCGTGGGGACGACCCCATAGTCGTCGGACATGTCGGCGGCTGGCCAACTTTGGACCGGGGCGTGGGGACGACCCTATAGTCGTCGGACATGTCGGCGGCGGGCCAACCTAGTCCCGGGGTCGTGGGGACGACCCTATAGTCGTCGGACATGTCGGCGGCAGGGCAACTTTGGCCCGTGGTCGTGGGGACGACCCTATAGTCGTCGGACAAGTCGGCGGCGGGCCAACCTAGTCCCGGGGTCGTGGAGACGACCCTATAGTTGTCGGACATGTCGGCGGCTGGCCAACCTAGTCCCGGGGTCGTGGAGACGACCCTATAGTCGTCGGACGTGACGGAGCCGGGGCAATCTAGCCCCGGGGTCGAGGGGACGACCCTATAGACGTCGGACATGTCGGCGGCTGGCCAACCTAGTCCCGGGGTGGTAGGGACGACCCTATAGTCGTCGGACAAGTCGGCGGCGGGCCAACCTAGTCCCGGGGTCGTGGGGACGACCCTATAGTCGTCGGACGTGTCGGCGTCTGGCCAACTTAGTCCCGGGGTCGTGGGGACGACCCTATAGTCGTCGGACAAGTCGGCGGCGGGCCAACCTACACCCGGGGTCGTGGGGACGACCCCATAGTCGTCGGAAAAGTCGGCGGCGGGCCAACCTAGACCCGGGGTCGTGGGGATGACCCTATAGTCGTCCGACATGTCGGCGCCAGGGCAACTTTGGCCCGTGGTCGTGGGGACGACCCTATAGTCGTCGGATATGTCGGTGACTGGCCAACCTAGTCCCGGGTTCGTGGGGACGACCCTATAGTCGTCGGACATGTCGGCGGCTGGCCAACTTTGGACCGGGGCGTGGGGACGACCCTATAGTCGTCGGACATGTCGGCGGCGGGCCAACCTAGTCCCGGGGTCGTGGGGACGACCCTATAGTCGTCGGACATGTCGGCGGCAGGGCAACTTTGGCCCGTGGTCGTGGAGACGACCCTATAGTCGTCGGACAAGTCGGCGGCGGGCCAACCTAGTCCCGGGGTCGTGGAGAGGACCCTATAGTTGTCGGCCATGTCGGCGGCTGGCCAATCTAGTCCCGGGGTCGTGGGGACGACCCTATAGTCGTCGTACAAGTCGCCGGCGGGCCAACCTACGCCCGGGGTCGCGGGGACGACCGTATAGTCGTCGGACATGACGGTGGCGGGCCAATCTAGTCCCGGGGTCGTGGGGACGACCCTATAGTCGTCGGACATGACGGTGCCGGGGCAATCTAGCCCCGGGGTCGTGGGGACGACCCTATAGTCGTCGGACAAGTCGGCGGCGGGCCAACCTACTCCCGGGGTGGCGGGGACGACCGTATAGTCGTCGGACATGTCGGCGGCTGGCCAACTTTGGCCCGGGGCTTGGGGACGACCCTATAGTCGTCGGACATGTCGGCGGCGGGCCAACCTAGTCCCGGGATCGTGGGGACGACCCTATAGTCGTCGGACAAGTCGGCGGCGGGCCAACCTAGTCCCGGGGTCGTGGAGACGACCCTATAGTCGTCGGACATCACGGTGGCGGCCAATCTAGTCCCGGGGTCGTGGGGACGACCCTATAGTCGTCGGACATCACGGTGGCGGGCCAATCTAGTCCCGGGGTCGTGGGGACGACCCTATAGTCGTCGGACGTGACGGAGCCGGGGCAATCTAGCCCCTGGGTCGAGGGGACGACCCTATAGACGTCGGACATGTCGGCGGCTGGCCAACCTAGTCCCGGGGTGGTAGGGACGACCCTATAGTCGTCGGACAAGTCGCCGGCGGGCCAACCTAGTCCCGGGGTCGTGGGGACGACCCTATAGTCGTCGGACGTGTCGGCGTCTGGCCAACTTAGTCCCGGGGTCGTGGGGACGACCCTATAATCGTCGGACAAGACGGCGGCGGGCCAACCTACTCCCGGGGTCGTGGGGACGACCCCATAGTCGTCGGGAAAGTCGGCGGCGGGCCAACCTAGACCCGGGGTCGTGGGGACGACCCTATAGTCGTCGGACATGTCGGCGCCAGGGCAAATTTGGCCCGTGGTCGTGGGGACGACCCTATAGTCGTCGGATATGTCGGCGGTGGGCCAACCTAGTCCCGGGGTTGTGGAGAGGACCCTATAGTTGTCGGACATGTCGGCGGCTGGCCAATCTAGTCCCGGGGTCGTGGGGACGACCCTATAGTCGTCGTACAAGTCGGCGGCGGGCCAACCTACTCCCGGGGTCGCGGGGACGACCGTATAGTCGTCGGACATGACGGTGGCGGGCCAATCTAGTCCCGGGGTCGTGGGGACGACCCTATAGTCGTCGGACATGACGGTGCCGGGGCAATCTAGCCCCGGGGTCGTGGGGACGACCCTATAGTCGTCGGACATGTCGGCGGCTGGCCAACTTTGGCCCGGGGCGTGGGGACGACCCTATAGTCGTCGGATATGTCGGCGGCGGGCCAACCTAGTCCCGGGATCGTGGGGACGACCCTATAGTCGTCGGACATGTCGGCGGCAGGGCAACTTTGGCCCGTGGTCGTGGGGACGACGCTATAGTCGTCGGACAAGTCGGCGGCGGGCCAACCTAGTCCCGGTGTCGTGGAGACGACCCTATAGTCGTCGGACATCACGGTGGCGGCCAATCTAGTCCCGGGGTCGTGGGGACGACCCTATAGTCGTCGGACATCACGGTGGCGGGCCAATCGAGTCCCGGGGTCGTGGGGACGACCCTATAGTCGTCGTACAAGTCGGCGGCGGGCCAACCTACTCCCGGGGTCGCGGGGACGACCGTATAGTCGTCGGACATGACGGTGGCGGGCAAATCTAGTCCCGGGGTCGTGGGGACGACCCTATAGTCGTCGGACATGACGGTGCCGGGGCAATCTAGCCCCGGGGTCGTGGGGACGACCCTATAGTCGTCGGACATGTCGGCGGCTGGCCAACTTTGGCCCGGGGCGTGGGGACGACCCTATAGTCGTCGGACATGTCGGCGGCGGGCCAACCTAGTCCCGGGATCGTGGGGACGACCCTATAGTCGTCGGACATGTCGGCGGCAGGGCAACTTTGGCCCGTGGTCGTGGGGACGACCCTATAGTCGTCGGACAAGTCGGCGGCGGGCCAACCTAGTCCCGGGGTCGTGGAGACGACCCTATAGTCGTCGGACATCACGGTGGCGGCCAATCTAGTCCCGGGGTCGTGGGGACGACCCTATAGTCGTCGGACATCACGGTGGCGGGCCAATCTAGTCCCGGGGTCGTGGGGACGACCCTATAGTCGTCGGACATGTCTGCGGCTGGGCAACTTTGGCCAGTGGACGTGGGGACGACCGTATAGTCGTCGGACATGACGGTGGCGGGCCAATCTAGTCCCGGGGTCGTGGGGACGACCCCGTAGTCGTCGGACATGTCGGCGGCTGGCCAACTTTGGACCGGGGCGTGGGGACGACCCTATAGTCGTCGGACATGTCGGCGGCGGGCCAACCTAGTCCCGGGGTCGTGGGGACGACCCTATAGTCGTCGGACATGTCGGCGGCAGGGCAACATTGGCCCGTGGTCGTGGGGACGACCCTATAGTCGTCGGACAAGTCGGCGGCGGGCCAACCTAGTCCCGGGGTCGTGGGGACGACCCTATAGTCGTCGGATAAGTCGGCGGCGGGCCAACCTAGTCCCGGGGTCGTGGGGACGACCCTATAGTCGTCGGACGTGTCGGCGTCTGGCGAACTTAGTCCCGGGGTCGTGGGGACGACCCTATAGTCGTCGGACAAGTCGGTGGCGGGCCAACCTACTCCCGGGGTCGTGGGGACGACCCCATAGTCGTCGGAAAAGTCGGCGGCAGGCCAACCTAGACCCGGGGTCGTGGGGACGACCCTATAGTCGTCGGACATGTCGGCGCCAGGGCAACTTTGGCCCGTGGTCGTGGGGACGACCCTATAGTCGTCGGATATGTCGGTGACTGGCCAACCTAGTCCCGGGTTCGTGGGGCGACCCTATAGTCGTCGGACATGTCGGCGGCTGGCCAACCTAGTCTCGTGGTCGTGGGGACGACCCCATAGTCGTAGGACACGTCGGCGGCGGGCCAACCTAGTCCCGGGGTCGCGGGGACGACCGTATAGTCGTCGGACATGTCGGCGGCAGGGCAACTTTGGCCCGTGGTCGTGGGGACGACGCCATAGTCGTAGGACACGTCGGCGGCGGGCCAACCTAGTCCCGGGGTCGCGGGGACGACCGTATAGTCGTCGGACATCACGGTGGCGGCCAATCTAGTCCCGGGGTCGTGGGGACGACCCTATAGTCGTCGGACATGTCGGCGGCAGGGCAACTTTGGCCCGTGGTCGTGGGGACGACCCTATAGTCGTCGGACAAGTCGGCGGCGGGCCAACCTAGTCCCGGGGTCGTGGAGACGACCCTATAGTTGTCGGACATGTCGGCGGCTGGCCAACCTAGTCCCGAGGTCGTGGGGACGACCCTATAGTCGTCGGACAAGTCGGCGGCGGGCCAACCTAGTCCCGGGGTCGTGGAGACGACCCTATAGTCGTCGGACGTGACGGAGCCGGGGCAATCTAGCCCCGGGGTCGAGGGGACGACCCTATAGACGTCGGACATGTCGGCGGCTGGCCAACCTAGTCCCGGGGTGGTAGGGACGACCCTATAGTCGTCGGACAAGTCGGCGGCGGGCCAACCTAGTCCCGGGGTCGTGGGGACGACCCTATAGTCGTCGACCAAGTCGGCGGCTGGCCAACCTAGTCCGGGGGTGGTAGGGACGACCCTATAGTCGTCGGACAAGTCGGCGGCGGGCCAACCTAGTCCCGGGGTCGTGGGGACGACCCTATAGTCGTCGGATAAGTCGGCGGCGGGCCAACCTAGTCCCGGGGTCGTGGGGACGACCCTATAGTCGTCGGACGTGTCGGCGTCTGGCCAACTTAGTCCCGGGGTCGTGGGGACGACCCTATAGTCGTCGGACAAGTCGGCGGCGGGCCAACCTACACCCGGGGTCGTGGGGACGACCCCATAGTCGTCGGAAAAGTCGGCGGCGGGCCAACCTAGACCCGGGGTCGTGGGGATGACCCTATAGTCGTCCGACATGTCGGCGCCAGGGCAACTTTGGCCCGTGGTCGTGGGGACGACCCTATAGTCGTCGGATATGTCGGTGACTGGCCAACCTAGTCCCGGGTTCGTGGGGACGACCCTATAGTCGTCGGACATGTCGGCGGCTGGCCAACTTTGGACCGGGGCGTGGGGACGACCCTATAGTCGTCGGACATGTCGGCGGCGGGCCAACCTTGTCCCGGGGTCGTGGGGACGACCCTATAGTCGTCGGACATGTCGGCGGCAGGGCAACTTTGGCCCGTGGTCGTGGAGACGACCCTATAGTCGTCGGACAAGTCGGCGGCGGGCCAACCTAGTCCCGGGGTCGTGGAGAGGACCCTATAGTTGTCGGCCATGTCGGCGGCTGGCCAATCTAGTCCCGGGGTCGTGGGGACGACCCTATAGTCGTCGTACAAGTCGGCGGCGGGCCAACCTACTCCCGGGGTCGCGGGGACGACCGTATAGTCGTCGGACATGACGGTGGCGGGCCAATCTAGTCCCGGGGTCGTGGGGACGACCCTATAGTCGTCGGACATGACGGTGCCGGGGCAATCTAGCCCCGGGGTCGTGGGGACGACCCTATAGTCGTCGGACAAGTCGGCGGCGGGCCAACCTACTCCCGGGGTCGCGGGGACGACCGTATAGTCGTCGGACATGTCGGCGGCTGGCCAACTTTGGCCCGGGGCGTGGGGACGACCCTATAGTCGTCGGACATGTCGGCGGCGGGCCAACCTAGTCCCGGGATCGTGGGGACGACCCTATAGTCGTCGGACATGTCGGCGGCAGGGCAACTTTGGCCCGTGGTCGTGGGGACGACCCTATAGTCGTCGGACAATTCGGCGGCGGGCCAACCTAGTCCCGGGGTCGTGGAGACGACCCTATAGTCGTCGGACATCACGGTGGCGGCCAATCTAGTCCCGGGGTCGTGGGGACGACCCTATAGTCGTCGGACATCACGGTGGCGGGCCAATCTAGTCCCGGGGTCGTGGGGACGACCCTATAGTCGTCGGACGTGACGGAGCCGGGGCAATCTAGCCCCTGGGTCGAGGGGACGACCCTATAGACGTCGGACATGTCGGCGGCTGGCCAACCTAGTCCCGGGGTGGTAGGGACGACCCTATAGTCGTCGGACAAGTCGCCGGCGGTCCAACCTAGTCCCGGGGTCGTGGGGACGACCCTATAGTCGTCGGACGTGTCGGCGTCTGGCCAACTTAGTCCCGGGGTCGTGGGGACGACCCTATAATCGTCGGACAAGTCGGCGGCGGGCCAACCTACTCCCGGGGTCGTGGGGACGACCCCATAGTCGTCGGGAAAGTCGGCGGCGGGCCAACCTAGACCCGGGGTCGTGGGGACGACCCTATAGTCGTCGGACATGTCGGCGCCAGGGCAACTTTGGCCCGTGGCCGTGGGGACGACCCTATAGTCGTCGGATATGTCGGCGGCGGGCCAACCTAGTCCCGGGGTTGTGGAGAGGACCCTATAGTTGTCGGACATGTCGGCGGCTGGCCAATCTAGTCCCGGGGTCGTGGGGACGACCCTATAGTCGTCGTACAAGTCGGCGGCGGGCCAACCTACTCCCGGGGTCGCGGGGACGACCGTATAGTCGTCGGACATGACGGTGGCGGGCCAATCTAGTCCCGGGGTCGTGGGGACGACCCTATAGTCGTCGGACATGACGGTGCCGGGGCAATCTAGCCCCGGGGTCGTGGGGACGACCCTATAGTCGTCGGACATGTCGGCGGCTGGCCAACTTTGGCCCGGGGCGTGGGGACGACCCTATAGTCGTCGGACATGTCGGCGGCGGGCCAACCTAGTCCCGGGATCGTGGGGACGACCCTATAGTCGTCGGACATGTCGGCGGCAGGGCAACTTTGGCCCGTGGTCGTGGGGACGACCCTATAGTCGTCGGACAAGTCGGCGGCGGGCCAACCTAGTCCCGGGGTCGTGGAGACGACCCTATAGTCGTCGGACATCATGGTGGCGGCCAATCTAGTCCCGGGGTCGTGGGGACGACCCTATAGTCGTCGGACATCACGGTGGCGGGCCAATCGAGTCCCGGGGTCGTGGGGACGACCCTATAGTCGTCGTACAAGTCGGCGGCGGGCCAACCTACTCCCGGGGTCGCGGGGACGACCGTATAGTCGTCGGACATGACGGTGGCGGGCAAATCTAGTCCCGGGGTCGTGGGGACGACCCTATAGTCGTCGGACATGACGGTGCCGGGGCAATCTAGCCCCGGGGTCGTGGGGACGACCCTATAGTCGTCGGACATGTCGGCGGCTGGCCAACTTTGGCCCGGGGCGTGGGGACGACCCTATAGTCGTCGGACATGTCGGCAGCGGGCCAACCTAGTCCCGGGATCGTGGGGACGACCCTATAGTCGTCGGACATGTCGGCGGCAGGGCAACTTTGGCCCGTGGTCGTGGGGACGACCCTATAGTCGTCGGACAAGTCGGCGGCGGGCCAACCTAGTCCCGGGGTCGTGGGGACGACCCTATAGTCGTCGGATAAGTCGGCGGCGGGCCAACCTAGTCCCGGGGTCGTGGGGACGACCCTATAGTCGTCGGACGTGTCGGCGTCTGGCGAACTTAGTCCCGGGGTCGTGGGGGCGACCCTATAGTCGTCGGACAAGTCGGTGGCGGGCCAACCTACTCCCGGGGTCGTGGGGACGACCCCATAGTCGTCGGAAAAGTCGGCGGCAGGCCAACCTAGACCCGGGGTCGTGGGGACGACCCTATAGTCGTCGGACATGTCGGCGCCAGGGCAACTTTGGCCCGTGGTCGTGGGGACGACCCTATAGTCGTCGGATATGTCGGTGACTGGCCAACCTAGTCCCGGGTTCGTGGGACGACCCTATAGTCGTCGGACATGTCGGCGGCTGGCCAACCTAGTCTCGTGGTCGTGGGGACGACCCCATAGTCGTAGGACACGTCGGCGGCGGGCCAACCTAGTCCCGGGGTCGCGGGGACGACCGTATAGTCGTCGGACATGTCGGCGGCAGGGCAACTTTGGCCCGTGGTCGTGGGGACGACCCTATAGTCGTCGGACAAGTCGGCGGCGGGCCAAACTTGTCCCGGGGTCGTGGAGACGACCCTATAGTTGTCGGACATATCGGCGGCTGACCAAACTAGTCCCGGGGTCGTGGGGACGACCCTATAGACGTCGGACATGTCGGCGGCTGGCCAACCTAGTCCCGGGGTGGTAGGGACGACCCTATAGTCGTCGGACAAGTCGGCGGCGGGCCAACCTAGTCCCGGGGTCGTGGGGGCGACCCTATAGTCGTCGACCAAGTCGGCGGCTGGCCAACCTAGTCCGGGGATGGTAGGGACGACCCTATAGTCGTCGGACAAGTCGGCGGCGGGCCAACCTAGTCCCGGGGTCGTGGGGACGACCCCATAGTCGTCGGAAAAGTCGGCGGCGGGCCAACCTAGACCCGGGGTCGTGGGGACGACCCTATAGTCGTCGGACATGTCGGCGCCAGGGCAACTTTGGCCCGTGGTCGTGGGGACGACCCTATAGTCGTCGGATATGTCGGTGACTGGCCAACCTAGTCCCGGGTTCGTGGGGACGACCCTATAGTCGTCGGACATGTCGGCGGCTGGCCAACCTAGTCTCGTGGTCGTGGGGACGACCCCATAGTCGTAGGACACGTCGGCGGCGGGCCAACCTAGTCCCGGGGTCGCGGGGACGACCGTATAGTCGTCGGACATGACGGTGGCGGGCCAATCTAGTCCCGGGGACGTGGGGACGACCCTATAGTCGTCGGACATGACGGTGCCGGGGCAATCTAGCCCCGGGGTCTTGGGGACGACCCTATAGTCGTCGGACATGTCGGCGGCTGGCCAACCTAGTCCCGGGGTGGTAGGGACGACCCTACAGTCGTCGGACAAGTCGGCGGCGGGCCAACCTAGTCCCGGGGTCGTGGGGACGACCCTATAGTCCTCGGACAAGTCGGCGGCGGGCCAACCTACTCCCGGGGTCGTGGGGACGACCCCATAGTCGTCGGAAAAGTCGGCGGCGGGCCAACCTAGACCCGGGGTCGTGGGGACGACCCTATAGTCGTCGGACATGTCGGCGCCAGGGCAACTTTGGCCCGTGGTCGTGGGGACGACCCTATAGTCGTCGGATATGTCGGTGACTGGCCAACCCAGTCCCGAGGTCGTGGGGACGACCCTATAGTCGTCGGACAAGTCGGCGGCGGGCCAACCTAGTCCCGGGGTCGTGGAGACGACCCTATAGTCGTCGGACATGCCGGTGACTGGCCAACCTAGTCCCGGGGTCGTAGAGACGACCCTATAGTCGTCGGACGTGACGGAGCCGGGGCAATCTAGCCCCGGGGTCGAGGGGACGACCCTATAGACGTCGGACATGTCGGCGGCTGGCCAACCTAGTCCCGGGGTGGTAGGGACGACCCTATAGTCGTCGGACAAGTCGGCGGCGGGCCAACCTAGTCCCGGGGTCGTGGGGACGACCCTATAGTCGTCGGATAAGTCGGCGGCGGGCCAACCTAGTCCCGGGGTCGTGGGGACGACCCTATAGTCGTCGGACGTGTCGGCGTCTGGCCAACTTAGTCCCGGGGTCGTGGGGACGACCCTATAGTCGTCGGACAAGTCGGCGGCGGGCCAACCTACTCCCGGGGTCGTGGGGACGACCCCATAGTCGTCGGAAAAGTCGGCGGCGGGCCAACCTAGACCCGGGATCGTGGGGACGACCCTATAGTCGTCGGACATGTCGGCGGCAGGGCAACTTTGGCCCGTGGTCGTGGGGACGACCCTATAGTCGTCGGACAAGTCGGCGGCGGGCCAAACTAGTCCCGGGGTCGTGGAGACGACCCTATAGTCGTCGGACAAGTCGGCGGCGGGCCAACCTACTCCCGGGGTCGTGGGGACGACCCCATAGTCGTCGGAAAAGTCGGCGGCGGGCCAACTTTGGCCCGGGGCGTGGGGACGACCCTATAGTCGTCGGACATGTCGGCGGCGGGCCAACCTAGTCCCGGGATCGTGGGGACGACCCTATAGTCGTCGGACATGTCGGCGGCAGGGCAACTTTGGCCCGTGGTCGTGGGGACGACCCTATAGTCGTCGGACAAGTCGGCGGCGGGCCAAACTAGTCCCGGGGTCGTGGAGACGACCCTATAGTCGTCGGACATCACGGTGGCGGGCCAATCTAGTCCCGGGGTCGTGGGGACGACCCTATAGTCGTCGGACATGACGGTGCCGGGGCAATCTAGCCCCGGGGTCGTGGGGACGACCCTATAGTCGTCGGACATGTCGGCGGCTGGCCAATCTAGTCCCGGGGTCGTGGGGACGACCCTATAGTCGTCGTACAAGTCGGCGGCGGGCCAACCTACTCCCGGGGTCGCGGGGACGACCGTATAGTCGTCGGACATGACGGTGGCGGGCCAATCTAGTCCCGGCGTCGTGGGGACGACCCTATAGTCGTCGGACATGACGGTGCCGGGGCAATCTAGCCCCGGGGTCGTGGGGACGACCCTATAGTCGTCGGACATGTCGGCGGCTGGCCAACTTTGGCCCGGGGCGTGGGGACGACCCTATAGTCGTCGGACATGTCGGCGGCGGGCCAACCTAGTCCCGGGATCGTGGGGACGACCCTATAGTCGTCGGACATGTCGGCGGCAGGGCAACTTTGGCCCGTGTTCGTGGGGACGACCCTATAGTCGTCGGACAAGTCGGCGGCGGGCCAAACTAGTCCCGGGGTCGTGGAGACGACCCTATAGTCGTCGGACATCACGGTGGCGGGCCAATCTAGTCCCGGGGTCGTGGGGACGACCCTATAGTCGTCGGACATGACGGTGCCGGGGCAATCTAGCCCCGGGGTCGTGGGGACGACCCTATAGTCGTCGGACATGTCGGCGGCTGGCCAACTTTGGCCCGGGGCGTGGGGACGACCCTATAGTCGTCGGACATGTCGGCGGCGGGCCAACCTAGTCCCGGGATCGTGGGGACGACCCTATAGTCGTCGGACATGTCGGCGGCAGGGCAACTTTGGCCCGTGGTCGTGGGGACGACCCTATAGTCGTCGGACAAGTCGGCGGCGGGCCAAACTAGTCCCGGGGTCGTGGAGACGACCCTATAGTCGTCGGACATCACGGTGGCGGGCCAATCTAGTCCCGGGGTCGTGGGGACGACCCTATAGTCGTCGGACGTGACGGAGCCGGGGCAATCTAGCCCCGGGGTCGAGGGGACGACCCTATAGACGTCGGACATGTCGGCGGCTGGCCAACCTAGTCCCGGGGTGGTAGGGACGACCCTATAGTCGTCGGACAAGTCGGCGGCGGGCCAACCTAGTCCCGGGGTCGTGGGGACGACCCTATAGTCGTCGGACATGTCGGCGGCAGGGCAATTTTGGCCCGTGGTCGTGGGGACGACCCTATAGTCGTCGGACAAGTCGGCGGCGGGCCAACCTAGTCCCGGGGTCGTGGGGACGACCCTACAGTCGTCGGACGTGTCGGCGTCTGGCCAACTTAGTCCCGGGGTCGTGGGGACGACCCTATAGTCGTCGGACAAGTCGGCGGCGGGCCAACCTACTCCCGGGATCGTGGGGACGACCCCATAGTCGTCGGAAAAGTCGGCGGCGGGCCAACCTAGACCCGGGGTCGTGGGGACGACCCTATAGTCGTCGGACAAGTCGGCGGCGGGCCAACCTACTCCCGGGGTCGTGGGGACGACCCCATAGTCGTCGGAAAAGTCGGCGGCGGGCCAACCTAGACCCGGGGTCGTGGGGACGACCCTATAGTCGTCGGACAAGTCGGCGGCGGGCCAACCTAGTCCAGTGGTCGTGGGGACGACCCTATAGTCGTCGGATATGTCGGCGGCGGGCCAACCTAGTCCCGGGGTCGTGGAGAGGACCCTATAGTTGTCGGACATGTCGGCGGCTGGCCAATCTAGTCCCGGGGTCGTGGGGACGACCCTATAGTCGTCGTACAAGTCGGCGGCGGGCCAACCTACTCCCGGGGTCGCGGGGACGACCGTATAGTCGTCGGACATGACGGTGGCGGGCCAATCTAGTCCCGGGATCGTGGGGACGACCCTATAGTCGTCGGACATGTCGGCGGCAGGGCAACTTTGGCTCGTGGTCGTGGGGACGACCCTATAGTCGTCGGACAAGTCGGCGGCGGGCCAACCTAGTCCCGGGGTCGTGGAGACGACCCTATAGTCGTCGGACATCACGGTGGCGGCCAATCTAGTCCCGGGGTCGTGGGGACGACCCTATAGTCGTCGGACATCACGGTGGCGGGCCAATCTAGTCCCGGGGTCGTGGGGACGACCCTATAGTCGTCGTACAAGTCGGCGGCGGGCCAACCTACTCCCGGGGTCGCGGGGACGACCGTATAGTCGTCGGACATGACGGTGGCGGGCCAATCTAGTCCCGGGGTCGTGGGGACGACCCTATAGTCGTCGGACATGACGGTGCCGGGGCAATCTAGCCCCGGGGTCGTGGGGACGACCCTATAGTCGTCGGACATCACGGTGGCGGCCAATCTAGTCCCGGGGTCGTGGGGACGACCCTATAGTCGTCGGACATCACGGTGGCGGGCCAATCTAGTCCCGGGGTCGTGGGGACGACCCTATAGTCGTCGGACATGTCTGCGGCTGGGCAACTTTGGCCAGTGGACGTGGGGACGACCGTATAGTCGTCGGACATGACGGTGGCGGGCCAATCTAGTCCCGGGGTCGTGGGGACGACCCCGTAGTCGTCGGACATGTCGGCGGCTGACCAACTTTGGACCGGGGCGTGGGGACGACCCTATAGTCGTCGGACATGTCGGCGGCGGGCCAACCTAGTCCCGGGGTCGTGGGGACGACCCTATAGTCGTCGGACATGTCGGCGGCAGGGCAACTTTGGCCCGTGGTCGTGGGGACGACCCTATAGTCGTCGGACAAGTCGGCGGCGGGCCAACCTAGTCCCGGGGTCGTGGGGACGACCCTATAGTCGTCGGATAAGTCGGCGGCGGGCCAACCTAGTCCCGGGGTCGTGGGGACGACCCTATAGTCGTCGGACGTGTCGGCGTCTGGCGAACTTAGTCCCGGGTTCGTGGGGACGACCCTATAGGCGTCGGACAAGTCGGCGGCGGGCCAACCTACTCCCGGGGTCGTGGGGACGACCCCATAGTCGTCGGAAAAGTCGGCGGCAGGCCAACCTAGACCCGGGGTCGTGGGGACGACCCTATAGTCGTCGGACATGTCGGCGCCAGGGCAACTTTGGCCCGTGGTCGTGGGGACGACCCTATAGTCGTCGGATATGTCGGTGACTGGCCAACCTAGTCCCGGGTTCGTGGGACGACCCTATAGTCGTCGGACATGTCGGCGGCTGGCCAACCTAGTCTCGCGGTCGTGGGGACGACCCCATAGTCGTAGGACACGTCGGCGGCGGGACAACCTAGTCCCGGGGTCGCGGGGACGACCGTATAGTCGTCGGACATGTCGGCGGCAGGGCAACTTTGGCCCGTGGTCGTGGGGACGACCCTATAGTCGTCGGACAAGTCGGCGGCGGACCAACCTAGTCCCGGGGTCGTGGAGACGACCCTATAGTTGTCGGACATATCGGCGGCTGGCCAAACTAGTCCCGGGGTCGTGGGGACGACCCTATAGACGTCGGACATGTCGGCGGCTGGCCAACCTAGTCCCGGGGTGGTAGGGACGACCCTATAGTCGTCGGATATGTCGGTGACTGGCCAACCTAGTCCCGGGTTCGTGGGGACGACCCTATAGTCGTCGGACATGTCGGCGGCTGGCCAACCTAGTCTCGTGGTCGTGGGGACGAGCCCATAGTCGTAGGACACGTCGGCGGCGGGCCAACCGAGTCCCGGGGTCGCGGGGACGACCGTATAGTCGTCGGACATCACGGTGGCGGGCCAATCTAGTCCCGGGGACGTGGGGACGACCCTATAGTCGTCGGACATGACGGTGCCGGGGCAATCTAGCCCCGGGGTCGTGGGGACGACCCTATAGTCGTCGGACATGTCGGCGGCTGGCCAACCTAGTCACGGGGTGGTAGGGACGACCCTACAGTCGTCGGACAAGTCGGCGGCGGGCCAACCTAGTCCCGGGGTCGTGGGGACGACCCTATAGTCGTCGGACAAGTCGGCGGCGGGCCAACCTACTCCCGGGGTCGTGGGGACGACCCCATAGTCGTCGGAAAAGTCGGCGGCGGGCCAACCTAGACCCGGGGTCGTGGGGACGACCCTATAGTCGTCGGACATGTCGGCGCCAGGGCAACTTTGGCCCGTGGTCGTGGGGACGACCCTATAGTCGTCGGATATGTCGGTGACTGGCCAACCTAGTCCCGGGTTCGTGGGGACGACCCTATAGTCGTCGGACATGTCGGCGGCTGGCCAACTTTGGACCGGGGCGTGGGGACGACCCTATAGTCGACGGACATGTCGGCGGCGGGCCAACCTAGTCCCGGGGTCGTGGGGACGACCCTATAGTCGTCGGACATGTCGGCGGCAGGGCAACTTTGGCCCTGGGTCGTGGGGACGACCCTATAGTCGTCGGACAAGTCGGCGGCGGGCCAACCTACTCCCGGGGTCGTGGGGACGACCCCATAGTCGTCGGAAAAGTCGGCGGCGGGCCAACCTAGACCCGGGGTCGTGGGGACGACCCTATAGTCGTCGGACATGTCGGCGCCAGGGCAACTTTGGCCCGTGGTCGTGGGGACGACCCTATAGTCGTCGGATATGTCGGTGACTGGCCAACCTAGTCCCGGGTTCGTGGGGACGACCCTATAGTCGTCGGACATGTCGGCGGCGGGCCAACCTACTCCCGGGGTCGTGGGGACGACCCCATAGTCGTCGGAAAAGTCGGCGGCGGGCCAACCTAGACCCGGGGTCGTGGGGACGACCCTATAGTCGTCGGACATGTCGGCGCCAGGGCAACTTTGGCCCGTGGTCGTGGGGACGACCCTATAGTCGTCGGATATGTTGGTGACTGGCCAACCTAGTCCCGGGTTCGTGGGACGACCCTATAGTCGTCGGACATGTCGGCGGCTGGCCAACCTAGTCTCGTGGTCGTGGGGACGACCCCATAGTCGTCGGACATGTCGGCGGCTGGCCAACCTAGTCCCGGGGTGGTAGGGACGACCCTATAGTCGTCGGACAAGTCGGCGGCGGGCCAACCTAGTCCCGGGGTCGTGGGGACGACCCTATAGTCGTCGACCAAGTCGGCGGCTGGCCAACCTAGTCCGGGGGTGGTAGGGACGACCCTATAGTCGTCGGACAAGTCGGCGGCGGGCCAACCTAGTCCCGGGGTCGTGGGGACGACCCCATAGTCGTCGGAAAAGTCGGCGGCGGGCCAACCTAGACCCGGGGTCGTGGGGACGACCCTATAGTCGTCGGACATGTCGGCGCCAGGGCAACTTTGGCCCGTGGTCGTGGGGACGACCCTATAGTCGTCGGATATGTCGGTGACTGGCCAACCTAGTCCCGGGTTCGTGGGGACGACCCTATAGTCGTCGGACATGTCGGCGGCTGGCCAACCTAGTCTCGTGGTCGTGGGGACGACCCTATAGTCGTCGGACGTGTCGGCGTCTGGCCAACTTAGTCCCGGGGTCGTGGGGACGACCCTATAGTCGTCGGACAAGTCGGCGGCGGGCCAACCTACTCCCGGGGTCGTGGGGACGACCCCATAGTCGTCGGAAAAGTCGGCGGCGGGCCAACCTAGACCCGGGGTCGTGGGGACGACCCTATAGTCGTCCGACATGTCGGCGCCAGGGCAACTTTGGCCCGTGGTCGTGGGGACGACCCTATAGTCGTCGGATATGTCGGTGACTGGCCAACCTAGTCCCGGGTTCGTGGGGACGACCCTATAGTCGTCGGACATGTCGGCGGCTGGCCAACTTTGGACCGGGGCGTGGGGACGACCCTATAGTCGTCGGACATGTCGGCGGCGGGCCAACCTAGTCCCGGGGTCGTGGGGACGACCCTATAGTCGTCGGACATGTCGGCGGCAGGGCAACTTTGGCCCGTGGTCGTGGGGACGACCCTATAGTCGTCGGACAAGTCGGCGGCGGGCCAACCTAGTCCCGGGGTCGTGGAGAGGACCCTATAGTTGTCGGACATGTCGGCGGCTGGCCAATCTAGTCCCGGGGTCGTGGGGACGACCCTATAGTCGTCGTACAAGTCGGCGGCGGGCCAACCTACTCCCGGGGTCGCGGGGACGACCGTATAGTCGTCGGACATGACGGTGGCGGGCCAATCTAGTCCCGGGGTCGTGGGGACGACCCTATAGTCGTCGGACATGACGGTGCCGGGGCAATCTAGCCCCGGGTCGTGGGGACGACCCTATAGTCGTCGGACATGTCGGCGGCTGGCCAACTTTGGCCCGGGGCGTGGGGACGACCCTATAGTCGTCGGACATGTCGGCGGCGGGCCAACCTAGTCCCGGGATCGTGGGGACGACCCTATAGTCGTCGGACATGTCGGCGGCAGGGCAACTTTGGCCCGTGGTCGTGGGGACGACCCTATAGTCGTCGGACAAGTCGGCGGCGGGCCAAACTAGTCCCGGGGTCGTGGAGACGACCCTATAGTCGTCGGACATCACGGTGGCGGGCCAATCTAGTCCCGGGGTCGTGGGGACGACCCTATAGTCGTCGGACGTGACGGAGCCGGGGCAATCTAGCCCCGGGGTCGAGGGGACGACCCTATAGACGTCGGACATGTCGGCGGCTGGCCAACCTAGTCCCGGGGTGGTAGGGACGACCCTATAGTCGTCGGACAAGTCGGCGGCGGGCCAACCTAGTCCCGGGGTCGTGGGGACGACCCTATAGTCGTCGGACATGTCGGCGGCAGGGCAACTTTGGCCCGTGGTCGTGGGGACGACCCTATAGTCGTCGGACAAGTCGGCGGCGGGCCAACCTAGTCCCGGGGTCGTGGGGACGACCCTATAGTCGTCGGATAAGTCGGCGGCGGGCCAACCTAGTCCCGGGGTCGTGGGGACGACCCTACAGTCGTCGGACGTGTCGGCGTCTGGCCAACTTAGTCCCGGGGTCGTGGGGACGACCCTATAGTCGTCGGACAAGTCGGCGGCGGGCCAACCTACTCCCGGGGTCGTGGGGACGACCCCATAGTCGTCGGAAAAGTCGGCGGCGGGCCAACCTAGACCCGGGGTCGTGGGGACGACCCTATAGTCGTCGGACAAGTCGGCGGCGGGCCAACCTACTCCCGGGGTCGTGGGGACGACCCTATAGTCGTCGGATAAGTCGGCGGCGGGCCAACCTAGTCCCGGGGTCGTGGGGACGACCCTACAGTCGTCGGACGTGTCGGCGTCTGGCCAACTTAGTCCCGGGGTCGTGGGGACGACCCTATAGTCGTCGGACAAGTCGGCGGCGGGCCAACCTACTCCCGGGGTCGTGGGGACGACCCCATAGTCGTCGGAAAAGTCGGCGGCAGGCCAACCTAGACCCGGGGTCGTGGGGACGACCCTATAGTCGTCGGACATGTCGGCGCCAGGGCAACTTTGGCCCGTGGTCGTGGGGACGACCCTATAGTCGTCTGATATGTCGGTGACTGGCCAACCTAGTCCCGGGTTCGTGGGACGACCCTATAGTCGTCGGACATGTCGGCGGCTGGCCAACCTAGTCTCGCGGTCGTGGGGACGACCCCATAGTCGTAGGACACGTCGGCGGCGGGCCAACCTAGTCCCGGGGTCGCGGGGACGACCGTATAGTCGTCGGACATGTCGGCGGCAGGGCAACTTTGGCCCGTGGTCGTGGGGACGACCCTATAGTCGTCGGACAAGTCGGCGGCGGGCCAACCTAGTCCCGGGGTCGTGGAGACGACCCTATAGTTGTCGGACATATCGGCGGCTGGCCAAACTAGTCCCGGGGTCGTGGGGACGACCCTATAGACGTCGGACATGTCGGCGGCTGGCCAACCTAGTCCCGGGGTGGTAGGGACGACCCTATAGTCGTCGGATATGTCGGTGACTGGCCAACCTAGTCCCGGGTTCGTGGGGACGACCCTATAGTCGTCGGACATGTCGGCGGCTGGCCAACCTAGTCTCGTGGTCGTGGGGACGACCCCATAGTCGTAGGACACGTCGGCGGCGGGCCAACCGAGTCCCGGGGTCGCGGGGACGACCGTATAGTCGTCGGACATCACGGTGGCGGGCCAATCTAGTCCCGGGGACGTGGGGACGACCCTATAGTCGTCGGACATGACGGTGCCGGGGCAATCTAGCCCCGGGGTCGTGGGGACGACCCTATAGTCGTCGGACATGTCGGCGGCTGGCCAACCTAGTCACGGGGTGGTAGGGACGACCCTACAGTCGTCGGACAAGTCGGCGGCGGGCCAACCTAGTCCCGGGGTCGTGGGGACGACCCTATAGTCGTCGGACAAGTCGGCGGCGGGCCAACCTACTCCCGGGGTCGTGGGGACGACCCCATAGTCGTCGGAAAAGTCGGCGGCGGGCCAACCTAGACCCGGGGTCGTGGGGACGACCCTATAGTCGTCGGACATGTCGGCGCCAGGGCAACTTTGGCCCGTGGTCGTGGGGACGACCCTATAGTCGTCGGATATGTCGGTGACTGGCCAACCTAGTCCCGGGTTCGTGGGGACGACCCTATAGTCGTCGGACATGTCGGCGGCTGGCCAACTTTGGACCGGGGCGTGGGGACGACCCTATAGTCGACGGACATGTCGGCGGCGGGCCAACCTAGTCCCGGGGTCGTGGGGACGACCCTATAGTCGTCGGACATGTCGGCGGCAGGGCAACTTTGGCCCTGGGTCGTGGGGACGACCCTATAGTCGTCGGACAAGTCGGCGGCGGGCCAACCTACTCCCGGGGTCGTGGGGACGACCCCATAGTCGTCGGAAAAGTCGGCGGCGGGCCAACCTAGACCCGGGGTCGTGGGGACGACCCTATAGTCGTCGGACATGTCGGCGCCAGGGCAACTTTGGCCCGTGGTCGTGGGGACGACCCTATAGTCGTCGGATATGTCGGTGACTGGCCAACCTAGTCCCGGGTTCGTGGGACGACCCTATAGTCGTCGGACATGTCGGCGGCTGGCCAACCTAGTCTCGTGGTCGTGGGGACGACCCCATAGTCGTAGGACACGTCGGCGGCGGGCCAACCTAGTCCCGGGGTCGCGGGGACGACCGTATAGTCGTCGGACATGTCGGCGGCAGGGCAACTTTGGCCCGTGGTCGTGGGGACGACCCTATAGTCGTCGGACATGACGGTGCCGGGGCAATCTAGCCCCGGGGTCGTGGGGACGACCCTATAGCCGTCGGACATGTCGGCGGTTGGCCAACCTAGTCCCGGGGTGGTAGGGACGACCCTACAGTCGTCGGACAAGTCGGCGGCGGGCCAACCTAGTCCCGGGGTCGTGGGGACGACCCTATAGTCGTCGGACAAGTCGGCGGCGGGCCAACCTACTCCCGGGGTCGTGGGGACGACCCCATAGTCGTCGGAAAAGTCGGCGGCGGGCCAACCTAGACCCGGGGTCGTGGGGACGACCCTATAGTCGTCGGACATGTCGGCGCCAGGGCAACTTTGGCCCGTGGTCGTGGGGACGACCCTATAGTCGTCGGATATGTCGGTGACTGGCCAACCTAGTCCCGGGTTCGTGGGGACGACCCTATAGTCGTCGGACATGTCGGCGGCGGGCCAACCTACTCCCGGGGTCGTGGGGACGACCCCATAGTCGTCGGAAAAGTCGGCGGCGGGCCAACCTAGACCCGGGGTCGTGGGGACGACCCTATAGTCGTCGGACATGTCGGCGCCAGGGCAACTTTGGCCCGTGGTCGTGGGGACGACCCTATAGTCGTCGGATATGTCGGTGACTGTCCAACCTAGTCCCGGGTTCGTGGGACGACCCTATAGTCGTCGGACATGTCGGCGGCTGGCCAACCTAGTCTCGTGGTCGTGGGGACGACCCCATAGTCGTCGGACATGTCGGCGGCTGGCCAACCTAGTCCCGGGGTGGTAGGGACGACCCTATAGTCGTCGGACAAGTCGGCGGCGGGCCAACCTAGTCCCGGGGTCGTGGGGACGACCCTATAGTCGTCGACCAAGTCGGCGGCTGGCCAACCTAGTCCGGGGGTGGTAGGGACGACCCTATAGTCGTCGGACAAGTCGGCGGCGGGCCAACATAGTCCCGGGGTCGTGGGGACGACCCCATAGTCGTCGGAAAAGTCGGCGGCGGGCCAACCTAGACCCGGGGTCGTGGGGACGACCCTATAGTCGTCGGACATGTCGGCGCCAGGGCAACTTTGGCCCGTGGTCGTGGGGACGACCCTATAGTCGTCGGATATGTCGGTGACTGGCCAACCTAGTCCCGGGTTCGTGGGGACGACCCTATAGTCGTCGGACATGTCGGCGGCTGGCCAACCTAGTCTCGTGGTCGTGGGGACGACCCTATAGTCGTCGGACGTGTCGGCGTCTGGCCAACTTAGTCCCGGGGTCGTGGGGACGACCCTATAGTCGTCGGACAAGTCGGCGGCGGGCCAACCTACTCCCGGGGTCGTGGGGACGACCCCATAGTCGTCGGAAAAGTCGGCGGCGGGCCAACCTAGACCCGGGGTCGTGGGGACGACCCTATAGTCGTCCGACATGTCGGCGCCAGGGCAACTTTGGCCCGTGGTCGTGGGGACGACCCTATAGTCGTCGGATATGTCGGTGACTGGCCAACCTAGTCCCGGGTTCGTGGGGACGACCCTATAGTCGTCGGACATGTCGGCGGCTGGCCAACTTTGGACCGGGGCGTGGGGACGACCCTATAGTCGTCGGACATGTCGGCGGCGGGCCAACCTAGTCCCGGGGTCGTGGGGACGACCCTATAGTCGTCGGACATGTCGGCGGCAGGGCAACTTTGGCCCGTGGTCGTGGGGACGACCCTATAGTCGTCGGACAAGTCGGCGGCGGGCCAACCTAGTCCCGGGGTCGTGGAGAGGACCCTATAGTTGTCGGACATGTCGGCGGCTGGCCAATCTAGTCCCGGGGTCGTGGGGACGACCCTATAGTCGTCGTACAAGTCGGCGGCGGGCCAACCTACTCCCGGGGTCGCGGGGACGACCGTATAGTCGTCGGACATGACGGTGGCGGGCCAATCTAGTCCCGGGGTCGTGGGGACGACCCTATAGTCGTCGGACATGACGGTGCCGGGGCAATCTAGCCCCGGGGTCGTGGGGACGACCCTATAGTCGTCGGACATGTCGGCGGCTGGCCAACTTTGGCCCGGGGCGTGGGGACGACCCTATAGTCGTCGGACATGTCGGCGGCGGGCCAACCTAGTCCCGGGATCGTGGGGACGACCCTATAGTCGTCGGACATGTCGGCGGCAGGGCAACTTTGGCCCGTGGTCGTGGGGACGACCCTATAGTCGTCGGACAAGTCGGCGGCGGGCCAAACTAGTCCCGGGGTCGTGGAGACGACCCTATAGTCGTCGGACATCACGGTGGCGGGCCAATCTAGTCCCGGGGTCGTGGGGACGACCCTATAGTCGTCGGACGTGACGGAGCCGGGGCAATCTAGCCCCGGGGTCGAGGGGACGACCCTATAGACGTCGGACATGTCGGCGGCTGGCCAACCTAGTCCCGGGGTGGTAGGGACGACCCTATAGTCGTCGGACAAGTCGGCGGCGGGCCAACCTAGTCCCGGGGACGTGGGGACGACCCTATAGTCGTCGGACATGTCGGCGGCAGGGCAACTTTGGCCCGTGGTCGTGGGGACGACCCTATAGTCGTCGGACAAGTCGGCGGCGGGCCAACCTAGTCCCGGGGTCGTGGGGACGACCCTATAGTCGTCGGATAAGTCGGCGGCGGGCCAACCTAGTCCCGGGGTCGTGGGGACGACCCTACAGTCGTCGGACGTGTCGGCGTCTGGCCAACTTAGTCCCGGGGTCGTGGGGACGACCCTATAGTCGTCGGACAAGTCGGCGGCGGGCCAACCTACTCCCGGGGTCGTGGGGACGACCCCATAGTCGTCGGAAAAGTCGGCGGCGGGCCAACCTACTCCCGGGGTCGTGGGGACGACCCCATAGTCGTCGGAAAAGTCGGCGGCGGGCCAACCTAGACCCGGGGTCGTGGGGACGACCCTATAGTCGTCGGACATGTCGGCGCCAGGGCAACTTTGGCCCGTGGTCGTGGGGACGACCCTATAGTCGTCGGATATGTCGGTGACTGGCCAACCTAGTCCCGGGTTCGTGGGACGACCCTATAGTCGTCGGACATGTCGGCGGCTGGCCAACCTAGTCTCGTGGTCGTGGGGACGACCCCATAGTCGTCGGACATGTCGGCGGCTGGCCAACCTAGTCCCGGGGTGGTAGGGACGACCCTATAGTCGTCGGACAAGTCGGCGGCGGGCCAACCTAGTCCCGGGGTCGTGGGGACGACCCTATAGTCGTCGACCAAGTCGGCGGCTGGCCAACCTAGTCCGGGGGTGGTAGGGACGACCCTATAGTCGTCGGACAAGTCGGCGGCGGGCCAACCTAGTCCCGGGGTCGTGGGGACGACCCCATAGTCGTCGGAAAAGTCGGCGGCGGGCCAACCTAGACCCGGGGTCGTGGGGACGACCCTATAGTCGTCGGACATGTCGGCGCCAGGGCAACTTTGGCCCGTGGTCGTGGGGACGACCCTATAGTCGTCGGATATGTCGGTGACTGGCCAACCTAGTCCCGGGTTCGTGGGGACGACCCTATAGTCGTCGGACATGTCGGCGGCTGGCCAACCTAGTCTCGTGGTCGTGGGGACGACCCTATAGTCGTCGGACGTGTCGGCGTCTGGCCAACTTAGTCCCGGGGTCGTGGGGACGACCCTATAGTCGTCGGACAAGTCGGCGGCGGGCCAACCTACTCCCGGGGTCGTGGGGACGACCCCATAGTCGTCGGAAAAGTCGGCGGCGGGCCAACCTAGACCCGGGGTCGTGGGGACGACCCTATAGTCGTCCGACATGTCGGCGCCAGGGCAACTTTGGCCCGTGGTCGTGGGGACGACCCTATAGTCGTCGGATATGTCGGTGACTGGCCAACCTAGTCCCGGGTTCGTGGGGACGACCCTATAGTCGTCGGACATGTCGGCGGCTGGCCAACTTTGGACCGGGGCGTGGGGACGACCCTATAGTCGTCGGACATGTCGGCGGCGGGCCAACCTAGTCCCGGGGTCGTGGGGACGACCCTATAGTCGTCGGACATGTCGGCGGCAGGGCAACTTTGGCCCGTGGTCGTGGGGACGACCCTATAGTCGTCGGACAAGTCGGCGGCGGGCCAACCTAGTCCCGGGGTCGTGGAGAGGACCCTATAGTTGTCGGACATGTCGGCGGCTGGCCAATCTAGTCCCGGGGTCGTGGGGACGACCCTATAGTCGTCGTACAAGTCGGCGGCGGGCCAACCTACTCCCGGGGTCGCGGGGACGACCGTATAGTCGTCGGACATGACGGTGGCGGGCCAATCTAGTCCCGGGGTCGTGGGGACGACCCTATAGTCGTCGGACATGACGGTGCCGGGGCAATCTAGCCCCGGGTCGTGGGGACGACCCTATAGTCGTCGGACATGTCGGCGGCTGGCCAACTTTGGCCCGGGGCGTGGGGACGACCCTATAGTCGTCGGACATGTCGGCGGCGGGCCAACCTAGTCCCGGGATCGTGGGGACGACCCTATAGTCGTCGGACATGTCGGCGGCAGGGCAACTTTGGCCCGTGGTCGTGGGGACGACCCTATAGTCGTCGGACAAGTCGGCGGCGGGCCAAACTAGTCCCGGGGTCGTGGAGACGACCCTATAGTCGTCGGACATCACGGTGGCGGGCCAATCTAGTCCCGGGGTCGTGGGGACGACCCTATAGTCGTCGGACGTGACGGAGCCGGGGCAATCTAGCCCCGGGGTCGAGGGGACGACCCTATAGACGTCGGACATGTCGGCGGCTGGCCAACCTAGTCCCGGGGTGGTAGGGACGACCCTATAGTCGTCGGACAAGTCGGCGGCGGGCCAACCTAGTCCCGGGGTCGTGGGGACGACCCTATAGTCGTCGGACATGTCGGCGGCAGGGCAACATTGGCCCGTGGTCGTGGGGACGACCCTATAGTCGTCGGACATGTCGGCGGCAGGGCAACTTTGGCCCGTGGTCGTGGGGACGACCCTATAGTCGTCGGACAAGTCGGCGGCTGGCCAAACTAGTCCCGGGGTCGTGGGGACGACCCTATAGACGTCGGACATGTCGGCGGCTGGCCAACCTAGTCCCGGGGTGGTAGGGACGACCCTATAGTCGTCGGATATGTCGGTGACTGGCCAACCTAGTCCCGGGTTCGTGGGGACGACCCTATAGTCGTCGGACATGTCGGCGGCTGGCCAACCTAGTCTCGTGGTCGTGGGGACGACCCCATAGTCGTAGGACACGTCGGCGGCGGGCCAACCGAGTCCCGGGGTCGCGGGGACGACCGTATAGTCGTCGGACATCACGGTGGCGGGCCAATCTAGTCCCGGGGACGTGGGGACGACCCTATAGTCGTCGGACATGACGGTGCCGGGGCAATCTAGCCCCGGGGTCGTGGGGACGACCCTATAGTCGTCGGACATGTCGGCGGCTGGCCAACCTAGTCACGGGGTGGTAGGGACGACCCTACAGTCGTCGGACAAGTCGGCGGCGGGCCAACCTAGTCCCGGGGTCGTGGGGACGACCCTATAGTCGTCGGACAAGTCGGCGGCGGGCCAACCTACTCCCGGGGTCGTGGGGACGACCCCATAGTCGTCGGAAAAGTCGGCGGCGGGCCAACCTAGACCCGGGGTCGTGGGGACGACCCTATAGTCGTCGGACATGTCGGCGCCAGGGCAACTTTGGCCCGTGGTCGTGGGGACGACCCTATAGTCGTCGGATATGTCGGTGACTGGCCAACCTAGTCCCGGGTTCGTGGGGACGACCCTATAGTCGTCGGACATGTCGGCGGCTGGCCAACTTTGGACCGGGGCGTGGGGACGACCCTATAGTCGACGGACATGTCGGCGGCGGGCCAACCTAGTCCCGGGGTCGTGGGGACGACCCTATAGTCGTCGGACATGTCGGCGGCAGGGCAACTTTGGCCCTGGGTCGTGGGGACGACCCTATAGTCGTCGGACAAGTCGGCGGCGGGCCAACCTACTCCCGGGGTCGTGGGGACGACCCCATAGTCGTCGGAAAAGTCGGCGGCGGGCCAACCTAGACCCGGGGTCGTGGGGACGACCCTATAGTCGTCGGACATGTCGGCGCCAGGGCAACTTTGGCCCGTGGTCGTGGGGACGACCCTATAGTCGTCGGATATGTCGGTGACTGGCCAACCTAGTCCCGGGTTCGTGGGACGACCCTATAGTCGTCGGACATGTCGGCGGCTGGCCAACCTAGTCTCGTGGTCGTGGGGACGACCCCATAGTCGTAGGACACGTCGGCGGCGGGCCAACCTAGTCCCGGGGTCGCGGGGACGACCGTATAGTCGTCGGACATGTCGGCGGCAGGGCAACTTTGGCCCGTGGTCGTGGGGACGACCCTATAGTCGTCGGACATGACGGTGCCGGGGCAATCTAGCCCCGGGGTCGTGGGGACGACCCTATAGCCGTCGGACATGTCGGCGGTTGGCCAACCTAGTCCCGGGGTGGTAGGGACGACCCTACAGTCGTCGGACAAGTCGGCGGCGGGCCAACCTAGTCCCGGGGTCGTGGGGACGACCCTATAGTCGTCGGACAAGTCGGCGGCGGGCCAACATACTCCCGGGGTCGTGGGGACGACCCCATAGTCGTCGGAAAAGTCGGCGGCGGGCCAACCTAGACCCGGGGTCGTGGGGACGACCCTATAGTCGTCGGACATGTCGGCGCCAGGGCAACTTTGGCCCGTGGTCGTGGGGACGACCCTATAGTCGTCGGATATGTCGGTGACTGGCCAACCTAGTCCCGGGTTCGTGGGGACGACCCTATAGTCGTCGGACATGTCGGCGGCGGGCCAACCTACTCCCGGGGTCGTGGGGACGACCCCATAGTCGTCGGAAAAGTCGGCGGCGGGCCAACCTAGACCCGGGGTCGTGGGGACGACCCTATAGTCGTCGGACATGTCGGCGCCAGGGCAACTTTGGCCCGTGGTCGTGGGGACGACCCTATAGTCGTCGGATATGTCGGTGACTGTCCAACCTAGTCCCGGGTTCGTGGGACGACCCTATAGTCGTCGGACATGTCGGCGGCTGGCCAACCTAGTCTCGTGGTCGTGGGGACGACCCCATAGTCGTCGGACATGTCGGCGGCTGGCCAACCTAGTCCCGGGGTGGTAGGGACGACCCTATAGTCGTCGGACAAGTCGGCGGCGGGCCAACCTAGTCCCGGGGTCGTGGGGACGACCCTATAGTCGTCGACCAAGTCGGCGGCTGGCCAACCTAGTCCGGGGGTGGTAGGGACGACCCTATAGTCGTCGGACAAGTCGGCGGCGGGCCAACCTAGTCCCGGGGTCGTGGGGACGACCCCATAGTCGTCGGAAAAGTCGGCGGCGGGCCAACCTAGACCCGGGGTCGTGGGGACGACCCTATAGTCGTCGGACATGTCGGCGCCAGGGCAACTTTGGCCCGTGGTCGTGGGGACGACCCTATAGTCGTCGGATATGTCGGTGACTGGCCAACCTAGTCCCGGGTTCGTGGGGACGACCCTATAGTCGTCGGACATGTCGGCGGCTGGCCAACCTAGTCTCGTGGTCGTGGGGACGACCCTATAGTCGTCGGACGTGTCGGCGTCTGGCCAACTTAGTCCCGGGGTCGTGGGGACGACCCTATAGTCGTCGGACAAGTCGGCGGCGGGCCAACCTACTCCCGGGGTCGTGGGGACGACCCCATAGTCGTCGGAAAAGTCGGCGGCGGGCCAACCTAGACCCGGGGTCGTGGGGACGACCCTATAGTCGTCCGACATGTCGGCGCCAGGGCAACTTTGGCCCGTGGTCGTGGGGACGACCCTATAGTCGTCGGATATGTCGGTGACTGGCCAACCTAGTCCCGGGTTCGTGGGGACGACCCTATAGTCGTCGGACATGTCGGCGGCTGGCCAACTTTGGACCGGGGCGTGGGGACGACCCTATAGTCGTCGGACATGTCGGCGGCGGGCCAACCTAGTCCCGGGGTCGTGGGGACGACCCTATAGTCGTCGGACATGTCGGCGGCAGGGCAACTTTGGCCCGTGGTCGTGGGGACGACCCTATAGTCGTCGGACAAGTCGGCGGCGGGCCAACCTAGTCCCGGGGTCGTGGAGAGGACCCTATAGTTGTCGGACATGTCGGCGGCTGGCCAATCTAGTCCCGGGGTCGTGGGGACGACCCTATAGTCGTCGTACAAGTCGGCGGCGGGCCAACCTACTCCCGGGGTCGCGGGGACGACCGTATAGTCGTCGGACATGACGGTGGCGGGCCAATCTAGTCCCGGGGTCGTGGGGACGACCCTATAGTCGTCGGACATGACGGTGCCGGGGCAATCTAGCCCCGGGGTCGTGGGGACGACCCTATAGTCGTCGGACATGTCGGCGGCTGGCCAACTTTGGCCCGGGGCGTGGGGACGACCCTATAGTCGTCGGACATGTCGGCGGCGGGCCAACCTAGTCCCGGGATCGTGGGGACGACCCTATAGTCGTCGGACATGTCGGCGGCAGGGCAACTTTGGCCCGTGGTCGTGGGGACGACCCTATAGTCGTCGGACAAGTCGGCGGCGGGCCAAACTAGTCCCGGGGTCGTGGAGACGACCCTATAGTCGTCGGACATCACGGTGGCGGGCCAATCTAGTCCCGGGGTCGTGGGGACGACCCTATAGTCGTCGGACGTGACGGAGCCGGGGCAATCTAGCCCCGGGGTCGAGGGGACGACCCTATAGACGTCGGACATGTCGGCGGCTGGCCAACCTAGTCCCGGGGTGGTAGGGACGACCCTATAGTCGTCGGACAAGTCGGCGGCGGGCCAACCTAGTCCCGGGGTCGTGGGGACGACCCTATAGTCGTCGGACATGTCGGCGGCAGGGCAACTTTGGCCCGTGGTCGTGGGGACGACCCTATAGTCGTCGGACAAGTCGGCGGCGGGCCAACCTAGTCCCGGGGTCGTGGGGACGACCCTATAGTCGTCGGATAAGTCGGCGGCGGGCCAACCTAGTCCCGGGGTCGTGGGGACGACCCTACAGTCGTCGGACGTGTCGGCGTCTGGCCAACTTAGTCCCGGGGTCGTGGGGACGACCCTATAGTCGTCGGACAAGTCGGCGGCGGGCCAACTTTGGCCCTGGGTCGTGGGGACGACCCTATAGTCGTCGGACAAGTCGGCGGCGGGCCAACCTACTCCCGGGGTCGTGGGGACGACCCCATAGTCGTCGGAAAAGTCGGCGGCGGGCCAACCTAGACCCGGGGTCGTGGGGACGACCCTATAGTCGTCGGACATGTCGGCGCCAGGGCAACTTTGGCCCGTGGTCGTGGGGACGACCCTATAGTCGTCGGATATGTCGGTGACTGGCCAACCTAGTCCCGGGTTCGTGGGACGACCCTATAGTCGTCGGACATGTCGGCGGCTGGCCAACCTAGTCTCGTGGTCGTGGGGACGACCCCATAGTCGTAGGACACGTCGGCGGCGGGCCAACCTAGTCCCGGGGTCGCGGGGACGACCGTATAGTCGTCGGACATGTCGGCGGCAGGGCAACTTTGGCCCGTGGTCGTGGGGACGACCCTATAGTCGTCGGACATGTCGGCGGCGGGCCAACCTAGTCCCGGGGTCGTGGGGACGACCCTATAGTCGTCGGACATGTCGGCGGCAGGGCAACTTTGGCCCGTGGTCGTGGGGACGACCCTATAGTCGTCGGACAAGTCGGCGGCGGGCCAACCTAGTCCCGGGGTCGTGGAGAGGACCCTATAGTTGTCGGACATGTCGGCGGCTGGCCAATCTAGTCCCGGGGTCGTGGGGACGACCCTATAGTCGTCGTACAAGTCGGCGGCGGGCCAACCTACTCCCGGGGTCGCGGGGACGACCGTATAGTCGTCGGACATGACGGTGGCGGGCCAATCTAGTCCCGGGGTCGTGGGGACGACCCTATAGTCGTCGGACATGACGGTGCCGGGGCAATCTAGCCCCGGGGTCGTGGGGACGACCCTATAGTCGTCGGACATGTCGGCGGCTGGCCAACTTTGGCCCGGGGCGTGGGGACGACCCTATAGTCGTCGGACATGTCGGCGGCGGGCCAACCTAGTCCCGGGATCGTGGGGACGACCCTATAGTCGTCGGACATGTCGGCGGCAGGGCAACTTTGGCCCGTGGTCGTGGGGACGACCCTATAGTCGTCGGACAAGTCGGCGGCGGGCCAAACTAGTCCCGGGGTCGTGGAGACGACCCTATAGTCGTCGGACATCACGGTGGCGGGCCAATCTAGTCCCGGGGTCGTGGGGACGACCCTATAGTCGTCGGACGTGACGGAGCCGGGGCAATCTAGCCCCGGGGTCGAGGGGACGACCCTATAGACGTCGGACATGTCGGCGGCTGGCCAACCTAGTCCCGGGGTGGTAGGGACGACCCTATAGTCGTCGGACAAGTCGGCGGCGGGTCAACCTAGTCCCGGGGTCGTGGGGACGACCCTATAGTCGTCGGACATGTCGGCGGCAGGGCAACTTTGGCCCGTGGTCGTGGGGACGACCCTATAGTCGTCGGACAAGTCGGCGGCGGGCCAACCTAGTCCCGGGGTCGTGGGGACGACCCTATAGTCGTCGGATAAGTCGGCGGCGGGCCAACCTAGTCCCGGGGTCGTGGGGACGACCCTACAGTCGTCGGACGTGTCGGCGTCTGGCCAACTTAGTCCCGGGGTCGTGGGGACGACCCTATAGTCGTCGGACAAGTCGGCGGCGGGCCAACTTTGGCCCTGGGTCGTGGGGACGACCCTATAGTCGTCGGACAAGTCGGCGGCGGGCCAACCTACTCCCGGGGTCGTGGGGACGACCCCATAGTCGTCGGAAAAGTCGGCGGCGGGCCAACCTAGACCCGGGGTCGTGGGGACGACCCTATAGTCGTCGGACATGTCGGCGCCAGGGCAACTTTGGCCCGTGGTCGTGGGGACGACCCTATAGTCGTCGGATATGTCGGTGACTGGCCAACCTAGTCCCGGGTTCGTGGGACGACCCTATAGTCGTCGGACATGTCGGCGGCTGGCCAACCTAGTCTCGTGGTCGTGGGGACGACCCCATAGTCGTAGGACACGTCGGCGGCGGGCCAACCTAGTCCCGGGGTCGCGGGGACGACCGTATAGTCGTCGGACATGTCGGCGGCAGGGCAACTTTGGCCCGTGGTCGTGGGGACGACCCTATAGTCGTCGGACATGACGGTGCCGGGGCAATCTAGCCCCGGGGTCGTGGGGACGACCCTATAGTCGTCGGACATGTCGGCGGCTGGCCAACCTAGTCCCGGGGTGGTAGGGACGACCCTACAGTCGTCGGACAAGTCGGCGGCGGGCCAACCTAGTCCCGGGGTCGTGGGGACGACCCTATAGTCGTCGGACAAGTCGGCGGCGGGCCAACCTACTCCCGGGGTCGTGGGGACGACCCCATAGTCGTCGGAAAAGTCGGCGGCGGGCCAACCTAGACCCGGGGTCGTGGGGACGACCCTATAGTCGTCGGACATGTCGGCGCCAGGGCAACTTTGGCCCGTGGTCGTGGGGACGACCCTATAGTCGTCGGATATGTCGGTGACTGGCCAACCTAGTCCCGGGTTCGTGGGGACGACCCTATAGTCGTCGGACATGTCGGCGGCGGGCCAACCTACTCCCGGGGTCGTGGGGACGACCCCATAGTCGTCGGAAAAGTCGGCGGCGGGCCAACCTAGACCCGGGGTCGTGGGGACGACCCTATAGTCGTCGGACATGTCGGCGCCAGGGCAACTTTGGCCCGTGGTCGTGGGGACGACCCTACAGTCGTCGGATATGTCGGTGACTGGCCAACCTAGTCCCGGGTTCGTGGGACGACCCTATAGTCGTCGGACATGTCGGCGGCTGGCCAACCTAGTCTCGTGGTCGTGGGGACGACCCCATAGTCGTCGGACATGTCGGCGGCTGGCCAACCTAGTCCCGGGGTGGTAGGGACGACCCTATAGTCGTCGGACAAGTCGGCGGCGGGCCAACCTAGTCCCGGGGTCGTGGGGACGACCCTATAGTCGTCGACCAAGTCGGCGGCTGGCCAACCTAGTCCGGGGGTGGTAGGGACGACCCTATAGTCGTCGGACAAGTCGGCGGCGGGCCAACCTAGTCCCGGGGTCGTGGGGACGACCCCATAGTCGTCGGAAAAGTCGGCGGCGGGCCAACCTAGACCCGGGGTCGTGGGGACGACCCTATAGTCGTCGGACATGTCGGCGCCAGGGCAACTTTGGCCCGTGGTCGTGGGGACGACCCTATAGTCGTCGGATATGTCGGTGACTGGCCAACCTAGTCCCGGGTTCGTGGGGACGACCCTATAGTCGTCGGACATGTCGGCGGCTGGCCAACCTAGTCTCGTGGTCGTGGGGACGACCCTATAGTCGTCGGACGTGTCGGCGTCTGGCCAACTTAGTCCCGGGGTCGTGGGGACGACCCTATAGTCGTCGGACAAGTCGGCGGCGGGCCAACCTACTCCCGGGGTCGTGGGGACGACCCCATAGTCGTCGGAAAAGTCGGCGGCGGGCCAACCTAGACCCGGGGTCGTGGGGACGACCCTATAGTCGTCCGACATGTCGGCGCCAGGGCAACTTTGGCCCGTGGTCGTGGGGACGACCCTATAGTCGTCGGATATGTCGGTGACTGGCCAACCTAGTCCCGGGTTCGTGGGGACGACCCTATAGTCGTCGGACATGTCGGCGGCTGGCCAACTTTGGACCGGGGCGTGGGGACGACCCTATAGTCGTCGGACATGTCGGCGGCGGGCCAACCTAGTCCCGGGGTCGTGGGGACGACCCTATAGTCGTCGGACATGTCGGCGGCAGGGCAACTTTGGCCCGTGGTCGTGGGGACGACCCTATAGTCGTCGGACAAGTCGGCGGCGGGCCAACCTAGTCCCGGGGTCGTGGAGAGGACCCTATAGTTGTCGGACATGTCGGCGGCTGGCCAATCTAGTCCCGGGGTCGTGGGGACGACCCTATAGTCGTCGTACAAGTCGGCGGCGGGCCAACCTACTCCCGGGGTCGCGGGGACGACCGTATAGTCGTCGGACATGACGGTGGCGGGCCAATCTAGTCCCGGGGTCGTGGGGACGACCCTATAGTCGTCGGACATGACGGTGCCGGGGCAATCTAGCCCCGGGGTCGTGGGGACGACCCTATAGTCGTCGGACATGTCGGCGGCTGGCCAACTTTGGCCCGGGGCGTGGGGACGACCCTATAGTCGTCGGACATGTCGGCGGCGGGGCAATCTAGCCCCGGGGTCGTGGGGACGACCCTATAGTCGTCGGACATGTCGGCGGCTGGCCAACCTAGTCCCGGGGTGGTAGGGACGACCCTATAGTCGTCGGACAAGTCGGCGGCGGGCCAACCTAGTCCCGGGGTCGTGGGGACGACCCTATAGTCGTCGGATAAGTCGGCGGCGGGCCAACCTAGTCCCGGGGTCGTGGGGACGACCCTACAGTCGTCGGACGTGTCGGCGTCTGGCCAACTTAGTCCCGGGGTCGTGGGGACGACCCTATAGTCGTCGGACAAGTCGGCGGCGGGCCAACCTACTCCCGGGGTCGTGGGGACGACCCCATAGTCGTCGGAAAAGTCGGCGGCGGGCCAACCTAGACCCGGGGTCGTGGGGACGACCCTATAGTCGTCGGACAAGTCGGCGGCGGGCCAACCTACTCCCGGGGTCGTGGGGACGACCCCATAGTCGTCGGAAAAGTCGGCGGCGGGCCAACCTAGACCCGGGGTCGTGGGGACGACCCTATAGTCGTCGGACAAGTCGGCGGCGGGCCAACCTAGTCCAGTGGTCGTGGGGACGACCCTATAGTCGTCGGATATGTCGGCGGCGGGCCAACCTAGTCCCGGGGTCGTGGAGAGGACCCTATAGTCGTCGGACAAGTCGGCGGCGGGCCAACCTACTCCCGGGGTCGTGGGGACGACCCCATAGTCGTCGGAAAAGTCGGCGGCGGGCCAACCTAGACCCGGGGTCGTGGGGACGACCCTATAGTCGTCGGACAAGTCGGCGGCGGGCCAACCTAGTCCAGTGGTCGTGGGGACGACCCTATAGTCGTCGGATATGACGGTGGCGGGCCAATCTAGTCCCGGGGTCGTGGGGACGACCCTATAGTCGTCGGACATGACGGTGGCGGGCCAATCTAGTCCCGGGATCGTGGGGACGACCCTATAGTCGTCGGACATGTCGGCGGCAGGGCAACTTTGGCTCGTGGTCGTGGGGACGACCCTATAGTCGTCGGACAAGTCGGCGGCGGGCCAACCTAGTCCCGGGGTCGTGGAGACGACCCTATAGTCGTCGGACATCACGGTGGCGGCCAATCTAGTCCCGGGGTCGTGGGGACGACCCTATAGTCGTCGGACATCACGGTGGCGGGCCAATCTAGTCCCGGGGTCGTGGGGACGACCCTATAGTCGTCGTACAAGTCGGCGGCGGGCCAACCTACTCCCGGGGTCGCGGGGACGACCGTATAGTCGTCGGACATGACGGTGGCAGGCCAATCTAGTCCCGGGGTCGTGGGGACGACCCTATAGTCGTCGGACATGACGGTGCCGGGGCAATCTAGCCCCGGGGTCGTGGGGACGACCCTATAGTCGTCGGACATCACGGTGGCGGCCAATCTAGTCCCGGGGTCGTGGGGACGACCCTATAGTCGTCGGACATCACGGTGGCGGGCCAATCTAGTCCCGGGGTCGTGGGGACGACCCTATAGTCGTCGGACATGTCTGCGGCTGGGCAACTTTGGCCAGTGGACGTGGGGACGACCGTATAGTCGTCGGACATGACGGTGGCGGGCCAATCTAGTCCCGGGGTCGTGGGGACGACCCCGTAGTCGTCGGACATGTCGGCGGCTGACCAACTTTGGACCGGGGCGTGGGGACGACCCTATAGTCGTCGGACATGTCGGCGGCGGGCCAACCTAGTCCCGGGGTCGTGGGGACGACCCTATAGTCGTCGGACATGTCGGCGGCAGGGCAACTTTGGCCCGTGGTCGTGGGGACGACCCTATAGTCGTCGGACAAGTCGGCGGCGGGCCAACCTAGTCCCGGGGTCGTGGGGACGACCCTATAGTCGTCGGATAAGTCGGCGGCGGGCCAACCTAGTCCCGGGGTCGTGGGGACGACCCTATAGTCGTCGGACGTGTCGGCGTCTGGCGAACTTAGTCCCGGGTTCGTGGGGACGACCCTATAGGCGTCGGACAAGTCGGCGGCGGGCCAACCTACTCCCGGGGTCGTGGGGACGACCCCATAGTCGTCGGAAAAGTCGGCGGCAGGCCAACCTAGACCCGGGGTCGTGGGGACGACCCTATAGTCGTCGGACATGTCGGCGCCAGGGCAACTTTGGCCCGTGGTCGTGGGGACGACCCAATAGTCGTCGGATATGTCGGTGACTGGCCAACCTAGTCCCGGGTTCGTGGGACGACCCTATAGTCGCCGGACATGTCGGCGGCTGGCCAACCTAGTCTCGCGGTCGTGGGGACGACCCCATAGTCGTAGGACACGTCGGCGGCGGGCCAACCTAGTCCCGGGGTCGCGGGGACCACCGTATAGTCGTCGGACATGTCGGCGGCAGGGCAACTTTGGCCCGTGGTCGTGGGGACGACCCTATAGTCGTCGGACAAGTCGGCGGCGGGCCAACCTAGTCCCGGGGTCGTGGAGACGACCCTATAGTTGTCGGACATATCGGCGGCTGGCCAAACTAGTCCCGGGGTCGTGGGGACGACCCTGTAGGCGTCGGACATGTCGGCGGCTGGCCAACCTAGTCCCGGGGTGGTAGGGACGACCCTATAGTCGTCGGATATGTCGGTGACGGGCCAACCTAGTCCCGGGTTCGTGGGGACGACCCTATAGTCGTCGGACATGTCGGCGGCTGGCCAACCTAGTCTCGTGGTCGTGGGGACGACCCCATAGTCGTAGGACACGTCGGCGGCGGGCCAACCGAGTCCCGGGGTCGCGGGGACGACCGTATAGTCGTCGGACATCACGGTGGCGGGCCAATCTAGTCCCGGGGACGTGGGGACGACCCTATAGTCGTCGGACATGACGGTGCCGGGGCAATCTAGCCCCGGGGTCGTGGGGACGACCCTATAGTCGTCGGACATGTCGGCGGCTGGCCAACCTAGTCCCGGGGTGGTAGGGACGACCCTACAGTCGTCGGACAAGTCGGCGGCGGGCCAACCTAGTCCCGGGGTCGTGGGGACGACCCTATAGTCGTCGGACAAGTCGGCGGCGGGCCAACCTACTCCCGGGGTCGTGGGGACGACCCCATAGTCGTCGGAAAAGTCGGCGGCGGGCCAACCTAGACCCGGGGTCGTGGGGACGACCCTATAGTCGTCGGACATGTCGGCGCCAGGGCAACTTTGGCCCGTGGTCGTGGGGACGACCCTATAGTCGTCGGATATGTCGGTGACTGGCCAACCTAGTCCCGGGTTCGTGGGGACGACCCTATAGTCGTCGGACATGTCGGCGGCTGGCCAACTTTGGACCGGGGCGTGGGGACGACCCTATAGTCGTCGGACATGTCGGCGGCGGGCCAACCTAGTCCCGGGGTCGTGGGGACGACCCTATAGTCGTCGGACATGTCGGCGGCAGGGCAACTTTGGCCCTGGGTCGTGGGGACGACCCTATAGTCGTCGGACAAGTCGGCGGCGGGCCAACCTACTCCCGGGGTCGTGGGGACGACCCCATAGTCGTCGGAAATGTCGGCGGCGGGCCAACCTAGACCCGGGGTCGTGGGGACGACCCTATAGTCGTCGGACATGTCGGCGCCAGGGCAACTTTGGCCCGTGGTCGTGGGGACGACCCTATAGTCGTCGGATATGTCGGTGACTGGCCAACCTAGTCCCGGGTTCGTGGGACGACCCTATAGTCGTCGGACATGTCGGCGGCTGGCCAACCTAGTCTCGTGGTCGTGGGGACGACCCCATAGTCGTAGGACACGTCGGCGGCGGGTCAACCTAGTCCCGGGGTCGCGGGGACGACCGTATAGTCGTCGGACATGTCGGCGGCAGGGCAACTTTGGCCCGTGGTCGTGGGGACGACCCTATAGTCGTCGGACATGACGGTGCCGGGGCAATCTAGCCCCGGGGTCGTGGGGACGACCCTATAGTCGTCGGACATGTCGGCGGCTGGCCAACCTAGTCCCGGTGTGGTAGGGACGACCCTACAGTCGTCGGACAAGTCGGCGGCGGGCCAACCTAGTCCCGGGGTCGTGGGGACGACCCTATAGTCGTCGGACAAGTCGGCGGCGGGCCAACCTACTCCCGGGGTCGTGGGGACGACCCCATAGTCGTCGGAAAAGTCGGCGGCGGGCCAACCTAGACCCGGGGTCGTGGGGACGACCCTATAGTCGTCGGACATGTCGGCGCCAGGGCAACTTTGGCCCGTGGTCGTGGGGACGACCCTATAGTCGTCGGACAAGTCGGCGGCGGGCCAACCTAGTCCCGGGGTCGTGGAGACGACCCTATAGTCGTCGGACATCACGGTGGCGGCCAATCTAGTCCCGGGGTCGTGGGGACGACCCTATAGTCGTCGGACATCACGGTGGCGGGCCAATCTAGTCCCGGGGTCGTGGGGACGACCCTATAGTCGTCGTACAAGTCGGCGGCGGGCCAACCTACTCCCGGGGTCGCGGGGACGACCGTATAGTCGTCGGACATGACGGTGGCGGGCCAATCTAGTCCCGGGGTCGTGGGGACGACCCTATAGTCGTCGGACATGACGGTGCCGGGGCAATCTAGCCCCGGGGTCGTGGGGACGACCCTATAGTCGTCGGACATCACGGTGGCGGCCAATCTAGTCCCGGGGTCGTGGGGACGACCCTATAGTCGTCGGACATCACGGTGGCGGGCCAATCTAGTCCCGGGGTCGTGGGGACGACCCTATAGTCGTCGGACATGTCTGCGGCTGGGCAACTTTGGCCAGTGGACGTGGGGACGACCGTATAGTCGTCGGACATGACGGTGGCGGGCCAATCTAGTCCCGGGGTCGTGGGGACGACCCCGTAGTCGTCGGACATGTCGGCGGCTGACCAACTTTGGACCGGGGCGTGGGGACGACCCTATAGTCGTCGGACATGTCGGCGGCGGGCCAACCTAGTCCCGGGGTCGTGGGGACGACCCTATAGTCGTCGGACATGTCGGCGGCAGGGCAACTTTGGCCCGTGGTCGTGGGGACGACCCTATAGTCGTCGGACAAGTCGGCGGCGGGCCAACCTAGTCCCGGGGTCGTGGGGACGACCCTATAGTCGTCGGATAAGTCGGCGGCGGGCCAACCTAGTCCCGGGGTCGTGGGGACGACCCTATAGTCGTCGGACGTGTCGGCGTCTGGCGAACTTAGTCCCGGGTTCGTGGGGACGACCCTATAGGCGTCGGACAAGTCGGCGGCTGGCCAACCTAGTCCCGGGGTGGTAGGGACGACCCTATAGTCGTCGGATATGTCGGTGACGGGCCAACCTAGTCCCGGGTTCGTGGGGACGACCCTATAGTCGTCGGACATGTCGGCGGCTGGCCAACCTAGTCTCGTGGTCGTGGGGACGACCCCATAGTCGTAGGACACGTCGGCGGCGGGCCAACCGAGTCCCGGGGTCGCGGGGACGACCGTATAGTCGTCGGACATCACGGTGGCGGGCCAATCTAGTCCCGGGGACGTGGGGACGACCCTATAGTCGTCGGACATGACGGTGCCGGGGCAATCTAGCCCCGGGGTCGTGGGGACGACCCTATAGTCGTCGGACATGTCGGCGGCTGGCCAACCTAGTCCCGGGGTGGTAGGGACGACCCTACAGTCGTCGGACAAGTCGGCGGCGGGCCAACCTAGTCCCGGGGTCGTGGGGACGACCCTATAGTCGTCGGACAAGTCGGCGGCGGGCCAACCTACTCCCGGGGTCGTGGGGACGACCCCATAGTCGTCGGAAAAGTCGGCGGCGGGCCAACCTAGACCCGGGGTCGTGGGGACGACCCTATAGTCGTCGGACATGTCGGCGCCAGGGCAACTTTGGCCCGTGGTCGTGGGGACGACCCTATAGTCGTCGGATATGTCGGTGACTGGCCAACCTAGTCCCGGGTTCGTGGGGACGACCCAATAGTCGTCGGACATGTCGGCGGCTGGCCAACTTTGGACCGGGGCGTGGGGACGACCCTATAGTCGTCGGACATGTCGGCGGCGGGCCAACCTAGTCCCGGGGTCGTGGGGACGACCCTATAGTCGTCGGACATGTCGGCGGCAGGGCAACTTTGGCCCTGGGTCGTGGGGACGACCCTATAGTCGTCGGACAAGTCGGCGGCGGGCCAACCTACTCCCGGGGTCGTGGGGACGACCCCATAGTCGTCGGAAAAGTCGGCGGCGGGCCAACCTAGACCCGGGGTCGTGGGGACGACCCTATAGTCGTCGGACATGTCGGCGCCAGGGCAACTTTGGCCCGTGGTCGTGGGGACGACCCTATAGTCGTCGGATATGTCGGTGACTGGCCAACCTAGTCCCGGGTTCGTGGGACGACCCTATAGTCGTCGGACATGTCGGCGGCTGGCCAACCTAGTCTCGTGGTCGTGGGGACGACCCCATAGTCGTAGGACACGTCGGCGGCGGGCCAACCTAGTCCCGGGGTCGCGGGGACGACCGTATAGTCGTCGGACATGTCGGCGGCAGGGCAACTTTGGCCCGTGGTCGTGGGGACGACCCTATAGTCGTCGGACATGACGGTGCCGGGGCAATCTAGCCCCGGGGTCGTGGGGACGACCCTATAGTCGTCGGACATGTCGGCGGCTGGCCAACCTAGTCCCGGTGTGGTAGGGACGACCCTACAGTCGTCGGACAAGTCGGCGGCGGGCCAACCTAGTCCCGGGGTCGTGGGGACGACCCTATAGTCGTCGGACAAGTCGGCGGCGGGCCAACCTACTCCCGGGGTCGTGGGGACGACCCCATAGTCGTCGGAAAAGTCGGCGGCGGGCCAACCTAGACCCGGGGTCGTGGGGACGACCCTATAGTCGTCGGACATGTCGGCGCCAGGGCAACTTTGGCCCGTGGTCGTGGGGACGACCCTATAGTCGTCGGATATGTCGGTGACTGGCCAACCTAGTCCCGGGTTCGTGGGGACGACCCTATAGTCGTCGGACATGTCGGCGGCGGGCCAACCTACTCCCGGGGTCGTGGGGACGACCCCATAGTCGTCGGAAAAGTCGGCGGCGGGCCAACCTAGACCCGGGGTCGTGGGGACGACCCTATAGTCGTCGGACATGTCGGCGCCAGGGCAACTTTGGCCCGTGGTCGTGGGGACGACCCTATAGTCGTCGGATATGTCGGTGACTGGCCAACCTAGTCCCGGGTTCGTGGGGACGACCCTATAGTCGTCGGACATGTCGGCGGCTGGCCAACTTTGGACCGGGGCGTGGGGACGACCCTATAGTCGTCGGACATGTCGGCGGCGGGCCAACCTAGTCCCGGGGTCGTGGGGACGACCCTATAGTCGTCGGACATGTCGGCGGCAGGGCAACTTTGGCCCGTGGTCGTGGGGACGACCCTATAGTCGTCGGACAAGTCGGCGGCGGGCCAACCTAGTCCCGGGGTCGTGGAGAGGACCCTATAGTTGTCGGACATGTCGGCGGCTGGCCAATCTAGTCCCGGGGTCGTGGGGACGACCCTATAGTCGTCGTACAAGTCGGCGGCGGGCCAACCTACTCCCGGGGTCGCGGGGACGACCGTATAGTCGTCGGACATGACGGTGGCGGGCCAATCTAGTCCCGGGGTCGTGGGGACGACCCTATAGTCGTCGGACATGACGGTGCCGGGGCAATCTAGCCCCGGGGTCGTGGGGACGACCCTATAGTCGTCGGACATGTCGGCGGCTGGCCAACTTTGGCCCGGGGCGTGGGGACGACCCTATAGTCGTCGGACATGTCGGCGCCAGGGCAACTTTGGCCCGTGGTCGTGGGGACGACCCTATAGTCGTCGGACAAGTCGGCGGCGGGCCAACCTAGTCCCGGGGTCGTGGAGACGACCCTATAGTCGTCGGACATCACGGTGGCGGCCAATCTAGTCCCGGGGTCGTGGGGACGACCCTATAGTCGTCGGACATCACGGTGGCGGGCCAATCTAGTCCCGGGGTCGTGGGGACGACCCTATAGTCGTCGTACAAGTCGGCGGCGGGCCAACCTACTCCCGGGGTCGCGGGGACGACCGTATAGTCGTCGGACATGACGGTGGCGGGCCAATCTAGTCCCGGGGTCGTGGGGACGACCCTATAGTCGTCGGACATGACGGTGCCGGGGCAATCTAGCCCCGGGGTCGTGGGGACGACCCTATAGTCGTCGGACATCACGGTGGCGGCCAATCTAGTCCCGGGGTCGTGGGGACGACCCTATAGTCGTCGGACATCACGGTGGCGGGCCAATCTAGTCCCGGGGTCGTGGGGACGACCCTATAGTCGTCGGACATGTCTGCGGCTGGGCAACTTTGGCCAGTGGACGTGGGGACGACCGTATAGTCGTCGGACATGACGGTGGCGGGCCAATCTAGTCCCGGGGTCGTGGGGACGACCCCGTAGTCGTCGGACATGTCGGCGGCTGACCAACTTTGGACCGGGGCGTGGGGACGACCCTATAGTCGTCGGACATGTCGGCGGCGGGCCAACCTAGTCCCGGGGTCGTGGGGACGACCCTATAGTCGTCGGACATGTCGGCGGCAGGGCAACTTTGGCCCGTGGTCGTGGGGACGACCCTATAGTCGTCGGACAAGTCGGCGGCGGGCCAACCTAGTCCCGGGGTCGTGGGGACGACCCTATAGTCGTCGGATAAGTCGGCGGCGGGCCAACCTAGTCCCGGGGTCGTGGGGACGACCCTATAGTCGTCGGACGTGTCGGCGTCTGGCGAACTTAGTCCCGGGTTCGTGGGGACGACCCTATAGGCGTCGGACAAGTCGGCGGCTGGCCAACCTAGTCCCGGGGTGGTAGGGACGACCCTATAGTCGTCGGATATGTCGGTGACGGGCCAACCTAGTCCCGGGTTCGTGGGGACGACCCTATAGTCGTCGGACATGTCGGCGGCTGGCCAACCTAGTCTCGTGGTCGTGGGGACGACCCCATAGTCGTAGGACACGTCGGCGGCGGGCCAACCGAGTCCCGGGGTCGCGGGGACGACCGTATAGTCGTCGGACATCACGGTGGCGGGCCAATCTAGTCCCGGGGACGTGGGGACGACCCTATAGTCGTCGGACATGACGGTGCCGGGGCAATCTAGCCCCGGGGTCGTGGGGACGACCCTATAGTCGTCGGACATGTCGGCGGCTGGCCAACCTAGTCCCGGGGTGGTAGGGACGACCCTACAGTCGTCGGACAAGTCGGCGGCGGGCCAACCTAGTCCCGGGGTCGTGGGGACGACCCTATAGTCGTCGGACAAGTCGGCGGCGGGCCAACCTACTCCCGGGGTCGTGGGGACGACCCCATAGTCGTCGGAAAAGTCGGCGGCGGGCCAACCTAGACCCGGGGTCGTGGGGACGACCCTATAGTCGTCGGACATGTCGGCGCCAGGGCAACTTTGGCCCGTGGTCGTGGGGACGACCCTATAGTCGTCGGATATGTCGGTGACTGGCCAACCTAGTACCGGGTTCGTGGGGACGACCCAATAGTCGTCGGACATGTCGGCGGCTGGCCAACTTTGGACCGGGGCGTGGGGACGACCCTATAGTCGTCGGACATGTCGGCGGCGGGCCAACCTAGTCCCGGGGTCGTGGGGACGACCCTATAGTCGTCGGACATGTCGGCGGCAGGGCAACTTTGGCCCTGGGTCGTGGGGACGACCCTATAGTCGTCGGACAAGTCGGCGGCGGGCCAACCTACTCCCGGGGTCGTGGGGACGACCCCATAGTCGTCGGAAAAGTCGGCGGCGGGCCAACCTAGACCCGGGGTCGTGGGGACGACCCTATAGTCGTCGGACATGTCGGCGCCAGGGCAACTTTGGCCCGTGGTCGTGGGGACGACCCTATAGTCGTCGGATATGTCGGTGACTGGCCAACCTAGTCCCGGGTTCGTGGGACGACCCTATAGTCGTCGGACATGTCGGCGGCTGGCCAACCTAGTCTCGTGGTCGTGGGGACGACCCCATAGTCGTAGGACACGTCGGCGGCGGGCCAACCTAGTCCCGGGGTCGCGGGGACGACCGTATAGTCGTCGGACATGTCGGCGGCAGGGCAACTTTGGCCCGTGGTCGTGGGGACGACCCTATAGTCGTCGGACATGACGGTGCCGGGGCAATCTAGCCCCGGGGTCGTGGGGACGACCCTATAGTCGTCGGACATGTCGGCGGCTGGCCAACCTAGTCCCGGTGTGGTAGGGACGACCCTACAGTCGTCGGACAAGTCGGCGGCGGGCCAACCTAGTCCCGGGGTCGTGGGGACGACCCTATAGTCGTCGGACAAGTCGGCGGCGGGCCAACCTACTCCCGGGGTCGTGGGGACGACCCCATAGTCGTCGGAAAAGTCGGCGGCGGGCCAACCTAGACCCGGGGTCGTGGGGACGACCCTATAGTCGTCGGACATGTCGGCGCCAGGGCAACTTTGGCCCGTGGTCGTGGGGACGACCCTATAGTCGTCGGATATGTCGGTGACTGGCCAACCTAGTCCCGGGTTCGTGGGGACGACCCTATAGTCGTCGGACATGTCGGCGGCGGGCCAACCTACTCCCGGGGTCGTGGGGACGACCCCATAGTCGTCGGAAAAGTCGGCGGCGGGCCAACCTAGACCCGGGGTCGTGGGGACGACCCTATAGTCGTCGGACATGTCGGCGCCAGGGCAACTTTGGCCCGTGGTCGTGGGGACGACCCTATAGTCGTCGGATATGTCGGTGACTGGCCAACCTAGTCCCGGGTTCGTGGGGACGACCCTATAGTCGTCGGACATGTCGGCGGCTGGCCAACTTTGGACCGGGGCGTGGGGACGACCCTATAGTCGTCGGACATGTCGGCGGCGGGCCAACCTAGTCCCGGGGTCGTGGGGACGACCCTATAGTCGTCGGACATGTCGGCGGCAGGGCAACTTTGGCCCGTGGTCGTGGGGACGACCCTATAGTCGTCGGACAAGTCGGCGGCGGGCCAACCTAGTCCCGGGGTCGTGGAGAGGACCCTATAGTTGTCGGACATGTCGGCGGCTGGCCAATCTAGTCCCGGGGTCGTGGGGACGACCCTATAGTCGTCGTACAAGTCGGCGGCGGGCCAACCTACTCCCGGGGTCGCGGGGACGACCGTATAGTCGTCGGACATGACGGTGGCGGGCCAATCTAGTCCCGGGGTCGTGGGGACGACCCTATAGTCGTCGGACATGACGGTGCCGGGGCAATCTAGCCCCGGGGTCGTGGGGACGACCCTATAGTCGTCGGACATGTCGGCGGCTGGCCAACTTTGGCCCGGGGCGTGGGGACGACCCTATAGTCGTCGGACATGTCGGCGGCGGGCCAACCTAGTCCCGGGATCGTGGGGACGACCCTATAGTCGTCGGACATGTCGGCGGCAGGGCAACTTTGGCCCGTGGTCGTGGGGACGACCCTATAGTCGTCGGACAAGTCGGCGGCGGGCCAAACTAGTCCCGGGGTCGTGGAGACGACCCTATAGTCGTCGGACATCACGGTGGCGGGCCAATCTAGTCCCGGGGTCGTGGGGACGACCCTATAGTCGTCGGACGTGACGGAGCCGGGGCAATCTAGCCCCGGGGTCGAGGGGACGACCCTATAGACGTCGGACATGTCGGCGGCTGGCCAACCTAGTCCCGGGGTCGTGGAGAGGACCCTATAGTTGTCGGACATGTCGGCGGCTGGCCAATCTAGTCCCGGGGTCGTGGGGACGACCCTACAGTCGTCGTACAAGTCGGCGGCGGGCCAACCTACTCCCGGGGTCGCGGGGACGACCGTATAGTCGTCGGACATGACGGTGGCGGGCCAATCTAGTCCCGGGGTCGTGGGGACGACCCTATAGTAGTCGGACATGACGGTGCCGGGGCAATCTAGCCCCGGGGTCGTGGGGACGACCCTATAGTTGTCGGACATGTCGGCGGCTGGCCAACCTAGTCCCGGGGTCGTGGGGACGACCCTATACTCGTCGGACAAGTCGGCGGCGGGCCAACCTAGTCCCGGGGTCGTGGAGACGACCCTACAGTCGTCGGAAATGCCGGTGACTGGCCAACCTAGGCCCGGGGTCGTGGAGACGACCCTATAGTCGTCGGACGTGACGGTGCCGGGGCAATCTAGCCCCGGGGTCGAGGTGACGACCCTATAGACGTCGGACATGTCGGCGGCTGGCCAACCTAGTCCCGGGGTGGTAGGGACGACCCTATAGTCGTCGGACATGTCTGCGGCTGGGCAACTTTGGCCAGTGGTCGTGGGGACCAACCTATAGTCGTCGGAGAAGTCGGTGGCGGGCCAACCTAGTCCCGGGGTCGTGGGGACGACCGTATAGTCGTCGGACATGACTGTGGCGGGCCGACCTAGTCCCGGGGTCGTGGGGACGACCCTATAGTCGTCGGACATGTTGGCGGCAGGCCAGCTTTGGCGCGGGGTCGTGGCGACGACCCTATAGTTGTCGAACATGTCGGCGGCGGGCCAACCTAGTCCCGGGGTCGCGGGGACGACCGTATAGTCGTCGGACATGACGGTGGCGGGCCAATCTAGTCCCGGGGTCGTGGGGACGACCCTATAGTCGTCGGACATGTTGGCGGCTGGCCAGCTTTGGCGCGGGGTCGTGGCGACGACCCTATAGTTGTCGAACATGTCGGCGGCTGGCCAACCTAGTCCCGGGGTCGTGGGGACGACCCTATAGTCGTCGGACATGTCGGCGGCTGGCCAACCTAGTCTCGTGGTCGTGGGGACGACGCCATAGTCGTAGGACACGTCGGCGGCGGGCCAACCTAGTCCCGGGGTCGCGGGGACGACCGTATAGTCGTCGGACATCACGGTGGCGGCCAATCTAGTCCCGGGGTCGTGGGGACGACCCTATAGTCGTCGGACATCACGGTGGCGGGCCAATCTAGTCCCGGGGTCGTGGGGACGACCCTATAGTCGTCGGACATGTCTGCGGCTGGGCAACTTTGGCCAGTGGACGTGGGGACGACCGTATAGTCGTCCGACATGACGGTGGCGGGCCAATCTAGTCCCGGGGTCGTGGGGACGACCCCATAGTCGTCGGACATGTCGGCGGCTGGCCAACTTTGGACCGGGGCGTGGGGACGACCCTATAGTCGTCGGACATGTCGGCGGCGGGCCAACCTAGTCCCGGGGTCGTGGGGACGACCCTATAGTCGTCGGACATGTCGGCGGCAGGGCAACTTTGGCCCGTGGTCGTGGGGACGACCCTATAGTCGTCGGACAAGTCGGCGGCGGGCCAACCTAGTCCCGGGGTCGTGGAGACGACCCTATAGTTGTCGGACATGTCGGCGGCTGGCCAACCTAGTCCCGGGGTCGTGGAGACGACCCTATAGTCGTCGGACGTGACGGAGCCGGGGCAATCTAGCCCCGGGGTCGAGGGGACGACCCTATAGACGTCGGACATGTCGGCGGCTGGCCAACCTAGTCCCGGGGTGGTAGGGACGACCCTATAGTCGTCGGACAAGTCGGCGGCGGGCCAACCTAGTCCCGGGGTCGTGGGGACGACCCTATAGTCGTCGGACGTGTCGGCGTCTGGCCAACTTAGTCCCGGGGTCGTGGGGACGACCCTATAGTCGTCGGACAAGTCGGCGGCGGGCCAACCTACACCCGGGGTCGTGGGGACGACCCCATAGTCGTCGGAAAAGTCGGCGGCGGGCCAACCTAGACCCGGGGTCGTGGGGATGACCCTATAGTCGTCCGACATGTCGGCGCCAGGGCAACTTTGGCCCGTGGTCGTGGGGACGACCCTATAGTCGTCGGATATGTCGGTGACTGGCCAACCTAGTCCCGGGTTCGTGGGGACGACCCTATAGTCGTCGGACATGTCGGCGGCTGGCCAACTTTGGACCGGGGCGTGGGGACGACCCTATAGTCGTCGGACATGTCGGCGGCGGGCCAACCTAGTCCCGGGGTCGTGGGGACGACCCTATAGTCGTCGGACATGTCGGCGGCAGGGCAACTTTGGCCCGTGGTCGTGGAGACGACCCTATAGTCGTCGGACAAGTCGGCGGCGGGCCAACCTAGTCCCGGGGTCGTGGAGAGGACCCTATAGTTGTCGGCCATGTCGGCGGCTGGCCAATCTAGTCCCGGGGTCGTGGGGACGACCCTATAGTCGTCGTACAAGTCGCCGGCGGGCCAACCTACGCCCGGGGTCGCGGGGACGACCGTATAGTCGTCGGACATGACGGTGGCGGGCCAATCTAGTCCCGGGGTCGTGGGGACGACCCTATAGTCGTCGGACATGACGGTGCCGGGGCAATCTAGCCCCGGGGTCGTGGGGACGACCCTATAGTCGTCGGACAAGTCGGCGGCGGGCCAACCTACTCCCGGGGTGGCGGGGACGACCGTATAGTCGTCGGACATGTCGGCGGCTGGCCAACTTTGGCCCGGGGCTTGGGGACGACCCTATAGTCGTCGGACATGTCGGCGGCGGGCCAACCTAGTCCCGGGATCGTGGGGACGACCCTATAGTCGTCGGACAAGTCGGCGGCGGGCCAACCTAGTCCCGGGGTCGTGGAGACGACCCTATAGTCGTCGGACATCACGGTGGCGGCCAATCTAGTCCCGGGGTCGTGGGGACGACCCTATAGTCGTCGGACATCACGGTGGCGGGCCAATCTAGTCCCGGGGTCGTGGGGACGACCCTATAGTCGTCGGACGTGACGGAGCCGGGGCAATCTAGCCCCTGGGTCGAGGGGACGACCCTATAGACGTCGGACATGTCGGCGGCTGGCCAACCTAGTCCCGGGGTGGTAGGGACGACCCTATAGTCGTCGGACAAGTCGCCGGCGGGCCAACCTAGTCCCGGGGTCGTGGGGACGACCCTATAGTCGTCGGACGTGTCGGCGTCTGGCCAACTTAGTCCCGGGGTCGTGGGGACGACCCTATAATCGTCGGACAAGACGGCGGCGGGCCAACCTACTCCCGGGGTCGTGGGGACGACCCCATAGTCGTCGGGAAAGTCGGCGGCGGGCCAACCTAGACCCGGGGTCGTGGGGACGACCCTATAGTCGTCGGACATGTCGGCGCCAGGGCAACTTTGGCCCGTGGTCGTGGGGACGACCCTATAGTCGTCGGATATGTCGGCGGTGGGCCAACCTAGTCCCGGGGTTGTGGAGAGGACCCTATAGTTGTCGGACATGTCGGCGGCTGGCCAATCTAGTCCCGGGGTCGTGGGGACGACCCTATAGTCGTCGTACAAGTCGGCGGCGGGCCAACCTACTCCCGGGGTCGCGGGGACGACCGTATAGTCGTCGGACATGACGGTGGCGGGCCAATCTAGTCCCGGGGTCGTGGGGACGACCCTATAGTCGTCGGACATGACGGTGCCGGGGCAATCTAGCCCCGGGGTCGTGGGGACGACCCTATAGTCGTCGGACATGTCGGCGGCTGGCCAACTTTGGCCCGGGGCGTGGGGACGACCCTATAGTCGTCGGATATGTCGGCGGCGGGCCAACCTAGTCCCGGGATCGTGGGGACGACCCTATAGTCGTCGGACATGTCGGCGGCAGGGCAACTTTGGCCCGTGGTCGTGGGGACGACGCTATAGTCGTCGGACAAGTCGGCGGCGGGCCAACCTAGTCCCGGTGTCGTGGAGACGACCCTATAGTCGTCGGACATCACGGTGGCGGCCAATCTAGTCCCGGGGTCGTGGGGACGACCCTATAGTCGTCGGACATCACGGTGGCGGGCCAATCGAGTCCCGGGGTCGTGGGGACGACCCTATAGTCGTCGTACAAGTCGGCGGCGGGCCAACCTACTCCCGGGGTCGCGGGGACGACCGTATAGTCGTCGGACATGACGGTGGCGGGCAAATCTAGTCCCGGGGTCGTGGGGACGACCCTATAGTCGTCGGACATGACGGTGCCGGGGCAATCTAGCCCCGGGGTCGTGGGGACGACCCTATAGTCGTCGGACATGTCGGCGGCTGGCCAACTTTGGCCCGGGGCGTGGGGACGACCCTATAGTCGTCGGACATGTCGGCGGCGGGCCAACCTAGTCCCGGGATCGTGGGGACGACCCTATAGTCGTCGGACATGTCGGCGGCAGGGCAACTTTGGCCCGTGGTCGTGGGGACGACCCTATAGTCGTCGGACAAGTCGGCGGCGGGCCAACCTAGTCCCGGGGTCGTGGAGACGACCCTATAGTCGTCGGACATCACGGTGGCGGCCAATCTAGTCCCGGGGTCGTGGGGACGACCCTATAGTCGTCGGACATCACGGTGGCGGGCCAATCTAGTCCCGGGGTCGTGGGGACGACCCTATAGTCGTCGGACATGTCTGCGGCTGGGCAACTTTGGCCAGTGGACGTGGGGACGACCGTATAGTCGTCGGACATGACGGTGGCGGGCCAATCTAGTCCCGGGGTCGTGGGGACGACCCCGTAGTCGTCGGACATGTCGGCGGCTGGCCAACTTTGGACCAGGGCGTGGGGACGACCCTATAGTCGTCGGACATGTCGGCGGCGGGCCAACCTAGTCCCGGGGTCGTGGGGACGACCCTATAGTCGTCGGACATGTCGGCGGCAGGGCAACATTGGCCCGTGGTCGTGGGGACGACCCTATAGTCGTCGGACAAGTCGGCGGCGGGCCAACCTAGTCCCGGGGTCGTGGGGACGACCCTATAGTCGTCGGATAAGTCGGCGGCGGGCCAACCTAGTCCCGGGGTCGTGGGGACGACCCTATAGTCGTCGGACGTGTCGGCGTCTGGCGAACTTAGTCCCGGGGTCGTGGGGACGACCCTATAGTCGTCGGACAAGTCGGTGGCGGGCCAACCTACTCCCGGGGTCGTGGGGACGACCCCATAGTCGTCGGAAAAGTCGGCGGCAGGCCAACCTAGACCCGGGGTCGTGGGGACGACCCTATAGTCGTCGGACATGTCGGCGCCAGGGCAACTTTGGCCCGTGGTCGTGGGGACGACCCTATAGTCGTCGGATATGTCGGTGACTGGCCAACCTAGTCCCGGGTTCGTGGGGCGACCCTATAGTCGTCGGACATGTCGGCGGCTGGCCAACCTAGTCTCGTGGTCGTGGGGACGACCCCATAGTCGTAGGACACGTCGGCGGCGGGCCAACCTAGTCCCGGGGTTGCGGGGACGACCGTATAGTCGTCGGACATGTCGGCGGCAGGGCAACTTTGGCCCGTGGTCGTGGGGACGACGCCATAGTCGTAGGACACGTCGGCGGCGGGCCAACCTAGTCCCGGGGTCGCGGGGACGACCGTATAGTCGTCGGACATCACGGTGGCGGCCAATCTAGTCCCGGGGTCGTGGGGACGACCCTATAGTCGTCGGACATGTCGGCGGCAGGGCAACTTTGGCCCGTGGTCGTGGGGACGACCCTATAGTCGTCGGACAAGTCGGCGGCGGGCCAACCTAGTCCCGGGGTCGTGGAGACGACCCTATAGTTGTCGGACATGTCGGCGGCTGGCCAACCTAGTCCCGAGGTCGTGGGGACGACCCTATAGTCGTCGGACAAGTCGGCGGCGGGCCAACCTAGTCCCGGGGTCGTGGAGACGACCCTATAGTCGTCGGACGTGACGGAGCCGGGGCAATCTAGCCCCGGGGTCGAGGGGACGACCCTATAGACGTCGGACATGTCGGCGGCTGGCCAACCTAGTCCCGGGGTGGTAGGGACGACCCTATAGTCGTCGGACAAGTCGGCGGCGGGCCAACCTAGTCCCGGGGTCGTGGGGACGACCCTATAGTCGTCGACCAAGTCGGCGGCTGGCCAACCTAGTCCGGGGGTGGTAGGGACGACCCTATAGTCGTCGGACAAGTCGGCGGCGGGCCAACCTAGTCCCGGGGTCGTGGGGACGACCCTATAGTCGTCGGATAAGTCGGCGGCGGGCCAACCTAGTCCCGGGGTCGTGGGGACGACCCTATAGTCGTCGGACGTGTCGGCGTCTGGCCAACTTAGTCCCGGGGTCGTGGGGACGACCCTATAGTCGTCGGACAAGTCGGCGGCGGGCCAACCTACACCCGGGGTCGTGGGGACGACCCCATAGTCGTCGGAAAAGTCGGCGGCGGGCCAACCTAGACCCGGGGTCGTGGGGATGACCCTATAGTCGTCCGACATGTCGGCGCCAGGGCAACTTTGGCCCGTGGTCGTGGGGACGACCCTATAGTCGTCGGATATGTCGGTGACTGGCCAACCTAGTCCCGGGTTCGTGGGGACGACCCTATAGTCGTCGGACATGTCGGCGGCTGGCCAACTTTGGACCGGGGCGTGGGGACGACCCTATAGTCGTCGGACATGTCGGCGGCGGGCCAACCTTGTCCCGGGGTCGTGGGGACGACCCTATAGTCGTCGGACATGTCGGCGGCAGGGCAACTTTGGCCCGTGGTCGTGGAGACGACCCTATAGTCGTCGGACAAGTCGGCGGCGGGCCAACCTAGTCCCGGGGTCGTGGAGAGGACCCTATAGTTGTCGGCCATGTCGGCGGCTGGCCAATCTATTCCCGGGGTCGTGGGGACGACCCTATAGTCGTCGTACAAGTCGGCGGCGGGCCAACCTACTCCCGGGGTCGCGGGGACGACCGTATAGTCGTCGGACATGACGGTGGCGGGCCAATCTAGTCCCGGGGTCGTGGGGACGACCCTATAGTCGTCGGACATGACGGTGCCGGGGCAATCTAGCCCCGGGGTCGTGGGGACGACCCTATAGTCGTCGGACAAGTCGGCGGCGGGCCAACCTACTCCCGGGGTCGCGGGGACGACCGTATAGTCGTCGGACATGTCGGCGGCTGGCCAACTTTGGCCCGGGGCGTGGGGACGACCCTATAGTCGTCGGACATGTCGGCGGCGGGCCAACCTAGTCCCGGGATCGTGGGGACGACCCTATAGTCGTCGGACATGTCGGCGGCAGGGCAACTTTGGCCCGTGGTCGTGGGGACGACCCTATAGTCGTCGGACAATTCGGCGGCGGGCCAACCTAGTCCCGGGGTCGTGGAGACGACCCTATAGTCGTCGGACATCACGGTGGCGGCCAATCTAGTCCCGGGGTCGTGGGGACGACCCTATAGTCGTCGGACATCACGGTGGCGGGCCAATCTAGTCCCGGGGTCGTGGGGACGACCCTATAGTCGTCGGACGTGACGGAGCCGGGGCAATCTAGCCCCTGGGTCGAGGGGACGACCCTATAGACGTCGGACATGTCGGCGGCTGGCCAACCTAGTCCCGGGGTGGTAGGGACGACCCTATAGTCGTCGGACAAGTCGCCGGCGGTCCAACCTAGTCCCGGGGTCGTGGGGACGACCCTATAGTCGTCGGACGTGTCGGCGTCTGGCCAACTTAGTCCCGGGGTCGTGGGGACGACCCTATAATCGTCGGACAAGTCGGCGGCGGGCCAACCTACTCCCGGGGTCGTGGGGACGACCCCATAGTCGTCGGGAAAGTCGGCGGCGGGCCAACCTAGACCCGGGGTCGTGGGGACGACCCTATAGTCGTCGGACATGTCGGCGCCAGGGCAACTTTGGCCCGTGGCCGTGGGGACGACCCTATAGTCGTCGGATATGTCGGCGGCGGGCCAACCTAGTCCCGGGGTTGTGGAGAGGACCCTATAGTTGTCGGACATGTCGGCGGCTGGCCAATCTAGTCCCGGGGTCGTGGGGACGACCCTATAGTCGTCGTACAAGTCGGCGGCGGGCCAACCTACTCCCGGGGTCGCGGGGACGACCGTATAGTCGTCGGACATGACGGTGGCGGGCCAATCTAGTCCCGGGGTCGTGGGGACGACCCTATAGTCGTCGGACATGACGGTGCCGGGGCAATCTAGCCCCGGGGTCGTGGGGACGACCCTATAGTCGTCGGACATGTCGGCGGCTGGCCAACTTTGGCCCGGGGCGTGGGGACGACCCTATAGTCGTCGGACATGTCGGCGGCGGGCCAACCTAGTCCCGGGATCGTGGGGACGACCCTATAGTCGTCGGACATGTCGGCGGCAGGGCAACTTTGGCCCGTGGTCGTGGGGACGACCCTATAGTCGTCGGACAAGTCGGCGGCGGGCCAACCTAGTCCCGGGGTCGTGGAGACGACCCTATAGTCGTCGGACATCATGGTGGCGGCCAATCTAGTCCCGGGGTCGTGGGGACGACCCTATAGTCGTCGGACATCACGGTGGCGGGCCAATCGAGTCCCGGGGTCGTGGGGACGACCCTATAGTCGTCGTACAAGTCGGCGGCGGGCCAACCTACTCCCGGGGTCGCGGGGACGACCGTATAGTCGTCGGACATGACGGTGGCGGGCAAATCTAGTCCCGGGGTCGTGGGGACGACCCTATAGTCGTCGGACATGACGGTGCCGGGGCAATCTAGCCCCGGGGTCGTGGGGACGACCCTATAGTCGTCGGACATGTCGGCGGCTGGCCAACTTTGGCCCGGGGCGTGGGGACGACCCTATAGTCGTCGGACATGTCGGCGGCGGGCCAACCTAGTCCCGGGATCGTGGGGACGACCCTATAGTCGTCGGACATGTCGGCGGCAGGGCAACTTTGGCCCGTGGTCGTGGGGACGACCCTATAGTCGTCGGACAAGTCGGCGGCGGGCCAACCTAGTCCCGGGGTCGTGGGGACGACCCTATAGTCGTCGGATAAGTCGGCGGCGGGCCAACCTAGTCCCGGGGTCGTGGGGACGACCCTATAGTCGTCGGACGTGTCGGCGTCTGGCGAACTTAGTCCCGGGGTCGTGGGGGCGACCCTATAGTCGTCGGACAAGTCGGTGGCGGGCCAACCTACTCCCGGGGTCGTGGGGACGACCCCATAGTCGTCGGAAAAGTCGGCGGCAGGCCAACCTAGACCCGGGGTCGTGGGGACGACCCTATAGTCGTCGGACATGTCGGCGCCAGGGCAACTTTGGCCCGTGGTCGTGGGGACGACCCTATAGTCGTCGGATATGTCGGTGACTGGCCAACCTAGTCCCGGGTTCGTGGGACGACCCTATAGTCGTCGGACATGTCGGCGGCTGGCCAACCTAGTCTCGTGGTCGTGGGGACGACCCCATAGTCGTAGGACACGTCGGCGGCGGGCCAACCTAGTCCCGGGGTCGCGGGGACGACCGTATAGTCGTCGGACATGACGGTGGCGGGCCAATCTAGTCCCGGGGACGTGGGGACGACCCTATAGTCGTCGGACATGACGGTGCCGGGGCAATCTAGCCCCGGGGTCGTGGGGACGACCCTATAGTCGTCGGACATGTCGGCGGCTGGCCAACCTAGTCCCGGGGTGGTAGGGACGACCCTACAGTCGTCGGACAAGTCGGCGGCGGGCCAACCTAGTCCCGGGGTCGTGGGGACGACCCTATAGTCCTCGGACAAGTCGGCGGCGGGCCAACCTACTCCCGGGGTCGTGGGGACGACCCCATAGTCGTCGGAAAAGTCGGCGGCGGGCCAACCTAGACCCGGGGTCGTGGGGACGACCCTATAGTCGTCGGACATGTCGGCGCCAGGGCAACTTTGGCCCGTGGTCGTGGGGACGACCCTATAGTCGTCGGATATGTCGGTGACTGGCCAACCCAGTCCCGAGGTCGTGGGGACGACCCTATAGTCGTCGGACAAGTCGGCGGCGGGCCAACCTAGTCCCGGGGTCGTGGAGACGACCCTATAGTCGTCGGACATGCCGGTGACTGGCCAACCTAGTCCCGGGGTCGTGGAGACGACCCTATAGTCGTCGGACGTGACGGAGCCGGGGCAATCTAGCCCCGGGGTCGAGGGGACGACCCTATAGACGTCGGACATGTCGGCGGCTGGCCAACCTAGTCCCGGGGTGGTAGGGACGACCCTATAGTCGTCGGACAAGTCGGCGGCGGGCCAACCTAGTCCCGGGGTCGTGGGGACGACCCTATAGTCGTCGGATAAGTCGGCGGCGGGCCAACCTAGTCCCGGGGTCGTGGGGACGACCCTATAGTCGTCGGACGTGTCGGCGTCTGGCCAACTTAGTCCCGGGGTCGTGGGGACGACCCTATAGTCGTCGGACAAGTCGGCGGCGGGCCAACCTACTCCCGGGGTCGTGGGGACGACCCCATAGTCGTCGGAAAAGTCGGCGGCGGGCCAACCTAGACCCGGGATCGTGGGGACGACCCTATAGTCGTCGGACATGTCGGCGGCAGGGCAACTTTGGCCCGTGGTCGTGGGGACGACCCTATAGTCGTCGGACAAGTCGGCGGCGGGCCAAACTAGTCCCGGGGTCGTGGAGACGACCCTATAGTCGTCGGACAAGTCGGCGGCGGGCCAACCTACTCCCGGGGTCGTGGGGACGACCCCATAGTCGTCGGAAAAGTCGGCGGCGGGCCAACTTTGGCCCGGGGCGTGGGGACGACCCTATAGTCGTCGGACATGTCGGCGGCGGGCCAACCTAGTCCCGGGATCGTGGGGACGACCCTATAGTCGTCGGACATGTCGGCGGCAGGGCAACTTTGGCCCGTGGTCGTGGGGACGACCCTATAGTCGTCGGACAAGTCGGCGGCGGGCCAAACTAGTCCCGGGGTCGTGGAGACGACCCTATAGTCGTCGGACATCACGGTGGCGGGCCAATCTAGTCCCGGGGTCGTGGGGACGACCCTATAGTCGTCGGACATGACGGTGCCGGGGCAATCTAGCCCCGGGGTCGTGGGGACGACCCTATAGTCGTCGGACATGTCGGCGGCTGGCCAATCTAGTCCCGGGGTCGTGGGGACGACCCTATAGTCGTCGTACAAGTCGGCGGCGGGCCAACCTACTCCCGGGGTCGCGGGGACGACCGTATAGTCGTCGGACATGACGGTGGCGGGCCAATCTAGTCCCGGCGTCGTGGGGACGACCCTATAGTCGTCGGACATGACGGTGCCGGGGCAATCTAGCCCCGGGGTCGTGGGGACGACCCTATAGTCGTCGGACATGTCGGCGGCTGGCCAACTTTGGCCCGGGGCGTGGGGACGACCCTATAGTCGTCGGACATGTCGGCGGCGGGCCAACCTAGTCCCGGGATCGTGGGGACGACCCTATAGTCGTCGGACATGTCGGCGGCAGGGCAACTTTGGCCCGTGTTCGTGGGGACGACCCTATAGTCGTCGGACAAGTCGGCGGCGGGCCAAACTAGTCCCGGGGTCGTGGAGACGACCCTATAGTCGTCGGACATCACGGTGGCGGGCCAATCTAGTCCCGGGGTCGTGGGGACGACCCTATAGTCGTCGGACATGACGGTGCCGGGGCAATCTAGCCCCGGGGTCGTGGGGACGACCCTATAGTCGTCGGACATGTCGGCGGCTGGCCAACTTTGGCCCGGGGCGTGGGGACGACCCTATAGTCGTCGGACATGTCGGCGGCGGGCCAACCTAGTCCCGGGATCGTGGGGACGACCCTATAGTCGTCGGACATGTCGGCGGCAGGGCAACTTTGGCCCGTGGTCGTGGGGACGACCCTATAGTCGTCGGACAAGTCGGCGGCGGGCCAAACTAGTCCCGGGGTCGTGGAGACGACCCTATAGTCGTCGGACATCACGGTGGCGGGCCAATCTAGTCCCGGGGTCGTGGGGACGACCCTATAGTCGTCGGACGTGACGGAGCCGGGGCAATCTAGCCCCGGGGTCGAGGGGACGACCCTATAGACGTCGGACATGTCGGCGGCTGGCCAACCTAGTCCCGGGGTGGTAGGGACGACCCTATAGTCGTCGGACAAGTCGGCGGCGGGCCAACCTAGTCCCGGGGTCGTGGGGACGACCCTATAGTCGTCGGACATGTCGGCGGCAGGGCAACTTTGGCCCGTGGTCGTGGGGACGACCCTATAGTCGTCGGACAAGTCGGCGGCGGGCCAACCTAGTCCCGGGGTCGTGGGGACGACCCTACAGTCGTCGGACGTGTCGGCGTCTGGCCAACTTAGTCCCGGGGTCGTGGGGACGACCCTATAGTCGTCGGACAAGTCGGCGGCGGGCCAACCTACTCCCGGGATCGTGGGGACGACCCCATAGTCGTCGGAAAAGTCGGCGGCGGGCCAACCTAGACCCGGGGTCGTGGGGACGACCCTATAGTCGTCGGACAAGTCGGCGGCGGGCCAACCTACTCCCGGGGTCGTGGGGACGACCCCATAGTCGTCGGAAAAGTCGGCGGCGGGCCAACCTAGACCCGGGGTCGTGGGGACGACCCTATAGTCGTCGGACAAGTCGGCGGCGGGCCAACCTAGTCCAGTGGTCGTGGGGACGACCCTATAGTCGTCGGATATGTCGGCGGCGGGCCAACCTAGTCCCGGGGTCGTGGAGAGGACCCTATAGTTGTCGGACATGTCGGCGGCTGGCCAATCTAGTCCCGGGGTCGTGGGGACGACCCTATAGTCGTCGTACAAGTCGGCGGCGGGCCAACCTACTCCCGGGGTCGCGGGGACGACCGTATAGTCGTCGGACATGACGGTGGCGGGCCAATCTAGTCCCGGGATCGTGGGGACGACCCTATAGTCGTCGGACATGTCGGCGGCAGGGCAACTTTGGCTCGTGGTCGTGGGGACGACCCTATAGTCGTCGGACAAGTCGGCGGCGGGCCAACCTAGTCCCGGGGTCGTGGAGACGACCCTATAGTCGTCGGACATCACGGTGGCGGCCAATCTAGTCCCGGGGTCGTGGGGACGACCCTATAGTCGTCGGACATCACGGTGGCGGGCCAATCTAGTCCCGGGGTCGTGGGGACGACCCTATAGTCGTCGTACAAGTCGGCGGCGGGCCAACCTACTCCCGGGGTCGCGGGGACGACCGTATAGTCGTCGGACATGACGGTGGCGGGCCAATCTAGTCCCGGGGTCGTGGGGACGACCCTATAGTCGTCGGACATGACGGTGCCGGGGCAATCTAGCCCCGGGGTCGTGGGGACGACCCTATAGTCGTCGGACATCACGGTGGCGGCCAATCTAGTCCCGGGGTCGTGGGGACGACCCTATAGTCGTCGGACATGTCGGCGCCAGGGCAACTTTGGCCCGTGGTCGTGGGGACGACCCTATAGTCGTCGGATATGTCGGTGACTGGCCAACCTAGTCCCGGGTTCGTGGGACGACCCTATAGTCGTCGGACATGTCGGCGGCTGGCCAACCTAGTCTCGTGGTCGTGGGGACGACCCCATAGTCGTAGGACACGTCGGCGGCGGGCCAACCTAGTCCCGGGGTCGCGGGGACGACCGTATAGTCGTCGGACATGTCGGCGGCAGGGCAACTTTGGCCCGTGGTCGTGGGGACGACCCTATAGTCGTCGGACATGACGGTGCCGGGGCAATCTAGCCCCGGGGTCGTGGGGACGACCCTATAGTCGTCGGACATGTCGGCGGTTGGCCAACCTAGTCCCGGGGTGGTAGGGACGACCCTACAGTCGTCGGACAAGTCGGCGGCGGGCCAACCTAGTCCCGGGGTCGTGGGGACGACCCTATAGTCGTCGGACAAGTCGGCGGCGGGCCAACCTACTCCCGGGGTCGTGGGGACGACCCCATAGTCGTCGGAAAAGTCGGCGGCGGGCCAACCTAGACCCGGGGTCGTGGGGACGACCCTATAGTCGTCGGACATGTCGGCGCCAGGGCAACTTTGGCCCGTGGTCGTGGGGACGACCCTATAGTCGTCGGATATGTCGGTGACTGGCCAACCTAGTCCCGGGTTCGTGGGGACGACCCTATAGTCGTCGGACATGTCGGCGGCGGGCCAACCTACTCCCGGGGTCGTGGGGACGACCCCATAGTCGTCGGAAAAGTCGGCGGCGGGCCAACCTAGACCCGGGGTCGTGGGGACGACCCTATAGTCGTCGGACATGTCGGCGCCAGGGCAACTTTGGCCCGTGGTCGTGGGGACGACCCTATAGTCGTCGGATATGTCGGTGACTGGCCAACCTAGTCCCGGGTTCGTGGGACGACCCTATAGTCGTCGGACATGTCGGCGGCTGGCCAACCTAGTCTCGTGGTCGTGGGGACGACCCCATAGTCGTCGGACATGTCGGCGGCTGGCCAACCTAGTCCCGGGGTGGTAGGGACGACCCTATAGTCGTCGGACAAGTCGGCGGCGGGCCAACCTAGTCCCGGGGTCGTGGGGACGACCCTATAGTCGTCGACCAAGTCGGCGGCTGGCCAACCTAGTCCGGGGGTGGTAGGGACGACCCTATAGTCGTCGGACAAGTCGGCGGCGGGCCAACCTAGTCCCGGGGTCGTGGGGACGACCCCATAGTCGTCGGAAAAGTCGGCGGCGGGCCAACCTAGACCCGGGGTCGTGGTGACGACCCTATAGTCGTCGGACATGTCGGCGCCAGGGCAACTTTGGCCCGTGGTCGTGGGGACGACCCTATAGTCGTCGGATATGTCGGTGACTGGCCAACCTAGTCCCGGGTTCGTGGGGACGACCCTATAGTCGTCGGACATGTCGGCGGCTGGCCAACCTAGTCTCGTGGTCGTGGGGACGACCCTATAGTCGTCGGACGTGTCGGCGTCTGGCCAACTTAGTCCCGGGGTCGTGGGGACGACCCTATAGTCGTCGGACAAGTCGGCGGCGGGCCAACCTACTCCCGGGGTCGTGGGGACGACCCCATAGTCGTCGGAAAAGTCGGCGGCGGGCCAACCTAGACCCGGGGTCGTGGGGACGACCCTATAGTCGTCCGACATGTCGGCGCCAGGGCAACTTTGGCCCGTGGTCGTGGGGACGACCCTATAGTCGTCGGATATGTCGGTGACTGGCCAACCTAGTCCCGGGTTCGTGGGGACGACCCTATAGTCGTCGGACATGTCGGCGGCTGGCCAACTTTGGACCGGGGCGTGGGGACGACCCTATAGTCGTCGGACATGTCGGCGGCGGGCCAACCTAGTCCCGGGGTCGTGGGGACGACCCTATAGTCGTCGGACATGTCGGCGGCAGGGCAACTTTGGCCCGTGGTCGTGGGGACGACCCTATAGTCGTCGGACAAGTCGGCGGCGGGCCAACCTAGTCCCGGGGTCGTGGAGAGGACCCTATAGTTGTCGGACATGTCGGCGGCTGGCCAATCTAGTCCCGGGGTCGTGGGGACGACCCTATAGTCGTCGTACAAGTCGGCGGCGGGCCAACCTACTCCCGGGGTCGCGGGGACGACCGTATAGTCGTCGGACATGACGGTGGCGGGCCAATCTAGTCCCGGGGTCGTGGGGACGACCCTATAGTCGTCGGACATGACGGTGCCGGGGCAATCTAGCCCCGGGTCGTGGGGACGACCCTATAGTCGTCGGACATGTCGGCGGCTGGCCAACTTTGGCCCGGGGCGTGGGGACGACCCTATAGTCGTCGGACATGTCGGCGGCGGGCCAACCTAGTCCCGGGATCGTGGGGACGACCCTATAGTCGTCGGACATGTCGGCGGCAGGGCAACTTTGGCCCGTGGTCGTGGGGACGACCCTATAGTCGTCGGACAAGTCGGCGGCGGGCCAAACTAGTCCCGGGGTCGTGGAGACGACCCTATAGTCGTCGGACATCACGGTGGCGGGCCAATCTAGTCCCGGGGTCGTGGGGACGACCCTATAGTCGTCGGACGTGACGGAGCCGGGGCAATCTAGCCCCGGGGTCGAGGGGACGACCCTATAGACGTCGGACATGTCGGCGGCTGGCCAACCTAGTCCCGGGGTGGTAGGGACGACCCTATAGTCGTCGGACAAGTCGGCGGCGGGCCAACCTAGTCCCGGGGTCGTGGGGACGACCCTATAGTCGTCGGACATGTCGGCGGCAGGGCAACTTTGGCCCGTGGTCGTGGGGACGACCCTATAGTCGTCGGACAAGTCGGCGGCGGGCCAACCTAGTCCCGGGGTCGTGGGGACGACCCTATAGTCGTCGGATAAGTCGGCGGCGGGCCAACCTAGTCCCGGGGTCGTGGGGACGACCCTACAGTCGTCGGACGTGTCGGCGGCGGGCCAACCTAGTCCCGGGGTCGTGGAGACGACCCTATAGTCGTCGGACATCATGGTGGCGGCCAATCTAGTCCCGGGGTCGTGGGGACGACCCTATAGTCGTCGGACATCACGGTGGCGGGCCAATCGAGTCCCGGGGTCGTGGGGACGACCCTATAGTCGTCGTACAAGTCGGCGGCGGGCCAACCTACTCCCGGGGTCGCGGGGACGACCGTATAGTCGTCGGACATGACGGTGGCGGGCAAATCTAGTCCCGGGGTCGTGGGGGACGACCCTATAGTCGTCGGACATGACGGTGCCGGGGCAATCTAGCCCCGGGGTCGTGGGGACGACCCTATAGTCGTCGGACATGTCGGCGGCTGGCCAACTTTGGCCCGGGGCGTGGGGACGACCCTATAGTCGTCGGACATGTCGGCGGCGGGCCAACCTAGTCCCGGGATCGTGGGGACGACCCTATAGTCGTCGGACATGTCGGCGGCAGGGCAACTTTGGCCCGTGGTCGTGGGGACGACCCTATAGTCGTCGGACAAGTCGGCGGCGGGCCAACCTAGTCCCGGGGTCGTGGGGACGACCCTATAGTCGTCGGATAAGTCGGCGGCGGGCCAACCTAGTCCCGGGGTCGTGGGGACGACCCTATAGTCGTCGGACGTGTCGGCGTCTGGCGAACTTAGTCCCGGGGTCGTGGGGGCGACCCTATAGTCGTCGGACAAGTCGGTGGCGGGCCAACCTACTCCCGGGGTCGTGGGGACGACCCCATAGTCGTCGGAAAAGTCGGCGGCAGGCCAACCTAGACCCGGGGTCGTGGGGACGACCCTATAGTCGTCGGACATGTCGGCGCCAGGGCAACTTTGGCCCGTGGTCGTGGGGACGACCCTATAGTCGTCGGATATGTCGGTGACTGGCCAACCTAGTCCCGGGTTCGTGGGACGACCCTATAGTCGTCGGACATGTCGGCGGCTGGCCAACCTAGTCTCGTGGTCGTGGGGACGACCCCATAGTCGTAGGACACGTCGGCGGCGGGCCAACCTAGTCCCGGGGTCGTGGAGACGACCCTATAGTCGTCGGACATGCCGGTGACTGGCCAACCTAGTCCCGGGGTCGTGGAGACGACCCTATAGTCGTCGGACGTGACGGAGCCGGGGCAATCTAGCCCCGGGGTCGAGGGGACGACCCTATAGACGTCGGACATGTCGGCGGCTGGCCAACCTAGTCCCGGGGTGGTAGGGACGACCCTATAGTCGTCGGACAAGTCGGCGGCGGGCCAACCTAGTCCCGGGGTCGTGGGGACGACCCTATAGTCGTCGGATAAGTCGGCGGCGGGCCAACCTAGTCCCGGGGTCGTGGGGACGACCCTATAGTCGTCGGACGTGTCGGCGTCTGGCCAACTTAGTCCCGGGGTCGTGGGGACGACCCTATAGTCGTCGGACAAGTCGGCGGCGGGCCAACCTAGTCCCGGGGTCGTGGAGACGACCCTATAGTCGTCGGACATGCCGGTGACTGGCCAACCTAGTCCCGGGGTCGTGGAGACGACCCTATAGTCGTCGGACGTGACGGAGCCGGGGCAATCTAGCCCCGGGGTCGAGGGGACGACCCTATAGACGTCGGACATGTCGGCGGCTGGCCAACCTAGTCCCGGGGTGGTAGGGACGACCCTATAGTCGTCGGACAAGTCGGCGGCGGGCCAACCTAGTCCCGGGGTCGTGGGGACGACCCTATAGTCGTCGGATAAGTCGGCGGCGGGCCAACCTAGTCCCGGGGTCGTGGGGACGACCCTATAGTCGTCGGACGTGTCGGCGTCTGGCCAACTTAGTCCCGGGGTCGTGGGGACGACCCTATAGTCGTCGGACAAGTCGGCGGCGGGCCAACCTACTCCCGGGGTCGTGGGGACGACCCCATAGTCGTCGGAAAAGTCGGCGGCGGGCCAACCTAGACCCGGGATCGTGGGGACGACCCTATAGTCGTCGGACATGTCGGCGGCAGGGCAACTTTGGCCCGTGGTCGTGGGGACGACCCTATAGTCGTCGGACAAGTCGGCGGCGGGCCAAACTAGTCCCGGGGTCGTGGAGACGACCCTATAGTCGTCGGACAAGTCGGCGGCGGGCCAACCTACTCCCGGGGTCGTGGGGACGACCCCATAGTCGTCGGAAAAGTCGGCGGCGGGCCAACTTTGGCCCGGGGCGTGGGGACGACCCTATAGTCGTCGGACATGTCGGCGGCGGGCCAACCTAGTCCCGGGATCGTGGGGACGACCCTATAGTCGTCGGACATGTCGGCGGCAGGGCAACTTTGGCCCGTGGTCGTGGGGACGACCCTATAGTCGTCGGACAAGTCGGCGGCGGGCCAAACTAGTCCCGGGGTCGTGGAGACGACCCTATAGTCGTCGGACATCACGGTGGCGGGCCAATCTAGTCCCGGGGTCGTGGGGACGACCCTATAGTCGTCGGACATGACGGTGCCGGGGCAATCTAGCCCCGGGGTCGTGGGGACGACCCTATAGTCGTCGGACATGTCGGCGGCTGGCCAATCTAGACCCGGGGTCGTGGGGACGACCCTATAGTCGTCGGACATGTCGGCGCCAGGGCAACTTTGGCCCGTGGTCGTGGGGACGACCCTATAGTCGTCGGATATGTCGGTGACTGGCCAACCCAGTCCCGAGGTCGTGGGGACGACCCTATAGTCGTCGGACAAGTCGGCGGCGGGCCAACCTAGTCCCGGGGTCGTGGAGACGACCCTATAGTCGTCGGACATGCCGGTGACTGGCCAACCTAGTCCCGGGGTCGTGGAGACGACCCTATAGTCGTCGGACGTGACGGAGCCGGGGCAATCTAGCCCCGGGGTCGAGGGGACGACCCTATAGACGTCGGACATGTCGGCGGCTGGCCAACCTAGTCCCGGGGTGGTAGGGACGACCCTATAGTCGTCGGACAAGTCGGCGGCGGGCCAACCTAGTCCCGGGGTCGTGGGGACGACCCTATAGTCGTCGGATAAGTCGGCGGCGGGCCAACCTAGTCCCGGGGTCGTGGGGACGACCCTATAGTCGTCGGACGTGTCGGCGTCTGGCCAACTTAGTCCCGGGGTCGTGGGGACGACCCTATAGTCGTCGGACAAGTCGGCGGCGGGCCAACCTACTCCCGGGGTCGTGGGGACGACCCCATAGTCGTCGGAAAAGTCGGCGGCGGGCCAACCTAGACCCGGGATCGTGGGGACGACCCTATAGTCGTCGGACATGTCGGCGGCAGGGCAACTTTGGCCCGTGGTCGTGGGGACGACCCTATAGTCGTCGGACAAGTCGGCGGCGGGCCAAACTAGTCCCGGGGTCGTGGAGACGACCCTATAGTCGTCGGACAAGTCGGCGGCGGGCCAACCTACTCCCGGGGTCGTGGGGACGACCCCATAGTCGTCGGAAAAGTCGGCGGCGGGCCAACTTTGGCCCGGGGCGTGGGGACGACCCTATAGTCGTCGGACATGTCGGCGGCGGGCCAACCTAGTCCCGGGATCGTGGGGACGACCCTATAGTCGTCGGACATGTCGGCGGCAGGGCAACTTTGGCCCGTGGTCGTGGGGACGACCCTATAGTCGTCGGACAAGTCGGCGGCGGGCCAAACTAGTCCCGGGGTCGTGGAGACGACCCTATAGTCGTCGGACATCACGGTGGCGGGCCAATCTAGTCCCGGGGTCGTGGGGACGACCCTATAGTCGTCGGACATGACGGTGCCGGGGCAATCTAGCCCCGGGGTCGTGGGGACGACCCTATAGTCGTCGGACATGTCGGCGGCTGGCCAATCTAGTCCCGGGGTCGTGGGGACGACCCTATAGTCGTCGTACAAGTCGGCGGCGGGCCAACCTACTCCCGGGGTCGCGGGGACGACCGTATAGTCGTCGGACATGACGGTGGCGGGCCAATCTAGTCCCGGCGTCGTGGGGACGACCCTATAGTCGTCGGACATGACGGTGCCGGGGCAATCTAGCCCCGGGGTCGTGGGGACGACCCTATAGTCGTCGGACATGTCGGCGGCTGGCCAACTTTGGCCCGGGGCGTGGGGACGACCCTATAGTCGTCGGACATGTCGGCGGCGGGCCAACCTAGTCCCGGGATCGTGGGGACGACCCTATAGTCGTCGGACATGTCGGCGGCAGGGCAACTTTGGCCCGTGTTCGTGGGGACGACCCTATAGTCGTCGGACAAGTCGGCGGCGGGCCAAACTAGTCCCGGGGTCGTGGAGACGACCCTATAGTCGTCGGACATCACGGTGGCGGGCCAATCTAGTCCCGGGGTCGTGGGGACGACCCTATAGTCGTCGGACATGACGGTGCCGGGGCAATCTAGCCCCGGGGTCGTGGGGACGACCCTATAGTCGTCGGACATGTCGGCGGCTGGCCAACTTTGGCCCGGGGCGTGGGGACGACCCTATAGTCGTCGGACATGTCGGCGGCGGGCCAACCTAGTCCCGGGATCGTGGGGACGACCCTATAGTCGTCGGACATGTCGGCGGCAGGGCAACTTTGGCCCGTGGTCGTGGGGACGACCCTATAGTCGTCGGACAAGTCGGCGGCGGGCCAAACTAGTCCCGGGGTCGTGGAGACGACCCTATAGTCGTCGGACATCACGGTGGCGGGCCAATCTAGTCCCGGGGTCGTGGGGACGACCCTATAGTCGTCGGACGTGACGGAGCCGGGGCAATCTAGCCCCGGGGTCGAGGGGACGACCCTATAGACGTCGGACATGTCGGCGGCTGGCCAACCTAGTCCCGGGGTGGTAGGGACGACCCTATAGTCGTCGGACAAGTCGGCGGCGGGCCAACCTAGTCCCGGGGTCGTGGGGACGACCCTATAGTCGTCGGACATGTCGGCGGCAGGGCAACTTTGGCCCGTGGTCGTGGGGACGACCCTATAGTCGTCGGACAAGTCGGCGGCGGGCCAACCTAGTCCCGGGGTCGTGGGGACGACCCTACAGTCGTCGGACGTGTCGGCGTCTGGCCAACTTAGTCCCGGGGTCGTGGGGACGACCCTATAGTCGTCGGACAAGTCGGCGGCGGGCCAACCTACTCCCGGGATCGTGGGGACGACCCCATAGTCGTCGGAAAAGTCGGCGGCGGGCCAACCTAGACCCGGGGTCGTGGGGACGACCCTATAGTCGTCGGACAAGTCGGCGGCGGGCCAACCTACTCCCGGGGTCGTGGGGACGACCCCATAGTCGTCGGAAAAGTCGGCGGCGGGCCAACCTAGACCCGGGGTCGTGGGGACGACCCTATAGTCGTCGGACAAGTCGGCGGCGGGCCAACCTAGTCCAGTGGTCGTGGGGACGACCCTATAGTCGTCGGATATGTCGGCGGCGGGCCAACCTAGTCCCGGGGTCGTGGAGAGGACCCTATAGTTGTCGGACATGTCGGCGGCTGGCCAATCTAGTCCCGGGGTCGTGGGGACGACCCTATAGTCGTCGTACAAGTCGGCGGCGGGCCAACCTACTCCCGGGGTCGCGGGGACGACCGTATAGTCGTCGGACATGACGGTGGCGGGCCAATCTAGTCCCGGGATCGTGGGGACGACCCTATAGTCGTCGGACATGTCGGCGGCAGGGCAACTTTGGCTCGTGGTCGTGGGGACGACCCTATAGTCGTCGGACAAGTCGGCGGCGGGCCAACCTAGTCCCGGGGTCGTGGAGACGACCCTATAGTCGTCGGACATCACGGTGGCGGCCAATCTAGTCCCGGGGTCGTGGGGACGACCCTATAGTCGTCGGACATCACGGTGGCGGGCCAATCTAGTCCCGGGGTCGTGGGGACGACCCTATAGTCGTCGTACAAGTCGGCGGCGGGCCAACCTACTCCCGGGGTCGCGGGGACGACCGTATAGTCGTCGGACATGACGGTGGCGGGCCAATCTAGTCCCGGGGTCGTGGGGACGACCCTATAGTCGTCGGACATGACGGTGCCGGGGCAATCTAGCCCCGGGGTCGTGGGGACGACCCTATAGTCGTCGGACATCACGGTGGCGGCCAATCTAGTCCCGGGGTCGTGGGGACGACCCTATAGTCGTCGGACATGTCGGCGCCAGGGCAACTTTGGCCCGTGGTCGTGGGGACGACCCTATAGTCGTCGGATATGTCGGTGACTGGCCAACCTAGTCCCGGGTTCGTGGGACGACCCTATAGTCGTCGGACATGTCGGCGGCTGGCCAACCTAGTCTCGTGGTCGTGGGGACGACCCCATAGTCGTAGGACACGTCGGCGGCGGGCCAACCTAGTCCCGGGGTCGCGGGGACGACCGTATAGTCGTCGGACATGTCGGCGGCAGGGCAACTTTGGCCCGTGGTCGTGGGGACGACCCTATAGTCGTCGGACATGACGGTGCCGGGGCAATCTAGCCCCGGGGTCGTGGGGACGACCCTATAGTCGTCGGACATGTCGGCGGTTGGCCAACCTAGTCCCGGGGTGGTAGGGACGACCCTACAGTCGTCGGACAAGTCGGCGGCGGGCCAACCTAGTCCCGGGGTCGTGGGGACGACCCTATAGTCGTCGGACAAGTCGGCGGCGGGCCAACCTACTCCCGGGGTCGTGGGGACGACCCCATAGTCGTCGGAAAAGTCGGCGGCGGGCCAACCTAGACCCGGGGTCGTGGGGACGACCCTATAGTCGTCGGACATGTCGGCGCCAGGGCAACTTTGGCCCGTGGTCGTGGGGACGACCCTATAGTCGTCGGATATGTCGGTGACTGGCCAACCTAGTCCCGGGTTCGTGGGGACGACCCTATAGTCGTCGGACATGTCGGCGGCGGGCCAACCTACTCCCGGGGTCGTGGGGACGACCCCATAGTCGTCGGAAAAGTCGGCGGCGGGCCAACCTAGACCCGGGGTCGTGGGGACGACCCTATAGTCGTCGGACATGTCGGCGCCAGGGCAACTTTGGCCCGTGGTCGTGGGGACGACCCTATAGTCGTCGGATATGTCGGTGACTGGCCAACCTAGTCCCGGGTTCGTGGGACGACCCTATAGTCGTCGGACATGTCGGCGGCTGGCCAACCTAGTCTCGTGGTCGTGGGGACGACCCCATAGTCGTCGGACATGTCGGCGGCTGGCCAACCTAGTCCCGGGGTGGTAGGGACGACCCTATAGTCGTCGGACAAGTCGGCGGCGGGCCAACCTAGTCCCGGGGTCGTGGGGACGACCCTATAGTCGTCGACCAAGTCGGCGGCTGGCCAACCTAGTCCGGGGGTGGTAGGGACGACCCTATAGTCGTCGGACAAGTCGGCGGCGGGCCAACCTAGTCCCGGGGTCGTGGGGACGACCCCATAGTCGTCGGAAAAGTCGGCGGCGGGCCAACCTAGACCCGGGGTCGTGGTGACGACCCTATAGTCGTCGGACATGTCGGCGCCAGGGCAACTTTGGCCCGTGGTCGTGGGGACGACCCTATAGTCGTCGGATATGTCGGTGACTGGCCAACCTAGTCCCGGGTTCGTGGGGACGACCCTATAGTCGTCGGACATGTCGGCGGCTGGCCAACCTAGTCTCGTGGTCGTGGGGACGACCCTATAGTCGTCGGACGTGTCGGCGTCTGGCCAACTTAGTCCCGGGGTCGTGGGGACGACCCTATAGTCGTCGGACAAGTCGGCGGCGGGCCAACCTACTCCCGGGGTCGTGGGGACGACCCCATAGTCGTCGGAAAAGTCGGCGGCGGGCCAACCTAGACCCGGGGTCGTGGGGACGACCCTATAGTCGTCCGACATGTCGGCGCCAGGGCAACTTTGGCCCGTGGTCGTGGGGACGACCCTATAGTCGTCGGATATGTCGGTGACTGGCCAACCTAGTCCCGGGTTCGTGGGGACGACCCTATAGTCGTCGGACATGTCGGCGGCTGGCCAACTTTGGACCGGGGCGTGGGGACGACCCTATAGTCGTCGGACATGTCGGCGGCGGGCCAACCTAGTCCCGGGGTCGTGGGGACGACCCTATAGTCGTCGGACATGTCGGCGGCAGGGCAACTTTGGCCCGTGGTCGTGGGGACGACCCTATAGTCGTCGGACAAGTCGGCGGCGGGCCAACCTAGTCCCGGGGTCGTGGAGAGGACCCTATAGTTGTCGGACATGTCGGCGGCTGGCCAATCTAGTCCCGGGGTCGTGGGGACGACCCTATAGTCGTCGTACAAGTCGGCGGCGGGCCAACCTACTCCCGGGGTCGCGGGGACGACCGTATAGTCGTCGGACATGACGGTGGCGGGCCAATCTAGTCCCGGGGTCGTGGGGACGACCCTATAGTCGTCGGACATGACGGTGCCGGGGCAATCTAGCCCCGGGTCGTGGGGACGACCCTATAGTCGTCGGACATGTCGGCGGCTGGCCAACTTTGGCCCGGGGCGTGGGGACGACCCTATAGTCGTCGGACATGTCGGCGGCGGGCCAACCTAGTCCCGGGATCGTGGGGACGACCCTATAGTCGTCGGACATGTCGGCGGCAGGGCAACTTTGGCCCGTGGTCGTGGGGACGACCCTATAGTCGTCGGACAAGTCGGCGGCGGGCCAAACTAGTCCCGGGGTCGTGGAGACGACCCTATAGTCGTCGGACATCACGGTGGCGGGCCAATCTAGTCCCGGGGTCGTGGGGACGACCCTATAGTCGTCGGACGTGACGGAGCCGGGGCAATCTAGCCCCGGGGTCGAGGGGACGACCCTATAGACGTCGGACATGTCGGCGGCTGGCCAACCTAGTCCCGGGGTGGTAGGGACGACCCTATAGTCGTCGGACAAGTCGGCGGCGGGCCAACCTAGTCCCGGGGTCGTGGGGACGACCCTATAGTCGTCGGACATGTCGGCGGCAGGGCAACTTTGGCCCGTGGTCGTGGGGACGACCCTATAGTCGTCGGACAAGTCGGCGGCGGGCCAACCTAGTCCCGGGGTCGTGGGGACGACCCTATAGTCGTCGGATAAGTCGGCGGCGGGCCAACCTAGTCCCGGGGTCGTGGGGACGACCCTACAGTCGTCGGACGTGTCGGCGTCTGGCCAACTTAGTCCCGGGGTCGTGGGGACGACCCTATAGTCGTCGGACAAGTCGGCGGCGGGCCAACCTACTCCCGGGGTCGTGGGGACGACCCCATAGTCGTCGGAAAAGTCGGCGGCGGGCCAACCTAGACCCGGGGTCGTGGGGACGACCCTATAGTCGTCGGACAAGTCGGCGGCGGGCCAACCTACTCCCGGGGTCGTGGGGACGACCCTATAGTCGTCGGATAAGTCGGCGGCGGGCCAACCTAGTCCCGGGGTCGTGGGGACGACCCTACAGTCGTCGGACGTGTCGGCGTCTGGCCAACTTAGTCCCGGGGTCGTGGGGACGACCCTATAGTCGTCGGACAAGTCGGCGGCGGGCCAACCTACTCCCGGGGTCGTGGGGACGACCCCATAGTCGTCGGAAAAGTCGGCGGCAGGCCAACCTAGACCCGGGGTCGTGGGGACGACCCTATAGTCGTCGGACATGTCGGCGCCAGGGCAACTTTGGCCCGTGGTCGTGGGGACGACCCTATAGTCGTCTGATATGTCGGTGACTGGCCAACCTAGTCCCGGGTTCGTGGGACGACCCTATAGTCGTCGGACATGTCGGCGGCTGGCCAACCTAGTCTCGCGGTCGTGGGGACGACCCCATAGTCGTAGGACACGTCGGCGGCGGGCCAACCTAGTCCCGGGGTCGCGGGGACGACCGTATAGTCGTCGGACATGTCGGCGGCAGGGCAACTTTGGCCCGTGGTCGTGGGGACGACCCTATAGTCGTCGGACAAGTCGGCGGCGGGCCAACCTAGTCCCGGGGTCGTGGAGACGACCCTATAGTTGTCGGACATATCGGCGGCTGGCCAAACTAGTCCCGGGGTCGTGGGGACGACCCTATAGACGTCGGACATGTCGGCGGCTGGCCAACCTAGTCCCGGGGTGGTAGGGACGACCCTATAGTCGTCGGATATGTCGGTGACTGGCCAACCTAGTCCCGGGTTCGTGGGGACGACCCTATAGTCGTCGGACATGTCGGCGGCTGGCCAACCTAGTCTCGTGGTCGTGGGGACGACCCCATAGTCGTAGGACACGTCGGCGGCGGGCCAACCGAGTCCCGGGGTCGCGGGGACGACCGTATAGTCGTCGGACATCACGGTGGCGGGCCAATCTAGTCCCGGGGACGTGGGGACGACCCTATAGTCGTCGGACATGACGGTGCCGGGGCAATCTAGCCCCGGGGTCGTGGGGACGACCCTATAGTCGTCGGACATGTCGGCGGCTGGCCAACCTAGTCACGGGGTGGTAGGGACGACCCTACAGTCGTCGGACAAGTCGGCGGCGGGCCAACCTAGTCCCGGGGTCGTGGGGACGACCCTATAGTCGTCGGACAAGTCGGCGGCGGGCCAACCTACTCCCGGGGTCGTGGGGACGACCCCATAGTCGTCGGAAAAGTCGGCGGCGGGCCAACCTAGACCCGGGGTCGTGGGGACGACCCTATAGTCGTCGGACATGTCGGTGCCAGGGCAACTTTGGCCCGTGGTCGTGGGGACGACCCTATAGTCGTCGGATATGTCGGTGACTGGCCAACCTAGTCCCGGGTTCGTGGGGACGACCCTATAGTCGTCGGACATGTCGGCGGCTGGCCAACTTTGGACCGGGGCGTGGGGACGACCCTATAGTCGACGGACATGTCGGCGGCGGGCCAACCTAGTCCCGGGGTCGTGGGGACGACCCTATAGTCGTCGGACATGTCGGCGGCAGGGCAACTTTGGCCCTGGGTCGTGGGGACGACCCTATAGTCGTCGGACAAGTCGGCGGCGGGCCAACCTACTCCCGGGGTCGTGGGGACGACCCCATAGTCGTCGGAAAAGTCGGCGGCGGGCCAACCTAGACCCGGGGTCGTGGGGACGACCCTATAGTCGTCGGACATGTCGGCGCCAGGGCAACTTTGGCCCGTGGTCGTGGGGACGACCCTATAGTCGTCGGATATGTCGGTGACTGGCCAACCTAGTCCCGGGTTCGTGGGACGACCCTATAGTCGTCGGACATGTCGGCGGCTGGCCAACCTAGTCTCGTGGTCGTGGGGACGACCCCATAGTCGTAGGACACGTCGGCGGCGGGCCAACCTAGTCCCGGGGTCGCGGGGACGACCGTATAGTCGTCGGACATGTCGGCGGCAGGGCAACTTTGGCCCGTGGTCGTGGGGACGACCCTATAGTCGTCGGACATGACGGTGCCGGGGCAATCTAGCCCCGGGGTCGTGGGGACGACCCTATAGCCGTCGGACATGTCGGCGGTTGGCCAACCTAGTCCCGGGGTGGTAGGGACGACCCTACAGTCGTCGGACAAGTCGGCGGCGGGCCAACCTAGTCCCGGGGTCGTGGGGACGACCCTATAGTCGTCGGACAAGTCGGCGGCGGGCCAACCTACTCCCGGGGTCGTGGGGACGACCCCATAGTCGTCGGAAAAGTCGGCGGCGGGCCAACCTAGACCCGGGGTCGTGGGGACGACCCTATAGTCGTCGGACATGTCGGCGCCAGGGCAACTTTGGCCCGTGGTCGTGGGGACGACCCTATAGTCGTCGGATATGTCGGTGACTGGCCAACCTAGTCCCGGGTTCGTGGGGACGACCCTATAGTCGTCGGACATGTCGGCGGCGGGCCAACCTACTCCCGGGGTCGTGGGGACGACCCCATAGTCGTCGGAAAAGTCGGCGGCGGGCCAACCTAGACCCGGGGTCGTGGGGACGACCCTATAGTCGTCGGACATGTCGGCGCCAGGGCAACTTTGGCCCGTGGTCGTGGGGACGACCCTATAGTCGTCGGATATGTCGGTGACTGGCCAACCTAGTCCCGGGTTCGTGGGACGACCCTATAGTCGTCGGACATGTCGGCGGCTGGCCAACCTAGTCTCGTGGTCGTGGGGACGACCCCATAGTCGTCGGACATGTCGGCGGCTGGCCAACCTAGTCCCGGGGTGGTAGGGACGACCCTATAGTCGTCGGACAAGTCGGCGGCGGGCCAACCTAGTCCCGGGGTCGTGGGGACGACCCTATAGTCGTCGACCAAGTCGGCGGCTGGCCAACCTAGTCCGGGGGTGGTAGGGACGACCCTATAGTCGTCGGACAAGTCGGCGGCGGGCCAACCTAGTCCCGGGGTCGTGGGGACGACCCCATAGTCGTCGGAAAAGTCGGCGGCGGGCCAACCTAGACCCGGGGTCGTGGGGACGACCCTATAGTCGTCGGACATGTCGGCGCCAGGGCAACTTTGGCCCGTGGTCGTGGGGACGACCCTATAGTCGTCGGATATGTCGGTGACTGGCCAACCTAGTCCCGGGTTCGTGGGGACGACCCTATAGTCGTCGGACATGTCGGCGGCTGGCCAACCTAGTCTCGTGGTCGTGGGGACGACCCTATAGTCGTCGGACGTGTCGGCGTCTGGCCAACTTAGTCCCGGGGTCGTGGGGACGACCCTATAGTCGTCGGACAAGTCGGCGGCGGGCCAACCTACTCCCGGGGTCGTGGGGACGACCCCATAGTCGTCGGAAAAGTCGGCGGCGGGCCAACCTAGACCCGGGGTCGTGGGGACGACCCTATAGTCGTCCGACATGTCGGCGCCAGGGCAACTTTGGCCCGTGGTCGTGGGGACGACCCTATAGTCGTCGGATATGTCGGTGACTGGCCAACCTAGTCCCGGGTTCGTGGGGACGACCCTATAGTCGTCGGACATGTCGGCGGCTGGCCAACTTTGGACCGGGGCGTGGGGACGACCCTATAGTCGTCGGACATGTCGGCGGCGGGCCAACCTAGTCCCGGGGTCGTGGGGACGACCCTATAGTCGTCGGACATGTCGGCGGCAGGGCAACTTTGGCCCGTGGTCGTGGGGACGACCCTATAGTCGTCGGACAAGTCGGCGGCGGGCCAACCTAGTCCCGGGGTCGTGGAGAGGACCCTATAGTTGTCGGACATGTCGGCGGCTGGCCAATCTAGTCCCGGGGTCGTGGGGACGACCCTATAGTCGTCGTACAAGTCGGCGGCGGGCCAACCTACTCCCGGGGTCGCGGGGACGACCGTATAGTCGTCGGACATGACGGTGGCGGGCCAATCTAGTCCCGGGGTCGTGGGGACGACCCTATAGTCGTCGGACATGACGGTGCCGGGGCAATCTAGCCCCGGGGTCGTGGGGACGACCCTATAGTCGTCGGACATGTCGGCGGCTGGCCAACTTTGGCCCGGGGCGTGGGGACGACCCTATAGTCGTCGGACATGTCGGCGGCGGGCCAACCTAGTCCCGGGATCGTGGGGACGACCCTATAGTCGTCGGACATGTCGGCGGCAGGGCAACTTTGGCCCGTGGTCGTGGGGACGACCCTATAGTCGTCGGACAAGTCGGCGGCGGGCCAAACTAGTCCCGGGGTCGTGGAGACGACCCTATAGTCGTCGGACATCACGGTGGCGGGCCAATCTAGTCCCGGGGTCGTGGGGACGACCCTATAGTCGTCGGACGTGACGGAGCCGGGGCAATCTAGCCCCGGGGTCGAGGGGACGACCCTATAGACGTCGGACATGTCGGCGGCTGGCCAACCTAGTCCCGGGGTGGTAGGGACGACCCTATAGTCGTCGGACAAGTCGGCGGCGGGCCAACCTAGTCCCGGGGTCGTGGGGACGACCCTATAGTCGTCGGACATGTCGGCGGCAGGGCAACTTTGGCCCGTGGTCGTGGGGACGACCCTATAGTCGTCGGACAAGTCGGCGGCGGGCCAACCTAGTCCCGGGGTCGTGGGGACGACCCTATAGTCGTCGGATAAGTCGGCGGCGGGCCAACCTAGTCCCGGGGTCGTGGGGACGACCCTACAGTCGTCGGACGTGTCGGCGTCTGGCCAACTTAGTCCCGGGGTCGTGGGGACGACCCTATAGTCGTCGGACAAGTCGGCGGCGGGCCAACCTACTCCCGGGGTCGTGGGGACGACCCCATAGTCGTCGGAAAAGTCGGCGGCGGGCCAACCTAGACCCGGGGTCGTGGGGACGACCCTATAGTCGTCGGACAAGTCGGCGGCGGGCCAACCTACTCCCGGGGTCGTGGGGACGACCCCATAGTCGTCGGACATGTCCGCGGCGGGCCAACCTAGTCCCGGGGTCGTGGGGACGACCCTATAGTCGTCGGACATGTCGGCGGCAGGGCAACTTTGGCCCTGGGTCGTGGGGACGACCCTATAGTCGTCGGACAAGTCGGCGGCGGGCCAACCTACTCCCGGGGTCGTGGGGACGACCCCATAGTCGTCGGAAAAGTCGGCGGCGGGCCAACCTAGACCCGGGGTCGTGGGGACGACCCTATAGTCGTCGGACATGTCGGCGCCAGGGCAACTTTGGCCCGTGGTCGTGGGGACGACCCTATAGTCGTCGGATATGTCGGTGACTGGCCAACCTAGTCCCGGGTTCGTGGGACGACCCTATAGTCGTCGGACATGTCGGCGGCTGGCCAACCTAGTCTCGTGGTCGTGGGGACGACCCCATAGTCGTAGGACACGTCGGCGGCGGGCCAACCTAGTCCCGGGGTCGCGGGGACGACCGTATAGTCGTCGGACATGTCGGCGGCAGGGCAACTTTGGCCCGTGGTCGTGGGGACGACCCTATAGTCGTCGGACATGACGGTGCCGGGGCAATCTAGCCCCGGGGTCGTGGGGACGACCCTATAGTCGTCGGACATGTCGGCGGCTGGCCAACCTAGTCCCGGGGTGGTAGGGACGACCCTACAGTCGTCGGACAAGTCGGCGGCGGGCCAACCTAGTCCCGGGGTCGTGGGGACGACCCTATAGTCGTCGGACAAGTCGGCGGCGGGCCAACCTACTCCCGGGGTCGTGGGGACGACCCCATAGTCGTCGGAAAAGTCGGCGGCGGGCCAACCTAGACCCGGGGTCGTGGGGACGACCCTATAGTCGTCGGACATGTCGGCGCCAGGGCAACTTTGGCCCGTGGTCGTGGGGACGACCCTATAGTCGTCGGATATGTCGGTGACTGGCCAACCTAGTCCCGGGTTCGTGGGGACGACCCTATAGTCGTCGGACATGTCGGCGGCGGGCCAACCTACTCCCGGGGTCGTGGGGACGACCCCATAGTCGTCGGAAAAGTCGGCGGCGGGCCAACCTAGACCCGGGGTCGTGGGGACGACCCTATAGTCGTCGGACATGTCGGCGCCAGGGCAACTTTGGCCCGTGGTCGTGGGGACGACCCTACAGTCGTCGGATATGTCGGTGACTGGCCAACCTAGTCCCGGGTTCGTGGGACGACCCTATAGTCGTCGGACATGTCGGCGGCTGGCCAACCTAGTCTCGTGGTCGTGGGGACGACCCCATAGTCGTCGGACATGTCGGCGGCTGGCCAACCTAGTCCCGGGGTGGTAGGGACGACCCTATAGTCGTCGGACAAGTCGGCGGCGGGCCAACCTAGTCCCGGGGTCGTGGGGACGACCCTATAGTCGTCGACCAAGTCGGCGGCTGGCCAACCTAGTCCGGGGGTGGTAGGGACGACCCTATAGTCGTCGGACAAGTCGGCGGCGGGCCAACCTAGTCCCGGGGTCGTGGGGACGACCCCATAGTCGTCGGAAAAGTCGGCGGCGGGCCAACCTAGACCCGGGGTCGTGGGGACGACCCTATAGTCGTCGGACATGTCGGCGCCAGGGCAACTTTGGCCCGTGGTCGTGGGGACGACCCTATAGTCGTCGGATATGTCGGTGACTGGCCAACCTAGTCCCGGGTTCGTGGGGACGACCCTATAGTCGTCGGACATGTCGGCGGCTGGCCAACCTAGTCTCGTGGTCGTGGGGACGACCCTATAGTCGTCGGACGTGTCGGCGTCTGGCCAACTTAGTCCCGGGGTCGTGGGGACGACCCTATAGTCGTCGGACAAGTCGGCGGCGGGCCAACCTACTCCCGGGGTCGTGGGGACGACCCCATAGTCGTCGGAAAAGTCGGCGGCGGGCCAACCTAGACCCGGGGTCGTGGGGACGACCCTATAGTCGTCCGACATGTCGGCGCCAGGGCAACTTTGGCCCGTGGTCGTGGGGACGACCCTATAGTCGTCGGATATGTCGGTGACTGGCCAACCTAGTCCCGGGTTCGTGGGGACGACCCTATAGTCGTCGGACATGTCGGCGGCTGGCCAACTTTGGACCGGGGCGTGGGGACGACCCTATAGTCGTCGGACATGTCGGCGGCGGGCCAACCTAGTCCCGGGGTCGTGGGGACGACCCTATAGTCGTCGGACATGTCGGCGGCAGGGCAACTTTGGCCCGTGGTCGTGGGGACGACCCTATAGTCGTCGGACAAGTCGGCGGCGGGCCAACCTAGTCCCGGGGTCGTGGAGAGGACCCTATAGTTGTCGGACATGTCGGCGGCTGGCCAATCTAGTCCCGGGGTCGTGGGGACGACCCTATAGTCGTCGTACAAGTCGGCGGCGGGCCAACCTACTCCCGGGGTCGCGGGGACGACCGTATAGTCGTCGGACATGACGGTGGCGGGCCAATCTAGTCCCGGGGTCGTGGGGACGACCCTATAGTCGTCGGACATGACGGTGCCGGGGCAATCTAGCCCCGGGGTCGTGGGGACGACCCTATAGTCGTCGGACATGTCGGCGGCTGGCCAACTTTGGCCCGGGGCGTGGGGACGACCCTATAGTCGTCGGACATGTCGGCGGCGGGGCAATCTAGCCCCGGGGTCGTGGGGACGACCCTATAGTCGTCGGACATGTCGGCGGCTGGCCAACCTAGTCCCGGGGTGGTAGGGACGACCCTATAGTCGTCGGACAAGTCGGCGGCGGGCCAACCTAGTCCCGGGGTCGTGGGGACGACCCTATAGTCGTCGGATAAGTCGGCGGCGGGCCAACCTAGTCCCGGGGTCGTGGGGACGACCCTACAGTCGTCGGACGTGTCGGCGTCTGGCCAACTTAGTCCCGGGGTCGTGGGGACGACCCTATAGTCGTCGGACAAGTCGGCGGCGGGCCAACCTACTCCCGGGGTCGTGGGGACGACCCCATAGTCGTCGGAAAAGTCGGCGGCGGGCCAACCTAGACCCGGGGTCGTGGGGACGACCCTATAGTCGTCGGACAAGTCGGCGGCGGGCCAACCTACTCCCGGGGTCGTGGGGACGACCCCATAGTCGTCGGAAAAGTCGGCGGCGGGCCAACCTAGACCCGGGGTCGTGGGGACGACCCTATAGTCGTCGGACAAGTCGGCGGCGGGCCAACCTAGTCCAGTGGTCGTGGGGACGACCCTATAGTCGTCGGATATGTCGGCGGCGGGCCAACCTAGTCCCGGGGTCGTGGAGAGGACCCTATAGTCGTCGGACAAGTCGGCGGCGGGCCAACCTACTCCCGGGGTCGTGGGGACGACCCCATAGTCGTCGGAAAAGTCGGCGGCGGGCCAACCTAGACCCGGGGTCGTGGGGACGACCCTATAGTCGTCGGACAAGTCGGCGGCGGGCCAACCTAGTCCAGTGGTCGTGGGGACGACCCTATAGTCGTCGGATATGACGGTGGCGGGCCAATCTAGTCCCGGGGTCGTGGGGACGACCCTATAGTCGTCGGACATGACGGTGGCGGGCCAATCTAGTCCCGGGATCGTGGGGACGACCCTATAGTCGTCGGACATGTCGGCGGCAGGGCAACTTTGGCTCGTGGTCGTGGGGACGACCCTATAGTCGTCGGACAAGTCGGCGGCGGGCCAACCTAGTCCCGGGGTCGTGGAGACGACCCTATAGTCGTCGGACATCACGGTGGCGGCCAATCTAGTCCCGGGGTCGTGGGGACGACCCTATAGTCGTCGGACATCACGGTGGCGGGCCAATCTAGTCCCGGGGTCGTGGGGACGACCCTATAGTCGTCGTACAAGTCGGCGGCGGGCCAACCTACTCCCGGGGTCGCGGGGACGACCGTATAGTCGTCGGACATGACGGTGGCGGGCCAATCTAGTCCCGGGGTCGTGGGGACGACCCTATAGTCGTCGGACATGACGGTGCCGGGGCAATCTAGCCCCGGGGTCGTGGGGACGACCCTATAGTCGTCGGACATCACGGTGGCGGCCAATCTAGTCCCGGGGTCGTGGGGACGACCCTATAGTCGTCGGACATCACGGTGGCGGGCCAATCTAGTCCCGGGGTCGTGGGGACGACCCTATAGTCGTCGGACATGTCTGCGGCTGGGCAACTTTGGCCAGTGGACGTGGGGACGACCGTATAGTCGTCGGACATGACGGTGGCGGGCCAATCTAGTCCCGGGGTCGTGGGGACGACCCCGTAGTCGTCGGACATGTCGGCGGCTGACCAACTTTGGACCGGGGCGTGGGGACGACCCTATAGTCGTCGGACATGTCGGCGGCGGGCCAACCTAGTCCCGGGGTCGTGGGGACGACCCTATAGTCGTCGGACATGTCGGCGGCAGGGCAACTTTGGCCCGTGGTCGTGGGGACGACCCTATAGTCGTCGGACAAGTCGGCGGCGGGCCAACCTAGTCCCGGGGTCGTGGGGACGACCCTATAGTCGTCGGATAAGTCGGCGGCGGGCCAACATAGTCCCGGGGTCGTGGGGACGACCCTATAGTCGTCGGACGTGTCGGCGTCTGGCGAACTTAGTCCCGGGTTCGTGGGGACGACCCTATAGGCGTCGGACAAGTCGGCGGCGGGCCAACCTACTCCCGGGGTCGTGGGGACGACCCCATAGTCGTCGGAAAAGTCGGCGGCAGGCCAACCTAGACCCGGGGTCGTGGGGACGACCCTATAGTCGTCGGACATGTCGGCGCCAGGGCAACTTTGGCCCGTGGTCGTGGGGACGACCCAATAGTCGTCGGATATGTCGGTGACTGGCCAACCTAGTCCCGGGTTCGTGGGACGACCCTATAGTCGTCGGACATGTCGGCGGCTGGCCAACCTAGTCTCGCGGTCGTGGGGACGACCCCATAGTCGTAGGACACGTCGGCGGCGGGCCAACCTAGTCCCGGGGTCGCGGGGACCACCGTATAGTCGTCGGACATGTCGGCGGCAGGGCAACTTTGGCCCGTGGTCGTGGGGACGACCCTATAGTCGTCGGACAAGTCGGCGGCGGGCCAACCTAGTCCCGGGGTCGTGGAGACGACCCTATAGTTGTCGGACATATCGGCGGCTGGCCAAACTAGTCCCGGGGTCGTGGGGACGACCCTGTAGGCGTCGGACATGTCGGCGGCTGGCCAACCTAGTCCCGGGGTGGTAGGGACGACCCTATAGTCGTCGGATATGTCGGTGACGGGCCAACCTAGTCCCGGGTTCGTGGGGACGACCCTATAGTCGTCGGACATGTCGGCGGCTGGCCAACCTAGTCTCGTGGTCGTGGGGACGACCCCATAGTCGTAGGACACGTCGGCGGCGGGCCAACCGAGTCCCGGGGTCGCGGGGACGACCGTATAGTCGTCGGACATCACGGTGGCGGGCCAATCTAGTCCCGGGGACGTGGGGACGACCCTATAGTCGTCGGACATGACGGTGCCGGGGCAATCTAGCCCCGGGGTCGTGGGGACGACCCTATAGTCGTCGGACATGTCGGCGGCTGGCCAACCTAGTCCCGGGGTGGTAGGGACGACCCTACAGTCGTCGGACAAGTCGGCGGCGGGCCAACCTAGTCCCGGGGTCGTGGGGACGACCCTATAGTCGTCGGACAAGTCGGCGGCGGGCCAACCTACTCCCGGGGTCGTGGGGACGACCCCATAGTCGTCGGAAAAGTCGGCGGCGGGCCAACCTAGACCCGGGGTCGTGGGGACGACCCTATAGTCGTCGGACATGTCGGCGCCAGGGCAACTTTGGCCCGTGGTCGTGGGGACGACCCTATAGTCGTCGGATATGTCGGTGACTGGCCAACCTAGTCCCGGGTTCGTGGGGACGACCCTATAGTCGTCGGACATGTCGGCGGCTGGCCAACTTTGGACCGGGGCGTGGGGACGACCCTATAGTCGTCGGACATGTCGGCGGCGGGCCAACCTAGTCCCGGGGTCGTGGGGACGACCCTATAGTCGTCGGACATGTCGGCGGCAGGGCAACTTTGGCCCTGGGTCGTGGGGACGACCCTATAGTCGTCGGACAAGTCGGCGGCGGGCCAACCTACTCCCGGGGTCGTGGGGACGACCCCATAGTCGTCGGAAAAGTCGGCGGCGGGCCAACCTAGACCCGGGGTCGTGGGGACGACCCTATAGTCGTCGGACATGTCGGCGCCAGGGCAACTTTGGCCCGTGGTCGTGGGGACGACCCTATAGTCGTCGGATATGTCGGTGACTGGCCAACCTAGTCCCGGGTTCGTGGGACGACCCTATAGTCGTCGGACATGTCGGCGGCTGGCCAACCTAGTCTCGTGGTCGTGGGGACGACCCCATAGTCGTAGGACACGTCGGCGGCGGGCCAACCTAGTCCCGGGGTCGCGGGGACGACCGTATAGTCGTCGGACATGTCGGCGGCAGGGCAACTTTGGCCCGTGGTCGTGGGGACGACCCTATAGTCGTCGGACATGACGGTGCCGGGGCAATCTAGCCCCGGGGTCGTGGGGACGACCCTATAGTCGTCGGACATGTCGGCGGCTGGCCAACCTAGTCCCGGTGTGGTAGGGACGACCCTACAGTCGTCGGACAAGTCGGCGGCGGGCCAACCTAGTCCCGGGGTCGTGAGGACGACCCTATAGTCGTCGGACAAGTCGGCGGCGGGCCAACCTACTCCCGGGGTCGTGGGGACGACCCCATAGTCGTCGGAAAAGTCGGCGGCGGGCCAACCTAGACCCGGGGTCGTGGGGACGACCCTATAGTCGTCGGACATGTCGGCGCCAGGGCAACTTTGGCCCGTGGTCGTGGGGACGACCCTATAGTCGTCGGACAAGTCGGCGGCGGGCCAACCTAGTCCCGGGGTCGTGGAGACGACCCTATAGTCGTCGGACATCACGGTGGCGGCCAATCTAGTCCCGGGGTCGTGGGGACGACCCTATAGTCGTCGGACATCACGGTGGCGGGCCAATCTAGTCCCGGGGTCGTGGGGACGACCCTATAGTCGTCGTACAAGTCGGCGGCGGGCCAACCTACTCCCGGGGTCGCGGGGACGACCGTATAGTCGTCGGACATGACGGTGGCGGGCCAATCTAGTCCCGGGGTCGTGGGGACGACCCTATAGTCGTCGGACATGACGGTGCCGGGGCAATCTAGCCCCGGGGTCGTGGGGACGACCCTATAGTCGTCGGACATCACGGTGGCGGCCAATCTAGTCCCGGGGTCGTGGGGACGACCCTATAGTCGTCGGACATCACGGTGGCGGGCCAATCTAGTCCCGGGGTCGTGGGGACGACCCTATAGTCGTCGGACATGTCTGCGGCTGGGCAACTTTGGCCAGTGGACGTGGGGACGACCGTATAGTCGTCGGACATGACGGTGGCGGGCCAATCTAGTCCCGGGGTCGTGGGGACGACCCCGTAGTCGTCGGACATGTCGGCGGCTGACCAACTTTGGACCGGGGCGTGGGGACGACCCTATAGTCGTCGGACATGTCGGCGGCGGGCCAACCTAGTCCCGGGGTCGTGGGGACGACCCTATAGTCGTCGGACATGTCGGCGGCAGGGCAACTTTGGCCCGTGGTCGTGGGGACGACCCTATAGTCGTCGGACAAGTCGGCGGCGGGCCAACCTAGTCCCGGGGTCGTGGGGACGACCCTATAGTCGTCGGATAAGTCGGCGGCGGGCCAACCTAGTCCCGGGGTCGTGGGGACGACCCTATAGTCGTCGGACGTGTCGGCGTCTGGCGAACTTAGTCCCGGGTTCGTGGGGACGACCCTATAGGCGTCGGACAAGTCGGCGGCTGGCCAACCTAGTCCCGGGGTGGTAGGGACGACCCTATAGTCGTCGGATATGTCGGTGACGGGCCAACCTAGTCCCGGGTTCGTGGGGACGACCCTATAGTCGTCGGACATGTCGGCGGCTGGCCAACCTAGTCTCGTGGTCGTGGGGACGACCCCATAGTCGTAGGACACGTCGGCGGCGGGCCAACCGAGTCCCGGGGTCGCGGGGACGACCGTATAGTCGTCGGACATCACGGTGGCGGGCCAATCTAGTCCCGGGGACGTGGGGACGACCCTATAGTCGTCGGACATGACGGTGCCGGGGCAATCTAGCCCCGGGGTCGTGGGGACGACCCTATAGTCGTCGGACATGTCGGCGGCTGGCCAACCTAGTCCCGGGGTGGTAGGGACGACCCTACAGTCGTCGGACAAGTCGGCGGCGGGCCAACCTAGTCCCGGGGTCGTGGGGACGACCCTATAGTCGTCGGACAAGTCGGCGGCGGGCCAACCTACTCCCGGGGTCGTGGGGACGACCCCATAGTCGTCGGAAAAGTCGGCGGCGGGCCAACCTAGACCCGGGGTCGTGGGGACGACCCTATAGTCGTCGGACATGTCGGCGCCAGGGCAACTTTGGCCCGTGGTCGTGGGGACGACCCTATAGTCGTCGGATATGTCGGTGACTGGCCAACCTAGTCCCGGGTTCGTGGGGACGACCCTATAGTCGTCGGACATGTCGGCGGCGGGCCAACCTACTCCCGGGGTCGTGGGGACGACCCCATAGTCGTCGGAAAAGTCGGCGGCGGGCCAACCTAGACCCGGGGTCGTGGGGACGACCCTATAGTCGTCGGACATGTCGGCGCCAGGGCAACTTTGGCCCGTGGTCGTGGGGACGACCCTATAGTCGTCGGATATGTCGGTGACTGGCCAACCTAGTCCCGGGTTCGTGGGGACGACCCTATAGTCGTCGGACATGTCGGCGGCTGGCCAACTTTGGACCGGGGCGTGGGGACGACCCTATAGTCGTCGGACATGTCGGCGGCGGGCCAACCTAGTCCCGGGGTCGTGGGGACGACCCTATAGTCGTCGGACATGTCGGCGGCAGGGCAACTTTGGCCCGTGGTCGTGGGGACGACCCTATAGTCGTCGGACAAGTCGGCGGCGGGCCAACCTAGTCCCGGGGTCGTGGAGAGGACCCTATAGTTGTCGGACATGTCGGCGGCTGGCCAATCTAGTCCCGGGGTCGTGGGGACGACCCTATAGTCGTCGTACAAGTCGGCGGCGGGCCAACCTACTCCCGGGGTCGCGGGGACGACCGTATAGTCGTCGGACATGACGGTGGCGGGCCAATCTAGTCCCGGGGTCGTGGGGACGACCCTATAGTCGTCGGACATGACGGTGCCGGGGCAATCTAGCCCCGGGGTCGTGGGGACGACCCTATAGTCGTCGGACATGTCGGCGGCTGGCCAACTTTGGCCCGGGGCGTGGGGACGACCCTATAGTCGTCGGACATGTCGGCGGCGGGCCAACCTAGTCCCGGGATCGTGGGGACGACCCTATAGTCGTCGGACATGTCGGCGGCAGGGCAACTTTGGCCCGTGGTCGTGGGGACGACCCTATAGTCGTCGGACAAGTCGGCGGCGGGCCAAACTAGTCCCGGGGTCGTGGAGACGACCCTATAGTCGTCGGACATCACGGTGGCGGGCCAATCTAGTCCCGGGGTCGTGGGGACGACCCTATAGTCGTCGGACGTGACGGAGCCGGGGCAATCTAGCCCCGGGGTCGAGGGGACGACCCTATAGACGTCGGACATGTCGGCGGCTGGCCAACCTAGTCCCGGGGTGGTAGGGACGACCCTATAGTCGTCGGACAAGTCGGCGGCGGGCCAACCTAGTCCCGGGGTCGTGGGGACGACCCTATAGTCGTCGGACATGTCGGCGGCAGGGCAACTTTGGCCCGTGGTCGTGGGGACGACCCTATAGTCGTCGGACAAGTCGGCGGCGGGCCAACCTAGTCCCGGGGTCGTGGGGACGACCCTATAGTCGTCGGATAAGTCGGCGGCGGGCCAACCTAGTCCCGGGGTCGTGGGGACGACCCTACAGTCGTCGGACGTGTCGGCGTCTGGCCAACTTAGTCCCGGGGTCGTGGGGACGACCCTATAGTCGTCGGACAAGTCGGCGGCGGGCCAACCTACTCCCGGGGTCGTGGGGACGACCCCATAGTCGTCGGAAAAGTCGGCGGCGGGCCAACCTAGACCCGGGGTCGTGGGGACGACCCTATAGTCGTCGGACAAGTCGGCGGCGGGCCAACCTACTCCCGGGGTCGTGGGGACGACCCCATAGTCGTCGGAAAAGTCGGCGGCGGGCCAACCTAGACCCGGGGTCGTGGGGACGACCCTATAGTCGTCGGACAAGTCGGCGGCGGGCCAACCTAGTCCAGTGGTCGTGGGGACGACCCTATAGTCGTCGGATATGTCGGCGGCGGGCCAACCTAGTCCCGGGGTCGTGGAGAGGACCCTATAGTTGTCGGACATGTCGGCGGCTGGCCAATCTAGTCCCGGGGTCGTGGGGACGACCCTATAGTCGTCGTACAAGTCGGCGGCGGGCCAACCTACTCCCGGGGTCGCGGGGACGACCGTATAGTCGTCGGACATGACGGTGGCGGGCCAATCTAGTCCCGGGATCGTGGGGACGACCCTATAGTCGTCTGACATGTCGGCGGCAGGGCAACTTTGGCTCGTGGTCGTGGGGACGACCCTATAGTCGTCGGACAAGTCGGCGGCGGGCCAACCTAGTCCCGGGGTCGTGGAGACGACCCTATAGTCGTCGGACATCACGGTGGCGGCCAATCTAGTCCCGGGGTCGTGGGGACGACCCTATAGTCGTCGGACATCACGGTGGCGGGCCAATCTAGTCCCGGGGTCGTGGGGACGACCCTATAGTCGTCGTACAAGTCGGCGGCGGGCCAACCTACTCCCGGGGTCGCGGGGACGACCGTATAGTCGTCGGACATGACGGTGGCGGGCCAATCTAGTCCCGGGGTCGTGGGGACGACCCTATAGTCGTCGGACATGACGGTGCCGGGGCAATCTAGCCCCGGGGTCGTGGGGACGACCCTATAGTCGTCGGACATCACGGTGGCGGCCAATCTAGTCCCGGGGTCGTGGGGACGACCCTATAGTCGTCGGACATCACGGTGGCGGGCCAATCTAGTCCCGGGGTCGTGGGGACGACCCTATAGTCGTCGGACATGTCTGCGGCTGGGCAACTTTGGCCAGTGGACGTGGGGACGACCGTATAGTCGTCGGACATGACGGTGGCGGGCCAATCTAGTCCCGGGGTCGTGGGGACGACCCCGTAGTCGTCGGACATGTCGGCGGCTGACCAACTTTGGACCGGGGCGTGGGGACGACCCTATAGTCGTCGGACATGTCGGCGGCGGGCCAACCTAGTCCCGGGGTCGTGGGGACGACCCTATAGTCGTCGGACATGTCGGCGGCAGGGCAACTTTGGCCCGTGGTCGTGGGGACGACCCTATAGTCGTCGGACAAGTCGGCGGCGGGCCAACCTAGTCCCGGGGTCGTGGGGACGACCCTATAGTCGTCGGATAAGTCGGCGGCGGGCCAACCTAGTCCCGGGGTCGTGGGGACGACCCTATAGTCGTCGGACGTGTCGGCGTCTGGCGAACTTAGTCCCGGGTTCGTGGGGACGACCCTATAGGCGTCGGACAAGTCGGCGGCGGGCCAACCTACTCCCGGGGTCGTGGGGACGACCCCATAGTCGTCGGAAAATTCGGCGGCAGGCCAACCTAGACCCGGGGTCGTGGGGACGACCCTATAGTCGTCGGACATGTCGGCGCCAGGGCAACTTTGGCCCGTGGTCGTGGGGACGACCCAATAGTCGTCGGATATGTCGGTGACTGGCCAACCTAGTCCCGGGTTCGTGGGACGACCCTATAGTCGTCGGACATGTCGGCGGCTGGCCAAACTAGTCCCGGGGTCGTGGGGACGACCCTATAGGCGTCGGACATGTCGGCGGCTGGCCAACCTAGTCCCGGGGTGGTAGGGACGACCCTATAGTCGTCGGATATGTCGGTGACTGGCCAACCTAGTCCCGGGTTCGTGGGGACGACCCTATAGTCGTCGGACATGTCGGCGGCTGGCCAACCTAGTCTCGTGGTCGTGGGGACGACCCCATAGTCGTAGGACACGTCGGCGGCGGGCCAACCGAGTCCCGGGGTCGCGGGGACGACCGTATAGTCGTCGGACATCACGGTGGCGGGCCAATCTAGTCCCGGGGACGTGGGGACGACCCTATAGTCGTCGGACATGACGGTGCCGGGGCAATCTAGCCCCGGGGTCGTGGGGACGACCCTATAGTCGTCGGACATGTCGGCGGCTGGCCAACCTAGTCCCGGGGTGGTAGGGACGACCCTACAGTCGTCGGACAAGTCGGCGGCGGGCCAACCTAGTCCCGGGGTCGTGGGGACGACCCTATAGTCGTCGGACAAGTCGGCGGCGGGCCAACCTACTCCCGGGGTCGTGGGGACGACCCCATAGTCGTCGGAAAAGTCGGCGGCGGGCCAACCTAGACCCGGGGTCGTGGGGACGACCCTATAGTCGTCGGACATGTCGGCGCCAGGGCAACTTTGGCCCGTGGTCGTGGGGACGACCCTATAGTCGTCGGATATGTCGGTGACTGGCCAACCTAGTCCCGGGTTCGTGGGGACGACCCTATAGTCGTCGGACATGTCGGCGGCGGGCCAACCTACTCCCGGGGTCGTGGGGACGACCCCATAGTCGTCGGAAAAGTCGGCGGCGGGCCAACCTAGACCCGGGGTCGTGGGGACGACCCTATAGTCGTCGGACATGTCGGCGCCAGGGCAACTTTGGCCCGTGGTCGTGGGGACGACCCTATAGTCGTCGGATATGTCGGTGACTGGCCAACCTAGTCCCGGGTTCGTGGGACGACCCTATAGTCGTCGGACATGTCGGCGGCTGCCCAACCTAGTCTCGTGGTCGTGGGGACGACCCCATAGTCGTCGGACATGTCGGCGGCTGGCCAACCTAGTCCCGGGGTGGTAGGGACGACCCTATAGTCGTCGGACAAGTCGGCGGCGGGCCAACCTAGTCCCGGGGTCGTGGGGACGACCCTATAGTCGTCGACCAAGTCGGCGGCTGGCCAACCTAGTCCGGTGGTGGTAGGGACGACCCTATAGTCGTCGGACAAGTCGGCGGCGGGCCAACCTAGTCCCGGGGTCGTGGGGACGACCCCATAGTCGTCGGAAAAGTCGGCGGCGGGCCAACCTAGACCCGGGGTCGTGGGGACGACCCTATAGTCGTCGGACATGTCGGCGCCAGGGCAACTTTGGCCCGTGGTCGTGGGGACGACCCTATAGTCGTCGGATATGTCGGTGACTGGCCAACCTAGTCCCGGGTTCGTGGGGACGACCCTATAGTCGTCGGACATGTCGGCGGCTGGCCAACCTAGTCTCGTGGTCGTGGGGACGACCCCATAGTCGTAGGACACGTCGGCGGCGGGCCAACCTAGTCCCGGGGTCGCGGGGACGACCGTATAGTCGTCGGACATGTCGGCGGCGGGCCAACCTAGTCCCGGGATCGTGGGGACGACCCTATAGTCGTCGGACATCACGGTGGCGGCCAATCTAGTCCCGGGGTCGTGGGGACGACCCTATAGTCGTCGGACATCACGGTGGCGGGCCAATCTAGTCCCGGGGTCGTGGGGACGACCCTATAGTCGTCGGACATGTCTGCGGCTGGGCAACTTTGGCCAGTGGACGTGGGGACGACCGTATAGTCGTCGGACAAGTCGGCGGCGGGCCAACCTAGTCCCGGGGTCGTGGGGACGACCCTATAGTCGTCGGATAAGTCGGCGGCGGGCCAACCTAGTCCCGGGGTCGTGGGGACGACCCTATAGTCGTCGGACGTGTCGGCGTCTGGCGAACTTAGTCCCGGGGTCGTGGGGACGACCCTATAGGCGTCGGACAAGTCGGCGGCGGGCCAACCTACTCCCGGGGTCGTGGGGACGACCCCATAGTCGTCGGAAAAGTCGGCGGCAGGCCAACCTAGACCCGGGGTCGTGGGGACGACCCTATAGTCGTCGGACATGTCGGCGCCAGGGCAACTTCGGCCCGTGGTCGTGGGGACGACCCTATAGTCGTCGGATATGTCGGTGACTGGCCAACCTAGTCCCGGGTTCGTGGGACGACCCTATAGTCGTCGGACATGTCGGCGGCTGGCCAACCTATTCTCGTGGTCGTGGGGACGACCCCATAGTCGTAGGACACGTCGGCGGCGGGCCAACCTAGTCCCGGGGTCGCGGGGACGACCGTATAGTCGTCGGACATGTCGGCGGCAGGGCAACTTTGGCCCGTGGTCGTGGGGACGACCCTATAGTCGTCGGACAAGTCGGCGGCGGGCCAACCTAGTCCCGGGGTCGTGGAAACGACCCTATAGTTGTCGGACATATCGGCGGCTGGCCAAACTAGTCCCGGGGTCGTGGGGACGACCCTATAGACGTCGGACATGTCGGCGGCTGGCCAACCTAGTCCCGGGGTGGTAGGGACGACCCTATAGTCGTCGGACAAGTCGGCGGCGGGCCAACCTAGTCCCGGGGTCGTGGGGACGACCCTATAGTCGTCGACCAAGTCGGCGGCTGGCCAACCTAGTCCGGGGGTGGTAGGGACGACCCTATAGTCGTCGGACAAGTCGGCGGCGGGCCAATCTAGTCCCGGGGTCGTGGGGACGACCCCATAGTCGTCGGAAAAGTCGGCGGCGGGCCAACCTAGACCCGGGGTCGTGGGGACGACCCTATAGTCGTCGGACATGTCGGCGCCAGGGCAACTTTGGCCCGTGGTCGTGGGGACGACCCTATAGTCGTCGGATATGTCGGTGACTGGCCAACCTAGTCCCGGGTTCGTGGGGACGACCCTATAGTCGTCGGACATGTCGGCGGCTGGCCAAATTTGGACCGGGGCGTGGGGACGACCCTATAGTCGTCGGACATGTCGGCGGCGGGCCAACCTAGTCCCGGGGTCGTGGGGACGACCCTATAGTCGTCGGACATGTCGGCGGCAGGGCAACTTTGGCCCGTGGTCGTGGGGACGACCCTATAGTCGTCGGACAAGTCGGCGGCGGGCCAACCTAGTCCCGGGGTCGTGGAGAGGACCCTATAGTTGTCGGACATGTCGGCGGCTGGCCAATCTAGTCCCGGGGTCGTGGGGACGACCCTATAGTCGTCGTACAAGTCGGCGGCGGGCCAACCTACTCCCGGGGTCGCGGGGACGACCGTATAGTCGTCGGACATGACGGTGGCGGGCCAATCTAGTCCCGGGGTCGTGGGGACGACCCTATAGTCGTCGGACATGACGGTGCCGGGGCAATCTAGCCCCGGGGTCGTGGGGACGACCCTATAGTCGTCGGACATGTCGGCGGCTGGCCAACTTTGGCCCGGGGAGTGGGGACGACCCTATAGTCGTCGGACATGTCGGCGGCGGGCCAACCTAGTCCCGGGATCGTGGGGACGACCCTATAGTCGTCGGACATGTCGGCGGCAGGGCAACTTTGGCCCGTGGTCGTGGGGACGACCCTATAGACGTCGGACAAGTCGGCGGCGGGCCAACCTAGTCCCGGGGTCGTGGAGACGACCCTATAGTCGTCGGACATCACGGTGGCGGCCAATCTAGTCCCGGGGTCGTGGGGACGACCCTATAGTCGTCGGACATCACGGTGGCGGGCCAATCTAGTCCCGGGGTCGTGGGGACGACCCTATAGTCGTCGGACATGTCTGCGGCTGGGAAACTTTGGCCAGTGGACGTGGGGACGACCGTATAGTCGTCGGACATGACGGTGGCGGGCCAATCTAGTCCCGGGGTCGTGGGGACGACCCCGTAGTCGTCGGACATGTCGGCGGCTGGCCAACTTTGGACCGGGGCGTGGGGACGACCCTATAGTCGTCGGACATGTCGGCGGCGGGCCAACCTAGTCCCGGGGTCGTGGGGACGACCCTATAGTCGTCGGACATGTCGGCGACAGGGCAACTTTGGCCCGTGGTCGTGGGGACGACCCTATAGTCGTCGGACAAGTCGGCGGCGGGCCAACCTAGTCCCGGGGTCGTGGGGACGACCCTATAGTCGTCGGATAAGTCGGCGGCGGGCCAACCTAGTCCCGGGGTCGTGGGGACGACCCTATAGTCGTCGGACAAGTCGGCGGCGGGCCAACCTACTCCCGGGGTCGTGGGGACGACCCCATCGTCGTCGGAAAAGTCGGCGGCGGGCCAACCTAGACCCGGGGTCGTGGGGACGACCCTATAGTCGTCGGACATGTCGGCGCCAGGGCAACTTTGGCCCGTGGTCGTGGGGACGACCCTATAGTCGTCGGATATGTCGGTGACTGGCCAACCTAGTCCCGGGTTCGTGGGACGACCCTATAGTCGTCGGACATGTCGGCGGCTGGCCAACCTAGTCTCGTGGTCGTGGGGACGACCCCATAGTCGTAGGACACGTCGGCGGCGGGCCAACCTAGTCCCGGGGTCGCGGGGACGACCGTATAGTCGTCGGACATGTCGGCGGCAGGGCAACTTTGGCCCGTGGTCGTGGGGACGACCCTATAGTCGTCGGACAAGTCGGCGGCGGGCCAACCTTGTCCCGGGGTCGTGGAGACGACCCTATAGTTGTCGGACATATCGGCGGCTGACCAATCTAGTCCCGGGGTCGTGGGGACGACCCTATAGACGTCGGACATGTCGGCGGCTGGCCAACCTAGTCCCGGGGTGGTAGGGACGACCCTATAGTCGTCGGACAAGTCGGCGGCGGGCCAACCTAGTCCCGGGGTCGTGGGGACGACCCTATAGTCGTCGACCAAGTCGGCGGCTGGCCAACCTAGTCCGGGGGTGGTAGGGACGACCCTATAGTCGTCGGACAAGTCGGCGGCGGGCCAACCTAGTCCCGGGGTCGTGGGGACGACCCCATAGTCGTCGGAAAAGTCGGCGGCGGGCCAACCTAGACCCGGGGTCGTGGGGACGACCCTATAGTCGTCGGACATGTCGGCGCCAGGGCAACTTTGGCCCGTGGTCGTGGGGACGACCCTATAGTCGTCGGATATGTCGGTGACTGGCCAACCTAGTCCCGGGTTCGTGGGGACGACCCTATAGTCGTCGGACATGTCGGCGGCTGGCCAACCTAGTCTCGTGGTCGTGGGGACGACCCCATAGTCGTCGGAAAAGTCGGCGGCGGGCCAACCTAGACCCGGGGTCGTGGGGACGACCCTATAGTCGTCGGACATGTCGGCGCCAGGGCAACTTTGGCCCGTGGTCGTGGGGACGACCCTATAGTCGTCGGATATGTCGGTGACTGGCCAACCTAGTCCCGGGTTCGTGGGACGACCCTATAGTCGTCGGACATGTCGGCGGCTGGCCAACCTAGTCTCGTGGTCGTGGGGACGACCCCATAGTCGTAGGACACGTCGGCGGCGGGCCAACCTAGTCCCGGGGTCGTGGGGACGACCCTATAGACGTCGGACATGTCGGCGGCTGGCCAACCTAGTCTCGTGGTCGTGGGGACGACCCCATAGTCGTAGGACACGTCGGCGGCGGGCCAACCTAGTCCCGGGGTCGCGGGGACGACCGTATAGTCGTCGGACATGACGGTGGCGGGCCAATCTAGTCCCGGGGACGTGGGGACGACCCTATAGTCGTCGGACATGACGATGCCGGGGCAATCTAGCCCCGGGGTCGTGGGGACGACCCTATAGTCGTCGGACAAGTCGGCGGCGGGCCAACCTAGTCCCGGGGTCGTGGGGACGACCCTATAGTCGTCGGATAAGTCGACGGCGGGTCAACCTAGTCCCGGGGTCGTGGGGACGACCCTATAGTCGTCGGACGTGTCGGCGTCTGGCCAACTTAGTCCCGGGGTCGTGGGGACGACCCTATAGTCGTCGGACAAGTCGGCGGCGGGCCAACCTACTCCCGGGGTGGTGGGGACGACCCCATAGTCGTCGGAAAAGTCGGCGGCGGGCCAACCTAGACCCGGGGTCGTGGGGACGACGCTATAGTCGTCGGACATGTCGGCGCCAGGGCAACTTTGGCTCGTGGTCGTGGGGACGACCCTATAGTCGTCGGATATGTCGGTGACTGGCCAACCTAGTCCCGGGTTCGTGGGGACGACCCTATAGTCGTCGGACATGTCGGCGGCTGGTCAACTTTGGACCGGGGCGTGGGGACGACCCTATAGTCGTCGGACATGTCGGCGGCGGGCCAACCTAGTCCCGGGGTCGTGGGGACGACCCTATAGTCGTCGGACATGTCGGCGGCAAGGCAACTTTGGCCCGTGGTCGTGGGGACGACCCTATAGTCATCGGACAAGTCGGCGGCGGGCCAACCTAGTCCCGGGGTCGTGGAGAGGACCCTATAGTTGTCGGACATGTCGGCGGCTGGCCAATCTATTCCCGGGGTCGTGGGGACGACCCTATAGTCGTCGTACAAGTCGGCGGCGGGCCAACCTACTCCCGGGGTCGCGGGGACGACCGTATAGTCGTCGGACATGACGGTGGCGGGCCAACCTACTCCCGGGGTCGCGGGGACGACCGTATAGTCGTCGGACATGACGGTGGCGGGCCAATCTAGTCCCGGGGTCGTGGGGACGACCCTATAGTCGTCGGACATGACGGTGCCGGGGCAATCTAGCCCCGGGGTCGTGGGGACGACCCTATAGTCGTCGGACATGTCGGCGGCTGGCCAACTTTGGCCCGGGGCGTGGGGACGACCCTATAGTCGTCGGACATGTCGGCGGCGGGCCAACCTAGTCCCGGGATCGTGGAGACGACCCTATAGTTGTCGGACATATCGGCGGCTGGCCAAACTAGTCCCGGGGTCGTGGGGACGACCCTATAGACGTCGGACATGTCGGCGGCTGGCCAACCTAGTCCCGGGGTGGTAGGGACGACCCTATAGTCGTCGGACAAGTCGGCGGCGGGCCAACCTAGTCCCGGGGTCGTGGGGACGACCCTATAGTCGTCGACCAAGTCGGCGGCTGGCCAACCTAGTCCGGGGGTGGTAGGGACGACCCTATAGTCGTCGGACAAGTCGGCGGCGGGCCAACCTAGTCCCGGGGTCGTGGGGACGACCCCATAGTCGTCGGAAAAGTCGGCGGCGGGCCAACCTAGACCCGGGGTCGTGGGGACGACCCTATAGTCGTCGGACATGTCGGCGCCAGGGCAACTTTGGCCCGTGGTCGTGGGGACGACCCTATAGTCGTCGGATATGTCGGTGACTGGCCAACCTAGTCCCGGGTTCGTGGGGACGACCCTATAGTCGTCGGACATGTCGGCGGCTGGCCAACCTAGTCTCGTGGTCGTGGGGACGACCCCATAGTCGTAGGACACGTCGGCGGCGGGCCAACCTAGTCCCGGGGTCGCGGGGACGACCGTATAGTCGTCGGACATGACGGTGGCGGGCCAATCTAGTCCCGGGGACGTGGGGACGACCCTATAGTCGTCGGACATGACGGTGCCGGGGCAATCTAGCCCCGGGGTCGTGGGGACGACCCTATAGTCGTCGGACATGTCGCCGGCTGGCCAACCTAGTCCCGGGGTGGTAGGGACGACCCTACAGTCGTCGGACAAGTCGGCGGCGGGCCAACCTAGTCCCGGGGTCGTGGGGACGACCCTATAGTCGTCGGACAAGTCGGCGGCGGGCCAACCTACTCCCGGGGTCGTGGGGACGACCCCATAGTCGTCGGAAAAGTCGGCGGCGGGCCAACCTAGACCCGGGGTCGTGGGGACGACCCTATAGTCGTCGGACATGTCGGCGCCAGGGCAACTTTGGCCCGTGGTCGTGGGGACGACCCTATAGTCGTCGGATATGTCGGTGACTGGCCAACCTAGTCCCGGGTTCGTGGGACGACCCTATAGTCGTCGGATAAGTCGGCGGCGGGCCAACCTAGTCCCGGGGTCGTGGGGACGACCCTATAGTCGTCGGACGTGTCGGCGTCTGGCGAACTTAGTCCCGGGGTCGTGGGGACGACCCTATAGGCGTCGGACAAGTCGGCGGCGGGCCAACCTACTCCCGGGGTCGTGGGGACGACCCCATAGTCGTCGGAAAAGTCGGCGGCAGGCCAACCTAGACCCGGGGTCGTGGGGACGACCCTATAGTCGTCGGACATGTCGGCGCCAGGGCAACTTTGGCCCGTGGTCGTGGGGACGACCCTATAGTCGTCGGATATGTCGGTGACTGGCCAACCTAGTCCCGGGTTCGTGGGACGACCCTATAGTCGTCGGACATGTCGGCGGCTGGCCAACCTAGTCTCGTGGTCGTGGGGACGACCCCATAGTCGTAGGACACGTCGGCGGCGGGCCAACCTAGTCCCGGGGTCGCGGGGACGACCGTATAGTCGTCGGACATGTCGGCGGCAGGGCAACTTTGGCCCGTGGTCGTGGGGACGACCCTATAGTCGTCGGACAAGTCGGCGGCGGGCCAACCTAGTCCCGGGGTCGTGGAGACGACCCTATAGTTGTCGGACATATCGGCGGCTGGCCAAACTAGTCCCGGGGTCGTGGGGACGACCCTATAGACGTCGGACATGTCGGCGGCTGGCCAACCTAGTCCCGGGGTGGTAGGGACGACTCTATAGTCGTCGGACAAGTCGGCGGCGGGCCAACCTAGTCCCGGGGTCGTGGGGACGACCCTATAGTCGTCGACCAAGTCGGCGGCTGGCCAACCTAGTCCGGGGGTGGTAGGGACGACCCTATAGTCGTCGGACAAGTCGGCGGCGGGCCAACCTAGTCCCGGGGTCGTGGGGACGACCCCATAGTCGTCGGAAAAGTCGGCGGCGGGCCAACCTAGACCCGGGGTCGTGGGGACGACCCTATAGTCGTCGGACATGTCGGCGCCAGGGCAACTTTGGCCCGTGGTCGTGGGGACGACCCTATAGTCGTCGGATATGTCGGTGACTGGCCAACCTAGTCCCGGGTTCGTGGGGACGACCCTATAGTCGTCGGACATGTCGGCGGCTGGCCAACCTAGTCTCGTGGTCGTGGGGACGACCCCATAGTCGTAGGACACGTCGGCGGCGGGCCAACCTAGTCCCGGGGTCGAGGGGACGACCGTATAGTCGTCGGACATGACGGTGGCGGGCCAATCTAGTCCCGGGGACGTGGGGACGACCCTATAGTCGTCGGACATGACGGTGCCGGGGCAATCTAGCCCCGGGGTCGTGGGGACGACCCTATAGTCGTCGGACATGTCGCCGGCTGGCCAACCTAGTCCCGGGGTGGTAGGGACGACCCTACAGTCGTCGGACAAGTCGGCGGCGGGCCAACCTAGTCCCGGGGTCGTGGGGACGACCCTATAGTCGTCGGACAAGTCGGCGGCGGGCCAACCTACTCCCGGGGTCGTGGGGACGACCCCATAGTCGTCGGAAAAGTCGACGGCGGGCCAACCTAGACCCGGGGTCGTGGGGACGACCCTATAGTCGTCGGACATGTCGGCGCCAGGGCAACTTTGGCCCGTGGTCGTGGGGACGACCCTATAGTCGTCGGATATGTCGGTGACTGGCCAACCTAGTCCCGGGTTCGTGGGGACGAACCTATAGTCGTCGGACATGTCGGCGGCTGGCCAACTTTGGACCGGGGCGTGGGGACGACCCTATAGTCGTCGGACATGTCGGCGGCGGGCCAACCTAGTCCCGGGGTCGTGGGGACGACCCTATAGTCGTCGGACATGTCGGCGGCAGGGCAACTTTGGCCCGTGGTCGTGGGGACGACCCTATAGTCGTCGTACAAGTCGGCGGCGGGCCAACCTACTCCCGGGGTCGCGGGGACGACCCTATAGTCGTCGGATATGTCGGTGCCTGGCCAACCTAGTCCCGGGTTCGTGGGACGACCCTATAGTCGTCGGACATGTCGGCGGCGGGCCAACCTAGTCCCGGGGTCGTGGGGACGACCCTATAGTCGTCGGACGTGTCGGCGTCTGGCGAACTTAGTCCCGGGGTCGTGGGGACGACCCTATAGTCGTCGGACATCACGGTGGCGGCCAATCTAGTCCCGGGGTCGTGGGGACGACCCTATAGTCGTCGGACATCACGGTGGCGGCCAATCTAGTCCCGGGGTCGTGGGGACGACCCTATAGTCGTCGGACATCACGGTGGCGGGCCAATCTAGTCCCGGGGTCGTGGGGACGACCCTATAGTCGTCGGATAAGTCGGCGGCGGGCCAACCTAGTCCCGGGGTCGTGGAGACGACCCTATAGTCGTCGGACATGTCGGCGGCAGGGCAACTTTGGCCCGTGGTCGTGGGGACGACCCTATAGTCGTCGAACAAGTCGGCGGCGGGCCAACCTAGTCCCGGGATCGTGGGGACGACCCTATAGTCGTCGGACATGTCGGCGGCAGTGCAACTTTGGCCCGTGGTCGTGGGGACGACCCTATAGTCGTCGGACAAGTCGGCGGCGGGCCAACCTAGTCCCGGGGTCGTGGAGACGACCCTATAGTCGTCGGACATCACGGTGGCGGCCAATCTAGTCCCGGGGTCGTGGGGACGACCCTATAGTCGTCGGACATCACGGTGGCGGGCCAATCTAGTCCCGGGGTCGTGGGGACGACCCTATAGTCGTCGGATAAGTCGGCGGCGGGCCAACCTAGTCCCGGGGTCGTGGAGACGACCCTATAGTCGTCGGACATGTCGGCGGCAGGGCAACTTTGGCCCGTGGTCGTGGGGACGACCCTATAGTCGTCGAACAAGTCGGCGGCGGGCCAACCTAGTCCCGGAGTTGTGGGGACGACCCTATAGTCGTCGGATAAGTCGGCGGCGGGCCAACCTACTCCCGGGGTCGTGGGGACGACCCCATAGTCGTCGGAAAAGTCGGCGGCGGGCCAACCTAGACCCGGGGTCGTGGGGACGACCCTATAGTCGTCGGACATGTCGGCGCCAGGGCAACTTTGGCCCGTGGTCGTGGGGACGACCCTATAGTCGTCGGACATGACGGTGCCGGGGCAATCTAGCCCCGGGGTCGTGGGGACGACCCTATAGTCGTCGGACATGTCGGCGGCTGGCCAACTTTGGCCCGGGGCGTGGGGACGACCCTATAGTCGTCGGACATGTCGGCGGCGGGCCAACCTAGTCCCGGGATCGTGGAGACGACCCTATAGTTGTCGGACATATCGGCGGCTGGCCAAACTAGTCCCGGGGTCGTGGGGACGACCCTATAGACGTCGGACATGTCGGCGGCTGGCCAACCTAGTCCCGGGGTGGTAGGGACGACCCTATAGTCGTCGGACAAGTCGGCGGCGGGCCAACCTAGTCCCGGGGTCGTGGGGACGACCCTATAGTCGTCGACCAAGTCGGCGGCTGGCCAACCTAGTCCGGGGGTGGTAGGGACGACCCTATAGTCGTCGGACAAGTCGGCGGCGGGCCAACCTAGTCCCGGGGTCGTGGGGACGACCCCATAGTCGTCGGAAAAGTCGGCGGCGGGCCAACCTAGACCCGGGGTCGTGGGGACGACCCTATAGTCGTCGGACATGTCGGCGCCAGGGCAACTTTGGCCCGTGGTCGTGGGGACGACCCTATAGTCGTCGGATATGTCGGTGACTGGCCAACCTAGTCCCGGGTTCGTGGGGACGACCCTATAGTCGTCGGACATGTCGGCGGCTGGCCAACCTAGTCTCGTGGTCGTGGGGACGACCCCATAGTCGTAGGACACGTCGGCGGCGGGCCAACCTAGTCCCGGGGTCGCGGGGACGACCGTATAGTCGTCGGACATGACGGTGGCGGGCCAATCTAGTCCCGGGGACGTGGGGACGACCCTATAGTCGTCGGACATGACGGTGCCGGGGCAATCTAGCCCCGGGGTCGTGGGGACGACCCTATAGTCGTCGGACATGTCGCCGGCTGGCCAACCTAGTCCCGGGGTGGTAGGGACGACCCTACAGTCGTCGGACAAGTCGGCGGCGGGCCAACCTAGTCCCGGGGTCGTGGGGACGACCCTATAGTCGTCGGACAAGTCGGCGGCGGGCCAACCTACTCCCGGGGTCGTGGGGACGACCCCATAGTCGTCGGAAAAGTCGGCGGCGGGCCAACCTAGACCCGGGGTCGTGGGGACGACCCTATAGTCGTCGGACATGTCGGCGCCAGGGCAACTTTGGCCCGTGGTCGTGGGGACGACCCTATAGTCGTCGGATATGTCGGTGACTGGCCAACCTAGTCCCGGGTTCGTGGGACGACCCTATAGTCGTCGGACATGTCGGCGGCGGGCCAACCTAGTCCCGGGGTCGTGGGGACGACCCTATAGTCGTCGGACGTGTCGGCGTCTGGCGAACTTAGTCCCGGGGTCGTGGGGACGACCCTATAGGCGTCGGACAAGTCGGCGGCGGGCCAACCTACTCCCGGGGTCGTGGGGACGACCCCATTGTCGTCGGAAAAGTCGGCGGCAGGCCAACCTAGACCCGGGGTCGTGGGGACGACCCTATAGTCGTCGGACATGTCGGCGCCAGGGCAACTTTTGCCCGTGGTCGTGGGGACGACCCTATAGTCGTCGGATATGTCGGTGACTGGCCAACCTAGTCCCGGGTTCGTGGGACGACCCTATAGTCGTCGGACATGTCGGCGGCTGGCCAACCTAGTCTCGTGGTCGTGGGGACGACCCCATAGTCGTAGGACACGTCGGCGGCGGGCCAACCTAGTCCCGGGGTCGTGGGGACGACCCTATAGTCGTCGGACATGTCGGCGGCTGGCCAACTTTGGCCCGGGGCGTGGGGAGGACCCTATAGTCGTCGGACATGTCGGCGGCGGGCCAACCTAGTCGCGGGATCGTGGGGACGACCCTATAGTCGTCGGACATGTCGGCGGCAGGGCAACTTTGGCCCGTGGTCGTGGGGACGACCCTATAGACGTCGGACAAGTCGGCGGCGGGCCAACCTAGTCCCGGGGTCGTGGAGACGACCCTATAGTCGTCGGACATCACGGTGGCGGCCAATCTAGTCCCGGGGTCGTGGGGACGACACTATAGTCGTCGGACATCACGGTGGCGGGCCAATCTAGTCCCGGGGTCGTGGGGACGACCCTATAGTCGTCGGACATGTCTGCGGCTGGGCAACTTTGGCCAGTGGACGTGGGGACGACCGTATAGTCGTCGGACATGACGGTGGCGGGCCAATCTAGTCCCGGGGTCGTGGGGACGACCCCGTAGTCGTCGGACATGTCGGCGGCTGGCCAACTTTGGACCGGGGCGTGGGGACGACCCTATAGTCGTCGGACATCACGGTGGCGGGCCAATCTAGTCCCGGGGTCGTGGGGACGACCCTATAGTCGTCGGACATGTCTGCGGCTGGGCAACTTTGGCCAGTGGACGTGGGGACGACCGTATAGTCGTCGGACATGACGGTGGCGGGCCAATCTAGTCCCGGGGTCGTGGGGACGACCCCGTAGTCGTCGGACATGTCGGCGGCTGGCCAACTTTGGACCGGGGCGTGGGGACGACCCTATAGTCGTCGGACATGTCGGCGGCGGGCCAACCTAGTCCCGGGGTCGTGGGGACGACCCTATAGTCGTCGGACATGTCGGCGCCAGGGCAACTTTGGCCCGTGGTCGTGGGGACGACCCTATAGTCGTCGGATATGTCGGTGACTGGCCAACCTAGTCCCGGGTTCGTGGGGACGACCCTATAGTCGTCGGACATGTCGGCGGCTGGCCAACTTTGGACCGGGGCGTGGGGACGACCCTATAGTCGTCGGACATGTCGGCGGCGGGCCAACCTAGTCCCGGGGTCGTGGGGACGACCCTATAGTCGTCGGACATGTCGGCGGCAGGGCAACTTTGGCCCTGGGTCGTGGGGACGACCCTATAGTCGTCGGACAAGTCGGCGGCGGGCCAACCTACTCCCGGGGTCGTGGGGACGACCCCATAGTCGTCGGAAAAGTCGGCGGCGGGCCAACCTAGACCCGGGGTCGTGGGGACGACCCTATAGTCGTCGGACATGTCGGCGCCAGGGCAACTTTGGCCCGTGGTCGTGGGGACGACCCTATAGTCGTCGGATATGTCGGTGACTGGCCAACCTAGTCCCGGGTTCGTGGGACGACCCTATAGTCGTCGGACATGTCGGCGGCTGGCCAACCTAGTCTCGTGGTCGTGGGGACGACCCCATAGTCGTAGGACACGTCGGCGGCGGGCCAACCTAGTCCCGGGGTCGCGGGGACGACCGTATAGTCGTCGGACATGTCGGCGGCAGGGCAACATTGGCCCGTGGTCGTGGGGACGACCCTATAGTCGTCGGACATGACGGTGCCGGGGCAATCTAGCCCCGGGGTCGTGGGGACGACCCTATAGTCGTCGGACATGTCGGCGGCTGGCCAACCTAGTCCCGGGGTGGTAGGGACGACCCTACAGTCGTCGGACAAGTCGGCGGCGGGCCAACCTAGTCCCGGGGTCGTGGGGACGACCCTATAGTCGTCGGACAAGTCGGCGGCGGGCCAACCTACTCCCGGGGTCGTGGGGACGACCCCATAGTCGTCGGAAAAGTCGGCGGCGGGCCAACCTAGACCCGGGGTCGTGGGGACGACCCTATAGTCGTCGGACATGTCGGCGCCAGGGCAACTTTGGCCCGTGGTCGTGGGGACGACCCTATAGTCGTCGGATATGTCGGTGACTGGCCAACCTAGTCCCGGGTTCGTGGGGACGACCCTATAGTCGTCGGACATGTTGGCGGCGGGCCAACCTACTCCCGGGGTCGTGGGGACGACCCCATAGTCGTCGGAAAAGTCGGCGGCGGGCCAACCTAGACCCGGGGTCGTGGGGACGACCCTATAGTCGTCGGACATGTCGGCGCCAGGGCAACTTTGGCCCGTGGTCGTGGGGACGACCCTATAGTCGTCGGATATGTCGGTGACTGGCCAACCTAGTCCCGGGTTCGTGGGACGACCCTATAGTCGTCGGACATGTCGGCGGCTGGCCAACCTAGTCTCGTGGTCGTGGGGACGACCCCATAGTCGTAGGACACGTCGGCGGCGGGCCAACCTAGTCCCGGGGTCGTGGGGACGACCCTATAGACGTCGGACATGTCGGCGGCTGGCCAACCTAGTCCCGGGGTGGTAGGGACGACCCTATAGTCGTCGGACAAGTCGGCGGCGGGCCAACCTAGTCCCGGGGTCGTGGGGACGACCCTATAGTCGTCGACCAAGTCGGCGGCTGGCCAACCTAGTCCGGGGGTGGTAGGGACGACCCTATAGTCGTCGGACAAGTCGGCGGCGGGCCAACCTAGTCCCGGGGTCGTGGGGACGACCCCATAGTCGTCGGAAAAGTCGGCGGCGGGCCAACCTAGACCCGGGGTCGTGGGGACGACCCTATAGTCGTCGGACATGTCGGCGCCAGGGCAACTTTGGCCCGTGGTCGTGGGGACGACCCTATAGTCGTCGGATATGTCGGTGACTGGCCAACCTAGTCCCGGGTTCGTGGGGACGACCCTATAGTCGTCGGACATGTCGGCGGCTGGCCAACCTAGTCTCGTGGTCGTGGGGACGACCCCATAGTCGTAGGACACGTCGGCGGCGGGCCAACCTAGTCCCGGGGTCGCGGGGACGACCGTATAGTCGTCGGACATGACGGTGGCGGGCCAATCTAGTCCCGGGGACGTGGGGACGACCCTATAGTCGTCGGACACGACGATGCCGGGGCAATCTAGCCCCGGGGTCGTGGGGACGACCCTATAGTCGTCGGACAAGTCGGCGGCGGGCCAACCTAGTCCCGGGGTCGTGGGGACGACCCTATAGTCGTCGGATAAGTCGACGGCGGGTCAACCTAGTCCCGGGGTCGTGGGGACGACCCTATAGTCGTCGGACGTGTCGGCGTCTGGCCAACTTAGTCCCGGGGTCGTGGGGACGACCCTATAGTCGTCGGACAAGTCGGCGGCGGGCCAACCTACTCCCGGGGTGGTGGGGACGACCCCATAGTCGTCGGAAAAGTCGGCGGCGGGCCAACCTAGACCCGGGGTCGTGGGGACGACGCTATAGTCGTCGGACATGTCGGCGCCAGGGCAACTTTGGCCCGTGGTCGTGGGGACGACCCTATAGTCGTCGGATATGTCGGTGACTGGCCAACCTAGTCCCGGGTTCGTGGGGACGACCCTATAGTCGTCGGACATGTCGGCGGCTGGTCAACTTTGGACCGGGGCGTGGGGACGACCCTATAGTCGTCGGACATGTCGGCGGCGGGCCAACCTAGTCCCGGGGTCGTGGGGACGACCCTATAGTCGTCGGACATGTCGGCGGCAAGGCAACTTTGGCCCGTGGTCGTGGGGACGACCCTATAGTCATCGGACAAGTCGGCGGCGGGCCAACCTAGTCCCGGGGTCGTGGAGAGGACCCTATAGTTGTCGGACATGTCGGCGGCTGGCCAATCTATTCCCGGGGTCGTGGGGACGACCCTATAGTCGTCGTACAAGTCGGCGGCGGGCCAACCTACTCCCGGGGTCGCGGGGACGACCGTATAGTCGTCGGACATGACGGTGGCGGGCCAATCTAGTCCCGGGGTCGTGGGGACGACCCTATAGTCGTCGGACATGACGGTGCCGGGGCAATCTAGCCCCGGGGTCGTGGGGACGACCCTATAGTCGTCGGACATGTCGGCGGCTGGCCAACTTTGGCCCGGGGCGTGGGGACGACCCTATAGTCGTCGGACATGTCGGCGGCGGGCCAACCTAGTCCCGGGATCGTGGAGACGACCCTATAGTTGTCGGACATATCGGCGGCTGGCCAAACTAGTCCCGGGGTCGTGGGGACGACCCTATAGACGTCGGACATGTCGGCGGCTGGCCAACCTAGTCCCGGGGTGGTAGGGACGACCCTATAGTCGTCGGACAAGTCGGCGGCGGGCCAACCTAGTCCCGGGGTCGTGGGGACGACCCTATAGTCGTCGACCAAGTCGGCGGCTGGCCAACCTAGTCCGGGGGTGGTAGGGACGACCCTATAGTCGTCGGACAAGTCGGCGGCGGGCCAACCTAGTCCCGGGGTCGTGGGGACGACCCCATAGTCGTCGGAAAAGTCGGCGGCGGGCCAACCTAGACCCGGGGTCGTGGGGACGACCCTATAGTCGTCGGACATGTCGGCGCCAGGGCAACTTTGGCCCGTGGTCGTGGGGACGACCCTATAGTCGTCGGATATGTCGGTGACTGGCCAACCTAGTCCCGGGTTCGTGGGGACGACCCTATAGTCGTCGGACATGTCGGCGGCTGGCCAACCTAGTCTCGTGGTCGTGGGGACGACCCCATAGTCGTAGGACACGTCGGCGGCGGGCCAACCTAGTCCCGGGGTCGCGGGGACGACCGTATAGTCGTCGGACATGACGGTGGCGGGCCAATCTAGTCCCGGGGACGTGGGGACGACCCTATAGTCGTCGGACATGACGGTGCCGGGGCAATCTAGCCCCGGGGTCGTGGGGACGACCCTATAGTCGTCGGACATGTCGCCGGCTGGCCAACCTAGTCCCGGGGTGGTAGGGACGACCCTACAGTCGTCGGACAAGTCGGCGGCGGGCCAACCTAGTCCCGGGGTCGTGGGGACGACCCTATAGTCGTCGGACAAGTCGGCGGCGGGCCAACCTACTCCCGGGGTCGTGGGGACGACCCCATAGTCGTCGGAAAAGTCGGCGGCGGGCCAACCTAGACCCGGGGTCGTGGGGACGACCCTATAGTCGTCGGACATGTCGGCGCCAGGGCAACTTTGGCCCGTGGTCGTGGGGACGACCCTATAGTCGTCGGATATGTCGGTGACTGGCCAACCTAGTCCCGGGTTCGTGGGACGACCCTATAGTCGTCGGATAAGTCGGCGGCGGGCCAACCTAGTCCCGGGGTCGTGGGGACGACCCTATAGTCGTCGGACGTGTCGGCGTCTGGCGAACTTAGTCCCGGGGTCGTGGGGACGACCCTATAGGCGTCGGACAAGTCGGCGGCGGGCCAACCTACTCCCGGGGTCGTGGGGACGACCCCATAGTCGTCGGAAAAGTCGGCGGCAGGCCAACCTAGACCCGGGGTCGTGGGGACGACCCTATAGTCGTCGGACATGTCGGCGCCAGGGCAACTTTGGCCCGTGGTCGTGGGGACGACCCTATAGTCGTCGGATATGTCGGTGACTGGCCAACCTAGTCCCGGGTTCGTGGGACGACCCTATAGTCGTCGGACATGTCGGCGGCTGGCCAACCTAGTCTCGTGGTCGTGGGGACGACCCCATAGTCGTAGGACACGTCGGCGGCGGGCCAACCTAGTCCCGGGGTCGCGGGGACGACCGTATAGTCGTCGGACATGTCGGCGGCAGGGCAACTTTGGCCCGTGGTCGTGGGGACGACCCTATAGTCGTCGGACAAGTCGGCGGCGGGCCAACCTAGTCCCGGGGTCGTGGAGACGACCCTATAGTTGTCGGACATATCGGCGGCTGGCCAAACTAGTCCCGGGGTCGTGGGGACGACCCTATAGACGTCGGACATGTCGGCGGCTGGCCAACCTAGTCCCGGGGTGGTAGGGACGACTCTATAGTCGTCGGACAAGTCGGCGGCGGGCCAACCTAGTCCCGGGGTCGTGGGGACGACCCTATAGTCGTCGACCAAGTCGGCGGCTGGCCAACCTAGTCCGGGGGTGGTAGGGACGACCCTATAGTCGTCGGACAAGTCGGCGGCGGGCCAACCTAGTCCCGGGGTCGTGGGGACGACCCCATAGTCGTCGGAAAAGTCGGCGGCGGGCCAACCTAGACCCGGGGTCGTGGGGACGACCCTATAGTCGTCGGACATGTCGGCGCCAGGGCAACTTTGGCCCGTGGTCGTGGGGACGACCCTATAGTCGTCGGATATGTCGGTGACTGGCCAACCTAGTCCCGGGTTCGTGGGGACGACCCTATAGTCGTCGGACATGTCGGCGGCTGGCCAACCTAGTCTCGTGGTCGTGGGGACGACCCCATAGTCGTAGGACACGTCGGCGGCGGGCCAACCTAGTCCCGGGGTCGAGGGGACGACCGTATAGTCGTCGGACATGACGGTGGCGGGCCAATCTAGTCCCGGGGACGTGGGGACGACCCTATAGTCGTCGGACATGACGGTGCCGGGGCAATCTAGCCCCGGGGTCGTGGGGACGACCCTATAGTCGTCGGACATGTCGCCGGCTGGCCAACCTAGACCCGGGGTGGTAGGGACGACCCTACAGTCGTCGGACAAGTCGGCGGCGGGCCAACCTAGTCCCGGGGTCGTGGGGACGACCCTATAGTCGTCGGACAAGTCGGCGGCGGGCCAACCTACTCCCGGGGTCGTGGGGACGACCCTATAGTCGTCGGACATGTCGGCGCCAGGGCAACTTTGGCCCGTGGTCGTGGGGACGACCCTATAGTCGTCGGATATGTCGGTGACTGGCCAACCTAGTCCCGGGTTCGTGGGGACGAACCTATAGTCGTCGGACATGTCGGCGGCTGGCCAACTTTGGACCGGGGCGTGGGGACGACCCTATAGTCGTCGGACAAGTCGGCGGCGGGCCAACCTAGTCCCGGGATCGTGGGGACGACCCTATAGTCGTCGGACATGTCGGCGGCAGTGCAACTTTGGCCCGTGGTCGTGGGGACGACCCTATAGTCGTCGGACAAGTCGGCGGCGGGCCAACCTAGTCCCGGGGTCGTGGAGACGACCCTATAGTCGTCGGACATCACGGTGGCGGCCAATCTAGTCCCGGGGTCGTGGGGACGACCCTATAGTCGTCGGACATCACGGTGGCGGGCCAATCTAGTCCCGGGGTCGTGGGGACGACCCTATAGTCGTCGGATAAGTCGGCGGCGGGCCAACCTAGTCCCGGGGTCGTGGAGACGACCCTATAGTCGTCGGACATGTCGGCGGCAGGGCAACTTTGGCCCGTGGTCGTGGGGACGACCCTATAGTCGTCGAACAAGTCGGCGGCGGGCCAACCTAGTCCCGGAGTTGTGGGGACGACCCTATAGTCGTCGGATAAGTCGGCGGCGGGCCAACCTACTCCCGGGGTCGTGGGGACGACCCCATAGTCGTCGGAAAAGTCGGCGGCGGGCCAACCTAGACCCGGGGTCGTGGGGACGACCCTATAGTCGTCGGACATGTCGGCGCCAGGGCAACTTTGGCCCGTGGTCGTGGGGACGACCCTATAGTCGTCGGATATGTCGGTGACTGGCCAACCTAGTCCCGGGTTCGTGGGGACGACCCTATAGTCGTCGGACATGTCGGCGGCTGGTCAACTTTGGACCGGGGCGTGGGGACGACCCTATAGTCGTCGGACATGTCGGCGGCGGGCCAACCTAGTCCCGGGGTCGTGGGGACGACCCTATAGTCGTCGGACATGTCGGCGGCAAGGCAACTTTGGCCCGTGGTCGTGGGGACGACCCTATAGTCATCGGACAAGTCGGCGGCGGGCCAACCTAGTCCCGGGGTCGTGGAGAGGACCCTATAGTTGTCGGACATGTCGGCGGCTGGCCAATCTATTCCCGGGGTCGTGGGGACGACCCTATAGTCGTCGTACAAGTCGGCGGCGGGCCAACCTACTCCCGGGGTCGCGGGGACGACCGTATAGTCGTCGGACATGACGGTGGCGGGCCAACCTACTCCCGGGGTCGCGGGGACGACCGTATAGTCGTCGGACATGACGGTGGCGGGCCAATCTAGTCCCGGGGTCGTGGGGACGACCCTATAGTCGTCGGACATGACGGTGCCGGGGCAATCTAGCCCCGGGGTCGTGGGGACGACCCTATAGTCGTCGGACATGTCGGCGGCTGGCCAACTTTGGCCCGGGGCGTGGGGACGACCCTATAGTCGTCGGACATGTCGGCGGCGGGCCAACCTAGTCCCGGGATCGTGGAGACGACCCTATAGTTGTCGGACATATCGGCGGCTGGCCAAACTAGTCCCGGGGTCGTGGGGACGACCCTATAGACGTCGGACATGTCGGCGGCTGGCCAACCTAGTCCCGGGGTGGTAGGGACGACCCTATAGTCGTCGGACAAGTCGGCGGCGGGCCAACCTAGTCCCGGGGTCGTGGGGACGACCCTATAGTCGTCGACCAAGTCGGCGGCTGGCCAACCTAGTCCGGGGGTGGTAGGGACGACCCTATAGTCGTCGGACAAGTCGGCGGCGGGCCAACCTAGTCCCGGGGTCGTGGGGACGACCCCATAGTCGTCGGAAAAGTCGGCGGCGGGCCAACCTAGACCCGGGGTCGTGGGGACGACCCTATAGTCGTCGGACATGTCGGCGCCAGGGCAACTTTGGCCCGTGGTCGTGGGGACGACCCTATAGTCGTCGGATATGTCGGTGACTGGCCAACCTAGTCCCGGGTTCGTGGGGACGACCCTATAGTCGTCGGACATGTCGGCGGCTGGCCAACCTAGTCTCGTGGTCGTGGGGACGACCCCATAGTCGTAGGACACGTCGGCGGCGGGCCAACCTAGTCCCGGGGTCGCGGGGACGACCGTATAGTCGTCGGACATGACGGTGGCGGGCCAATCTAGTCCCGGGGACGTGGGGACGACCCTATAGTCGTCGGACATGACGGTGCCGGGGCAATCTAGCCCCGGGGTCGTGGGGACGACCCTATAGTCGTCGGACATGTCGCCGGCTGGCCAACCTAGTCCCGGGGTGGTAGGGACGACCCTACAGTCGTCGGACAAGTCGGCGGCGGGCCAACCTAGTCCCGGGGTCGTGGGGACGACCCTATAGTCGTCGGACAAGTCGGCGGCGGGCCAACCTACTCCCGGGGTCGTGGGGACGACCCCATAGTCGTCGGAAAAGTCGGCGGCGGGCCAACCTAGACCCGGGGTCGTGGGGACGACCCTATAGTCGTCGGACATGTCGGCGCCAGGGCAACTTTGGCCCGTGGTCGTGGGGACGACCCTATAGTCGTCGGATATGTCGGTGACTGGCCAACCTAGTCCCGGGTTCGTGGGACGACCCTATAGTCGTCGGACATGTCGGCGGCGGGCCAACCTAGTCCCGGGGTCGTGGGGACGACCCTATAGTCGTCGGACGTGTCGGCGTCTGGCGAACTTAGTCCCGGGGTCGTGGGGACGACCCTATAGGCGTCGGACAAGTCGGCGGCGGGCCAACCTACTCCCGGGGTCGTGGGGACGACCCCATTGTCGTCGGAAAAGTCGGCGGCAGGCCAACCTAGACCCGGGGTCGTGGGGACGACCCTATAGTCGTCGGACATGTCGGCGCCAGGGCAACTTTGGCCCGTGGTCGTGGGGACGACCCTATAGTCGTCGGATATGTCGGTGACTGGCCAACCTAGTCCCGGGTTCGTGGGACGACCCTATAGTCATCGGACATGTCGGCGGCTGGCCAACCTAGTCTCGTGGTCGTGGGGACGACCCCATAGTCGTAGGACACGTCGGCGGCGGGCCAACCTAGTCCCGGGGTCGTGGGGACGACCCTATAGTCGTCGGACATGTCGGCGGCTGGCCAACTTTGGCCCGGGGCGTGGGGACGACTCTATAGTCGTCGGACATGTCGGCGGCGGGCCAACCTAGTCGCGGGATCGTGGGGACGACCCTATAGTCGTCGGACATGTCGGCGGCAGGGCAACTTTGGCCCGTGGTCGTGGGGACGACCCTATAGACGTCGGACAAGTCGGCGGCGGGCCAACCTAGTCCCGGGGTCGTGGAGACGACCCTATAGTCGTCGGACATCACGGTGGCGGCCAATCTAGTCCCGGGGTCGTGGGGACGACCCTATAGTCGTCGGACATCACGGTGGCGGGCCAATCTAGTCCCGGGGTCGTGGGGACGACCCTATAGTCGTCGGACATGTCTGCGGCTGGGCAACTTTGGCCAGTGGACGTGGGGACGACCGTATAGTCGTCGGACATGACGGTGGCGGGCCAATCTAGTCCCGGGGTCGTGGGGACGACCCCGTAGTCGTCGGACATGTCGGCGGCTGGCCAACTTTGGACCGGGGCGTGGGGACGACCCTATAGTCGTCGGACATGTCGGCGGCGGGCCAACCTAGTCCCGGGGTCGTGGGGACGACCCTATAGTCGTCGGACATGTCGGCGACAGGGCAACTTTGGCCCGTGGTCGTGGGGACGACCCTATAGTCGTCGGACAAGTCGGCGGCGGGCCAACCTAGTCCCGGGGTCGTGGGGACGACCCTATAGTCGTCGGATAAGTCGGCGGCGGGCCAACCTAGTCCCGGGGTCGTGGGGACGACCCTATAGTCGTCGGACAAGTCGGCGGCGGGCCAACCTACTCCCGGGGTCGTGGGGACGACCCCATAGTCGTCGGAAAAGTCGGCGGCGGGCCAACCTAGACCCGGGGTCGTGGGGACGACCCTATAGTCGTCGGACATGTCGGCGCCAGGGCAACTTTGGCCCGTGGTCGTGGGGACGACCCTATAGTCGTCGGATATGTCGGTGACTGGCCAACCTAGTCCCGGGTTCGTGGGACGACCCTATAGTCGTCGGATAAGTCGGCGGCGGGCCAACCTAGTCCCGGGGTCGTGGGGACGACCCTATAGTCGTCGGACGTGTCGGCGTCTGGCGAACTTAGTCCCGGGGTCGTGGGGACGACCCTATAGGCGTCGGACAAGTCGGCGGCGGGCCAACCTACTCCCGGGGTCGTGGGGACGACCCCATAGTCGTCGGAAAAGTCGGCGGCAGGCCAACCTAGACCCGGGGTCGTGGGGACGACCCTATAGTCGTCGGACATGTCGGCGCCAGGGCAACTTTGGCCCGTGGTCGTGGGGACGACCCTATAGTCGTCGGATATGTCGGTGACTGGCCAACCTAGTCCCGGGTTCGTGGGACGACCCTATAGTCGTCGGACATGTCGGCGGCTGGCCAACCTAGTCTCGTGGTCGTGGGGACGACCCCATAGTCGTAGGACACGTCGGCGGCGGGCCAACCTAGTCCCGGGGTCGCGGGGACGACCGTATAGTCGTCGGACATGTCGGCGGCAGGGCAACTTTGGCCCGTGGTCGTGGGGACGACCCTATAGTCGTCGGACAAGTCGGCGGCGGGCCAACCTAGTCCCGGGGTCGTGGAGACGACCCTATAGTTGTCGGACATATCGGCGGCTGGCCAAACTAGTCCCGGGGTCGTGGGGACGACCCTATAGACGTCGGACATGTCGGCGGCTGGCCAACCTAGTCCCGGGGTGGTAGGGACGACTCTATAGTCGTCGGACAAGTCGGCGGCGGGCCAACCTAGTCCCGGGGTCGTGGGGACGACCCTATAGTCGTCGACCAAGTCGGCGGCTGGCCAACCTAGTCCGGGGGTGGTAGGGACGACCCTATAGTCGTCGGACAAGTCGGCGGCGGGCCAACCTAGTCCCGGGGTCGTGGGGACGACCCCATAGTCGTCGGAAAAGTCGGCGGCGGGCCAACCTAGACCCGGGGTCGTGGGGACGACCCTATAGTCGTCGGACATGTCGGCGCCAGGGCAACTTTGGCCCGTGGTCGTGGGGACGACCCTATAGTCGTCGGATATGTCGGTGACTGGCCAACCTAGTCCCGGGTTCGTGGGGACGACCCTATAGTCGTCGGACATGTCGGCGGCTGGCCAACCTAGTCTCGTGGTCGTGGGGACGACCCCATAGTCGTAGGACACGTCGGCGGCGGGCCAACCTAGTCCCGGGGTCGCGGGGACGACCGTATAGTCGTCGGACATGACGGTGGCGGGCCAATCTAGTCCCGGGGACGTGGGGACGACCCTATAGTCGTCGGACATGACGGTGCCGGGGCAATCTAGCCCCGGGGTCGTGGGGACGACCCTATAGTCGTCGGACATGTCGCCGGCTGGCCAACCTAGTCCCGGGGTGGTAGGGACGACCCTACAGTCGTCGGACAAGTCGGCGGCGGGCCAACCTAGTCCCGGGGTCGTGGGGACGACCCTATAGTCGTCGGACAAGTCGGCGGCGGGCCAACCTACTCCCGGGGTCGTGGGGACGACCCCATAGTCGTCGGAAAAGTCGACGGCGGGCCAACCTAGACCCGGGGTCGTGGGGACGACCCTATAGTCGTCGGACATGTCGGCGCCAGGGCAACTTTGGCCCGTGGTCGTGGGGACGACCCTATAGTCGTCGGATATGTCGGTGACTGGCCAACCTAGTCCCGGGTTCGTGGGGACGACCCTATAGTCGTCGGACATGTCGGCGGCTGGCCAACTTTGGACCGGGGCGTGGGGACGACCCTATAGTCGTCGGACATGTCGGCGGCGGGCCAACCTAGTCCCGGGGTCGTGGGGACGACCCTATAGTCGTCGGACATGTCGGCGGCAGGGCAACTTTGGCCCGTGGTCGTGGGGACGACCCTATAGTCGTCGTACAAGTCGGCGGCGGGCCAACCTACTCCCGGGGTCGCGGGGACGACCGTATAGTCGTCGGACATGACGGTGGCGGGCCAATCTAGTCCCGGGGTCGTGGGGACGACCCTATAGTCGTCGGACATGACGGTGCCGGGGCAATCTAGACCCGGGGTCGTGGGGACGACCCTATAGTCGTCGGACATGTCGGCGGCTGGCCAACTTTGGCCCGGGGCGTGGGGACGACCCTATAGTCGTCGGACATGTCGGCGGCGGGCCAACCTAGTCCCGGGATCGTGGGGACGACCCTATAGTCGTCGGACATGTCGGCGGCAGTGCAACTTTGGCCCGTGGTCGTGGGGACGACCCTATAGTCGTCGGACAAGTCGGCGGCGGGCCAACCTAGTCCCGGGGTCGTGGAGACGACCCTATAGTCGTCGGACATCACGGTGGCGGCCAATCTAGTCCCGGGGTCGTGGGGACGACCCTATAGTCGTCGGACATCACGGTGGCGGGCCAATCTAGTCCCGGGGTCGTGGGGACGACCCTATAGTCGTCGGATAAGTCGGCGGCGGGCCAACCTAGTCCCGGGGTCGTGGAGACGACCCTATAGTCGTCGGACATGTCGGCGGCAGGGCAACTTTGGCCCGTGGTCGTGGGGACGACCCTATAGTCGTCGAACAAGTCGGCGGCGGGCCAACCTAGTCCCGGAGTTGTGGGGACGACCCTATAGTCGTCGGATAAGTCGGCGGCGGGCCAACCTACTCCCGGGGTCGTGGGGACGACCCCATAGTCGTCGGAAAAGTCGGCGGCGGGCCAACCTAGACCCGGGGTCGTGGGGACGACCCTATAGTCGTCGGACATGTCGGCGCCAGGGCAACTTTGGCCCGTGGTCGTGGGGACGACCCTATAGTCGTCGGATATGTCGGTGACTGGCCAACCTAGTCCCGGGTTCGTGGGGACGACCCTATAGTCGTCGGACATGTCGGCGGCTGGCCAACTTTGGACCGGGGCGTGGGGACGACCCTATAGTCGTCGGACATGTCGGCGGCGGGCCAACCTAGTCCCGGGGTCGTGGGGACGACCCTATAGTCGTCGGACATGTCGGCGGCAGGGCAACTTTGGCCCGTGGTCGTGGGGACGACCCTATAGTCGTCGGACAAGTCGGCGGCGGGCCAACCTAGTCCCGGGGTCGTGGAGAGGACCCTATAGTTGTCGGACATGTCGGCGGCTGGCCAATCTAGTCCCGGGGTCGTGGGGACGACCCTATAGTCGTCGTACAAGTCGGCGGCGGGCCAACCTACTCCCGGGGTCGCGGGGACGACCGTATAGTCGTCGGACATGACGGTGCCGGGCCAATCTAGTCCCGGGGTCGTGGGGACGACCCTATAGTCGTCGGACATGACGGTGCCGGGGCAATCTAGCCCCGGGGTCGTGGGGACGACCCTATAGTCGTCGGACATGTCGGCGGCTGGCCAACCTAGTCTCGTGGTCGTGGGGACGACCCCATAGTCGTAGGACACGTCGGCGGCGGGCCAACCTAGTCCCGGGGTCGCGGGGACGACCGTATAGTCGTCGGACATGACGGTGGCGGGCCAATCTAGTCCCGGGGACGTGGGGACGACCCTATAGTCGTCGGACATGACGATGCCGGGGCAATCTAGCCCCGGGGTCGTGGGGACGACCCTATAGTCGTCGGACATGTCGGCGGCTGGCCAACCTAGTCCCGGGGTGGTAGGGACGACCCTACAGTCGTCGGACAAGTCGGCGGCGGGCCAACCTAGTCCCGGGGTCGTGGGGACGACCCTATAGTCGTCGACCAAGTCGGCGGCTGGCCAACCTAGTCCGGGGGTGGTAGGGACGAGCCTATAGTCGTCGGACAAGTCGGCGGCGGGCCAACCTAGTCCCGGGGTCGTGGGGACGACCCTATAGTCGTCGGACATCACGGTGGCGGCCAATCTAGTCCCGGGGTCGTGGGGACGACCCTATAGTCGTCGGACATCACGGTGGCGGGCCAACCTACTCCCGGGGTCGCGGGGACGACCGTATAGTCGTCGGACATGACGGTGGCGGGCCAATCTAGTCCCGGGGTCGTGGGGACGACCCTATAGTCGTCGGACATGACGGTGCCGGGGCAATCTAGCCCCGGGGTCGTGGGGACGACCCTATAGTCGTCGGGCATGTCGGCGGCTGGCCAACCTAGTCCCGGGGTGGTAGGGACGACCCTACAGTCGTCGGACAAGTCGGCGGCGGGCCAACCTAGTCCCGGGATCGTGGGGACGACCCTATAGTCTTCGGACATGTCGGCGGCAGGGCAACTTTGGCCCGTGGTCGTGGGGACGACCCTATAGTCGTCGGACAATTCGGCGGCGGGCCAACCTAGTCCCGGGGTCGTGGAGACGACCCTATAGTCGTCGGACATCACGGTGGCGGCCAATCTAGTCCCGGGGTCCTGGGCACGACCCTATAGTCGTCGGACATCACGGTGGCGGGCCAATCTAGTCCCGGGGTCGTGGGGACGACCCTATAGTCGTCGGACATGTCTGCGGCTGGGCAACTTTGGCCAGTGGACGTGGGGACGACCGTATAGTCGTCGGACATGACGGTGGCGGGCCAATCTAGTCCCGGGGATCGTGGGGACGACCCCGTAGTCGTCGGACATGTCGGCGGCTGGCCAACTTGGGACCGGGGCGTGGGGACGACCCTATAGTCGTCGGACATGTCGGCGGCGGGCCAACCTAGTCCCGGGGTCGTGGGGACGACCCTATAGTCGTCGGACATGTCGGCGCCAGGGCAACTTTGGCCCGTGGTCGTGGGGACGACCCTATAGTCGTCGGATATGTCGGTGACTGGCCAACCTAGTCCCGGGTTCGTGGGACGACCCTATAGTCGTCGGACATGTCGGCGGCTGGCCAACCTAGTCTCGTGGTCGTGGGGACGACCCCATAGTCGTAGGACACGTCGGCGGCGGGACGACCGTATAGTCGTCGGACATGTCGGCGGCAGGGCAACTTTGGCCCGTGGTCGTGGGGACGACCCTATAGTCGTCGGATATGTCGGTGACTGGCCAACCTAGTCCCGGGTTCGTGGGACGACCCTATAGTCGTCGGACATGTCGGCGGCTGGCCAACCTAGTCTCGTGGTCGTGGGGACGACCCCATAGTCGTAGGACACGTCGGCGGCGGGCCAACCTAGTCCCGGGGTCGCGGGGACGACCGTATAGTCGTCGGACATGTCGGCGGCAGGGCAACTTTGGCCCGTGGTCGTGGGGACGACCCTATAGTCGTCGGACACGTCGGCGGCGGGCCAACCTAGTCCCGGGGTCGCGGGGACGACCGTATAGTCGTCGGACATGTCGGCGGCAGGGCAACTTTGGCCCGTGGTCGTGGGGACGACCCTATAGTTGTCGGACATGTCGGCGGCTGGCCAATCTAGTCCCGGGGTCGTGGGGACGACCCTATAGTCGTCGGACGTGTCGGCGTCTGGCCAACTTAGTCCCGGGGTCGTGGGGACGACCCTATAGTCGTAGGACACGTCGGCGGCGGGCCAACCTAGTCCCGGGGTCGCGGGGACGACCGTATAGTCGTCGGACATGTCGGCGGCAGGGCAACTTTGGCCCGTGGTCGTGGGGACGACCCTATAGTCGTCGGACACGTCGGCGGCGGGCCAACCTAGTCCCGGGGTCGTGGGGACGACCCCATAGTCGTAGGACACGTCGGCGGCGGGCCAACCTAGTCCCGGGGTCGCGGGGACGACCGTATAGTCGTCGGACATGTCGGCGGCAGGGCAACTTTGGCCCGTGGTCGTGGGGACGACCCTATAGTCGTAGGACACGTCGGCGGCGGGCCAACCTAGTCCCGGGGTCGCGGGGACGACCGTATAGTCGTCGGACATGACGGTGGCGGGCCAATCTAGTCCCGGGGACGTGGGGACGACCCTATAGTCGTCGGACATGACGATGCCGGGGCAATCTAGCCCCGGGGTCGTGGGGACGACCCTATAGTCGTCGGACATGTCGGCGGCTGGCCAACCTAGTCCCGGGGTGGTAGGGACGACCCTACAGTCGTCGGACAAGTCGGCGGCGGGCCAACCTAGTCCCGGGGTCGTGGGGACGACCCTATAGTCGTCGACCAAGTCGGCGGCTGGCCAACCTAGTCCGGGGGTGGTAGGGACGACCCTATAGTCGTCGGACAAGTCGGCGGCGGGCCAACCTAGTCCCGGGGTCGTGGGGACGACCCTATAGTCGTCGGATAAGTCGGCGGCGGGTCAACCTAGTCACGGGGTCGTGGGGACGACCCTATAGTCGTCGGACGTGTCGGCGTCTGGCCAACTTAGTCCCGGGGTCGTGGGGACGACCCTATAGTCGTCGGACAAGTCGGCGGCGGGCCAACCTACTCCCGGGGTCGTGGGGACGACCCCATAGTCGTCGGAAAAGTCGGCGGCGGGCCAACCTAGACCCGCGGTCGTGGGGACGACCCTATAGTCGTCGGACATGTCGGCGCCAGGGCAACTTTGGCCCGTGGTCGTGGGGACGACCCTATAGTCGTCGGATATGTCGGTGACTGGCCAACCTAGTCCCGGGTTCGTGGGGACGACCCTATAGTCGTCGGACATGTCGGCGGCTGGCCAACTTTGGACCGGGGCGTGGGGACGACCCTATAGTCGTCGGACATGTCGGCGGCGGGCCAACCTAGTCCCGGGGTCGTGGGGAAGACCCTATAGTCGTCGGACATGTCGGCGGCAGGGCAACTTTGGCCCGTGGTCGTGGGGACGACCCTATAGTCATCGGACAAGTCGGCGGCGGGCCAACCTAGTCCCGGGGTCGTGGAGAGGACCCTATAGTTGTCGGACATGTCGGCGGCTGGCCAATCTATTCCCGGGGTCGTGGGGACGACCCTATAGTCGTCGTACAAGTCGGCGGCGGGCCAACCTACTCCCGGGGTCGCGGGGAAGACCGTATAGTCGTCGGACATGACGGTGGCGGGCCAATCTAGTCCCGGGGTCGTGGGGACGACCCTATAGTCGTCGGACATGACGGTGCCGGGGCAATCTAGCCCCGGGGTCGTGGGGACGACCCTATAGTCGTCGGACATGTCGGCGGCTGGCCAACTTTGGCCCGGGGCGTGGGGACGACCCTATAGTCGTCGGACATGTCGGCGCCAGGGCAACTTTGGCCCGTGGTCGTGGGGACGACCCCATAGTCGTCGGATATGTCGGTGACTGGCCAACCTGGTCCCGGGTTCGTGGGGACGACCCTATAATCGTCGGACATGTCGGCGGCTGGCCAACCTAGTCCCGGGGTGGTAGGGACGACCCTACAGTCGTCGGACAAGTCGGCGGCGGGCCAACCTAGTCCCGGGGTCGTGGGGACGACCCTATAGTCGTCGACCAAGTCGGCGGCTGGCCAACCTAGTCCGGGGGTGGTAGGGACGAGCCTATAGTCGTCGGACAAGTCGGCGGCGGGCCAACCTAGTCCCGGGGTCGTGGGGACGACCCTATAGTCGTCGGACATCACGGTGGCGGCCAATCTAGTCCCGGGGTCGTGGGGACGACCCTATAGTCGTCGGACATCACGGTGGCGGGCCAACCTACTCCCGGGGTCGCGGGGACGACCGTATAGTCGTCGGACATGACGGTGGCGGGCCAATCTAGTCCCGGGGTCGTGGGGACGACCCTATAGTCGTCGGACATGACGGTGCCGGGGCAATCTAGCCCCGGGGTCGTGGGGACGACCCTATAGTCGTCGGGCATGTCGGCGGCTGGCCAACCTAGTCCCGGGGTGGTAGGGACGACCCTACAGTCGTCGGACAAGTCGGCGGCGGGCCAACCTAGTCCCGGGATCGTGGGGACGACCCTATAGTCTTCGGACATGTCGGCGGCAGGGCAACTTTGGCCCGTGGTCGTGGGGACGACCCTATAGTCGTCGGACAAGTCGGCGGCGGGCCAACCTAGTCCCGGGGTCGTGGAGACGACCCTATAGTCGTCGGACATCACGGTGGCGGCCAATCTAGTCCCGGGGTCCTGGGCACGACCCTATAGTCGTCGGACATCACGGTGGCGGGCCAATCTAGTCCCGGGGTCGTGGGGACGACCCTATAGTCGTCGGACATGTCTGCGGCTGGGCAACTTTGGCCAGTGGACGTGGGGACGACCGTATAGTCGTCGGACATGACGGTGGCGGGCCAATCTAGTCCCGGGGATCGTGGGGACGACCCCGTAGTCGTCGGACATGTCGGCGGCTGGCCAACTTGGGACCGGGGCGTGGGGACGACCCTATAGTCGTCGGACATGTCGGCGGCGGGCCAACCTAGTCCCGGGGTCGTGGGGACGACCCTATAGTCGTCGGACATGTCGGCGCCAGGGCAACTTTGGCCCGTGGTCGTGGGGACGACCCTATAGTCGTCGGATATGTCGGTGACTGGCCAACCTAGTCCCGGGTTCGTGGGACGACCCTATAGTCGTCGGACATGTCGGCGGCTGGCCAACCTAGTCTCGTGGTCGTGGGGACGACCCCATAGTCGTAGGACACGTCGGCGGCGGGCCAACCTAGTCCCGGGGTCGCGGGGACGACCGTATAGCCGTCGGACATGTCGGCGGCAGGGCAACTTTGGCCCGTGGTCGTGGGGACGACCCTATAGTCGTCGGACAAGTCGGCGGCGGGCCAACCTAGTCCCGGGGTCGTGGAGACGACCCTATAGTTGTCGGACATATCGGCGGCTGGCCAAACTAGTCCCGGGGTCGTGGGGACGACCCTATAGACGTCGGACATGTCGGCGGCTGGCCAACCTAGTCCCGGGGTGGTAGGGACGACCCTATAGTCGTCGGACAAGTCGGCGGCAGGCCAACCTAGTCCCGGGGTCGTGGGGACGACCCTATAGTCGTCGACCAAGTCGGCGGCTGGCCAACCTAGTCCGGGGGTGGTAGGGACGACCCTATAGTCGTCGGACAAGTCGGCGGCCGGCCAACCTAGTCCCGGGGTCGTGGGGACGTCCCCATAGTCGTCGGAAAAGTCGGCGGCGGGCCAACCTAGACCCGGGGTCGTGGGGACGACCCTATAGTCGTCGGACATGTCGGCGCCAGGGCAACTTTGGCCCGTGGTCGTGGGGACGACCCTATAGTCGTCGGATATGTCGGTGACTGGCCAACCTAGTCCCGGGTTCGTGGGGACGACCCTATAGTCGTCGGACATGTCGGCGGCTGGCCAACCTAGTCTCGTGGTCGTGGGGACGACCCCATAGTCGTAGGACACGTCGGCGGCGGGCCAACCTAGTCCCGGGGTCGCGGGGACGACCGTATAGTCGTCGGACATGACGGTGGCGGGCCAATCTAGTCCCGGGGACGTGGGGACGACCCTATAGTCGTCGGACATGACGATGCCGGGGCAATCTAGCCCCGGGGTCGTGGGGACGACCCTATAGTCGTCGACCAAGTCGGCGGCTGGCCAATCTAGTCCGGGGGTGGTAGGGACGACCCTATAGTCGTCGGACAAGTCGGCGGCGGGCCAACCTAGTCCCGGGGTCGTGGGGACGACCCTATAGTCGTCGGATAAGTCGGCGGCGGGTCAACCTAGTCCCGGGGTCGTGGGGACGACCCTATAGTCGTCGGACGTGTCGGCGTCTGGCCAACTTAGTCCCGGGGTCGTGGGGACGACCCTATAGTCGTCGGACAAGTCGGCGGCGGGCCAACCTACTCCCGGGGTCGTGGGGACGACCCCATAGTCGTCGGAAAAGTCGGCGGCGGGCCAACCTAGACCCGGGGTCGTGGGGACGACCCTATAGTCGTCGGACATGTCGGCGCCAGGGCAACTTTGGCCCGTGGTCGTCGGGACGACCCTATAGTCGTCGGATATGTCGGTGACTGGCCAACCTAGTCCCGGGTTCGTGGGGACGACCCTATAGTCGTCGGACATGTCGGCGGCTGGCCAACTTTGGACCGGGGCGTGGGGACGACCCTATAGTCGTCGGACATGTCGGCGGCGGGCCAACCTAGTCCCGGGGTCGTGGGGACGACCCTATAGTCGTCGGACATGTCGGCGGCAGGGCAACTTTGGCCCGTGGTCGTGGGGACGACCCTATAGTCATCGGACAAGTCGGCGGCGGTCCAACCTAGTCCCGGGGTCGTGGAGAGGACCCTATAGTTGTCGGAAATGTCGGCGGCTGGCCAATCTATTCCCGGGGTCGTGGGGACGACCCTATAGTCGTCGTACAAGTCGGCGGCGGGCCAACCTACTCCCGGGGTCGCGGGGACGACCGTATAGTCGTCGGACATGACGGTGGCGGGCCAATCTAGTCCCGGGGTCGTGGGGACGACCCTATAGTCGTCGGACATGACGGTGCCGGGGCAATCTAGCCCCGGGGTCGTGGGGACGACCCTATAGTCGTCGGACATGTCGGCGGCTGGCCAACTTTGGCCCGGGGCGTGGGGACGACCCTATAGTCGTCGGACATGTCGGCGGCGGGCCAACCTAGTCCCGGGATCGTGGGGACGACCCTATAGTCATCGGACATGTCGGCGGCAGGGCAACTTTGGCCCGTGGTCGTGGGGACGACCCTATAGTCGTCGGACAATTCGGCGGCGGGCCAACCTAGTCCCGGGGTCGTGGAGACGACCCTATAGTCGTCGGACATCACGGTGGCGGCCAATCTAGTCCCGGGGTCGTGGGGACGACCCTATAGTCGTCGGACGTGTCGGCGTCTGGCCAACTTAGTCCCGGGGTCGATGGGACGACCCTATAGTCGTCGGACAAGTCGGCGGCGGGCCAACCTACTCCCGGGGTCGTGGGGACGACCCCATAGTCGTCGGAAAAGTCGGCGGCGGGCCAACCTAGACCCGGGGTCGTGGGGACGACCCTATAGTCGTCGGACATCACGGTGGCGGCCAATCTAGTCCCGGGGTCGTGGGGACGACCCTATAGTCGTCGGACATCACGGTGGCGGGCCAATCTAGTCCCGGGGTCGTGGGGACGACCCTATAGTCGTCGGACATGTCTGCGGCTGGGCAACTTTGGCCAGTGGACGTGGGGACGACCGTATAGTCGTCGGACATGACGGTGGCGGGCCAATCTAGTCCCGGGGATCGTGGGGACGACCCCGTAGTCGTCGGACATGTCGGCGGCTGGCCAACTTGGGACCGGGGCGTGGGGACGACCCTATAGTCGTCGGACATGTCGGCGGCGGGCCAACCTAGTCCCGGGGTCGTGGGGACGACCCTATAGTCGTCGGACATGTCGGCGCCAGGGCAACTTTGGCCCGTGGTCGTGGGGACGACCCTATAGTCGTCGGATATGTCGGTGACTGGCCAACCTAGTCCCGGGTTCGTGGGACGACCCTATAGTCGTCGGACATGTCGGCGGCTGGCCAACCTAGTCTCGTGGTCGTGGGGACGACCCCATAGTCGTAGGACACGTCGGCGGCGGGACGACCGTATAGTCGTCGGACATGTCGGCGGCAGGGCAACTTTGGCCCGTGGTCGTGGGGACGACCCTATAGTCGTCGGATATGTCGGTGACTGGCCAACCTAGTCCCGGGTTCGTGGGACGACCCTATAGTCGTCGGACATGTCGGCGGCTGGCCAACCTAGTCTCGTGGTCGTGGGGACGACCCCATAGTCGTAGGACACGTCGGCGGCGGGCCAACCTAGTCCCGGGGTCGCGGGGACGACCGTATAGTCGTCGGACATGTCGGCGGCAGGGCAACTTTGGCCCGTGGTCGTGGGGACGACCCTATAGTCGTCGGACACGTCGGCGGCGGGCCAACCTAGTCCCGGGGTCGCGGGGACGACCGTATAGTCGTCGGACATGTCGGCGGCAGGGCAACTTTGGCCCGTGGTCGTGGGGACGACCCTATAGTTGTCGGACATGTCGGCGGCTGGCCAATCTAGTCCCGGGGTCGTGGGGACGACCCTATAGTCGTCGGACGTGTCGGCGTCTGGCCAACTTAGTCCCGGGGTCGTGGGGACGACCCTATAGTCGTAGGACACGTCGGCGGCGGGCCAACCTAGTCCCGGGGTCGCGGGGACGACCGTATAGTCGTCGGACATGTCGGCGGCAGGGCAACTTTGGCCCGTGGTCGTGGGGACGACCCTATAGTCGTCGGACACGTCGGCGGCGGGCCAACCTAGTCCCGGGGTCGTGGGGACGACCCCATAGTCGTAGGACACGTCGGCGGCGGGCCAACCTAGTCCCGGGGTCGCGGGGACGACCGTATAGTCGTCGGACATGTCGGCGGCAGGGCAACTTTGGCCCGTGGTCGTGGGGACGACCCTATAGTCGTAGGACACGTCGGCGGCGGGCCAACCTAGTCCCGGGGTCGCGGGGACGACCGTATAGTCGTCGGACATGACGGTGGCGGGCCAATCTAGTCCCGGGGACGTGGGGACGACCCTATAGTCGTCGGACATGACGATGCCGGGGCAATCTAGCCCCGGGGTCGTGGGGACGACCCTATAGTCGTCGGACATGTCGGCGGCTGGCCAACCTAGTCCCGGGGTGGTAGGGACGACCCTACAGTCGTCGGACAAGTCGGCGGCGGGCCAACCTAGTCCCGGGGTCGTGGGGACGACCCTATAGTCGTCGACCAAGTCGGCGGCTGGCCAACCTAGTCCGGGGGTGGTAGGGACGACCCTATAGTCGTCGGACAAGTCGGCGGCGGGCCAACCTAGTCCCGGGGTCGTGGGGACGACCCTATAGTCGTCGGATAAGTCGGCGGCGGGTCAACCTAGTCACGGGGTCGTGGGGACGACCCTATAGTCGTCGGACGTGTCGGCGTCTGGCCAACTTAGTCCCGGGGTCGTGGGGACGACCCTATAGTCGTCGGACAAGTCGGCGGCGGGCCAACCTACTCCCGGGGTCGTGGGGACGACCCCATAGTCGTCGGAAAAGTCGGCGGCGGGCCAACCTAGACCCGCGGTCGTGGGGACGACCCTATAGTCGTCGGACATGTCGGCGCCAGGGCAACTTTGGCCCGTGGTCGTGGGGACGACCCTATAGTCGTCGGATATGTCGGTGACTGGCCAACCTAGTCCCGGGTTCGTGGGGACGACCCTATAGTCGTCGGACATGTCGGCGGCTGGCCAACTTTGGACCGGGGCGTGGGGACGACCCTATAGTCGTCGGACATGTCGGCGGCGGGCCAACCTAGTCCCGGGGTCGTGGGGAAGACCCTATAGTCGTCGGACATGTCGGCGGCAGGGCAACTTTGGCCCGTGGTCGTGGGGACGACCCTATAGTCATCGGACAAGTCGGCGGCGGGCCAACCTAGTCCCGGGGTCGTGGAGAGGACCCTATAGTTGTCGGACATGTCGGCGGCTGGCCAATCTATTCCCGGGGTCGTGGGGACGACCCTATAGTCGTCGTACAAGTCGGCGGCGGGCCAACCTACTCCCGGGGTCGCGGGGAAGACCGTATAGTCGTCGGACATGACGGTGGCGGGCCAATCTAGTCCCGGGGTCGTGGGGACGACCCTATAGTCGTCGGACATGACGGTGCCGGGGCAATCTAGCCCCGGGGTCGTGGGGACGACCCTATAGTCGTCGGACATGTCGGCGGCTGGCCAACTTTGGCCCGGGGCGTGGGGACGACCCTATAGTCGTCGGACATGTCGGCGCCAGGGCAACTTTGGCCCGTGGTCGTGGGGACGACCCCATAGTCGTCGGATATGTCGGTGACTGGCCAACCTGGTCCCGGGTTCGTGGGGACGACCCTATAATCGTCGGACATGTCGGCGGCTGGCCAACCTAGTCCCGGGGTGGTAGGGACGACCCTACAGTCGTCGGACAAGTCGGCGGCGGGCCAACCTAGTCCCGGGGTCGTGGGGACGACCCTATAGTCGTCGACCAAGTCGGCGGCTGGCCAACCTAGTCCGGGGGTGGTAGGGACGAGCCTATAGTCGTCGGACAAGTCGGCGGCGGGCCAACCTAGTCCCGGGGTCGTGGGGACGACCCTATAGTCGTCGGACATCACGGTGGCGGCCAATCTAGTCCCGGGGTCGTGGGGACGACCCTATAGTCGTCGGACATCACGGTGGCGGGCCAACCTACTCCCGGGGTCGCGGGGACGACCGTATAGTCGTCGGACATGACGGTGGCGGGCCAATCTAGTCCCGGGGTCGTGGGGACGACCCTATAGTCGTCGGACATGACGGTGCCGGGGCAATCTAGCCCCGGGGTCGTGGGGACGACCCTATAGTCGTCGGGCATGTCGGCGGCTGGCCAACCTAGTCCCGGGGTGGTAGGGACGACCCTACAGTCGTCGGACAAGTCGGCGGCGGGCCAACCTAGTCCCGGGATCGTGGGGACGACCCTATAGTCTTCGGACATGTCGGCGGCAGGGCAACTTTGGCCCGTGGTCGTGGGGACGACCCTATAGTCGTCGGACAAGTCGGCGGCGGGCCAACCTAGTCCCGGGGTCGTGGAGACGACCCTATAGTCGTCGGACATCACGGTGGCGGCCAATCTAGTCCCGGGGTCCTGGGCACGACCCTATAGTCGTCGGACATCACGGTGGCGGGTCAATCTAGTCCCGGGGTCGTGGGGACGACCCTATAGTCGTCGGACATGTCTGCGGCTGGGCAACTTTGGCCAGTGGACGTGGGGACGACCGTATAGTCGTCGGACATGACGGTGGCGGGCCAATCTAGTCCCGGGGATCGTGGGGACGACCCCGTAGTCGTCGGACATGTCGGCGGCTGGCCAACTTGGGACCGGGGCGTGGGGACGACCCTATAGTCGTCGGACATGTCGGCGGCGGGCCAACCTAGTCCCGGGGTCGTGGGGACGACCCTATAGTCGTCGGACATGTCGGCGCCAGGGCAACTTTGGCCCGTGGTCGTGGGGACGACCCTATAGTCGTCGGATATGTCGGTGACTGGCCAACCTAGTCCCGGGTTCGTGGGACGACCCTATAGTCGTCGGACATGTCGGCGGCTGGCCAACCTAGTCTCGTGGTCGTGGGGACGACCCCATAGTCGTAGGACACGTCGGCGGCGGGCCAACCTAGTCCCGGGGTCGCGGGGACGACCGTATAGCCGTCGGACATGTCGGCGGCAGGGCAACTTTGGCCCGTGGTCGTGGGGACGACCCTATAGTCGTCGGACAAGTCGGCGGCGGGCCAACCTAGTCCCGGGGTCGTGGAGACGACCCTATAGTTGTCGGACATATCGGCGGCTGGCCAAACTAGTCCCGGGGTCGTGGGGACGACCCTATAGACGTCGGACATGTCGGCGGCTGGCCAACCTAGTCCCGGGGTGGTAGGGACGACCCTATAGTCGTCGGACAAGTCGGCGGCAGGCCAACCTAGTCCCGGGGTCGTGGGGACGACCCTATAGTCGTCGACCAAGTCGGCGGCTGGCCAACCTAGTCCGGGGGTGGTAGGGACGACCCTATAGTCGTCGGACAAGTCGGCGGCCGGCCAACCTAGTCCCGGGGTCGTGGGGACGTCCCCATAGTCGTCGGAAAAGTCGGCGGCGGGCCAACCTAGACCCGGGGTCGTGGGGACGACCCTATAGTCGTCGGACATGTCGGCGCCAGGGCAACTTTGGCCCGTGGTCGTGGGGACGACCCTATAGTCGTCGGATATGTCGGTGACTGGCCAACCTAGTCCCGGGTTCGTGGGGACGACCCTATAGTCGTCGGACATGTCGGCGGCTGGCCAACCTAGTCTCGTGGTCGTGGGGACGACCCCATAGTCGTAGGACACGTCGGCGGCGGGCCAACCTAGTCCCGGGGTCGCGGGGACGACCGTATAGTCGTCGGACATGACGGTGGCGGGCCAATCTAGTCCCGGGGACGTGGGGACGACCCTATAGTCGTCGGACATGACGATGCCGGGGCAATCTAGCCCCGGGGTCGTGGGGACGACCCTATAGTCGTCGACCAAGTCGGCGGCTGGCCAATCTAGTCCGGGGGTGGTAGGGACGACCCTATAGTCGTCGGACAAGTCGGCGGCGGGCCAACCTAGTCCCGGGGTCGTGGGGACGACCCTATAGTCGTCGGATAAGTCGGCGGCGGGTCAACCTAGTCCCGGGGTCGTGGGGACGACCCTATAGTCGTCGGACGTGTCGGCGTCTGGCCAACTTAGTCCCGGGGTCGTGGGGACGACCCTATAGTCGTCGGACAAGTCGGCGGCGGGCCAACCTACTCCCGGGGTCGTGGGGACGACCCCATAGTCGTCGGAAAAGTCGGCGGCGGGCCAACCTAGACCCGGGGTCGTGGGGACGACCCTATAGTCGTCGGACATGTCGGCGCCAGGGCAACTTTGGCCCGTGGTCGTCGGGACGACCCTATAGTCGTCGGATATGTCGGTGACTGGCCAACCTAGTCCCGGGTTCGTGGGGACGACCCTATAGTCGTCGGACATGTCGGCGGCTGGCCAACTTTGGACCGGGGCGTGGGGACGACCCTATAGTCGTCGGACATGTCGGCGGCGGGCCAACCTAGTCCCGGGGTCGTGGGGACGACCCTATAGTCGTCGGACATGTCGGCGGCAGGGCAACTTTGGCCCGTGGTCGTGGGGACGACCCTATAGTCATCGGACAAGTCGGCGGCGGTCCAACCTAGTCCCGGGGTCGTGGAGAGGACCCTATAGTTGTCGGAAATGTCGGCGGCTGGCCAATCTATTCCCGGGGTCGTGGGGACGACCCTATAGTCGTCGTACAAGTCGGCGGCGGGCCAACCTACTCCCGGGGTCGCGGGGACGACCGTATAGTCGTCGGACATGACGGTGGCGGGCCAATCTAGTCCCGGGGTCGTGGGGACGACCCTATAGTCGTCGGACATGACGGTGCCGGGGCAATCTAGCCCCGGGGTCGTGGGGACGACCCTATAGTCGTCGGACATGTCGGCGGCTGGCCAACTTTGGCCCGGGGCGTGGGGACGACCCTATAGTCGTCGGACATGTCGGCGGCGGGCCAACCTAGTCCCGGGATCGTGGGGACGACCCTATAGTCATCGGACATGTCGGCGGCAGGGCAACTTTGGCCCGTGGTCGTGGGGACGACCCTATAGTCGTCGGACAATTCGGCGGCGGGCCAACCTAGTCCCGGGGTCGTGGAGACGACCCTATAGTCGTCGGACATCACGGTGGCGGCCAATCTAGTCCCGGGGTCGTGGGGACGACCCTATAGTCGTCGGACGTGTCGGCGTCTGGCCAACTTAGTCCCGGGGTCGATGGGACGACCCTATAGTCGTCGGACAAGTCGGCGGCGGGCCAACCTACTCCCGGGGTCGTGGGGACGACCCCATAGTCGTCGGAAAAGTCGGCGGCGGGCCAACCTAGACCCGGGGTCGTGGGGACGACCCTATAGTCGTCGGACATCACGGTGGCGGCCAATCTAGTCCCGGGGTCGTGGGGACGACCCTATAGTCGTCGGACATCACGGTGGCGGGCCAATCTAGTCCCGGGGTCGTGGGGACGACCCTATAGTCGTCGGACATGTCTGCGGCTGGGCAACTTTGGCCAGTGGACGTGGGGACGACCGTATAGTCGTCGGACATGACGGTGGCGGGCCAATCTAGTCCCGGGGTCGTGGGGACGACCCCGTAGTCGTCGGACATGTCGGCGGCTGGCCAACTTTGGACCGGGGCGTGGGGACGACCCTATAGTCGTCGGACATGTCGGCGGCGGGCCAACCTAGTCCCGGGGTCGTGGGGACGACCCTATAGTCGTCGGACATGTCGGCGGCAGGGCAACTTTGGCCCGGGGTGGTAGGGACGACCCTATAGTCGTCGGACAAGTCGGCGGCGGGCCAACCTAGTCCCGGGGTCGTGGGGACGACCCTATAGTCGTCGACATGACGGTGCCGGGGCAATCTAGCCCCGGGGTCGTGGGGACGACCCTATAGTCGTCGGACATGTCGGCGGCTGGCCAACCTAGTCCCGGGGTGGTAGGGACGACCCTATAGTCGTCGGACAAGTCGGCGGCGGGCCAACCTAGTCCCGGGGTCGTGGGGACGACACAATAGTCGTCGAACAAGTCGGCGGCTGGCCAACCTAGTCCGGGGGTGGTAGGGACGACCCTATAGTCGTCGGACAAGTCGGTGGCGGGCCAACCTACTCCCGGGGTCGTGGGGACGACCCCATAGTCGTCGGAAAAGTCGGCGGCGGGCCAACCTAGACCCGGCGTCGTGGGGACGACCCTATAGTCGTCGGACATATCGGCGGCTGGCCAAACTAGTCCCGGGGTCGTGGGGACGACCCTATAGACGTCGGACATGTCGGCGGCTGGCCAACCTAGTCCCGGGGTGGTAGGGACGACCCTATAGTCGTCGGACAAGTCGGCGGCGGGCCAACCTAGTCCCGGGGTCGAGGGGACGACCCTATAGTCGTCGACCAAGTCGGCGGCTGGCCAACCTAGTCCGGGGGTGGTAGGGACGACCCTATAGTCGTCGGACAAGTCGGCGGCGGGCCAACCTAGTCCCGGGGTCGTGGGGACGACCCCATAGTCTTCGGAAAAGTCGGCGGCGGGCCAACCTAGACCCGGGGTCGTGGGGACGACCCTATAGTCGTCGGACATGTCGGCGCCAGGGCAACTTTGGCCCGTGGTCGTGGGGACGACCCTATAGTCGTCGGATATGTCGGTGAATGGCCAACCTAGTCCCGGGTTCGTGGGGACGACCCTATAGTCGTCGGACATGTCGGCGGCTGGCCAACCTAGTCTCGTGGTCGTGGGGACGACCCCATAGTCGTAGGACACGTCGGCGGCGGGCCAACCTAGTCCCGGGGTCGCGGGGCGACCGTATAGTCGTCGGACATGACGGTGGCGGGCCAATCTAGTCCCGGGGACGTGGGGACGACCCTTTAGTCGTCGGACATGACGGTGCCGGGGCAATCTAGCCCCGGGGTCGTGGGGACGACCCTATAGTCGTCGGGCATGTCGGCGGCTGGCCAACCTAGTCCCGGGGTGGTAGGGACGATCCTACAGTCGTCGGACAAGTCGGCGGCGGGCCAACCTAGTCCCGGGGTCGTGGGGACGACCCTATAGTCGTCGGACGTGTCGGCGTCTGGCGAACTTAGTCCCGGGGTCGTGGGGACGACCCTATAGTCGTCGGACAAGTCGGCGGCGGGCCAACCTACTCCCGGGGTCGTGGGGACGACCCCATAGTCGTCGGAAAAGTCGGCGGCGGGCCAACCTAGACCCGGGGTCGTGGGGACGACCCTATAGTCGTCGGACATGTCGGCGCCAGGGCAACTTTGGCCCGTGGTCGTGGGGACGACCCCATAGTCGTCGGATATGTCGGTGACTGGCCAACCTGGTCCCGGGTTCGTGGGGACGACCCTATAATCGTCGGACATGTCGGCGGCTGGCCAACATAGTCCCGGGGTGGTAGGGACGACCCTACAGTCGTCGGACAAGTCGGCGGCGGGCCAACCTAGTCCCGGGGTCGTGGGGACGACCCTATAGTCGTCGACCAAGTCGGCGGCTGGCCAACCTAGTCCGGGGGTGGTAGGGACGAGCCTATAGTCGTCGGACAAGTCGGCGGCGGGCCAACCTAGTCCCGGGGTCGTGGGGACGACCCTATAGTCGTCGGACATCACGGTGGCGGCCAATCTAGTCCCGGGGTCGTGGGGACGACCCTATAGTCGTCGGACATCACGGTGGCGGGCCAACCTACTCCCGGGGTCGCGGGGACGACCGTATAGTCGTCGGACATGACGGTGGCGGGCCAATCTAGTCCCGGGGTCGTGGGGACGACCCTATAGTCGTCGGACATGACGGTGCCGGGGCAATCTAGCCCCGGGGTCGTGGGGTCGACCCTATAGTCGTCGGACATGTCGGCGGCTGGCCAACTTTGGCCCGGGGCGTGGGGACGACCCTATACTCGTCGGACATGTCGGCGGCGGGCCAACCTAGTCCCGGGATCGTGGGGACGACCCTATAGTCTTCGGACATGTCGGCGGCAGGGCAACTTTGGCCCGTGGTCGTGGGGACGACCCTATAGTCGTCGGACAAGTCGGCGGCGGGCCAACCTAGTCCCGGGGTCGTGGAGACGACCCTATAGTCGTCGGACATCACGGTGGCGGCCAATCTAGTCCCGGGGTCCTGGGCACGACCCTATAGTCGTCGGACATCACGGTGGCGGGCCAATCTAGTCCCGGGGTCGTGGGGACGACCCTATAGTCGTCGGACATGTCTGCGGCTGGGCAACTTTGGCCAGTGGACGTGGGGACGACCGTATAGTCGTCGGACATGACGGTGGCGGGCCAATCTAGTCCCGGGGATCGTGGGGACGACCCCGTAGTCGTCGGACATGTCGGCGGCTGGCCAACTTGGGACCGGGGCGTGGGGACGACCCTATAGTCGTCGGACATGTCGGCGGCGGGCCAACCTAGTCCCGGGGTCGTGGGGGACGACCCTATATTCGTCGGACATGTCGGCGCCAGGGCAACTTTGGCCCGTGGTCGTGGGGACGACCCTATAGTCGTCGGATATGTCGGTGACTGGCCAACCTAGTCCCGGGTTCGTGGGACGACCCTATAGTCGTCGGACATGTCGGCGGCTGGCCAACCTAGTCTCGTGGTCGTGGGGACGACCCCATAGTCGTAGGACACGTCGGCGGCGGGCCAACCTAGTCCCGGGGTCGCGGGGACGACCGTATAGTCGTCGGACATGTCGGCGGCAGGGCAACTTTGGCCCGTGGTCGTGGGGACGACCCTATAGTCGTCGGACAAGTCGGCGGCGGGCCAACCTAGTCCCGGGGTCGTGGAGACGACCCTATAGTTGTCGGACATATCGGCGGCTGGCCAAACTAGTCCCGGGGTCGTGGGGACGACCCTATAGACGTCGGACATGTCGGCGGCTGGCCAACCTAGTCCCGGGGGTGGTAGGGACGACCCTATAGTCGTCGGACAAGTCGGCGGCGGGCCAACCTAGTCCCGGGGTCGTGGGGACGACCCTATAGTCGTCGACCAAGTCGGCGGCTGGCCAACCTAGTCCGGGGGTGGTAGGGACGACCCTATAGTCGTCGGACAAGTCGGCGGCGGGCCAACCTACTCCCGGGTCGTGGGGACGACCCCATAGTCGTCGGAAAAGTCGGAGGCGGGCCAACCTAGACCCGGGGTCGTGGGGACGACCCTATAGTCGTCGGACATGTCGGCGCCAGGGCAACTTTGGCCCGTGGTCGTCGGGACGACCCTATAGTCGTCGGATATGTCGGTGACTGGCCAACCTAGTCCCGGGTTCGTGGGGACGACCCTATAGTCGTCGGACATGTCGGCGGCAGGGCAACTTTGGCCCGTGGTCGTGGGGACGACCCTATAGTCGTCGGACAAGTCGGCGGCGGGCCAACCTAGTCCCGGGGTCGTGGGGACGACACAATAGTCGTCGAACAAGTCGGCGGCTGGCCAACCTAGTCCGGGGGTGGTAGGGACGACCCTATAGTCGTCGACCAAGTCGGCGGCTGGCCAACCTAGTCCGGGGGTGGTAGGGACGACCCTATAGTCGTCGGACAAGTCGGCGGCGGGCCAACCTACTCCCGGGGTCGTGGGGACGACCCCATAGTCGTCGGAAAAGTCGGAGGCGGGCCAACCTAGACCCGGGGTCGTGGGGACGACCCTATAGTCGTCGGACATGTCGGCGCCAGGGCAACTTTGGCCCGTGGTCGTCGGGACGACCCTATAGTCGTCGGATATGTCGGTGACTGGCCAACCTAGTCCCGGGTTCGTGGGGACGACCCTATAGTCGTCGGACGTGTCGGCGTCTGGCCAACTTAGTCCCGGGGTCGATGGGACGACCCTATAGTCGTCGGACAAGTCGGCGGCGGGCCAACCTACTCCCGGGGTCGTGGGGACGACCCCATAGTCGTCGGAAAAGTCGGCGGCGGGCCAACCTAGACCCGGGGTCGTGGGGACGACCCTATAGTCGTCGGACATCACGGTGGCGGCAATCTAGTCCCGGGGTCGTGGGGACGACCCTATAGTCGTCGGACATCACGGTGGCGGGCCAATCTAGTCCCGGGGTCGTGGGGACGACCCTATAGTCGTCGGACATGTCTGCGGCTGGGCAACTTTGGCCAGTGGACGTGGGGACGACCGTATAGTCGTCGGACATGACGGTGGCGGGCCAATCTAGTCCGGGGTCGTGGGGACGACCCCGTAGTCGTCGGACATGTCGGCGGCTGGCCAACTTTGGACCGGGGCGTGGGGACGACCCTATAGTCGTCGGACATGTCGGCGGGCGGGCCAACCTAGTCCCGGGGTCGTGGGGACGACCTATAGTCGTCGGACATGTCGGCGGCAGGGCAACTTTGGCCCGGGGTGGTAGGGACGACCCTATAGTCGTCGGACAAGTCGGCGGCGGGCCAACCTAGTCCCGGGGTCGTGGGGACGACCCTATAGTCGTCGACATGACGGTGCCGGGGCAATCTAGCCCCGGGGTCGTGGGGACGACCCTATAGTCGTCGGACATGTCGGCGGCTGGCCAACCTAGTCCCGGGGTGGTAGGGACGACCCTATAGTCGTCGGACAAGTCGGCGGCGGGCCAACCTAGTCCCGGGGTCGTGGGGACGACACAATAGTCGTCGAACAAGTCGGCGGCTGGCCAACCTAGTCCGGGGGTGGTAGGGACGACCCTATAGTCGTCGGACAAGTCGGCGGCGGGCCAACCTACTCCCGGGGTCGTGGGGACGACCCCATAGTCGTCGGAAAAGTCGGCGGCGGGCCAACCTAGCCCCGGGGTCGTGGGGACGACCCTATAGTCGTCGGACATGTCGGCGGCTGGCCAACTTTGGCCCGGGGCGTGGGGACGACCCTATAGTCGTCGGACATGTCGGCGGCGGGCCAACCTAGTCCCGGGATCGTGGGGACGACCCTATAGTCGTCGGACATGTCGGCGGCAGGGCAACTTTGGCCCGTGGTCGTGGGGACGACCCTATAGACGTCGACCAAGTCGGCGGCTGGCCAACCTAGTCCCGGGGTCGTGGGGACGACCCTATAGCCGTCGGATAAGTCGGCGGCGGGCCAACCTAGTCCCGGGGTCGTGGGGACGACCCTATAGTCGTCGTACAAGTCGGCGGCGGGCCAACCTACTCCCGGGGTCGCGGGGACGACCGTATAGTCGTCGGACATGACGGTGGCGGGCCAATCTAGTCCCGGGGTCGTGGGGACGACCCTATAGTCGTCGACCAAGTCGGCGGCTGGCCAACCTAGTCCGGGGGTGGTAGGGACGACCCTATAGTCGTCGGACAAGTCGGCGGCGGGCCAACCTACTCCCGGGGTCGTGGGGACGACCCCATAGTCGTCGGAAAAGTCGGAGGCGGGCCAACCTAGACCCGGGGTCGTGGGGACGACCCTATAGTCGTCGGACATGTCGGCGCCAGGGCAACTTTGGCCCGTGGTCGTCGGGACGACCCTATAGTCGTCGGATATGTCGGTGACTGGCCAACCTAGTCCCGGGTTCGTGGGGACGACCCTATAGTCGTCGGACATGTCGGCGGCTGGCCAACTTTGGACCGGGGCGTGGGGACGACCCTATAGTCGTCGGACATGTCGGCGGCGGGCCAACCTAGTCCCGGGGTCGTGGGGACGACCCTATAGTCGTCGGACATGTCGGCGGCAGGGCAACTTTGGCCCGTGGTCGTGGGGACGACCCTATAGTCATCGGACAAGTCGGCGGCGGTCCAACCTAGTCCCGGGGTCGTGGAGAGGACCCTATAGTTGTCGGAAATGTCGGCGGCTGGCCAATCTATTCCCGGGGTCGTGGGGACGACCCTATAGTCGTCGTACAAGTCGGCGGCGGGCCAACCTAACTCCCGGGGTCGCGGGGACGACCGTATAGTCGTCGGACATGACGGTGGCGGGCCAATCTAGTCCCGGGGTCGTGGGGGACGACCCTATAGTCGTCGGACATGACGGTGCCGGGGCAATCTAGCCCCGGGGTCGTGGGGACGACCCTATAGTCGTCGGACATGTCGGCGGCTGGCCAACTTTGGCCCGGGGCGTGGGGACGACCCTATAGTCGTCGGACATCACGGTGGCGGCCAATCTAGTCCCGGGGTCGTGGGGACGACCCTATAGTCGTCGGACGTGTCGGCGTCTGGCCAACTTAGTCCCGGGGTCGATGGGACGACCCTATAGTCGTCGGACAAGTCGGCGGGCGGGCCAACCTACTCCCGGGGTCGTGGGGACGACCCCATAGTCGTCGGAAAAGTCGGCGGCGGGCCAACCTAGACCCGGGGTCGTGGGGACGACCCTATAGTCGTCGGACATCACGGTGGCGGCCAATCTAGTCCCGGGGTCGTGGGGACGACCCTATAGTCGTCGGACATCACGGTGGCGGGCCAATCTAGTCCCGGGGTCGTGGGGACGACCCTATAGTCGTCGGACATGTCTGCGGCTGGGCAACTTTGGCCAGTGGACGTGGGGACGACCGTATAGTCGTCGGACATGACGGTGGCGGGCCAATCTAGTCCCGGGGTCGTGGGGACGACCCCGTAGTCGTCGGACATGTCGGCGGCTGGCCAACTTTGGACCGGGGCGTGGGGACGACCCTATAGTCGTCGGACATGTCGGCGGCGGGCCAACCTAGTCCGGGGTCGTGGGGACGACCCTATAGTCGTCGGACATGTCGGCGGCAGGGCAACTTTGGCCCGGGGTGGTAGGGACGACCCTATAGTCGTCGGACAAGTCGGCGGCGGGCCAACCTAGTCCCGGGGTCGTGGGGACGACCCTATAGTCGTCGACATGACGGTGCCGGGGCAATCTAGCCCCGGGGTCGTGGGGACGACCCTATAGTCGTCGGACATGTCGGCGGCTGGCCAACCTAGTCCCGGGGGTGGTAGGGACGACCCTATAGTCGTCGGACAAGTCGGCGGCGGGCCAACCTAGTCCCGGGGTCGTGGGGACGACACAATAGTCGTCGAACAAGTCGGCGGCTGGCCAACCTAGTCCGGGGGTGGTAGGGACGACCCTATAGTCGTCGGACAAGTCGGCGGCGGGCCCAACCTACTCCCGGGGTCGTGGGGACGACCCCATAGTCGTCGGAAAAGTCGGCGGCGGGCCAACCTAGCCCCGGGTCGTGGGGACGACCCTATAGTCGTCGGACATGTCGGCGGCTGGCCAACTTTGGCCCGGGGCGTGGGGACGACCCTATAGTCGTCGGACATGTCGGCGG